>OY812999.1:32136194-32873694 GCA_963681545.1 Germaria angustata
GGTCTATTTTGTTTTCTGTAAAAATGTTTCAATGGTTCGATTATTATGCCTAATGCAAATGTTTTTTGTTGGCATATTTCCATGATTTAAAACATATATTGTAAATGCAACAATTCCAACGTTAAACCAATGTGTCCTGGTGTACACCCGTCGTTAAATACGTGGCTCGTGAGACCCGATTCTGCTATTGCCCCCGGTTGCAGTAAATTTCTCTTTGAATTCTCCTATGTGCTTACGAAATCTTGTTCCCAACTTTCTCCTCGTTTGTTCGATGTAGCTGTATTGCCACGTGCAGGTTAATTTGTCTACTCCCTGTTTGTCTAGAGGAACTGTTTCTTTATGCCACGTATACTTACATACGTATAGCATTTTACCCAAGTTGTTTTTTGTTTTGAATGCTATGTAAATGTTGTGTTTTGTCCATATATGTTAAAGTGCATCAAGTTTTCTTATTCTGTTCCTGTTCCTTGTTCAAATCCCTGTCTATCGTAATTTCTTTCCAAATCCTGCTCATTCGGTTCTCTTTTTAAATTCTCTGGTATGTATGGTTTTCATGTGGCCCCAAGTATTAGTGGGGTTGGTTCAAATCTCGTTATTAATTGTCCAATTCCTGCGTTCTTATGTAGTTGACGATGATTCCATAAATTGTGTATTATTATATCTGTAATTGTTGGTTTCCTATATATTTCGTATTCAGCACCATTGCAACTGGATCAATTATGGATGACAACCGAACTTCAGTTGGGTTGCTAATCGGCAACCAGATGGTACAAGCCTTCTGCATTATCCTATGGAAGACTACTCTGTATTATAATTTTTAACACAAGCATTAGAAGAAACATGCGAAAACCTAAAATTTCTTTGTCATCTATAGTCAAGCCACTTTCGTTGTAAGATTTATGTTTCTGTGTTGCTTGTCTAGTATATCCAGAATTTTTCCTCGTTTTTTTTTCCAGTGTGGAGCATCGTCCACATATCTTTCATAGAATGACATCGCAAAATTAGTTTTAGGCTCTTCTATGTATTCCTTGTCCAAATTTTGCATACAAGTAAACACTTGCACGAGAATGATTGATATTGGATTTTCCATTCCTAGTCTCTTGGGTTGGCAATATATGTATTCTATTGTTAAAATTGAAGAATTCCCGCTTTGGTTAATTACTTATGTCCAATATTTACTGTCTCTGGGAATTGATGGATTGAGAGGTCTGTTATATATAAATGTGAATAGATCTCAATCATAATTTTGAGATGCAATATGAATTCCTATAAAATGTTCCAACATTGTTTAATGTAATTTCGATTTGAATTAAAGCCGTTTAATGTTCTTTTCAATTAGTCCTCTATTAAATAAAAATTTATATTTATAATATTAATATTATAATATTAATGAAGGTGCCGTGCCACACATGAAAAATTGACATTTTCCGCCGCAATTACATTAAGTAATTTTATATAAAAGTATTTTTTCATTTAAGTTTATAATAAATATTTGAAATAAAATATTTATTTCAATCAGTTGACCGAAAACGCCAATTGAGGAATAAGTTTGTTGCCGCTGACACATCAGGCCACATGTCACGCCCAAATACTTACACACTTTAAAACTATAATAGATTGACATATTGACATAAAACCGAGCGAACAAAAAATAAAAAATAGAAATAATAAATGGCTTTTATAAAAATTACAAAAACAATAAAGTTAAAAAACCATACAGAAGTTGAGAAATATTGTGAAAAATTGATGCACAATTTTGAACATGTGGCGACAACAACGAATTAAGTTATTTGTCAATGTCCTTTTACAACGTGGCTTTCTCTGAAATAAAATTTTGGTTTTGTCTTTTTTCTGTTTGAGAATTTGACAAGCACAAACACACGGTCAAGGACCACACACCCATAAGCACAAACTTTTTTACTATATTAATGATTATGTCAGCACCCTACATCAGTTTTTATTCAATTTTTAAATAGTCTCATTTATAGCGTCGATTGATTTGCATACATGTGAATATATAAAGGGTGGTCCAATTACTTTTTATAGTATATTATAGCTTTGTTATTTATATAAGTGCCGTGGCGCTGGCCCTGCGCTAACTTATCCTGCCAGTCCAATTTTTGCAGACTTTGTTGACAATATCTGGTTATATCTCACGAATAGCTCGGATCATATTAGCCATAGGGGTGAGGACTGTTTTTAACCTATTTGGAATATTCAACGGCCCCCAACAAGGAAAATTATAAAGGGATCAAAATCCGGCGAAGGAGCCAATTGCCTTCACCAATGCAACTGTTAACACAATTAACGAACTTAGTGTGCAAAAGAGTGATTGTTTGATGAGCTGCAAGACATGGTGCACCATCTTGCTGAAGCCAAAGATAATCCTAGTTCAGATCTTCCATTTCAGGCTATAAAATTTCGAAATAGTGGCTCTGTAGCGCTCGTCGTTGATTTAATAAGAGTTTCCATTTCCAGCATTTTAGAACAACGAAATGGGGCAATAATTCCACCATTCCGAAAGAAATCTACACCAAACCGTCACCCTCTATGAATACATTGGCCTTTCGACAATGACATGCGGGTTGTCCGATCACCAGACAAGGATTTTTTTTTTTTTTTTTTTTTTTTTTTTTTTTTTTTGATAACCCCACCCAGATGAATATGCGGCTTGTTAGAAAAGACGATATAAAAATAATATTTATATCAAAATTATTGTAAAACAAATGCAAATTTGTTCTACTATTTTTAATTTTTCTACAAAAGTCGACACAGAGAATCGTTGAAGAACTGAGTTTATTAAAGTTAATCAAAAAAGAAATTGACGTAAAGCAAAAGTTACAATTTTTAAATTAGTAATTAAAAATAATAATAATAGTAATGGTTATGATATATTTTTACGATAGACACATTCCCATAAAACCCACTCAATGAGCAAATTCATCATCTGAACTTCTGTTGTCAATTCGATTTGATCTGAGCCAATGTGAATTCAAGAAAATAGGATTCACTATAAATTTTTAAATGCTCGCATTTAGGTAATTTGAAAAAATATATATTTCATATTTTTAAAGTTTTTGTTATCTGTTAAATATTAAGCAGTCTATATAAGTCTCTAAAATTTAATGGGCGCTGACCAATCTATTAGTAAACTTTAACCATCATATTTAAAAGGCATGTAACTTTCTATACCCATATAGGAACTTTAAAACATACTGTAGGAATTACACCCCCCAGATGGCGCGGTCAATTCATCCTGTCTTGGTGGCTTGGTGTTGAACCTCCTGGGGTATAGGGTTATCAGGTTTCCGGACCTAGGCCTTTTTGCTGATAACCCCTAAAAACTTGTATGTTGCTACCCAATCCCTGGAACAACAGGGCAACGGGCGCGCATGCAAGTAAACTAAAGGTAAAAGCGGGTTCGCTCGCTCGTCCGGAGGGGTAGTTGGTCTTTCCAGACCTTGACCTTTGGCCAATTGCCCTAAAACTTAATATGTTACTACCCAATCCCTGAATACCAGGGTAACAGACGTGCATATAAGTAATTAAGGAAGTAGCTTGCTACGCTAGTCTGGGTAGAGGTGTTACCGATGCCTCAGGTGTGCAAGGAACCTAAAATCGGAGGTGCTTTTAACACGCGGCTGACAGGAGTCCTATCTGGTGCCACGGGAACCAGTAGCCCCTAGGACGTGTCCTAGACTGGTTATTGGTGAGGCCCCTTCGGGGATCACGTGGTGGCTGTGGTTAAAACCCAAAGATACGCGGGGAGAGGTATGGGCTGGATGAGTGTGTCTTCAATCATGGGCTAGTGGCATGATGTGGATGTTCTCTTCAGGCCATATATCTCTAGGTGCTGTTGCTATTCGACAGAGCTGCTCTAATGGTTACGGTAGGTGAAGCCTCAGGTCAGATGGGGGCAAAATTTCCACTGCCGTGCCATTTGGGTAGTAGGAGGTTAGATAGCTCCAAGCATCTTAGCAAGGTGTCTGTACATGGTCCAGCAGCCTGTACGGAACTTGCTACCATGTTGTCCCTGTCAGGGGCACATGTTAGTTGGCGCTCCGTCATGTGCCCTTGGCGGGGGCTACTGGGGCGGTGGTAAACGTGCTTTATTCACCCTTGTGCAATAGTGCACCGTCAGGTTGGGCCTTCGGGCAGGTACTGACGTGAATCTTTTGCAACTCTGTAGGAATTACAAGATATTCAATTATTTTTTAAAGGATTTCATAAACTTCACTTGTAACAAAATAACAAAATGACAATGAAAAGAAATTTTGAAGTTCAATTTTATTCCACTTTTGATGGTCGTATCGCAATACTACTTTACAAGTTTATGTGGCATGAATGCTAATACAATAATTTGGTAGAAGGGCGCTAAGACTTTTGACAGGGTCCGGCATATGGCACTTCTGGTAAGACTTATTGTCAATTTATATCCAGCTTCTTCAGGGATTGCACTATACGAGATGTTAGAAATAGAATCTCATGAAACGAGTTCAAGATAAAGTCCGGTATACCACATGGTTCCGTTGTAGCTGCTATCTTTCAACAAATAACAGCAGCATTAGTCATTCGATCATAGGACAATCATATGGAGGTTGAAGCGATGAGGCGAAACAAGGATGATATGTTTAATCATGATCTCGTAACAATCTCTGCATGGGGTTATATGAATCGAGTCAATTTTAATGCTCGTAATGTTGTATGTTTACGCACAAATATATGACTATACATGATGCTCCATCTATAATTATGGGCGATATAAATATTCGGCAATCACACGCTCTTGATGGTCTTGGCATGAAAATTCATTGTGATGTTCGATGAACGGAGCATATTTTTTATGTCGCTAAATAAGCATTTAAATGCCTTTAAGTGCATTTAAAACCGTGTAAAAAATCGCTTACTCCATCTGATCTCCTCAATATCTATATCACCTACCGTAAATGGAATACTACCACCAGTTATGCAGCTGCCTCAAAGTCTATTTTTGGCAACTATTAAATCGAGTACAGAAGAGGGCGAAAAAACTCATCTATGACAGTATAGTCAACTCGACGCATAGCGGGATGTCTGTCGCCATTTTATCGTTATTAGAATAGAATATGCTCTAGTGAAATTAGGGAATTTTCTCCCGAGACCCGCTTTAATTTGCGAACAGTACGTTCTTCATTAAAAGAATATCCCTTAGTGGTCTATATACCAGTGAACCGTACTACTCATTACAAAAAAATTCGTTCTTTAGACGAACGGGTCGTATGTGGAATGAGCTAGCTCCCTGCAGATATACACATATCCTGCCATCACCAGCGAGAAGAGCTTCAAGTCGAATGTCCACAAACACCAGTGTTACCTATTTTCCTAATACCAGTATAATTCATTGCGTGAGTAGGGGTCATCCCATGAGTACTTGTCCAATCAAAAAACAAACAAAATACATTTTCGGGCTCTTCTGAGCTAAAATTTCTCTAAATTGCCAGTGAAATAATATTTTATTTATTTTTTGTTTTGCATAGCAAAGAAAATAAATTAAGTAGGGGTAGGCTTGGAGAATTGTATGCAATTGACAGTTGCAACACACAGAAGATGCACACGAACGTCAAACGGCTACTAAAAAATAGACATCAAAACAAATAAAAGCCCACTCGTTTTGTGTAATAAAAAAGTAAACGAAAACATATGCAAATAAATGAAAAAAAAAAAAAAAAAATATATATATATATATATATATATATATATATATATATATATATATATATATATATATATATATATATAAACCAATTCACAATTGTAAAATTCAATTTTTCCAATCATTTGTACAATGTTTCATTCCATTTAACTCGCTACATGCACGTTCGCTAGAACATGGAACTCTACATCCGTGTCCCAAAAAATATAAGTGCAAATACTGTAGCAGCCATGCAACAACAAAAAAATTGCAAACATTTTTATTAAATTGAATGGGATGTTGATTGTATGAATGAATGCATTTTCCGCATTTGTCAAACCAGGCTCAGGGACTCATTCGCACACACAGACATCCGTTTAAAAAAAGTCCCTTAACAAGCTGTCATCAATATACAAATTTTGCTTCAAAAGATTTTCTTTTTGAATCTTTCAAAAGCTTTCAAACATTCAAAAGGGGAAACAAGTCGGTAGTCAAAATAAGTACATAGAAGGAAGTGTTATGTCAACATTTAAAATATTGCACTCGCGTTTGGGCTTTCACCATTCGCTTGCCAACAGTTTTGCTGGCTGCACATCATCAGTCATCGAGGCAATTGCAGACATTAGTTTTATTGGTTGCTGTCACCAATAGTCTGCGATTTGACAAAAATTAAATTGCTTTGTTTTATTTGGTATATAAAGAAAACAAAATAATAATTTAAAATGCATTAAAGAAATCGATGAAATTGAAAGCAAACAAAACTTTGGACTTTGTCATTTGCATAGAAAGTAAAATTGAAGCGCAGAGGCAAGGGGGTCCTCTGTTATTAATATTTTGAAATGTTATAGACGATAATTTCAATTGAGCTTGTTTGGCACAATCCCTCTTATTATGATTGTTGCGTAGGCGTCACGTCAACTCCACAGTAAAAAAGACAGCAGTTCTGAACTCGTTGTAGGCGATAATTAACTAATATTGATGGCCAATTGTAATTTTATAAGCCATTGTAGTAGTAATATCCTATCAATAATATTTAATAGTTCTCGATAACGATCCCTCAATAGCCAATATATTGATGTCGACTTGGTGTGACGTCGACAATCATGATAAGGGCAAATATTTTTTTTGCAGTGTTGTCAACTTTTGCGTTATTATATAACTTATGTGTTCCATGAATAAAGGTCCCAATAGCATAATGGAACCAGCTAGAAGATAAAAAATAAACCCAAATTGAAGAATGAAAAATGGTGACAAACCAAAAATGCAAAATTAACCCAAAAATTTTTAAAATAGCCCCTAAAGTTTTCGTTGTTGATTTGGGAAAATTTTTCATTTTGGAGCCATTTTTCATTTAAGGATGATTTTTTTAATTTCGGAGCTATTTTTAATTTTTATTTTGGGCAATTATTCTTGCATTTTTCGTTTTATCGAAAATGAAAAACTGCCCTAAACTGAGAAATGAAAAGTAGTGCAACTGCGAAATAAAAAATGGATCCAAACAGAAAAAGTCAATAAACTGAAAAATATACCCGATTGAAGGCCGGCTACGCGGGAAACAATTATTTAGTGAAGCCGATATTCGAAGTACCGTAAATTAAAAAGATTTCAAAATAAATATGTAATCGTTTTCTCTATGGTATTATAAACACCAGCTTCGCTTTATAAATATTTCCTCCAGAGTCGGCCTTCGTCTGGGCGCAAGTATTTTCCCCTCTGTGGTATTTCACACATCAGCTTCACTAAATAAATGTTTCCAGCTTAACCCGTTTATCACTTTCGGGCCATTTTTCAGGGTGCCAATTTTTATGTGTAACTTTACTTGATGTTCTTTTCATTTCTCATATTTCAACAGTATGGATGGGTAAAAATTTTTTTATTTTCCGGTTCGTCCCGTAATGTTGTAAACAATTTATTTGGGAAAATATTATCCGCAATTCTTTTTAAGGAAAATAAGGAAATTTGAAATAGAAATAGTAATTTGAGTCTAGTAAATAACATAAAATTATATATACGGTAGTAAAAATATACGTTGCATTCGTGATTGAGTCGTCGTACAATTTATAATTTTCAGAAATTTATTTAAAATTTCACGACCTCACGACTAAAAAGGATTTTACCTAAAATAGCATATGACCGATTTTAAAATTTTTAGCAGATTATTTAGATATTAATTAGATTTTCTAAATTGTTCTCCCTCTTAACTTCTTCAACATAGGTATTTCAATTATTTTTTAATAAGTTTTTAATTATTTTTTAATAAGTTTTTAAAATTAATTTACTACAAAAACAACATTGCTCAAAAGTGCAGAATTAATCGTCGCAACTTTCTACGTATTTTATATAAATTTATTTAAATAATTTTTAGTCCCTCCCAATTTGGGAGAAGAATTGCTTTTCTTTTTAAATTTATACAGCTTTAAATTTTTAATATAAAACTAGCTTTTTTGAGTTATGACGTTATTGCAACAAATATTCCTCAATAAGATAGTGTAGAGAAAAAAGAAAATGTATTGAAAAAAACAGATTTTTAATAAAACGGTCAAAAACTTAGAACATTTGTACTTACATACTTACATACATATGTACATATGTACTTACATCCATACATATATAAGTATGTATATACATATGTACATATGTATTATGATTATTATTAAGGTGAATTCACCGGTTCGTTCTGCAGGAAATTTTCGTTGAGAGACAATTTTAGTTTACTGAGAGTTTGCTCACAGAAGATTCACCCGCGTCGAACAAATATTCTGTAGAAACAAAGCTACCATATGCAACAACTCTGTAAATGCTGTGTGTTACTTTTACAAGCAGGCAGCACAGTAGCAGATGATTGCAATTTGCTGTGTTCTAAATTAAGCAAATTTTTATAAAATAAAAAATATATAAATGAATTTAAGTCGAGTGCATGCTCTAATAGCTATTGAGTTAAATAAATATAAAAAATTTACAATTAAACTTGTATATTATAATACATACATATGTACATATAATATGATGTGGCAGCTCATTTCAATTTTGCATAAAAAATTTATATATCTGGCAGCACAGTTCAATTCGTTCGGGACGATAATTAAAATTAAAGCAATTCAAGCAAAAATTGTTCCGCATTAAATTTAAGGTGAATTCACCCATACGTTCTGAACGAAATATTTGTTGTTGTTCCGCATTAAATTTACTCTCTTTCTCAAAATAGAGACGTCAAACTACATATAAAAAAAATCGTTCGAAACGCTTAGAACGAATGGGTAAATTCACCCTTACTCTCTTTCTCTCACTCTCTCAAAAATAGAGACGTCAAACTACATATAAAAAAAATTGTTCGGAACGTTCAGAACGAACCGGTGAATTCACCTTTAGTATCAATTTTCTTTTAGACTGATGGTACCTAGCGCTAAATCTCTAACTTTATAATTATTAATTTATTATTAATTTATTAATAAGTAAATAAATAATTTTTATTTTAACCATATGCAGTTCAATATCTCAAAATATTTATGTATAATAATTACGTACTACATACACTTTTAAACATTGTCATTTCAGGCAACAAAGTAAAAATCCCTAGAATAAGAAACACACCAAGTGGCAACTTTGTTCATAATGGAGCACAATCAAAAGCCTGATCATAAAAAAGTTTGGCTCTTTTTTTAATCTCCAACATCAAACATTACATCATTGTATGTTTGGTGGTTCAACAAAGAGCAGCAGAAAAATTAGAAAGAAAGAAAGTGAAAACCCAGTGGAAAAAATAGCAAATTAAAATTGGTGAAATAATTAAATGTGCAGAAATTTAAAGACAAAAAGAAAAGTAAAATTGTGAAAAAGTGTACAGATGCATCGGAGTGGTGCAAAACCAATGTAAATCCTAAAAGGGTACTCCAAAAAATTGTGTTTATACTTACTTTTCAAGAAAGAGGGTTTTGACCTGAAAACCAATTCATTAGCCATCGTTATAAACCCCAAAAAGTCACAGGATAAGGATCAAGAAATGCACTATTTCCCCTAAAGTAACCTCGATAAACTGTAAGTACGATTTTCCTTCCTTCATTTCCATCAAGAATATGTATACAAATGTCCATTAGTACATACATATGTATGTATGTATGTATGTACATAGGTACATACATACATACATACTTATGTACATACATACATACATACTTGTGTACTTATGTATGTAAATACATACATATGTATGTATATCCGTATTTATCTACATACTTATGTACATATGTACATATAGATTTATAGAAACATAGATAAGTATGTATGTACATATGTATGTATGTACTTATGTACATACTTATGTACATAAGCCCAGATGATTTTAGTTTTGCTTAAATTCATATTTGTGCCACAAAAGCAACAACAAAATACATGTCGAAATTTTACCGCAATTGCAATGTATTTTGTTTTTGTTAAAAACTACCACCGGTGTTCATATAAAGAGAATTTTATAACAGCATCTCTTCCACTATGCATTTTTAATAATATTTTTCTCTTGAAAACTATATATATACAAGTAAATAAAAAAAAACAGCTTTGGAGTACATATTTGTCTGGTTAAATCGAGGTGCCAGACTGTTGTTACCACGTGTAACCATAATTTAAAATAGAAATCGCCAGAAGTCCATAATTAATACATATGTACATAAGCATGTGTGCTGAGGAAATATATTTAAAGTATTTTTATTAGTGTTTTAAAGTTTACTAATCTTATCGAACACATTTAATAAAAATTTATATTTGCTCGTGTCCTCTATACCACAGTGAACAATTCGGGTAGACATTTAAACCGTCTTACTCATATGAGTTTGATATATCCCAGTGAACATTTTTAATAAAAATTAAAAATAAGAATTTAAAATAATATGCTGGCGTTCACTACACCCAGTGAACAATTTTGATAAAAATTTATCGAAGTTAGTTATATTTATAAGAATTCATTTTTGATCGTGATTTAAAATTCGCTATATACCAGTAAACATTTTCAATAAGAATTTATAGATGCTCGCTTTCTAAATTAACTATACCACAGTGAAGAGTTTTAATTAAATTGAAATTAACTCTTTTTTTATTGAATTTCCCTATATCCCATTTGACATTTTTAATGAGGTTTTATGTATGCTCGTGTTCTAAAGATCATTATACTCCAGTTAACACTTTTAATAAAAATCTATCTATCTATGGACATGATTTAAAGTTCACTGTAACCAGGTTTGTTTTTGGCTTCTAATTAAAATCATGAAATCCCAGTGAAGATTTAATTAAAAAGTTGAGAAATTTTAACGTCCATTGAATATCTTTAGAATTCCAACAATATTTCTGAAAAGTAAAAGAAAGAACCTTTAAACGTGGTCCAATTTCATTCAGTTACAGTTAATATCTGGTAAACGTTTAGAGATTGAATGCTTCACTACATCTCACTTAAAACATATTTTGAATTTTGGGATAAGTTTCAATATGTAAGAATTTATATTTTATTCCGATAGTCTCGTTACATTTTCTCTCTCCCTTTAGTGAAAAAGGTGTGTTTAGCGCAACAAATATGATTTGAAGCTGCCTAAGCGAAAAATTTCACATGTACATACCTACATACATGTGATTTTCATAATTGAAGTGTAGATTTCGAAAACGTTAATATTAGATACCCCCATTCAGATCATTGAACATCCCACCAATGAAAACACTTTTGCTTTGCTCACCCCAATGTTCCACCTTAATATACAGACATTTTCTATTGCGAATATTAATGATCGCTCATCCGCGACATGTGTGTCAACTGTTTAGCTTACAGCCAAATTTTTATAGGAATTTTGCTTGTTCGCATTGCCAAAGGAATCATCTTTCTTCAACGCTAATTCAAATTTAAATAAACCTAATATCACCAAACCTGAGACTTCGCCACAATTTGGGAAAGGGAAATCGATTAAAATATTTTTTCACTTGTCATTAACAATTACGAAACGTTGAAGGAGAATGCTCTGCTCCCCACAGCAACTGTATATAGTGAACATTGTGGAGAAATATTTGAAGATCGTGTTTTTTTTTTGGATCAAGACCCTAAAACAATTTATTTTTATATATTTGCTACAAGAACTAATGCTTCCAATTGAGCTAAGAGCTTACATAATATACTCGTATGGAATAGGAGGTAAAATTTTCTTTCAGTCAAAATTTCTATGCAAATTTACTTCTTGTTCAATAATAATACTACCCAGCACCTGGTCATTGAGGCTGTAGCTCTAGTTGACATTCGTCTTGCGAGAAACTCTATAAGAAAACTCTGAAGGTCGATACGTGGTTCAACTGCCTTTCAAACCAGAATTTACACAAGAAACATCATTAGGTGCGGCTCTTACCGCATCGAATGCACAATTTGTAGAAATAGAACATTCTCTGAAAAGTAAATCCGATTTAGCTGCAACCTATCAGGAAGTTCTGGAGAAATATTTATCTTTAAAGTTCAAGGAGCTGACAATTTCATTAAAAACATATCTCATCCGTATTCAATTAATTTTATCTGATAGCCGAAGCACCAATATTGGGGTTGTGTTCAATGCGTCTTAGTGATCTACTTAAGCCCTGTGTCTTATATAATATTTTGCCCATTAGTGCCACACTTCAGGCTGACCTAATGACACTAATTTTGAATTGACGTCTTTACATGTATGAATTTAACGGCGATATATATAAGATGCATCACAATTTTCTTCCATAAGGAAGAACTCTCTTTCGTCCCCATTCAAGAATTTGCGTTAAAAACAGTCATTTAAGGAGTGAATTGTGTTAGATACCTTGCCATAAGAACCTCAAATCAATTATCCTGTGATTGCTCACATCCTCACTAAGTAAACCTACTTAGATGACATACTGTCAAGATCCATTTATATACAGTCGGCAATAGAATCGTTATCCCAGTTTATTTTTGTTCTCAAATCCTGATGTTTCCTATCAAAAAGGTTTACATCTAAAAGATCTGAAATCTTAGAATCAGTCTCTAAACAGCATCTTTTAAACTTTGATTTTCTCAAATTAAATAAAATCACTGCAACTTATACACTTTCAAAATTCGCAAATTCTTTCACAAATATCACAACTTTTTGTCCCAGTTAGATAGATCTATACTATAGTTATACAAACCAAATACTGCTACATCAGCTCTGGTTTGCATGGGATGACAATGTCAAAATCGTACCGGACAGAGTCCTAGGCTGGTTGGGAAATCCTCTAAATACTAGTAAAACACATGCCACGAACAGAGTCGCACAAATCGCCAAAAATGTTCCGAACGTCTCTTGGCATCAGTTACGCTTTGCCGCAAATCCAAAAGACGTAGGATTTCGTAGTTTCAAAGCTGATCAACTCATCACGAGCTCACTGTGATGAAATGTGCTATTTTAGCTATAAAAAAGTACGAAAGAAAGGCCGAACCCCATAGATGTATAATTAACCCTAATGGGAAAATTATTTTGCACAAAGCAGACACTGTGCTGTTTCATGAACTGAAAATTATTTGCAAACTTCGTTGGATTTTTTTCATTGGACTTGCGGAACTAATAAAATATAGAGAAATGTATGAAATCTTTATTTGAGACGATCTTTAAATTCAATGTTTAAAGATGATTTCATGTAAATGTTGATGCGGCTACGCCTCAAATGGTTCATACACTGGGTCCAATTACCGCATACTCTCCAACATATCGGCCGGTATCTGACAAATAAATTCTTCAATATTGGCTTCCAGTGAGTCAACCGTTGAGGGCCTCTCCCTATAGACATGACCTTTAACATAGCCCCAGAAAAATAGTATAAAGGCGTTAAATCGCACGATATAGGCGGCCAATTGAGAGGCGCCAAATGTGAAATAAACTGTTCATAGAACTCGACTCCCAATTAGGCCATTGTTTCGTGTGTTGTTGAAACCACATATCAGCCAAGTCCAGCTCTTCTATTTTGTGCAAAAACGAAAATTTGCAATCATCGCAGGGTAGCGCTCGCCATTCACAGTAACGTTCCTGCAAATAAGAAAATAAGGCAATATTTAGTTTGCAAATGGAAATGAAAATATAAGTATGTACATAATCTACCCTTCTACAATGCGAATCCTGTACAGCGCTGTGAAAGTGCGTCTATATTTGTAGAAGCCAACTTGACCAATGGCTACAATATATTTAAATGGACTATCTTTATCCTTTTGCCTTATATGATTTTGTTTATATGTATATATTTATATGAATTACTATATGGACTACAGTAAAGTACGGATAAATGCACATCGGTTTTCACCCGACTTTTTTGCACTTATCCATTCTTTGCATTTATGATAACCTCGAATAAATGCACGAATATTGCAATTATACAATTATTGGGTAAATGCAAATTTTTTGCATTTACATATAGTTACAGAGAAAGAAATCAAACTATGTACATACATATGTGCTTAGAGTATATATACATATGAGCATAAGTTCCTTAAAAATATAAGATAAAATAGACTGCTGATGATTTTTATAAACAAAGTTTAATTTTATTGGTAATTCATGTATATTTTTGTTTGTCTAATAGAGCTCAACAAAAAAACTTAAAAACCTAAATCATAAAGTTTTAACGTACATACTATACATATGTTTACAAACTTTCATATATCGTATATATTATGTAAATAATTTTTTTTTTACAAAACTTAAAGAATCAGTTCAGTTTAAAAAAAGTCTTTAAAAAATCACATGTGTGCAAAGCTAATTGCTTTTGTTTTTAATCAACAACAAAATAAAAATTTTTTACTATTAACAAGAACAATTATTAAAAAAATGTTGGTATGGAAGATTATATAGATGACGAGCAAACTGAAGAATCTTAATCAGATTGCCTTGGATCACATGAGGTAAAAAAATCGGAAACCTTTTTGTAGAAAAAAGTGCTTATGTGTAAATTAAAATTAACTATTTTAGTTGTGCATTTATGCATACAAACTTGTACTAAAAATGTCTCTTTGGGCTTGAAATTATTATGCACTTATGCATTTTTTGCATTAATCCGTGTTGCACTTATCCGTTTTTTTTTACATGAAAAAATATAAAAAAGGCTTATGGCTTCGAAACACGTTGCACTTAAGCGTTTTTTGCATTTATGCGTGTTGCACTTATCCGGTTTTTACTGTATTCACCATTATATTGTATATTTCAATTTAAACTGAATTCCATTTTTTTAAGTAAAGTAAATTTCTATCGTTGTGGATTTATACATATTTACTTAACGAATCATTGATCACAGAACTTAAAATTTTTTTTTTTGACTTCTCACTTTTTTCTCAACACAACCCGAACTGTATAGTTGAGGCCGTCTGTATCTTCTGCAATCATTACATAAGTACATACATAAGTATATTTACAGCTTAATATACATACTCGTATATAATATTCTGCCATTTCTTATTTAAGAAAAGGCAAATATATGTGGTATTTCTTTAATAAAGTTGTTTTCCTTTATAATTCGCTAACATTATCTCAACTCTCCCGAATGGTTTGAGATTTCCCGCACATGGGTATTTCATATTTTTTGCACAATAGCAACTTGGTTGGTTGGTTTTGTTTGGAATAAAGTTTAAACTTCTTAAGCTTTGTTATTTGTTTTCTTAAAACTATGTTCCCTTAATTGAAAGAAAGGTATTAGTGTTTCATTTCTTTAAATTTGTATGGAAACTACATACACATTTAAACAACTTATTTTATATGTTGATGTTACTCAGGTGGTAAACGCGTTGACTACGAAATACGTCATGTTCGAAACAACATTACCAAGTTTCGAGACCAAATCTAGTAGACAAAAATATCAATATAAAATTTAATTGTGTGAATAAAGATCAAATATAATAAATAAAATTTAAGGAACTTCCAAAAAGTCGGGTTTTCATAACTTCTTAAGGAGACTTCAAATCCAATGATATTGTTAAAACCATTAGGATAAAATCCGAGTTTTTATTACTCCTGGCTCAAAAATTGTATGTAGATCTAATTGGCTTCTTTGCAAGTTATTTTTTTTACCGGTTATAGTTTTACATTTAATAATAACATTACTTTATATATTTTTGATTAAAATATTATTTAAGATCGAGGTCTTATTTAGTGGTTAAAATATTTTATTTGAAATTATCGATATTTCGATAAAAAAATAGAAATTTCGTGAACATGATACTCAATGAGTATCGAAATATCGATAATTTCAAATAAAATTGTTTAACCTCTAAATAAGACGTCGAGCTTAAATAATTGCCCTTATTATGATTGTCGACGTCGACCAAGTCAACATCAATATATTAGCAATTGTGCGATTGTTATCGAGAACTTTTAAATATGATTGATAAGATATTACTACTACTATGGCTTATAAAATTACAATTGGCCATCAATATTAGTTAATTATTGCCCACAATGAGTTCAGAACTGATGTCTTTTTTTACTGTCGACTTGATGTGACGTCGACGCGACAATCATAATAAGAGGGAATATTTTAATAAAATTGGTATAAAAAAGTCAAAAAATATAGAGATATTATTTTTATTTTTGTTGGAATACCCGGCTTATTAGGAATTTAAAAATTCTTGGTTCTTGGGTACGGCATTAAGTCGGGAAATAACTACAAGCTACTTAAAGAATTTTTTCTTCAATTAATTTATTAAAGTTTTCTTTTCATAAATTACTACATACATATATTTTATAGCCTACTATATATGTGTATATATATATGTATATATATATATATATATATATATATATATATATATATATATATATATATATATATATATATATATATATACATATACATATATATATATATATATATATATATATATATATATATATATATATGTATATATATATATATATATATATATATATATATATATATATATATATATATATATATTTATATATCTTTTTGTAATTTATGTTTTCCCACACTACTCGCATACATATATTCTCACATGTCTGGGACCAATCGGAAGCCATACCGATATTTGGACTATAGAGCTAAGATATCTAAGTAATCTGTTTGAAACACTCTGGATTACTCATGCCTTTGTTATATATAAATGTTATACTTTATTCATGTATTAACTTACATTAACGAACGATAACAAAAAGTAAATGTTCACGAAACTTTACTGATATTAAAAGTAGGAAATACTCATACGCCATATTGCATGAAAATTAAAATTATGGAAAAGCAACGAGAGAATATAACGCGCTGGTTTCGTCGTAAAAACAAAAAGCACCTTACTTCCGCCAAAATGGAGGATTAAAGTAAAGCTAACAACAACAGCATTCAGTTAATGTATGTACATGAATATATAAAAATGCATATTCTTATCAAGAGAAAAACAAAAGGAAAATGGCAAAAAAAACTCACGTATTATTAATATTACTATGCATTTTGTGTTCTTTTCTTAATACAAATACATACTACATATACTTATGTACATATGTATATGTATGCATATTTATTTATGTACATATAATATATACCATTCGACTCTATATTCCGAGGCAAATCAACATACTCGTGAGTATATAAACTCGTGTATGCACATACATATATGTGTATCCATATATGTATGTACATATGAGAATAAAGTTTTACAAGCATTTGTTTTAAATTTTTGTTGTTAATGTGCATTATGAATAAAAAATATATTTTTGTTATGGTTGTTTTAAGCCTTGGAATCGTCACAAAAATCTGTTAATACCACACATTCCTTAAATGCAACTTAAAAACGTTTATGAACAGTGAAATGGACCCTTTTAACAATGAACAGTTGAACAAAGTGCTAAAATGAGGAAAAGCAGAAATGAAAAACATTTCTGTTGAAAGGATGCGTATATATATATATATATATATATATATATATATATATATATATATATATGGGACCCAGTGTATACGTCACATATTAACTCAATTGAGTCTGTGCAAAAACAATTTTTGTTATTCTGTCTACGTACTCTTCACTGGAATCCACTAGACCTTCCACCATATACCAGTCGTCTAGCACTCATTAAACTACCAACCCTTAAAAGCCGGAGGACTATGTTAAATGTATCTTTTATTTTAAAACTGATTAATGGTGATATTTCTTCATTTTTCCTACTCAACAATATTGCATTAAATGTACCTTACCGACCTTCAAGACACTATGAGTTGCTTTCTATCAAATACTTTAGGACTAACTATGCAAATGCTGATCCATTTCGGAGAATGTGCAGCCAATTTAACAAATGCTACAGAATTACTGATTTTTCTTTAAATCTAAATTCAATTAAATTTCAAATTATTACATTTTTTAATGCTTTATAATGTCTACGTTTTTAATGTTTTCAATTTTGTATGTATGTTTGTATGTCAAATTTCATAATTGTAAATTTTAAAACTTCTGTGTCTGTAAGGATGATTTATCCATAGACATAAATAAATAAATAAATAAATAAATAAATAAATAAATAAATATATATATATATATATATATATATATATATATATATATATATATATATATATATATATATATATATGTAATTGCATGTGCCCAGTTAGCAATTGGGAGAGTGTTTTGGCAAATATCATACAATTGATCCTCCTAACACTACATCGATGACCTAGAATGGATTAATCAGCCGTTTTCTCAAAAAAGGACACGAAGGTGATTTCCACAAGTGCTTAGAAGCGCGGTTTAATTTTAAATAATATACTTATAAACAAGTGGGGAGAGAGCTAAACAATTGAATAAAAGATTGCTGATTTGAGCACACCAAATAATTATATATTAAAGATTCATCGTATTGTGGTTGGTTGAATGATTTTTATACTGGTTTACTGCGCGCAAAACGTCAATGACCCTGTTTTGACGTGTCCATACAACCCGTCAGATGTG
This sequence comes from Germaria angustata, assembly GCA_963681545.1. Lineage (NCBI taxonomy): Eukaryota > Metazoa > Arthropoda > Insecta > Diptera > Tachinidae > Germaria > Germaria angustata. The sequence continues at coordinate 32,154,812 of OY812999.1, forward strand.
TTGTGCATAGAGCCTGTACTGGTCCTATGATTTGGAGTACTAGATCATCTGGCCTGTTGCCACGAGATATCTTAAGAGGTCATTTAGCCTCAACCCTGATACTTAGCAAAGATCATTCACAATATAGTAGCCTAGGAATCTGACTTTTTATTGTTATGGCAGGAAATTTGCAGAGAAGGGGAGAAATTTTTTTCTTCTTTTCCTATATCCTTGCAGCTGCGATAGTGGCCATTAAAGGGTAGGCTGAGTCCAGTGCTAAATTAATAGTGACAGCAGTTTCGATATATCTTTACGACTGGGGTTTACGAGTTGCATTGTGCGGTTCATGTTGTAGGAGGCCCACATCAACCTGGCGACCCTGCCAGGCTATGCCAACTGTTGTCAGTCTTTTGCAGGAAGTTCTTAAAATTACTGCTTTTAATAGTTCCAAGCAAATTCGTAACTGACACCGCACTACAAATGTTAAAAACAGATCCCAGTCTAACTAGCTCATCTGCCTATTCATTACCAAAGTGGGCTCTATGCGCATGGATACAAACTAAGGTAATGTCAGCCATGACAGCTCTTCCCTTTGTTACCTTGCCAATAAAGACATTATAGTGAAGGATTTCAAAGACAAAAGTGCCACCTGGTTATCGACAAAAATTCCAATATACCCATCATATTGTGGACTAAAGAAATTAATAAAAATGTTATTCCCGCGTTTCGTTCTTAGGAAATCTTAGTAAAGCATTGCTTGGAGCACGTTTGGGAAGTGAGAGATGGGTGATGTACTACTTTGGAATGCACATGCAAAATACAAGAGTCTTACTGACGATATTCCACTTTGTAGCTCTTCTCTTGGCATAAGACTATGCTTCTCTGAAAGCATCAAAAGAGCATCGTAATTCAAAAATTGAAAATATCCTTTAGTAATAACTGTTACGTAGAAGGACATTTTAATAACCTTTTAATATCACAATAATATATCCGCATAGTTATTTCTTTCGAAAATTCTATCAACGCCTACAAGCCTTCAAACAACATGCATGCAGAGTCTTTTCCTTGACAGTACATTCTTGCAATATCCATGATGCGTTTCTGGGATTTCATGGACGCTTGGAAAATCTGTGTCATCAGCAAACGTTGATATATGTATGAACGTCATTGTTTTTTTTTTGTCATGCCAAAGACATTACAACAATAATAAAAAAGGGCACAAAATTCCCATAACTCGCTAAAATTTATCCATTAATACATCGTGACACACTCTATCAAAAGCCTGGAATCTGATTTCTTTGAAATTAATTTTGTTTGTTCAATGAAGCCGTGTTTCCTCCTAAAACCAAATTGGTGATCGGGTGAAATATCCACTCCAATCTTGGTAACAAAATTTTCAAAAAATTCTAAAGAAAAACTGATAACATCAAAAAAATTAAGATTTTTACTTTTTGTGGTCTTAGCTGTGCATATATCGAGACTTCATAGTGTTACCCAAATCATCAGTGGACTTTTACTAAAATTAAGTGAAATTTTCTAGAAAACAAGAAATTATTTTTCCCAGTAAAAATTGCTTTGCTGCAATACGATTCAAATTGAAAATATATTTTTTAAATTCTAGTTCATTATTTTTGATTGTATGTAAACATATGGCAAAGATGGGTGGAATTTAAGCACGAGTATCAAAATGTGTAATTATATCCTGTATAAATAGTTTCAAAATCCTAAGAAATTTTTTAATTACAAATATATTCTTCCTAGTTCTACTCGCATAAGCAGATAGAATGGCTTTCGCGGACAATCTAATTTTGATAATGACGTTATCTTTTCTGTTGATCAATTTATATGTATGTAAAAATGTATATTTATCGCTCTTAATTTAAACATCTAACTCCCTCACATGGGTACGTAATCGTTCCCTATAAGTTTACAATAATTAAGGAGCATTAAATTCCATTTTTCCTCTTCGAAAGGGCAAGAAATTCAAAATTTATTTTGGAAAATAAAAAACACCTCAAGACAATTATGGTGCAAAACACATTTAAACTCTAAATGTCAAACGTTAGATTTTAATAATCTAATTTCCATATTTATGCAATTAAATGTAACGTTTTCTCTATGCATTAATATTCCTTTTTTTCTACAGTCTTACAACCGAGAGTCACCGCCAACTAAGCATCAAGATATTGCTTCATTTAAGCGTATTTAACAAATTGAAAACTGTTAACAATTCTTTTAATTCAAAAAAAAGTCACAGCGAAAATTTTAAAACAAAAGCAAAGCGAGTGCACGCTTGCGACTACAGCGTTTGCGACACCAACTTATTTTTTTTTCTTTTTGGTTGCAAAATCAAATCTTGAAAATCTTAAAACACGAAAATATAATGCAGAACACACACTCCATAAATGGTACAAATAATGGAGTAAATCAGGCCCTCCATTTGTTGTTGTTTTTTTTTTGAGACTACACTTCTCTTTGTTTTTGACAAAGTCGAGTTGCTTGTTACAATTTTTAGCAACACTATCGATTTTTACTTATACAAAAATATTACAACAAACTAAATGTCACATAAAGTACAAAACGTTGCACTACATTAAAAATACAAGTAACAAGAAGATAGTAAACGGAACTGGGATTGCTGCAGCAGCATTGTCTCGCTACAAAACCAACAGTATTGAAAAGAATTGAATGATCGATCATCTGAAGAAGAATTTTATATTGAGCAAGTTTTTATTTATTTATTTATTTATTTAGTGGTTTACTTCCTGTACAACAAGAATTGATCTTATATTTATAGTACAGGAACGGAATGCGTTATACATAAAAGCGTTTGCAATAATTAAAAAGGTACTAAAAAATATACTTATATGTATAGTACATAGAAAATTGAACATAATGTAAAAGAATTAACTACAAAATTTTATTTAAAAGAGTTCACTACAAATTTTTTGAAATTATTAGCATTGCTGTTTAGTTGCTGACATAGTGGAAGATTATTCCAAAGTCTAGCAGAATGTACATAAAATTGCCATTCAGAGACTAGGCACTGATGTCGAGGTATAATAATGTTTCGGTTTCGTGGCGATTGGAAAAAACGTATATTTTCAAATATGTATTTGGGAGTTTGAGTATGTATTATTTTATACAAGAAAATCAGAGTGCGGATTTTTAATAGATTATCGAAACTAACTCCATAAAGTTTTTTAGATACGGAAGAAACATGATCGAAACTTCTCAATCCGTACACATACCGTACAATATTGTTAAATAAAACATTTAGTTTATTTCGACTAACAGAATCACAGTTAGAAAATAATTCACACCCATACAATAAGGAAGGAACCAAGTAAGTCTTCGCAAGTAGGATTCTAATTCTGTAGGGTGTGAAGTATTGTGTATACCAAAGCGCTCGTAATTTAAAATACATTTGGCCAACCAGTGAGTTTACATGATCTGTCCAAGTCAAATGATTATTAAAAATTATGCCTAGATTTTTCGCTCTATTAACGATTTCAATTTTCTCCCCATTTAAAACGATATCCCCAGAAATAAAAGGAGTCGTACTTTTTTGCAGATTACAATACATTTTGATTTTTTAGGGTTCAAACAGAGTCCATTTGCACTAGCCCAGAGATAAATTTGTTTTAATTCATTATTTAACTGTGAGACACCTGTGGCAATGTTTTCAACTGCGGTATTTAAAGTAAGTTGTATGTCATCTGCATAAAGATGGATGTGACACTTTGAAAGCATTCTTGGCAAGTCATTTGCATATATTGAGAATAGAAGCGGGCCTAATATGGAGCCCTGAGGTACTCCTCTTTTAAGGGTCAGTTTATCAGACCAAACATTGTTTATAAAAACCGATTGTGTTCTATTTGAAAGGTATGATGAAATAAGGTTAATTGATGTACTCGAGAATCTGAAAAAATATTTTAATTTGTTAATTAATGTGGCATGGTCTACCGTGTCAAATGCTTTGGAGTGGTCAAGAAGTACTAAGAAATTTATGTTCCCATTCTCCAATCCCTGCCGTATGTGTTCACTTATTTCCACAAGAGCCGTAACGCAGCTATGATTCTCGCGGAAACCAGATTGTTTGCTATAAAGCATGTTGTTAATATTTATATGTGAAATCATTTGCTTATACAATATCTTTTCCAATATTTTCGAAAGAAAACACAATATGGCTATTGGTCTATATTCACCATTACCTTTGGGTAATGGAACGATTTTTGCATGTTTCCAATTCGAAGGAAACGTAGAAGACATAATAATATTGTTTAAAAGGTAAGTGACGTATGGGAGAATTAGAGGCATAAGTATTCTAATAAATTTGGGATGTAAGTTATCAGTTCCAACTGCGTTTGATTTTATTATTGAGCATGTAGACATTACATCAAATTGTGATATACATGAGAAGCGAAAATAATTACCGTTGAAATCATTATCTGTATTTATTGCGGATGAGGAAAAATTATAAAAAGACGGATTTGTTTGGATCACAGGAGCATTAGTGAACGTTTTATTAAGCATATTTGCATCTACATTTAAGTCTATGTTGTTCAACTGCCTGCCAATACCTATTTCACGAATAGTATTCCAGGTTTGTCTAGAATCAATTGCAGTGCTGAAACGTGTGGAATAGTATTCAGTTTTAGCAAGTCTTATGCGTTTATTAACGTTTTTCCTAGCAGTTGTGTATTGCAGTTTCAGGTCAAAAGTTTTATACCTTTTCCACCTGGCATATGCTAAGTCCCTTTGATATATAGCTTGTTTTATAGTGTTTGAAAACCATGGTTTATGTTTATGTGCTATTTTTTTATGTTTGATTGGTACTGTTAAATCAAAAAGACATTGAATGTTGTGTTCTAAGAAGTAAGACTGTTCATCAATAGTTGGCATAAAGTAGATATTGTTCCAGGCAATGTTTGATGAATATTCAGATAAACGGGTGAAATCAAGGCTGTTAAAATCACGGTAAGTGAAACTATGCTCAAAATCATGAATGACAAAGTTGTAATTTAAAAATATAAGGTCATGTTTGGAAAAACATGACGCAGATATCTGGTCATATAAATTAATGTTCGTAATACTAGACACGAAGTAAAGGTCAATGAGGGTACTAGTTGTAGATGTATGATGTGTCGGATTTTCGGTATTTTTGGCTCTTGATATTTTTTTTTTAGCAAACTATGCAATGCTGATCGTGAGTGAATAATAATGAATGATTTCCTGTCACTTCATGCGATTAACTTATGAATGATGGTTAATGCCAGTATTTGGGAAAACTGCAGCCTCTTACATGACAATTTCTTGAGAATAATTGCCATTCGAGGAAACACTCGCTTTATCATCCAAATCTTCCGCTGAGATTAGTCGCTTGGACGACATTCCCTTCCAGTTCTTTGACACGTTGTAGCGATGTTACGAGTCATATTTTAAATATTTGCAAATACGAATATTTGAAGCAGTGTTCGATTTATACGTCTACAAAATTAAATATTTAAAATTTAATTCAAAAATTCCACTCTGGATCGCGTATATTGTATATCGATACGTACGTTTTTGAGCCCTCCTGGGTGATAAAAATTTTGCGTACACAAAAAAAAATATTAATATAGAACTTCAGAAAATTTATTCAATTTGAGCTCAATACGATTATCGCATTGCGTCAAAGCCATTCCTTACTGGGATTCAATAGAATTTCCCTTGCTGCTGGTAAAAGTATTTTATCTAGTTTCAATGAAAAACTAATTATTTCCTAGAAAATTTTACTTAATTTCAGTAAAATTTTGCTAAATTTAGAAAAGAAATTTGAGTGTTCGCAATGAAAAAAATTTATTGTTGAAAATTTTCATATCTAGTTACTTTTCCTAAATTTTCAATGTGCTAAATTCAAAAATGTCCTTAATATGTCCTTAATTTTTTTATTTTCTGTGTAAAAGTCTCTGCATTTTTAAGACTTCGTCAGAAGCTCTTTTTGCTGAGTGTCTCAAGAAAATCTCTTCTCTCACAGCCCACATATTAACTTAGTGCCTTTGCTATCTTATGTAACCATGTGTCTGAGATAATCTTTACGTTAACTGTTAAACTCGCCCCAAGCTCGAGTCGTTACAATGTATATATAATATGCTGTGGGACAAATAACATTTTAATTACTTCCGAAAGATTGTTTTTTCATAACATCTACAACATGACTTCAAATCCAATGAATAGGATCCAACAAAAGAGAACATCTTGAAATGACAAGCTGTTGCTAAAATTATTGGAAGAGATCCATATTCCGAATCCAAAATTGTATATTTTTTTGATTTCTTTGGAAGTTCTTTTTTACTGGGATTAAACAAGATCAAGTATTACTTTGCATGGGAAGCACTCCTCACCGTATAGAATATATAACCTTCTCCTTCGGTTAAACAAGGTTAACATATACCAGTTTTAAGTTTATTTGTTTTTTTTTTTAAGACAGAAGATTTACTTGTCTGTAAGCTGTCTTTTAATCCAGTAAGTCATGATCTGTAAAGTACCTTTTAGACAATTTTATTTTAATTTTAGGAATTTTCTTTTTTGTTAAAGTAAGGAAGAGTATGAGATAAAATTGAAATCAATGTAGAATTTTTAAGTTTAAGCGGAACTAGTAAATTTGTTTTACGGTAATAATTTATTTTTATTTTTATGTGCATTCCTACCATTTGCTAATTTTTTTTTCAGTAAATTTTTTGTTAGATTTTATAAATTCGTTTAGGAAGTTATTAACTCTTTTATCTATTCAGGTTTTGTTAAATTTAAGTATATTTCTATTAGTTTTAATGGAAGTTTGCTTAAATCAGGCATGTTTTTGAATTAATTTTAAGGAAAAGAATTGGATTGAATTAATTATACATGTGGTTTTTTTAGGTAAATTCTATTTTAACATTTAAATGTGAAATTTTAGTACTCGTAGATTTGTTGCAAATCTAATCAAGCATGCTGCACGTAAAGTGAAGGCGCCACTACCATAATTGTCCAAGTTGTTATAAAATTCGTTGGAATTGTGTCATTGCCTAAGTAGACGAGTGGCCAGTGTGCTAGACTAGTAGTATGAGGGTCGCAGGTTCGATTCTTGTCGTTGACTCTGGGTGTTTCTGCAGATTTTGTTTATAAAAAACATGTTAATGCAGTTTTAAAAAAAATCTGTCTGCCAAATTTTATTAAAATTTTTTAAATCTGTACGTGCGATTGAGTAATAAATATCCAAACATTAAAATTTTAATTTTTATAATATTAGAAGGTTATCTGTGAAATTTAATCAGCTATAGAGTAAAATTATGGCCATAATTTTTGATTCGGTTTTGATTTCTTAAAAGAATTTCCATGTTCCAAGAGAAATGCTCGAGCTATTTTTCTTTTCTAAATGCGGGCCAGTGATGCTGACATGTATAACAAATGTAAAAGGATAATTTCTTTAGTATTTCGATTTGTCTTATTTATTTTATTTCGTTTTGTTCCTTCTACGTCTTCTCTATTTGGCAATTCGTATTCGGATATTAGCGATCACACAATTATTATAAAGGAACAAATAGAGTTGCCTGCTTTTGGCTGTCCTAAGAAGATTTCTTTCGTCTTCGTGACCTGACTATTCTTAAATGTTTTTCAACCAAGTTATTTCTTTTCTTCCGTCAATTTTAGCCTGTAAAATGGTTTGGGTAATTCTATATTTGCAATTTCGCATTATGTGACCCAAATAAAATGTTTTCCGTCCATGTTTCTGCTGAATATAATAGTACGGACCATATACAACATTTTGTGAAACGAATTTTTGTTGTTTCGTTGTCGTTTTAGTTTTTTTACTTTATTTAATTACCATTAATTATGATTTCCCGCTTTAATAATAAATTCTTTTAAGTACCTTCAATATTAAAAAATGTTTATTCCCAATTTTGTTAACTTTAACTACGTTTAACTCCTTTTGCTCATTTTACCTCTATAGTTTAAAGTTAAACAATCAATTTGTTGAACATTCTTTTGCTAATTTAGACAGACTGCAGAAGTGTAGAAATAACCGACGACAATGCCAATAACACCATCACCTTTTAACTTCATCATGAGCTTCACTATACGGAGGTGAACTGTTGCTCTTTTAAAATTTATTTAAACAGAAACTGTTTGGCATGGCGTACGTAGTGCAGTTGTTATTGTATTTATTATTACCTTTTTAAGGTTGGTCCTTAAGCACTTAAAACGTACCACAAATCCGTGCTTAAGTGGGGAATCCCTACAATGATGATGTAGAAGAAAGAGGGCAAACATTGGCAAGCAACGAAACAAATTGGCCACAAATATTGGAAAAAAAATTTATTACAAGAAAATCAAGTTGGTAGAATTTATTTTACACTACATGAGTAGAAAATGGGTGATTGGAAAGTTATTAAAAGGAAAATAGTTTAAGACAAATGTGTGTTTTACGGGCTGCTATAATAGAGTTTTCTGGCTTTTTTAAATTTGGAATTTTATAGAAAAGAGTATATCGCTCTTAAAGAAACAATTTTCTTAAGGGGAGGACTAAATTTGTTTGATAAGTTCCAATTCGCAATTGTCGTCTCTGTCTGGAGGATGCAAAGTAGAGTTCATGTATTAAAAGACTTTGTTCAGACTGCTGTAAGATCTAAAAAGATTTAAAGTAAAATGTACAGAAAATGTCTTGCAATCGAGCGAACTTAGTATTTTAGTCTATAAATAATATCAAAAAAACCATTGTCAGATCATTGTCAAATTGCACTCTCATAATAATATTATCAGACATCTGACAGTCGTGTAAGAACCTTTTGTTGCCATTGCCATACCATAGTCTGACATTTTCAGCTCATTTCATATTTCCTCCTCTTATTTAAATTATTGTCGACGGCTTGTTAACCCGACAGCGAATGATTTTCACTTACGTTTCACTCCTGTTCGACGACAATACACTACTGCTAATAAGTTCTAACTCTTCTCTAACGTCTCGAAAACGACAAATGATTGTTAATGAAGTCGTACACGTCATTTTTATCAGGTATTCAGAGGCAATTTTGATCCTTTAAACGGAATTTGCACTAATTTGAATGAACTTTTTGCACTTAAATGTACTATTTCAAATGTAATACCATTTGTTGCTAATTATTTTAAATGTTAAACATACACATATATTATGTGTTATTTTTTATGGTCTGCAAGGATCACCAACCCATAGACGTAAACATACCATCAGCACAAACATTTTGTTTAACTTAGAATGCATGAATTTTCTATTTTTGAGCATCCGACAAAATAAACTCCTGCTGTCTTTTTTTCATTTCAATTTCCAGTCTCTTAAACTGCACTTTTAGTCACTCGTAAAAAGTCTTGTTATTACATTTTACAATACAAATAACTATTACCTTCATAGTTGCAGCGGTTGCTGCTGTTGTTTGTAGCAACTATTGCTAGCAACCATTTAATAGGCCAAAGAGCCAATTTTCATGCTTTGTCAACGATATGCCCGAAAAATATAAACTGCAGGAGAAAATGAAAACTATTTTATAGTCTTAACTTAATGTTGCCTATTGCAACAGGATGATACTGCATAAAAATGAACGCAAAGTGTGTCTGGGGAAACGCGTTGAGATTATAATCAACAACAACAACATGAATAGCAACAGGAATAACACAACACATACAAGACAAAAGTAATAAGAACAACTTAGCAAAGCAATTTAAGCAGTTAAAAGTTTTCCTTTGTGTAAACATATTGTCAATGAAACTATTTACTATTTAATATTAACGTTGCAACAAATATGCTTGCGCGTATGTATGTACATACGTGAGTTGCTTGCATGAATTCCACGCTGGCAATATTGTTCTCATTTTCCTCCATTGTCGTCATTTGTTACGTTTGTCATCGTTATCGCTCTTCTAATACATTTTCGTATTTTATTTTTTATATAAGTTTCGTGTGTAAAGAAGAAGTTTAGCGATTAAATAAATGGCTTATTGTGAGCCCAAATTAGTTAAGCGCTTTAAAAATATATGCCGTAGAAGCACAGTGGCTCGAAATGATATAATTTGAGATAAAAAAATAAAAAAACAACGGATAGAAATATAAAGATATGGATATATCTTTCATATAAAATAAGGATTACAAAATTTTTATCTTAGTTTTATTTCAGTATATTTATTATTTTTATTTAATTTACAACATGTTGTAGGTGATAAGTTATAGAAAATACAACCGTGAAAATTCTGTTGTAAGTTTTCTCTGTTCAACTTTAAAATGACAAATTTAGCAAGAAAGAAAACAAGGGAAAAGAAAAATTCAAATTTAGTAAATTAAAAGAAAATATAATATGGAGTATGACCGCCGTGTAAAAATTATTAATGCTAAACATTTTTCATGTGAAATAAATTTCGTTTTTTAATTTTCATAGAAGCTAAAATTCCACATAGACTTAAAAATTATTCGAATATCAATCGAAAATTTTAATGATTTTCGTAACAACTTGCAAATTTATTTATACTTCTTCATGGTCTTTTCAATAGAAAAGGCGATTTTTAATTTTTCTGAAAAATTATTTATTATATATGTTTATTCATAAATTTTTATTTTGTGCTTTTCAAAGTACTCCCTCTTAGATATAATAAACTTGTGCTGGCGTTTTGTTTTAATTCTCCAAGCAGTTCTGATATTCAATTTTTGGTATGGCCAATATTAGGAAATGGAAAAAACCGCAGGGGGCTAAATCTAGTGAATACGGTGGCTTAGGAATGATTATGGAATTCTTTTCAGCCAAAATTTACGTACAACCAATGACGAATGAGCAGCTGCATTATCGTGATGCAAAAGCCTTGAATTCTTTTTCCACAATTCCGTATGACATGAGCCTACAGATATGCTGACATCCTCTGCAACTTCTCTAATAGTGCTTCGACGATTCCCAATAACAATTTTCCTCACTTTCTCATTTTTTTCATCGGTTTTTGATGTGATGGAGCTTCCTGACTCAGAGCACAATCACCATATGTCACTATCCACACTTAAATTGCTTTTGAGCACTTAATTCAATTTAAAAAAAAAAAAAAATTTAATGTAAATTCTTTGATACATTTTTTTCGAGGAGGAAATCGCCGAACAAATAACACACGAATAACTATTATGCCTCTCACAAACTAAGAAAATATACAATATAAAAAATCGCTAATCGAATTTAGCCCCTAATCCGAGAAATTCACCTTTTCTATTGGACAGACCTCGTATGTAATATATTAAAGAGATATGGAACATGTATGCACTAAGAATTCCATTATTACTATAGTTATTAAAAAAAGTTAATTCCATGCAAGTCTGTTATGATTTTTTTAATTTTTTTTATTTTTTTGCCAACTGCGGGAAGGGAAAACATTCGGCGGAAAAAAATCAGGTATTATGAATGCAATAAGTGGGGAAAATATTGTTGATTCCTAAAATTTGTTTCCCCTCCAAATTACAAGGAAACCGCAATGGATGTAAGCATTTTGTTTTTTTTAAGTACTAACATGTAGAAAAGTACTCTAAAAAACACATATAAATAGAAGTTTCTTCACTTATTGACCTAATTGGAAGACAGCCTAGACATAAAAAGTCCATTTGTTCACTCGGTACTATTTTAAAAATCTATAGATGCTGAAAACTAATTTGAATTTTCCAAAGAATTTATAAATTGAGGAATTTTTTATCGAGAAACATTTTATCTGCGAGAAAGAAATTTCTTGCGAATATTTTTGTAATGGTATATTCTAAGCAAAAAATAAAACCTGAAAAGTTATCATTAAAACGGCATTTTTTTTTTTAATATAAGCAAATTTGTATAAGAGTGTAACACAAATTTTACAAATAATTCTTGCCAGCGGTCCCACTGTGTTTCATTTTAATCATATTGAGGCGCTACGCACGTGACTGTTAATCACGACTATGACGTTCTCTATTAAAGTCTATTGTTTCAACTAAGTAGATCTTATAAGTTTCTTTTTATTTCTAATAGACTGAATTTAAGAAAGGTCTTATATACAGAATACTGATAGATAAACATATAAAACTAAATAAAACAATCTTAATTTAGTTGCGAAAATTGTCTCACTCTTATGACGAAGATTTTAATGAATAAGCAGTTGATTAAGTATTTATATAGAAATTGAAGTATGAATAACTTCCTAAATGAAGAGTGCAATACGAGTACTTAGATGAAATCCAAAATGATGAAAGGGCTGTAAAATTATTTAATTAGGGTGGCGTTTGTTTATTAGTTCTTGAACAGGAGTTTGGGATATTGACTTAAAAATACTTATAAATATTGATTTTTATATTAAAGGATTCTTTACGAACTTGTATTACTTGCAAGATATTAATACTATATATATGATGTGCTATATATAAGATAGATTCTTAGTAACGCAATGCATATTACCCTTAGAGTTTTAAGCTTTTCCAGTGAAAAAATTGGAGCTGTTCTTGAAAATGAGATTTTCATTGCTTTCAACGCATTCGCTAATGCATTTAAGTTGAGTAAATCTAGCTTAAATTTACAAGGAATATATATATATATATATATATATATATATATATATATATATATATATATATATATATATATTTCCTTAAAATTTACATAAAAATATTATTTTCTTAAATTTTTAATATTTTAATAGTACTAAATAGTAACAATATTTATCAAATTCGTTATTCGAGATATTCTCCAAAATAAACAATAGAATATTAAAGTACTAAATAGTAGTAAAATGCCTGTCTCATTTTCGAAAAAAATTTTCAGACGAAGCTGCGAGGAAATCCTTTCAAACAAAAAAAGAACTTTTTTTAAATCGATCCATAAGTAGAGAATTAAGCGATAGTTAATTTTTCGAGTGGGCAAATCGCCCTTCCGTTAAAAATAAATGGGACCAAACTACAAGAAAACCTTTTCAAACCGAAAAATAATTATTTTGAAAATCTGTCCATAAATGGATTTCTTATGCTATAATCAAAATTTCGGGCCGGGCAAATTTCAAAAAAAAAGTATGGGACCAACATGCAAACAAACCCTTGAAAATCGGATCATAATGATAAAGTTATGCATGTACAAACATTAAATAAAGGAAAATACACATGAATTATTAACCTCCTTCAGTTTTGAAGTCAAGTAAAAAAATTATATAATAAGGATGGTGCTCAAAATACGTACGTGTATGTATATACATTACAATACATTAATATACTCACAGACGAATAACATTTGAAGTAATTAAAATAATTTCTTTTCATAACATCTTGATATGACTTCAAATTCAGTGAATCGGATCTAAAAACAGACAACCTCTTGTAATGACATGTGTATTTTAAAATCATGGGAAAAGATCAGGATTCCCACTACTTCCGTATCACAAGTTTTGACTTCCTTGAAAGTTCTTTTTTTACATTCGCAATTCATATCTTGCAAATTTGCGAAAAATAATGTTATATAGACTTCTAGCATAAAAAATTTCAGCTGATTTCAAAATAAATGCCAAAATATTTTATTTTAAAGCTAAAAAGCTGTTGCCCCTGCCACATTGCATTTGTTAATGGTAAAACCCTTATATTTTTGGCCATACATGCAACTATGCGAACACAGAAATACTTAAATATTTCGGAAGTAATTTTTACTTTCTTTTCCATGTTGGCCTTTAATTTTGTTCATTTTTTGGTTTCAAGTGCGTCTGGAAGTTATGACTATTGTACGATACAAGTAGAGACGTTCTTGTAATTATGTTTGCTAAACCTTTTTATTTTATTATTTGTATTTAAGTTAAAATTTTCTTTTCATTTAAATGTTCTGAAGAAGCAACAGTAATAACAACAAATGGCAAATGAAATTCTTGGCACGAATTGAACAGAACATCTAAACAAGCCAAAGAGAGAAAAATGAATGAGGAAAAATTTGAAATAAAACATGAACATGATGATTTTTGGCAGACGTTTGCTTAAAAATCATTGTAGACAATTTTTTTTTTTTCTCTTTGGAGTGGTGAGGAACAAGAACCGCCTCAAAAATTAATATTTTCGTCTAATCCAATACAAGTTAGAGCAACTTGTTTGCAAAAAGGGCACACAAAACAAATAAAAGTCTAGAAATTAATATGAAAAGTCTATCTGTGTTGCAGAGTCTACGATAATACAACCCAGGAAAATGTTTGACAAACCGAATAATTGTTAAGGTTTTTTTTACGAAATAAAATAGAGGGAAAAATTTAGAATTTAGTTTTGTAACATTTAATTTAAATTATTATTTTGTTAAATTTTCCTTTTGTTTCTCTTCTGATCTTTATTAAAAATACTAAAAGTTTTTCTTCCAAATTACTCAATTCCTAACTATCCTTCGTTAATCGAGTTCTCAAGCCATCCAGTCTATATTCATATACATATTTTGAGAGTATTTCTCCTTTTTCTTCCTTTAAAGATCTTAATTCAGCTGCTTGCTTTTTTGAGGTTTCCTTTAGAACAAAAATCTATTTCCCTAGTACCAAAACAATGTACTGCGTAAGTAGGGGTTCTCCCCTGAGTACTGGTCCAATAATAAAACAAATAGTGAACTTGACTATTCTAAAGTTAAATTAAAAAGCCAAAAAGGCTTAATCGTAATCTTGGATTTTCACATTTTCATTACAATCTCGATAATTCAGGACAATTTAATATTATTAAATGATAAATTTTAAATAAATATTTTTACATTCTTAATTTTAATTATATGTAAATAGGAAAAAAATCATACTTTTCTTGAATTAAACCAGTGAATTCTACGTTTTTATTCATACAATTTTTACTCGGGTATTACAAGAAACAACAGCCTTGTTTCAAAATTGTTGTACAAGGCGAGGTCCTACTGCATACGTATTAACAAATTTCATTTATTTTATATCACCTTGTCAAATACTGATAAATATTTCTTTCAACCTCCTAGTGAACGTCTCTTGCAACTTTGTTTTGTTCGTTATAAGCGCGAAAATTTTAAACTAGTTCGTTAAAGGCGAAATTTCGTTATAACCGAAGGTCATTGCAACTGTAAGAATTTGTATGAAATATTTGCATGCCATTGCTGGGACCGGAGATGTTGTTCGTTATAGGTGATAATTTGTAATAAGTGGTGTGCATTAAAACCTAGTTCCACTATATACATACGTATACAATAATTTGTCAATATTATTTGCGAAAATATTTTTTTGCCTGAAGGCTATTACTGATCCCTATACACTATTTTAAAAGAAATTCTCGTTTTGTTCACAAGACGATGTAAAGCCTTTCTTTCGCTCAACATGTATTTAGATTTGTTGCACGAATATTTTTTTATTTGCCGTTCCATGGCGTGCATAATTAAATATGTATATTCTGTTTTTCTATATGCCTTCATAACGTTTCAAAATTGATCTTAAACATTTTTTTTCATGGAAGCGCATAAATTATTAGGGCGCAACTTACTCACCCATAAATTTCCAAATACAAAAGGGTACTTTGCAAATTTGCTTGTTGTATCATTAGCTGGTCTTATGGGGTCATTTCATTGGCCGCTAAACCAAATCGTCAGTAAACTTCAAGCAATTTGAAAACATTTAAACTCATATGTTTATGCCAATCGAATCAAACACAATATGAGAATTCTCTATTGTATATGAATATTACAAAATACATAGTCACAGCAGGCTTAGAATGCTTTTATACAAAAAACACAACAAACAATTTATATCCGACACGAGTCTATTTTATTTTTCTTCGAATGCAATCAAGAAGTACGGCGTCTTAAAACAATATTTTATTAATCTTAAAAAAGAAATTCCACGTTTTTCGGAATTTCTTTGCAACGTTGCATAAGATCAATTTGCTTTTATTTGCGCCTGACATGTACAATGGATGAGATTATGCACTTTTCCAAAACATTTGCATTCTCTAGCTCCATTGCTAAAATTATCCCAACCATTATTCATACATTTCACTAGCCTGCGAACCCTTTACTGGGTTGTGTCATTTCATGGTTTGTGAGAACTTTTTAAGCCAACAAGTTCAGGGTCAGAACACAAACTTACATAAACGATGATGTTTCAAGACCACCCAGGAAGTTAAATCCGGCAGAGGCTATATCAAGTTACAGAGTTTAAGCGTGAAAAAAATTATCCAACAAAGAATGTTAAGGAAAAACCAAACTGACATTCAACATTTAGGAAGAATGATGTTCAGCAGCATCATAATAACACAAATGTTAGATATTGCACATTAAAAAAAATTAGACAAGAGTTTTAATTGCAAAATTTTATGTGCTTTTCCTGTTGTCTTATTAGTCTTTTTTTTTGCTAAAAAGTCATAAGTTTGAAGAAAGAATTCAAATTATAAGTAAATTTAAGGCGTTAAATTAGAAAATATTTTTTCATTCGCAGCTTTTGTTTAGCATTAGTTGAGCTTTGATTTACCAGGCTAGAGATAAGGGAGTTAAAAACCAAGTACGCGGTTTGACTTTGTTTTGTCGGTTGATTAATTGATATATTGAGGCTTTTCTGTCGGTGGCTTTTTTAAACTGTCACTCAGTGTTTTTACACAAGTCTTTTAAAATCAAATTTGGCTTTCGAAATAAATAATAAATAATTCCCATTTAATTTGTGGCAATTTTAATATGCGCATACAAATCGAAATACATGTGCAGGAACTAGCATCGACCACCTACAACAGATAACGAAAATACATTTGTATTTATAAATACTCGTATCCATATGTTCTTAGATCAGAGAGTTTTTTAAAGTCCATTTTTGCATTTATTTTTCTTATTGTTTTAAACTTTTATTTATTAATTGTATTTAAAATGTGTGCAAGAATTCAAGGCTTGAATAGATTTTTACGATTAATGTGGACATTAAAATAAAAACTTGCTTGTCTTTTATTTTTCAAACATTATCGACAAGACTTAGGGATGCACTGCGGTGGAATGTGTCATCATGTGGATGAACTCAACAAATGAACAAAATTTATGACCCACCTGCAAAAAGGCCAATCGACAAAAATCGAGATAAAAGTATTTTTTAATGCATAATGGCTTTTTTTCGATGATAATGATGTCAGCAACGATGACGAAGCTTGTGGCAGTTGCATGAGACTCAATGAAAAATAAAATATGTATAGATTGTTTCGTTTTTACGTTATAATTAATTATCTTAAAAAACATGTCATTAATACGTAATTAATGAAAATATACAAACGAATAATCGCTATCGCTTTATTTGTATTTCACAGTTTATGCTTTTTTATATTGAAATTAATTAAATAAATTACTTCAATTTCATTTCGCTCTACAAAAACGATAAATATGTCGCAAATTAAGCTGATCATATTTATTGTAACTACAAAAGGAGCACATCAGTGTGGATTGGGATCATATGTCAGCGCGAAAATTTAAGTTTTTCTATATTATAACGCTGCAAAATTATCAAAATAAACATCATGAGTTGCTTTCATATGATTAATATTCAATTCAAATATACAAACATGAGAATATCACAAATAATTTTAATAAATTTTGAGACTCTTGTGCCAAATCTCTCTTAAGGATCGTTCCTTTTAGTTAATTTTTCAGAAGAAAACCAAGCCATACTTCTAACTGAATTGCCTTGTTTGCTTTTTAAGTCTAAGTATGCAGAAATACTTATGGCAAGTTACATCAGATGAGTAAATTATAAGTAAAGTGGGTCAAACTTGAGAAACGCAGTTGGTAGAAAAAGTTTTATGAAAGATAAAAAAATTGGGAGAACGTTTATGTTTCTGTAGGGAAATTCTTTTAATATTTCGTTTAAAAAATTTTGTTTGTGAAGCTAAAAACGGGTAAACAATTAAAATGATACTCAAACAAAAATAAATGTTAAGAAAAATTTTGCGCCTAAAATTAATGCTTATCCCCATTGATATGAGCCTTAACATAGTTCCACAAAAAATTGTTTAAAGGCGTTAAATCGCATGATCTAGGCGGCTTATTGACCGACCCAAACGTGAAATAAACTGTTCACCAAACTCGCCTCCCAATTATGCCATTGTTTCCTGTGCTGTGTGGCATGTGGCACCGTTTTGTTGCAACCACATGTCAGCCAAGTCCAGCTCTTCTATTTAATTCAATAATCTGCAAGCGTTGTTCGCTGACCAAACTGAACATGTTTATTAGTATCATGTTACACGAAAACTGCTGAGCTGAGTGTTGCCGAAGATAAAGTTGCTAAAAAAATCACCCTTTATATTAGTACATTATGATGTACTTCAAAATTTATCAATATTTATATTAATTTGATATAATTATCTGTTAATCGTTTATGAATACAGATTTAGTCAATTTTCCTTATTAAAGTGTTATAAATCACAATTTAAAAAAAATGTTATGAGGAACAAAAACAAATTGCAACTTTTTTAGTTTTGTTTTTGCTATCAAAATTTTGTAAGTGTATAATAAACTAATTATTATTTTTATTCAATTCATATATCTCGTGTGAAATGATTGATTAAAAAATTTTTAGTCCATCATTAATACCATCAAGTTTTATTTCAATTTATTTTTTCCGCAAAATTAATGCATTAGAAATTAGTTAGTGATTATAAATGGATTCATATTGTAATTCAATTCCTGTTTTGGAAAAAAAGAATTCAGTAATACTGTTGACTTTCATGGTAAATTAAAACGCAAATATGAATAATTCCTTTAAAGCTCCGTTAGAAAGCCTACAATAGACATACGCATGTTCATCAAACAATTAGAATTATTTCAACTAATTCCCATTAGATAATTAAAATTTTTATTCCAATGGTAAAACTAATTGCAATTAGTTGCCATTAGCAAAAAATTTGGTTTAACTTTACAATTAGAAATCTAATTGGCTTCTGCAAATGCAATTAGATATTCAATTAGCTCGAATTATAATCAATTATTTTGATACATGGTATTTTTAGTAAATCAGATTACATTTTTACAGAAGAAAGTACTGCTTCATTGTCAAAATTGACAGAGGAGGCTGAAAGCCTGCATTTTATTTCGAATATGTAGGATATTTGGATCATATATTTGAAGTCTTATCAGCTTCATTCAAATATTGATGCATCATATTCGAAATAAAATGCAGGCTTTCAGCCTGCAATACAGTCAAGAGGAAACGCATATCCCTTCCTGATTTAGGCAGATCCTGAACTGAACCAGCTTTCGCACACTCGACAGCCCTTTTGTTGTCCTGAATGGCCTCTTGCCTCGGAACGCCCACTATACTTACCCCTTGTTGTTCCAGCAGGGCCAGAGATTGAATGCGCGCCAGCACATACCTCGAAGTAATCACCTTCGAATCAAGGGCCATACTATTCACAAAAATATTGCTCAATCTGGCCTCTAACCCGAGATGACTAATTCTTCTCGCAACCTCCATTACCACATATATCCCCGCTTGAAAATACGTTAGAGGTATCGGACAACATGAGTGACACCGAATGTTTAAGATCCCAGCACACGTATCCATTTCAAAGCCGTCCCTTAAGATTTATATGCATTCGTAACCGCAGAACCTGCGGAATGGTGTTGTTTCCAATACAGTCGTGCCATAAATTGTCCGACTCTTTGTGTCTAAGAGCCTGCTATTGCCGACGATGTCAGAGAGAATCCACACATAAAAACGAGACGAAGATGCACACAATTAGGCATCGGCAGACGCTCTTTGAAACGACTTTTGGTGAAGAATTTGCAAATCTTCCCCTACAAACTACAAACTGTTCACGACCAACCACAAAGTTAACAATTGGACAAAGTTAACTTATTGCCGTACTTTGTTAAATTTGCTGCAAGAAGATGATTGTCGGTTTCCACATGGCGAAATAACCGCTCACCCTGCTCGGGCTACGATAGAGACTTTGAGACACTGATTTCCATGTGTTTTGGGGTATTCAACTGACCATCCAGATCGTAAGATCTAACAGCACAGACTTTTTTCTTTGGGATTTTTACAACAAACTACGAACCTTGCAAGCCAGATGTTTTGCGAGCAATAATTCAAAATGCCGTAAAACGAGCACAATTATGTATCAGTTCAATTATGTGTCATAAATTTTACACTTTCAAATAAACATTTTATGAAAGCCAGTGCATTAATTTTGCGTAACCTTGTATTGTAAATATATCATGCGAAGGTGTTTTAACAAAAATAACAATCAAACTTTACTATGGAAATTATTTGGATCTATTCAGAAATAATCATAAATACAAGTACTTGTAAGTAATAAAAAGTTAATGACTGATTAAACTTACACAAAGTCATTCAATAATATTAGAACAGATTATCGGATTTCTTTTACTTATTCTAATGAATATTCTTCAAATACTTAACACAAAAATTAAATGCCAGCAAATTGCTTTATTAGAGAAGTCATTGAAAGAATTCAGCAATTAATTTATTTACCTTAATATTACTGAATACCAAGAGAAGTTACTAAAGTCGATTAATAACGAAAAAAGTTCAATAAAAATGCTTCGCAATTAATTTTGGATTATTGTAAACAATGTACAGAAAAAAGTATTAAAGTATCACATAAAAGTATTAGAAAAAATTCGATATATTCGTTTTATATGGTAAAACTATTTTGGAAATTATGAATGGGTGTTAGGTATAAAAAAATCATTATTAAGAAATGTAATGGCGTTAGGAGAAACAAATTTTAGTTCGTTAGAAGGAAACAAGAAAATCTTGCCCATTTACTTTTAATATGATTCAAATATTGACGAGTACGTGACGAAACTGGAATGCGTGCAAAAATGATGAACAGGAAATGAAAACTCATTACGAACGTCTCCAGGCGAATCGTTTACTGAGCGAGTGACATGTACCGCATCGATAAAATACACGTACTGGAAATCCTGAGGATTATGTTAATTTTATTTAATTAGAGTCACGACGAAACGCTTGTAAACTCTCGGTATATTTATGCGAAATATACCGAGAGTTTGTAGGACATTGGAAATTTTTTCATGCAAATTTCAAACGCTTATAAACGTTTAGTTGTACAAAATTCGACCCATAATTAATTTTTTGTAATATATTGCGGATCTTGAGCTGAACCATAATTTCGGTGGTGCCATGCCATTTCTGAAACCATATTTTTAAAAGGTTTTTAATTATCTATTGGACATTGATCAGCATATTAATAGTAATGAAAGTTTGCCCTTGTATGACCACAATGATGATTTAACTCCTTCAACTTTAAAGGGAGTAAAAAAAGCTTTTTGTTTAACTTGAGCTTTTAAATTTTTTTGTTATGGCCTTAACTGTTCCTATGCCGACATTGCATTGGTCACTTTGAAAGCTCGTAATCTCATATGTTGATGCCAAAACAAACAAATGCAATATGAGGACTGGTTAGCGCTAATAAAATGCAGGGATTTACTCAGCTGAGCCAACAACAAACAATAAATTATTTAAATAATTATTTTGGAGAATATGTGGAATAATGAATTTAATTGGAAGTATTTCTAAACTTTCGAAGAAAGTGTCAGAAATTCGTAGATATAACTTTGATTTTTAATAAAAATTATGCCAACAAAACTTCTTCAGAGCTCAAAATAAATTTTCTGTGGAATCTCGGAAGCAATGAAAATATTGTTCCATGAGATCGACTCAAACATTTTTTCACTGGAGACGATGCTGCACAATATTTAACGTTTCAAATCGATTGCTTGCTAGCAGAGAAAAGCTTCAAGACTCCGCTGACCAATAGAAAAAATTTATCTTAATAACAAAGAAGAATCTAATGGAGATAGTGATGTTTAGAACTTAAGTCATCTTCTACAAAATGTGTTCATCCTGCTTAAATGAAAGTGTTTTGATTCTTAGTCAAGATTTACAAGCTGGTGTTAGTACTATTTTTAATTAGGAACTTATTATACATGACGCAAAATTACAGAATGAACATAGACAATTTAGCTACATGGCGTTCCCACCTTTCCTTTCGTGTTGTTCTCTTGTTATCATCCATTTGGCGATTGGCCTTAAGGCAACTTAATATTTCTACGTCTCTAAAACGATAACTATGGCACTGAAAAATAGCTACACACTGTGCACACTGCAGTAAAGCCCGATGACAATAGCAGAAACTTTTAGTGCATTTCTGTAGAAAAGAGCTGAAGATTTTGTGCTGACTTTGTGGCCAATATTTTGCCATGGGGGTTCATTTTTATGGAAGAAATTTTGCATTAGTTTTAAGGTTGTAAAAATTAATATTGTAGATGCTGCTTTTGAATAAAAAGGTATATAAGACATCTCTTAGTACGGCTCCGGTGTCTCTATACCAGCCCACTAGCATTCAATTAGGACTAAATACATTAATTAAAATTTTAATATTTATTTTTATTCAGTTATTAGCGTTTACCAGTGGCTAATTGAAACGTTCGAAGGTTTTCTTAATTTTTCGGTCACTTTCTTTTACAAAAAAAAAAAAAAAAATCAAATCTACATTCAATCATATAATCCTTTCCCGCAAACCTGTATCATCTCCTTTATTGCGCCTTATAAAAGAAATTACTACAACATTAAAATTTGTGCAATTCCTCCTTCAACTGCTTTATGGTGTGCAAATCATCGAATTTGCAATATTTTGTTTTGCTCATTCAACGGCTTTTAATTGCAACATTTATATTAACTCACGGCACACGTACATAAATGCTTTATATTTATTATCTGTGTATGTATTGGTGGTTTAGCAATAACTTGCATGTATGGGCTCATATATTTTGACTTGATATTTGCTGATACAGCCAAACCACATGATTAACACGATTTTAAGTTACTGCGTGAAGCTCTTAATGAAAATTATTCATGCGCTACTACTCGAGAGCACTACAGACTACTACATAACGACTATGATTTATATACCAAAGCTCGTTAGAAATAGTGCAGAGAGGCAGCGAAGAAGGCTAAATCTTTTAATGGGTATGCGTGTATATATATATGTGTGTGTATGTGTCTGATTAGTTTTAAGCTGATTAGAAGGCATATAAAGTTCATTGGAAGGTTTGCAAATAAAATGGCACTAACAGCCGGAACCGAAACAACAGTAATAAAGAAAGAGAACAAAAAAGCAGCAGCTTAATAAATGCGTGATTGCATGCAAGACTTTCCACACATTAGTGACTAGGCGTGTACAAGTGTGAGCGTGAGTGTTAGCGGGTGTTAGTGTAAATGTAATTTTAACAATAAAGGCTTGATAATCAATAACAACCAGCCAAGTGGCCAACCAGCCACCTTTCTTGTGGTATACAGTCATCTAATGACGTTTTCCTATCAAATGATAATTGTTTGCAATTGTGGAATAATGGCCACATACACACATACATACATATATAAACTAAATGAATGACGTTAGAAAATATAAAACAATCACACTCCTTTAAATTTTCACTCTTCTTCCTTAAACAAAAGTTAATTACATCAAAATTATCTGCAACTTTGAAGTGCTAAACTGGCAAAAGACAATAATAATTTATGGTGTTGGAGAAATGAGAATGAAAAAAGTTAAATTGTAATTAAATTTTAATTGATTTGTCATTCATTTAAATGTAAATTTTCTAAATTTAAACGAAAGGTTTTCTCACGCCTCGTCTGATTGTACTGCGTGTGTGTCATATTTTGAAAAATTAATGGTGACTAAACTCCAAATGAATTGTTCCGCTCTGAGATTAACCGGAAATATAATCAGTTTTTGTTGTTTTTATATGATCATGTATAATGACACAGGGTGTGGCTGCAAACAATTGATTTTGATGGTTGAGACAATAATAAATTATTCGTCTAAAAAGCATGAAATAAAGAAATTAACTCTCATCATATTGATATAAAGAGTTACAAGTCCTAAGACACATAAACAACAACAAAAGAAAACAGCCTAAGGCAATTTCTAACAAATTTATATTGATAAATATTTTATTGATTACACTTTTTATATACAAAATTTTTATATCATGTTCATTGTACATATTATTTCGATACATCCAGTTGCAAGGAAGATATTTCAATTTAAAAAAAATATCACATTTGCGAAGTTTTTACGCTATTGCGTTCGTGGTCTCACATTTTCAATATCCGATCGGTCTACTTCATGTCGTAAATTCTTTCAATTACTTCGGGTGTAGCGACCTCAACTGGGTGTTCAGAACGTTCGACTTCCTCCGTGCTTGTATGGCTACAGCAAAACTCAGTACTACTACCCATATAATTTATTAGGCTTGTGCTTGGTTAGAGTGATGGGTTTTTTTCAAGAAAAAATAATGCTTAAGGAGCACGGGAAATTCTGTATTTTCCATTTTCTGCTCAAATCACTCAGTATTTTGCTCTCAATAGCTGTCAAACACAAAAATTCAAGGAATTATTGACTCCCCTCGTATATCTTAGAGAGAAAATCATTATAAAATTGTTCGCTTGCACTCTATTTAAAATCTGTGAAAACATTTTAGAATGAAAAATCTGTATATATGCATTTTCTGTAAATAATGCATTTTGTTCGTCTTACAATTTCCAGTAGACGGTGTATTTTCTTCATTTTTACGGTGTATTTTCTTCAGTTTTACAGTGTATTTTCTTCAGTTTTACTCTTGTGTAAATTTACCTCTAACATGTTTCCTTTTTATTTCATAAGTCACAATGAGCATCATAATGCATTGAAGAAAGTAAAAGTATGATTTTACTAGGCTCGGCAACGTAAGATACCAGAGTCATATTATATGTGAGTCCACACAAATATATTTCTTTTTGCTTTTTTCTGTTTGGCAAAACAGTTGGGAAACACAGCAATTATTATTCTTGAGAGCATTCGATAGAGTTAAACTTTGGGTCGATAAATTATTTGTAACTTATATAGTCGTACTGACCTTCGTAGACTAGTAGGTAGTGTACTAGACTCGTAGTACGGAGGTCCCAGGTTCGAATCCTGCCGCAGAACTCTGGCAGTTTGTGTTTGATAATTAAAGGGAGCGCACAACAAGCCTTCACTGGCTTAGGTGTATGTCGTATGACATGGGCTATCACACCCCTACAATCAACCTAACCTAACCTATATAGTCGTAAATTAATTATCACCTATGTTATCAAAAGCTTGAACTAACACTTCCACAATCATTTGGGCTAAGCCAAAACCTTTTTGGATATTGACTTTTGTCCATTTACTGGTGTGGCGATCAGTGGATAGCTCGTGCTATTATCGTATACCCATCAAATTTCTAGTGCACTTATCCAGCTTATTTGGCATATATTGCCGAAAGGAACATCTACCACAAAGAGGAGCAAACTGCTTATCGGGGGTAAAGTTGTCATCACTAGTACAAAAAAATTTTAAGATTTTTGTTGGCGATTTCAATTAAGTCTCTTATAAATAATATGCAAGGTAGCGCAAAAAAATTTCATAATTTTAATTGGCTGCCCCTTTTGTTATAAATGAAAAAAGAAAGTTTATTTGAAAGTTTATTTCAAAGTGTGATTTTGTATAAATAAAAGCTTGCAATTTTAAAACTTATTTGCTCTTCACTGAACGATATGATGCATTTTAGTTTAGTGACTGCGAAATTATTGAAGTGCTCTTTAATTAAGTGCAGGCAAAACTTACTGATTTACAATATAAAAGGAACTACATGCAGAAGGACAAGTACAAATTAGTAAGGACATGTGGGATCACCACCATAAATAGAAATGTCTAGATATTAAGCTGATTTAAATTATTTACCAAAAAAAAAAAACCATGAAAATGTTGAGCCTAGGATCTGGAAGTAGTAAGAATTGATATAATTTTCAATGGCTTTAATAAATACACTCCTGGATCTGTTGTGGATTGATATCGTTCCAAATTTGACAGTTGTTTGTTGACGTACTCGTTCATCCAGAGATGGGCTCATCGCTGAAAGTGACCGAAATATGGGCGAAGTACGCGGAACGTTATCCGAACAGAGCGCTCATTTTGAAAACACAATTTTATTTTTTGCACGTGTTTAGCGAAATATATTGAGTAAATGACAGATTGAGCTTTAACCAAACGATCAACTGTCAAAATTCAGATGTTCCTATTGGAAGACCCAATATAAATATTTTGTTGATAAAATGAAGAAAGTACCACTTAATGGTTTTAAACACAAATAGAATTGACTAGTTTTTTTTCGAAATTTAAAATATTTGTTTAGATCATCGAATATCGCATTGAACTTTCTTTCTAAAAATGTCAATAATAATTAATACATTAAGACACTATCGCCCATAACTTCATATCATATAAGTTGAGAAAAATATTGAAAAAAGTACATGGGTCGTACTTCATCAAAGCCCTTAAAAATATGCAGACAATTTTTATCCAATTTACCTTGATTTATACTGTAGAAGTCGTCCTGTTGACGTGCTTAACAAGGCATTTGTTTTGTTTCAAATAATTTCGCTACAGCAATTTTGCAATACATTTATCGTGGAAAGCACTATTAAAGAAATATTTTTGCTGAGCTTGTGTGGTGCAAAAATGACACAAATACATTTTTTTTGAATTGTGATTTATAGTAGTACATAATTGCTGGAGTAATAATTTAAAGAAAGTATTTGAATTAAAGGAATTGTTTTCAATACTCCAAAAGCACGTCTTGTCTTGACTACCACAATGCCAAAATTTTATATAAATTCTATATACTCGTATTTTGATTTGATCTTTATACTAGTATGATTTATTTGTTTATCGTTTTTATTGCAATTTCTTTGAATTATTCGAACTAGTAAACAAAATCCAATCATGTCCTGGTCCCATGGAACTCCCTTTTGATGGTAACCTTAAGAATTGTTTTGTTCAAAGTATATTTAAATTTCAAACCTTTTAGATTTTTTTATTGAACTTAACTGAAATTTTCACTGCTTAAATTATTTAAAATGTTTTTCTTTTTCCAAACAACAAAGACTAAAATCATTGATGCATTAACTTCAGCATTTAAAGGTGTTGCCCTTTAAGTCTGTATTATTAATGCGCCCATTCCAAATGCTTTTCCAGCGAAAATTAAGAAATCAAAAGTGGCAAATGCCATTTCCATTAAAACAGCCCATAAATTTAAAATTGAACGTACAACTCAATCGTGAACTATTGTAGGGTTGTGTGAAAAAACATTAAGAGACAAATGCTTTATAATTTGTGTTTGTAATTTCATGGTTGATTGATTATTTTTTCTTCTTTATATGCAAAGAGTTTGAGAAAAAACAACATTTCCATTATTCATATGTCCAATGCAAGCTGCTGAGGAAACTACACGTCATATAACTTAATGGACTGATTTCAAGCTCTGTTGACCAAAAACTAATTTATTACTTAAATGTTTAAGAACATTTTATTACATTTTTACAACTCGCCAAAAAATGTTCCCTAAAAGCGTTATTAATTACTTACAATAAGGCTGTTTGGACATTTTTTCATAATCCCTACATGCAAAAAAAAACATGGTTGACGCAGTTAAAATTTGCGAACTAAATATATAAAATATCGTCGTAAACATATCATGATTTTTGTTATAAACATATTACTATGCTCATTGCAATAATATAAAGAAAAAAATATTTTTGTATTTTCATACATTTATGTATGTTGACGTGCTGACATACAGGCGATATGCCCAATGAACAATAATCGAAGTACTAAAAGATATGAATGTGAATACAAAAAATATAGAAATTCTCTAAATAAAAAATCAATATTGTAAAAATAAATTTAAGAAAAGAATTAACGAAATAATCAGCAAAAAATCTTACAATTTTGTTGAAACTATAATAGAAATTTTTTTATAAATGTGAATTCACATGAAATACATATATCATAGTTTTGTGCAAAATCTTGAGCTAAAATTAAAAAAAAATAATTACATTAATGCAACATAAAAACAGTGCATCAATCTTCCAATATTTTGTCAAATTCATTCCATTTGCGGAACTCCTTTAACTGTGAAATATTAAATTTAGTAAACTCTTTGACTATTAAAAAAAGGTACAGGATATGATGGAATAAGGCCGATAGACTTTTTTATTCCTGCAATTGGCACGTAATGACTCTGATGATCATGTATTAATCATATTTTTTTTGCGTGAAAAACAGTGGAGACTAAAATTGTGAACTGTGGACTGTTCAGTGAAATTAAATTTTTTTTTGTTGCGAAACTGTTGAACAGGTAACGACACGTTACTTACACCATTACCCCTCTTGGGATCATTTGGCTTCCACAAAGGATATCCATCTTTTACGACTTGTTGCAGTTGTTTCCGCACTGTTTTTTTTTTGCCTTGTATTAGTTTCGGTAATCCGTTGTTGTAACAGGCCACTCTCAACTACTGGCACATCTTAAATGCATGGGAATAGCGGGAGGAGATGAATGTAGAGCATGTGGGGAGGAGAGCGAAACATTTTAACACTATTTGTGTGAATGCCCCGCCTTCTCACAAATAAGGTCCCAATATCTTGGGGGTGACATCTTACCGGAAATAAGTCGATTACGGGGAATATGCTGGAGGAAATTAAGGAACTTTGTGAGTGACAAGGAGTCTCTCTAGACCTTTGGGTCAATATGTTATGGTTAAACCCAAGGGAGCGCACAACAAGCCTTCACTGGCCTAAGTGTATGTCGTATGACATGGGCTACCACTCCCCTCCAAGCAACCTAACCTAACCTAACCTATCAATATAGCGATTGAATATTGCCAAATATTCCTACGAAGTTGTCACATGTTTGCGCTTGTGGTCGATTGAGAGCTATGGCGACAACCATTTTGCGGAAAGATTTCTCATAACCAAGTGATCATTCAAAATTGAAAGCACTGACCCCCTTTTTATCAAGCTTAGCCTTGGTTTGAGTGAGTACGCTTAATGCGCACGCGGAATTCACCTTCTTCCATATTTTCCGCCAATCACGCGGTATTTCAGCATAATATATTTTATTTTTGGTTGTAGTCCATTTCCGCAACAATTTTATTTCTTTGGCTACAAATTTTATTTTTAATTCAAAACAATTCCACAACTATACAAAATGAAGCAAAATAAGTGGCTTCTATGAAAATATTAGTTCGAAATTTTCTAAAAAACATAATTAATTTTTTGACAAGTTGATCATACTTTTTTCAAAGTGGCAAATATTTCTTTGAGTTTGTTCACAGGGAATACATGTTTTCCAATGGTTCCCATAGACGTGGTTAGACAGCTGTTTGGGCAAATAAAAATGTACACAGTATGGCCACAAAACAAATTGTTCTTGCTCATTTAGAAAAATTGTATATGAATTTGAACAAACTTATTTGTTGCAAATGTTTCTTCAATTTGATTGCACCTTAAGAATTTTTTACTTGTCAACAGCAGTTGTGTCCCAAATAAAATGCCGTAAAAGCATTTGTTCAAAAATAATGTTTCACTATTTTTGTCTGTGTATATAAATAGTGAAAAACGCAAGGAGATCCATGGAATATATTTTTTTAATATTTTCGAAACTGAAAAGACTTCAATGGCTTCCACAATATTTACAAAAACATTAAAAGTTAAATAAACTCAACAGTTCTATACGGAATTGCAGTAGTATTTTTTAAATGTTCATAGTAAAATGTACTTAAAGTACTTGCAACTTTGTTCGTTTGTTGTTGTATTTAAGTAGGTAGAGTTGGATTTTAACTGAATGCTTTTAGTTGTGCTTATTTAATTTTTTTGTTGTTCCCTCAAGTCAATTATTTTCAAACAACTTTAGCGCACTACTCATAGTTAACTCGGTTTTAATTTGATTTAATTTATGCCAAGAGCGTTTTTATAAAAATAATATTAAAAAATACTAAAGGAGGGAGTAAAAAAGCTTTTTTCTTTGGAAGTCGAGGCAAAAGTTGGAAGCTGCATAAACATCAGAAACAACAGGTACGAGTTGCCAGCGACGACCAACAGAATTGTAACAAAAGTGCATTCAACTTTTTAATGCATGTGTTGGTGGTTCTAAAGCATAAAAGGGATTTTACACGACAACAAAAAATAGCATTACAACTTTTAGGTTGAAAGTAATTTATACAAGTTTCAGCTGACAATGTAGAAAAGGTAATTTAACTTTATTACGCTTAAACTAGAATTAATGGAATAGTGGAAGAAGAGCACTATTCATTGTAGTTTTAATGTAGTTTAATTACGAAATAAACGAAAATTATATATTCTTAAAGAATTAGTTCACAAATTTAATACAAATCAAAAATATTCCTTCAAATAAATAATACAAGGCATACGAGGTAGTATGAAGTCTCAAACAAATGCTTGAACCGGAAAACATCATAGAAACGAAGGCAGACAAGGGAAACATTACGGCATTGATAATCAAGAATGAGTATACTCTTTGACGCTCAGGAACCCATCTGTTCCATCTGTGATCTGTTCCGAGCTATAAACCATTGAAGTACCTAAAAAAATGCTGGAAGAGGCCTGGGATACTCGCACAGAATAGTCATCGCCATAGAACGATTTGATAAACTGGTAATTGTAAGAAGTACAAAAAATAATAAGGATTTACAACCATCAATTCCAGTGACGGAGACAAACAACATTGTACAGAATATGATATTCAACAGAACAAAGGATTAGGAATTTTCGCACTAAAAGTAACATATACCTGCAGGGAAACGATCTAGGAATTGAAAGTGGAATATCCGCGATTCTTATGGAAGTGCAAAATTTGGAAAAGAAAAACGTAGAAGAATTATAAATAAATAGAAATTTTAAGGCTTCATACTATGCAAGAGTAATGGATATAAAAAGAGCTTAGTGGACAAGATCAGGAGGGCCATCAGGGTAGGCAAGGGACGGACATATATAGGCGAAACAACATATATAATAGCAGAATATTTAAGGAAACACATTATTAACACAGCATTCGAAACAGGACATAACTTGGGTAGAATTTTACCGAATAGCACGAACAAAACCGATCCCTGAATAATTAGTTGGTAGATAAACTAAGATATTCATGCCAATAAAGTAACATCGAATGGACAAATATGACAAAGATTTACGCCAGTATCTGTCGTGAGACGTAACCTGATGGCACTTTCCGCACTGGGTAAATAAAGCCGTTCACCACCGTCCGTTCCAGATGTACACATAGGGGAGCAGCGCTACATGTGCCCCAGATAAGGCCAACATGATAGCAAATTCTGAACAGACACCTTTCTGAAGTACTGGGTCTATCTAACCTCCTACCACCCCCAATGGCCCAGAAGTAAGAAGTCCTCCCATCATGGACCAATCACCAATTGCAACCGTCAGGGCAGCTCTTGTCGAATAGCAACACCACATGGAGATATATGGACTGAAGGATCATCCACAAAAGGATCACTAGCACCATAATGCAGACACACTCATTCGACCCATAACTCTTCCCGTGTATCTTTGGCTCTTAACCACAGCCACCACGTGGTTCCCGAAGGGTCCTCACCATTAACTAGTCTACGACATAGGACTTGTCGTAGACTGGTTACTGGTTCCCTTTGTAAGAGATAGGATCTCTGGTCAGCATTATGTAAAAAACACATCCGATTTTTTTTGATTTTTGTAGCACCTCTATCCAGACTAGCGTAGGCAAGCCTACTTCCTTAAATACTTATATGCACGCCCGTTACCTACCCTTTTTGTTTCAGGGATTGGGTTGTAACATATTAAGTTTTATGGTAACAGGCCAAAGGTCAAGGTCTGGAAAATTCATATTACCCATCCGCACGATCGGGCTAACTTACTTTCGCCTTTAATTTACTTGCATGCGCACCCGTTATCCTGTTATTTTAGGGATTGAGTAGCAACATACAAGTTTTAGGGATTATCAGCAAAAAGGCCTAGGTCCGGAAACCTGATGACACCCATATATTTATATCGTGGACTCCGCAACTTTTGAAAATTTTGTGACTCGGTTATCGCTGAATAAATGATTGAGTCTTAGAAAAAAATAATGTAAATTATGAAACAGAAGCTGCAATCGGATGAAAAGATGATGTACTCGTATAAGTTCTACTTATATGGTGAATCTGACTTTATTACGCAAAATCAATGGAAGTTATTCGTCCTTTGAACAATTAGATTCGGATGGGGCGAGGACAACGAAATTAGTTTAAAAGAAATTAGCTTTTTAAAAGTTTCATGATACTGTATTGCACTAAATAGTTCTTTTTTTAATACAACAAAATTCGGAGAAAAAACAGACTTCAATAAAAAGAGCCAATCGAATAGATTACAAAACCGTAGCATGTGTAGAAGAAAGGCAGTTCTTTGATGACCTGGTTCTCAAGACGACAGCATCTTCACCAGCCAGTGTTCAAGAGTCGGTTGCATGTAAGTGTGTATGCATACCCACTAAGTGAAATCTGCACATAAATGAAAACAAATTCATAAATATTTTCTTGGATACATTTTGGTTCTCTTGGTTGTTTTAGTTTGAAACCCGATGTAATCAATTTCTAGTTAATTTTTTCTTCTCGCGGGAAAGGTTGAAATACCTTCTTAAATAATTTTTTTAATAGGTCTACAACTAATAATCATTATGTCACACGGCCACTGTGTTCATCTGATTTCAACTTAAATCTCTGTGAAACTAAACTGCAAGCTACACTTTCAAATAAAAAAGTTTTCTTTTCCAAATTCGGCCCATAAATTAGGGGAGTTATTCGATAATCAATATTACGAACTACAAGAAAACCCTTTCAAACAAAAAATAAACTTTTTCTTTTACTAAGCCAATAAACTTAAACATAAAATTTTTACTCGCACTTTGCAACAACCTGGGATTTTGCAACAGACTCAGTGCAAAGTCGTTGCACAAAGCGAGGGAGTACTGTAACTATTAACAATCTAGCGTGATATGGTGAATTAGATGGAGGACTTTAGGTGAGCCCTTGGCTATTTCCTTCTGAAGTAATGACAGACAGCTTAAGGATTTGTGTGACTGTATAGGATGTCGCTTTAAATTATATTATTTTGACACTGATTGATTTTCCCGTCGTAAGCCTTGACTATCAATTAGTATTAATATTAGTATTAGTATTAGTACCTCGGCGGACCAAAATAGGTGTTTTAAGTTTCAACAATGTTGGTAAATATTTCAAACTTATTTCCTAACCGAGTGCTATTCTAACCAAACTGCGCCTGTGTTAGAAAGAGATTGTGGCCGAAATGAAGCAGCCGAAATATATGCTAGACCGGTATGATATGATTTTTATTTTTGCAGACTCGTCCAGCAATAAGAAATCGAATCTTTATGTAATTTGTTGGTATGGTCTAGGAAACTGTAGCATATATCTTGGATTTGTCTGATCTACAAGAGCAGGTTACAATCGCGAGTAAATGAAATTTATTTTTAAATAAAATTTTACTAAGATTCAAACACATATTTATTCGTAGAAGTGTAAATAATAAACCAGAGAATATTTTAACACATTTTACTTGTACAAATAGAGAATAAATAACAGCACACTTTGTTGCAAATAGGAATCTCATATATTCTATAGAAATGAACCCCAAACAAACAACTAAAAAAAAACTAAACATGTTTCAAATTCTTCAAAAGGACCTTCATTCTTAAGCACAGTTCTCTTAAGTTTCCCACTTTCTTTTCATTTTTATTTTTTCTGCATTCAACAGAATAAATAAAAATATATTTTTACAATGAAGTTTAAAGTTTCCAAAGAAGCATTTCGCATTTTATTTCACAAACAATTGATACAAAGAAGAAACTCTTTGCATTCTTGGCCATTTGAGTTCTTTAATTTCATTCTAATAACAAAAAAAGTTCCTTCTACATGAAACTCAACTTTTCGGGTACTGGTAGAAACATCAGAGTATTTTTCGTGCTTTTATTTCTAATTCATTTCAGTTTGTTATGTTTTGCGTTTTGTACCTTCTCTCCTCAACTGTACAAGTGCCACTGGCACAACTTGAACTTGTAATTTATGTTTCTTTTACCACTTTTGGCGTAAGAAACTCATTTGGCTACCAAATATCCTTTTCATTTTTGTGTTCTTTCTCCTCCGCTTTTCCTACTTTATGATCTCTGTAATCAATTATAACGAATAAAGCTCATACGGTGCAAGTCCTTTAAATAATAAATAATTAAATAATTTTTAAAAAATATTTTTGTTTTAGAATATTTGTATTTAAAAGGTAGTCCAAACATTATGCACGATGTTAATTGTGAGTCATACCTTAAACAACTTACTTTAACATTGCTTTGTTTCACTGTTTGACAAATTCAACCATGTAGAGGTACACAATTGAGCAGCGGATTAAGATTGTTGAAGCCTTTTACGAAAATGGCCGCTCAAATCAAAATGCATTTCGTGCACTTCGTGACTGTTTTGGTCAGCATAATGGGCCAAATGTGTACACAATCGGGAGAATTGTGCGCAAATTTCAGCAAACCGGGTCTGTAGGAAATGTGAAAACATCTGTGCACGCTCGCTTAGTTCGTTCTCGGAACTAAGTGGCAGAAGAGCCGTCAACTTCGAGCCGCCGTCGTGTTCAATAATTGATCATCTCACGAATAGCACTGATGTGAATTTTAAAAAAAGATTTGAATTTACACGCTGAATTTACATGTTCAATTGACTGATAAACTGAAGCGTAATGATTATTTCAAGCGTTGTCAATACGCCGAATAGTTGGTTGAACAGAAAGAAGTGAATGGTGACTTTACAAAGAAAAACATCTGCAGCGATAATGGACATATTTGCCGCATTTGAGCAAATGAGAATCCGCGAGTAGTTGTTGAGAAGTCGATACATCCACTAAAAGTGACTATTTGGTGCGGTTTATGGGCTGGCGATGACACCGCCGTAATTCTTCGAAAATAAGGTCGGGCAAGCAGTTACCATAAATGAGGGAGTAGTGTATGTGGGCGGTAGATTGTAACCTTTACATCCCGAAATTAACAGAAATAATCTATGCAAGCTGGTTATTCCACTACGAATTGTCCGGCTAAAAAAGGAATCTTCTCTGTAATGCAAACTGCGATTCGCTGACTGGCTCGCAAAATATAAACCAATTTTGATAACAATCCATAGACCACACTTGATTGAAGTAACAATAAAACAACAACAGACACTCAATTCTGTGAATTAATAGAGTTTTCTACGCTATTGCCACCGATGATCTTCATCGCCCTCTCCAGTACGCGATCGTGTAACTTCAAAATAGACCGTGAAGCACCGTCCCACATATGAGACTACAGACGAAGATGACTATGATTTATATATGAGTTTAATAATGGAAGTATAATATCGTTAAATTTTTGAAATCAGTGTGGGATACTCGTATCATTATAAAAAAAACACTGTGGCGGCAGTTGAAATCCAAATAGTGGCACGACCAAAAAAAGGAAAACTGGCTGACATTCTCTCTCAGGCTTTACATATATGAAAACTACCTGCAATCGATTATTAATATACGATTTTTTGTAAACAAAAACATAATCAAACGTCACAATTGAAATTAAATATTTACCTGTACAGCACGCGTCTTAAGAATATCGATGATTGCCAATAGCAATAGCCATTGCAACTCGTTCAGATAATTTGTATTGGAATTTGAACCGTTTTCCATCAACTAGGAAATGGAAACTTTACGAATTATGGCTCTGCTCCTTTCCCTCCTGCTGGAATCAGTCTACTTTCTTGAATTTTCCTTGTTTTCAAATGGAATATCTTTTTTTTTAAACATAGAATCTTGTCCATTTAATTAAACTCTTTTAATTTCATTCAACGACCAATTTGTTGCGGCCATTTTCCCTTGTTTATTTCAGCCCAATAACATTTTAAATAATAATATTTTTCTCTTATATTCTCTGTAACCAATTGTTGTTGATTTCGCCTTCTATACAATTTTCTTTAAATAGATTGCAGGTATTTGCGTTGTGAACGAAATGGAAAAAGATGAAATCCTTGTACATCAAGTACATATTTATATTGCACACGGAATGCTGGAGAGCCGTTAGCATCATATTTTACTTGTATCCTTAATCGAAACAGGGAAAACTAAAATAAATAAAAAATTCTAGTCCTTAATTTTGTTACAAGTTAAACTTGTCTCCTACTTTTCACCACCACAACCACATCAACTGTGACAGTTTATTCAGAATTCGTTTTCTAACCTTTTTTTAACACAAGAAGACAACTTGTGTTTTCGTGTTACTTAAAACAAGCGCATGGAAGCCACCATCGTCGCCATTGTCATCAGGATCAGCAACATTTGTTGGATAAGAAAGCATGACTGACTGACTGAATCGAGAAAAAAATAAAAATTAAATGTTGAATAAATAAGAAACAAACGAGACTTTTAAGCCACGAAACCACATTTTATTGCATAAACAAACAACCAAACAAAAATATTAGACTTCAAGTGCAACAGCAGTGGCAAAAGTATACTAGATGCAGTCACAGATAAATGGTAACGAAAATGAACTGAAATTCTAAGTATACAACTTTGGTGCTCCATTTTATAGCAATTTGATGATATCATGATGAGGCGCTCAAAACTATATTTCGCCTTGATATTTTCAAATGTGTTCGTTCTTACAAAAGGAAAGCAAAATTTTTGCAATGAATATTTGATTCATTGTTCCAACAGTTTTAAATTCAATATTCTATAGAAAATTTTGTAATTGCATAATAATTCCCATTTAGATTTTATTCATTTTTGAAAATAAAAAAATCTTATATCAAATTTCAGTGGTTCTAAATGACCACCGTTTGCAAGTTGGCTTATAGGCAGCTGTACAAAATGCGACATCGTCATATTCCAGTAAAATGTATTGAACTTGTTCCCAAGGAATGACATTTTCATTGCTTCTAAAGTATCTGCTAGAGCATTTTTTCGACTTCTTGGGATGTTGAGTTCAGAAAATCCCGATTATATTAAAAATGTATTTCTTCAAACTTTTACGAAAACAATATTATTCTTCAATCTTAAAATTGAAGCTGTTACTTTTAAGTAAGGAAAACAAATTGTGGCTTTTTAATGTTTTAATACTTTCGAGACTTCTACAAGATGGCGAAAAGTAATGTCATAAATTGAACTGGCTGACGTTTTCTTGTGAATGTTAATTTGAAAGTTTAAAATTGATGATATTAATTGGAAAATATGGTATCAAATGGTCACATCATCAATTGATGTAGAATTGCGCTTGTGTTACGGCATTTGAAATGTTGCTCGCAAAATATCTGGCTCTACATTGGCGATTTCTTGTTCAATGTGTCTCGTAATTTTCAAGACTTCCAAGGTAAACAGCGAGATTTTAAAAACTCCCAAATTATGTGTCATATGTGAAGATCTGAACGGCCGCTTCAAATACCCAAAACGGGAGATCACTCGACCTGGAAATCAGTCTCTCAAAATCTACATTGTTGATCGAGACTCAGTGCAGCAACTTGTGGCAATATAACTTGCTTAGCACCTGCCTGTAACGCGCATAATTTACGGTTACGATGGCGCCATTTCCGTCTTCAAAAAATAAGTATCAAACAGTTTTTAGCTAAAACCACCGCAAAACCAACAGCAGCACCGATGCTCTCGATTGAATGAGCAATAAAAGGCCGGCCATTTCTTGCGACATCTGCAGTGGAATGAAATTTTTTGAAATACGCAGTAACAATAAGTCAAAATTCTTAAGGTGTGTGTCGCTCCATGGGTTGTTGAAAACTAATTCTTTAGCTAACCTAATAGACTAGTAGTCCAAAGGTATAATATCTAAGAAAAATTTATTTTTCTTCACGGTGTCATGACTTTAAATCCAATGAAGGAAAACTGGAAATCGAAAATTCTTGCGATGACAAGCCCAAATAATTATTAATAATATGAATTCACAATATCTTCGGCTTCCAATCCTCTAGGTCTTGTTTACTTCTCTGCAAGTTCCTTTTTAGTGCCATATATCAACAACTTGAAACAAAAATTAAAATTTCACATACAAAACCAAGCTTACGTTGACTTAAACGTTTTTTCTTCGAGTGTAAACTTAATGTCGTTTCATTAAGAAGAAGATAAAAATACTTTACTATACGCATATATGCATACGAGGTGTGTGCAAGCAGTAAGTTGGGCAACTTTATATATTTATTCGTGAATATTCATGTTGTCCTCTTAAAAGTAATCCCTCTGAGATGCTTTATTCAATAAACGAAGCACTTCTGAGAAGGACTTTTTGGTATGGCTGAAGAAACTCCCAGGCCGCAAAATCAATTTAATGTCCGTATAGCAGGCTGAGCCAATATTATGAATAAGTGAAAAACGTTTCGCTTAAGCGAACTCAGCGTTTTTTTGAAATTGGTCTTTTGAACCAAAGCTGTAATATATGATGCACACAAAAACAAAACAAATATATGCAAAACTCGAAGTCAGGCCTTCTTTTTATTATGTGAGCCATTATCGGTTGCATGCAATACCATTATAAAGAGGCGGCGCGGCATACTCGTAGAGTTACTTCGGCGGCAAGTGACTATTTTGTTTATTTTCTCCAAAACAGAGTTTGTTCTAAGTGAAATAAAATTAATAAAAAAAGAATAATTACAAATTTTTCCCTTTAAGCGGCGTTCGTTTATACGAATCCGACTATAGTCCGAGACGAGTTCGATTGAAAAAATAATTAATAAGTAATATATCTATATTTTTTACCTTTTTCATATTTTTTATTTTTTAAACAGAGTTGTCCTGAAGATGACACTCAATGAGTATCGAAATATCGATAGTTTTTTAAATAAAATTGTTTAACGATAAAATAAGACCTCAAGCTTGACTATTATATTAACGAAATTGTAATAATTATTAAGAAAATCGATTGCAGGTATTTCGCAGAAAACATAAAATTAATGTTACTTTTTCTACACACCTCGTAATAAAATTTTTTATAACAAACTTTTATAACTTTTTGAAAATGATGCTGATAGTTTTAGAGTGTACGAGTATATTTACTGATGGTGTATAAATGATTATGAATATTTTGTTCGTAAGTTGTTGTTGCAGTCCTAGTTATAGTCAACAATAAGAACAACAATAATGAGGATGAACAAATAATAAAAAACATGAAGTGATAGTCCTTGTAGCAGTTTGCAGCACCAGTAGATGGGACATCATCTAAGGCATTAGCTGCAATAGTATTTAGTAGTGCAAGTAGTGTCAGTAGCTCAGCAGGACTTGTTAGATTGTCGTTTATGAACAACTTAAACACTTCGAATACCAAAACAGAACACAAAAACTGGCTTATAAAGTCATGTATTCAAAAGTTTGCTGTAGGGTTAAAAGATGGAATACAGGAAATAAAATTGTGAGAGTGTGATTTTGATGAAGAAGATAATGATGTTCTTTAACCATTTAAGTTTCTTAACGAGAATTAAAACTGGAAAAATTTACCATTTACCAATAGCGTTTGTGCAACACTCGTATCATAATTTTTTGGTGGCTTTTCTTGTACATTATTTATAGTCGACAATATCCATATGTGAACAATTTTATGACATTTTACTCCTCATTTAAGTGTTTCACATTTACCCAATAGTCTTCTTAGCCATGTGTCGTATACGTATTGACTTGAGTTTTCATTGCGTATACGAGTGCTAGCAACACATGCATTTTATGGCTCATAGCATGCAAAGAAGTTGCATAAAGAAGTTTTTCCTTTTTCCTGTGATCTTTTAAACGAATGGAGCTTTACATGCATTTTTTTCCAACGTACGTATGTAGAGAGTAATTTTTTATCTTTATGAATTTTTTTAAAACAATTTTCGATTATGCGTACGAGGGTGCAGTGACAAATTTATAAACACTAATTGTGCAAATAATGATTCGTTGGCATACAGATCGGAGTTTGCATAGTTGTATATTTTGAAATAATGTACTTCTTCAATCTTAATTTTAAAAGTCTTGTCTTAATTTCTTTTAATAACTAAAACAGAATTAATAGTTTTCATTCATGAATTAATTTTTATTAAAAAATTTCAGGCTTGAGTTCTGCAAAGAAAAAAAAAATAAATAAAAAAACCTCTGGAGATTTCTTTCCTGCCTAATTTTCATGTACTCTTGTAGATAATTAATTTTGTTGCGGAGGAATATGGGCAACAATTAATAGTTTTCAGTTGGTGTTTCTTGTTGTTATGAATGTTGCACTTTTAAGCATTTTAAGTTTAAACGCTGTAAAAGATCGAGCTGGTAATCTTTGTGATCAAAGCCCGTAGCTTAAGGCAACACCATATAGAATTTTAGCCTAAATTTACTCACAGATTGGAATTTTGTATGCAAAGGAGAAATCGTCTCTCAGAGAGGAGTTTGCACTTGGTTGTGGCAAGAGACCCTATACAGTCTGAAGTAGAGAA
This sequence comes from Germaria angustata, assembly GCA_963681545.1. Classification (NCBI taxonomy): domain Eukaryota; kingdom Metazoa; phylum Arthropoda; class Insecta; order Diptera; family Tachinidae; genus Germaria; species Germaria angustata. The sequence goes on from OY812999.1 coordinate 32,195,192, forward strand.
ATATAAAATGTATTTCAGAATTGTCTTAATCAATCTGAAAGCAAATAAGTACAGATAAATTGTATTAAAAATTATAGTCCACATATGTGCATACAAATACCTGATTGGATTTAATTTATTTTGAGTTCTTCAATACGCAGAACACTCTTGTTTCCCGACAGAGGCATATTGTACCAACATGACTGACTTGATCTCTTACTTATTGAAATATCACCGGTAGTTCATTTGGAAATTGTTACAATGAATTCAATTTCCCTCGAAAATCGCTTTAAAATACTAAAAATCCACTATGAAAATGATGGATCAGTTAAATTTGTGATATATTCGGTACACATAATTGTCTTCCTGAGGCCGCTATTGTTAACTGTGACAAACGCCAACGTGAGGCACAGTGTTAAAGTGGATCCTAATTTGTCAATCCCTCGACGATATCAACAGCTGAGACTATCCACAACGACCACATGACGAATTTTGCGTAAAGATTTGGGTTTGAAGTCCTATAAGTTGCATCTGGTGCATGGATTGAAGCCGACCGACCATTCACTTCACCGAATGCCTTCAACAACAATTTTTTTCTAGAAAAACAAAATTTTTCAGACGAAACCCATTTTTATTTGTCTGGATACATGGACAAGTAAATTTGCCGCATTTGAGCTTCTGAACATCCAAGAGCAATTGTTGATAAGCTTTTGCACGCTGAACGGGTATAGGTGTATGGTGCGGTTTGTAGTCTTGGGGGTTATTCTGTATTGCGATGCGTAAGGTATTTGATGCGTTTGATATTTTGTTACCGCAAGATATTTAGTTTTAACGAACGATTTTAACATACGCTTTCGTATTACAGAGTACACTGATCCCATTTTTGCGAAAGTGAAAAAATTTGATGCGAAAGGACGCAATAAAGGGTACCAATTATCCGATTAGGTACCATTTTTCTTACGCATCGCAATACAGAATAACACCCCTGCAGTCGTGATTGATTTTTCCCAACATTTTGATAAAAAAAATCGACATTTGTATGCATGATTATAGATCTATATCCATGAATGCAGGGCCGTCTCAACCTAGCACTTGCTCTATGTAGAGAGGATAAAAAGAGACCTTTGCCTATCGTCATTCTAACCTTTAATGTCAATCAGTCTATCTAATATTTTTAACAAGAAAGAGGTCAAGCTAATTGACCAGAAGTATTTTGCTTTTGTATGCAATGTTTTCCTTCCGATTGCCGTATGGCAAGGTTTGTAGCCCTTCTATAACTAAAAGAGAGATAATAAATATCGCTATTCTATAGAAGCAATTCGAAATTATTTTATTTGTAAAAAAAAATCTAGCTTTCCCAACACCTTGGATTCGCTTTCCGGTTTAGTATGAAAAATGGAAACGGGTTTTACTGCCTTCTTTTAATGTTCTTTTTTTTGCTGGGACTTGATACCTCTGACAAACTTTTAATTTTTAATTTGCTTATCAGCCTACCCACTATCTTCGAAACACTCATGTATACTTACATGCAGAGCATTGGTTAATTTGATATAATTCGCTAAAGTCAAGCCAGTCGTTCCATTCAGTCAGTGTGTCCCATTAAATGGCCTGCAAACTGTAGATGACAATTTTTCTTTTGCCATTAAAGGATATTAAAAGTTATTTAATATTTTTTCTGCTCTTTTGTTTTCTTTGCTCTTCTTTCCATTTGGAGCTTGTAAGGAAATAAAAAGGAAAGCTGAAGAGGAAAAACTGGCATTTCTGTTATCTTAAGGATGTGATATCTGCGGATTCATATGGTTGTTATAATAGTATTTTTCATAATTATGGATTGAAGTGGATGAAAACTAAGAAGCGGTTGCTGGAGTTCTGTTGGTGCGTGCGTAATGTTTGTCTTCATGAATATTTTACGAAATTATGTCTGCGATAAGCATAATCGTTTATGTAAATGTGTGGAAAATATCTCTTATTTCAATACATATTTTTATGGTCCTAATTAAATTGCATTCATGTGTCCCATTTTACACTTATACATACATACGTATGTATATGTTAATTAAATCCTTGAGGCGTGATAAAAATTTAACATAATTATTGCTATGATTATTTCTTGTGATAATTTTTTTCAGTATATTTTTTATTTCATAAACGAGCTTTAGGTCTTTTTTATAAAAAACGTACAAATTTATTTAATATATTTTTTCACCCTTTTTCAATTGTTATTCACACTTTTTTAAAAAATTCCAAAAGAAAACGCAAAAAAGGCGTTAAAATATTGAAATAAAATAAATTGGTTTTTTTTTTTTGATAAGAAGACCTAAAGCTCGTTAATGAAATAAAAGATTAAATAACACAAAAAAAAAAATCAAAAAAATATTTTTAAATAAACGTATTACAAAGAAATTTCGCCTCTTTAATAATTACGCTGACATCGCATTTATTCAATTAACCAACATTCGGAAAGAAATGTGGCACTATTGAAAATAGACTCCTTTTTGATGTGAACCATTTGAAATATTTGTGTTTATGTAGCACATTACGTTGTTAATAAAGTTTCTTCCTCTCTTTGAATGCTTATCTAATGGCCATTGTGTGGAAGTGTGATATTTCATATGCCACTCCTTCCACCTTCAGATGAAACAATGTCCTTATTTTTTTACTCTAGTTCTTATAGATAAAATTTTATTTCTAATTTTAACAATAAAAGCAATAGATATCAGGGACCGTAACTCTTATGACTTTTATCAAAAAAATCAAGAAATAAGTTATTTTTGATTTTTATTTTTTTAAATGAAAAATAAATGTTATATTTGATTTTTATATTTTTAAATGAAAAATAAAAGTTATTTTTGATTTTTATATTTTTAAATGAAAAATAAAAGTTATTTTTGATTTTTATATTTTTAAATGAAAAATAAAAGTTATTTTTGATTTTTATATTTTTATATCAATAATAAAAATCAATTACAAAGAAAAGCGTTTCGATACTTCTGCTAATTTATTGGAATATTGGGAGAGCAAAAAATTTGTGTTTCCATGGCTTCGAAAATTAGCTTTAATTGTTCATTCTGTACCTGCCACTCAAGTCAGTGTAGAAAGGTCATTTTCAGCACTCAGATTAATATTGGGAGGTTTGAGATATAATTTGTCTGAGGAACATTTAAAATCAATTATGATGGTAAAATTTAACACCTGAAAACGACGTCTTAACACTGACTTGAATGGCAGCCAAAACTTATAAGCTATTTCTATGCATTCATATTTTTATAGGTGATAATGGATAAGTCACATAATATATTATATTTATATAGAAATTTGAATGAAGCAGCATATTATAATACATACGGCATCAACAAATAAATAAGAGTTTTGAATTGATTTTTATTATTGATATAAAAATATAAAAATCAAAAATAACTTTTATTTTTCATTTAAAAATATAAAAATCAAAAATAACTTTTATTTTTCATTTAAAAAAATAAAAATCAAAAATAACTCTTATTTTTGATTTTTAAAATAAAAATCAAAAATTTAAAAATCATGCAATATGTTGGATGCATTTCGCCTAAAAATCATGATGGTGTACTTAAAAGTTTTCTACGATGTTCATTTATGTATGATTTATTTCTTCAAAAATTGAAAAATAACTCTTATTTCCGGTCCCCGATAGATATAAATAAAATCAATATAATTGAAATCATCAATATTAAAAAATAGTTTTTATTTTCTGTGTCAACCATTTTGATTTGTTTTAATTCTCTGAAGAGTTCTGTTTTCCTTTCGTTATCCTTTACAGTGGGCAGGATTTGTTGATTTTTCTGCGTGCTGCTTTATTTGTAATTCAAGTGTTTATTTGCACTTCACAACTATAAAAATATTTTATATTATTTCTTTGAATTTTAACATTCAGTTTATTGCAATTTTGTTTGACCTGTAGTGATTTAAAATTTTTAGTTACAATAATATTTGGTTGCACGACTTTTAATTAAAATTCGATGTTCCTTCTAAATTGACATTTTTTTTCTCTTGTCGTTCAATAAATTATATGCTTAACTCTACCATATTTTAACTCATATATTAGATTGTTGATTCTAACATAATCAACGATATCTGCCAGTAAATTTCATCAATATAATGATCTAGGACTACTATCCTGTTCCTCTGCTCAGTCTTCGTCAATCCTGTAACTATTGCATTTTTTTTTATTATTATTACAGTTACTATCATTATCAGCAGCGGCAGCACAATTTGCTCCTTTCCTCCTGCCTAATCGATTTTTATACTCTCTAACAGAGACCTGCAACCGGTGATTAAAAAAAAATCAGATTAATCAAACACTCGAAAAACATGTCATTTTCGCTCAAACGTTCAAATATGCCTTTATCAACATTGTGTCTATTCTATTTTATGCTAAGCAAAATAAGGGTTGTTTGCGAACATGTAAATTTAATCTGTTGCCGCATGCCAGCTATTCAGTTTGAGTGTTTAAAAACTGTGTGTGCATGAATTTTTGGACAACTCTTCAAAGCACACATTTTTATTTAATCACATTCATGATCGAAATCAAAAACTTAGAGGCATTAATGCAAAAAGCATTAATGTGAAAAAGGCAAAAAATCAACAATTGTACATTTATGCACAAGGTGCTGTGTGTTTATAGAATGGTTAGGCAACACGGTTGCCAGACTTAACAGTTTAATAGCATTTTTACGACGATACGCTGAAACAGATAATTAATCAAGAAATATATTTTTAAAATTATCCCGATTTTTACAATTATCATTTTGTAATTATATAGACATGTGTGTATATGTGTATACATGAAGGAGATTATATTATAAGCAATGCGTTTTGTATTCTTATTTTTTGTTAAATACAGTAAAGTATTTTAAGCACTTATATATTAAACACTCTCACTGTCGCTCACAAAAATATAAATTAGCCTAAATCTACCACAGCTACAACGGTGGTCGTGTAGCCATGTAGCCGTGTTGTCGTGAAAATAATCATTTTCATATAAACGTGTAAAAATTTTGCGCTGTTGAATAAAATAATGTTGAAACGGGTGTATTTTATTGTACAAAGATTTTTTTCTCACACTGAAACAAATAGATTTGTTGAATTTGCTTCGGTGCCGCCAAAAATTAAAAAAAGCACCGAAATTTAAAAAAAAGCGCACCGCGCTCAGAAAAATACACTTAAAGACCCTTCTTTTTAAGTAATCTATGTACCAAACCAATAAAGCGGTATTATTCTTGGGAGTTAAAAACGACTTTAATTTCAGTAAAATTCAATAAAACAAACAAATTTGGCAAGGTTGAAGTATTTCTTATAAAAATAACAAGTTTTTTTGAATGAGTAAAAAATAATCCGATCTTTAAACGATTTTAAACCGAAAATTGCGATTTTTAAAGTTTATTGTAAAACCGACGTTTTTTGGTAACTTCGTATGGCATCCTTATTTCTCAACCACAATGTTTAACAACATACATACCTACACACTCAAGATTATGTGCCAGCATATATCATTGCATGATTTTTCTTAATATTCTTTGCAAAGAAAAGGCATGTTGAATAAATGCCATTCGTTTTTGTGTTTAATCAATGCAAACGCTCAAAATAGCTTCTGTGTTAAAATCTTGCTTGAAAAATTCATATAGGCATTTTTGTATTTGCCTTCCTAATGATTAACACAAATAAAGATTATGAGCGTACGCGCATGCTTGCTTATGTGTTTGTGAATAATTGGACACAAAAAAATTATGCATGAGTGAAGGCATAAAAAACGTGATTTTTGCCGGTCTCTGCTCTCTAACCGTTCTATTTCTATATGTAACTACAAAATTCTCTTTATCGTTCTCTGCTTTAATTGCTGTCACTGTCTTAAATGGGTTACTTATCTTATTTAGACGCTTTCTATTTATTTGCTCATAAACAAAGTTTCTATTGGTTATTCTGTTCAGGTTATTTATTATGCTTGTCACTATTTGGGGTATAACTCTTGGTTGTAATTTACGAGGGCATGTGAATAAGTCCGTGACTTTTTGAATGACACGCAGGTATTTGGATAAAAATTCATTTTACTTATTTACTTTGAGCTCTATATACTTTGTCCAACGTTTCTGTAATTTTCAAAATAGGCATTTGCTTATGCGATGATTTCAGTTTTGGAAACAAGAAAAAGTCACTGTGGGACTAAATCCGGAGAATAGGCGAATGTGGGAGTAATTCACATATTATGTTTTGCTCCAGCGATTCTTTTATTTGTCTATTCAACTCCTCTTTATGTATTTGTGGGTGTCGGTATGTTTTGGCATATATTGGATCCTCACGGACCGTGCTAATCTTGTGTTTAATAGCATAGGTGAAAGCTAATTTATTCCCTCCATATAGAAAACTATATCCATACTTTTTTTAAAAGATTTTCTAAATCTATTCGCTCTTTCTTATATGGGTGAGCCAATTTAAACCTTGAACCCCTTTCAGGTTCGTTTACGTAATTTATATGTACATTTCTTGATTTCCAGTGCCTTTTGTTTTTCATTTAAGAAGTATTCTGGATTTTTAATGTTTTTTTTTGATGTTGCATATTTTTTCTTTTAAAAAGCTTGTATTTTATTTTATTTGGACGTTGTTAAAAGTCTCTTTTAATTTTATGATCACCTTGTCCTTGACTGTCTTTTTATCTAAAGGACTTTTAATATTTTTCACCTTTTCGCTGATATTCGGAAAGATATACTAAATATTGTTTAGGGTTGCAAATTCCATAGGAAATACACATTTTGGCATTCAATTATCACCGATGTTGCACGTTTCTTAACGAACTAAGAATTTCGTAAGTCTCATTTAGAGTTATTTTTCCAGTAGTAGTTTTAACAGCAACAGGTTTTACTTTTTTAAAGTGTGGAAAGAACTATGGGTCGTATCAGGCTGATTGATGATCCGCTGTCAATCAGAAACTTATAGAACTTATTATCAATTTTCATTATGACGGTGGGAAGAATTTGGCGACTGTGGAGTGAAAATTCTCCACTTCCATAGGTGTGTGTAACAGAGGCAAAACGTCTCACGTGGTATTGAAGAGAATATTTTTCTCTTGGCCTTTCGTTCGAATTGTGATATGCATTGCGACTCTAATTATTAAAGGATCTATTATTAGGCGTATTACTGTGATTATAAAACGATCTGCTATAATTGTAATTACCAGGCAATAGATAATTTGCACTGCGGTCTGTATTTCGATTATTATTATAAAAATTAATTGTGAAAAATGTTGGAGTTCAAAAAGATTGAACAGATTGTGTCTAGAAAAATATTCTATAACAGTTCCATTTGGAGTCGCTATATTGCTGTATTTACTATTAACGAACTGAGGGTAGCAACGGGGGCCTTGTAGGATGCCGTTTTATATTTTCGGTTTCAAACTCCGTAAGTTTGCACTCCAAAGGAACAATTCCCTTTTCTACAAACCAAAATTGCAAATGATTTCTTCACTTGTGAAGGAATTTATCTTTTCTATCGTCAGTCAATTGCGTCATTTGTTCGACATACTAAATCACTAATATCGTGCCACATTTTCTTACTCATCGCGAATACTTAAGACTAAATTCGGTATAGGTTGATGCTCACCCAACTCTGCAATAAGTAGTCCTTTAAAAGCTGACCAAAGGGTGATCTCCCCTTATCAGATTTTATGCCACTTCCTGCAGCGTTCACAAAATGTAATTGAAGAAATGCGTGTTATTGCGTGTTATACTTTCAACACTTTTCACATATAGGCCAAGTCTGTCTTTCTGTCCAGAGAAGGTATAAATTAATTAGAAATTTTAAAGTATAAACTTCACTGCTGCAACATGTTGCTGTTGTTACTGTTCATTCGATTTTTTAATGTATCTAAAATCTCTTCGATATATTTGTTAGATGTATATCATTTTAACGAAGAACTTTATATTTATTCTTTTACTTCTTACAAAAACTCATTTAATAATTTTGCTAATTTTGTTGTTTTGTTTACTTTCAGGTGAGTTTTTATTGGCCATAAGCCGTGAGTATTATGTTGATAAATATAGTGTTTTCATTTTAATTAAATTTGGAACTTAAATTAGAAACAATTCTATTATTAATTTTTATTTGATGTTATTCGTTTGCCAAGAATACACTATTTAGTTATAAATGTTATATTTTGTATTGATTTTCAATTATAATTTTCGAATATTTATGTTTATTAATTTGAACCAGTATCAATCATTTTCATTGATTGCATTTAGGGATATTTTTATGATACCCAATGTTTCTTGCAACAATCGAATCCCACTAACTGCGCCAATGACGCATTTTAAAATTAAACTGCACAAAACAACAAAACAAAGACATAAAATTTATTTCTTTTATTTATCCTTTAAAAATATTGCGCTTGATGGCAATTGCCAAACTTGATATAAAATTATAAGTCTTAAAGCCACTAAAAAGATGAATCTATTACAAACAAATCTCGCCTTTTTAGTAATTATGTAAAGTATTTTTATTTTTTTGTAAAGTATTTTTAGAATACTTTAGGAGGAATGCATTCATTGATTAATTGCCTAAAAAAATATTTATACACTTAAAAATTTTGTTGTGGGTTTTTTTACCCTTCTTCAAATCAATAATAAACCATCTATTCGCCATTTAGAAATATTATTTTATATGTGGTTATCAGGGCGCAACTTATTTGTATGGTCAATTTTTTTTTTGCAAGATGTGGATTTTAGTTTCAAATGCTCTCCAAATTAATTTTTCAGAATATTTAACTGATAGTTTGACGGGAACACATGTCGAAATCACCTTAAAACTATTCAAATGTGAGAAATAGAATTCGCACAAATGGCGACCTACCTAATAATCTAAAATAATCTGAAGTAGATTAAAATGTATTAAAATCCTTTAACAAAATGGTCATGACTTATAAGCCTTTTAAGTCATGTTATTTTTCATGATAAAATAGGAAAATCATTTTAAAAATACGAAACTTAAAAAAAAATTTAGAGAATATTTTACTCTCATAGTTGGTATGATATATGTATATCTAGTATGAAATATGCACTTATACCTAAATATTTTCAATTTTGAGTTTTGAAAATATCAAATAGAATATCGGTGTTTTAATAATAGATCAATATAAGATATACGTGCGATTTTTCAGACTAAGAAATAAGGTACAGCCTAATCCTTATATATAGAACTACAATTTTCTTTTAAATAAATGAATTATGAACTGAAATTGTGATTATTTTATATGTGCGTTACAGTAATGCAAAAAAACTCTATCCGGCCCGAATAACTTTCTATTTATCTACTACCGAATGGGGTAATTCATAAACTCTTCCACATAATTCCTGCTTAATTTGCTTTACGATTATTTATAAAATATTTTAAAATTAAAATTAATTTTTTTTTCTATTCACAAACACGAAACGTTCAAAAGTAAAAAAATCTGTTATCGTAAACTTGTAATAATATCCCAGTGACGAAGAGTGAAAGCTGTTCTTGAGGCATAACATTTTCATTGCTTCCAAAGTATCCGCTACAACATTTATTCAACTTCTTGGGAAGTTAAATTGATAAAATCTGGCCTAAATTGTAAAATAATGGTTATTTTTCAGATTTATTCAAAAACAGTATATTTCCAAAATTTTCAATTGAAACTATGAATTCCTTTCACAAACGAAAAAATGAACTGTGACTCTGAGCAAGTTTTTATTCTTTTCAAACTCCTATTTCTTCGCAAAACAAGAAAGAAAATAATAAATATCTACTCTTCTTAATATAACTCAGTTAAAAATATTTAGAATGATAATTTCGTAATGAAAAATATTTTTAAATTCGCAATGATCGCAATTTTTCTGCATCAATGTCTCTGTATTTTCATGATTTCCTTGGCAACTCTTTTTACTGTGTCTCTTTCAAACTCTCTACTAACGCTCACAGCTACACTCTGTATATAATGAACTTCCAATAGGGACTTCTAAACTTTGATAGTTGATATTATATTGGCTGTCATTTATTCAGTCCATGGGGGGATATAGCGCTCCGCAAAACGTGCAAATGACAAAATTGTTTTTATCAAATTGGTTGTTCGGGCAACGTTACGCTCACTTTGCTCGTAATACGGTCGCTTTAATCGACCGAAGGGACTATTCGCAGTGTATGGATAACTTATGAGCCAACGCAAGATATACTGAAAACATTTCCGCTGTCCGTAAGAGTTTGCGGGCAAATGAAAGGCTATCGAATTCGTGCCGGTCACAAGAACTCGACCGTTCGTAAGCTGCAACTTGTAGGATTTTGAGTCGTGACTTGGGTCTTCACCTGTACAAAATTCAACTGACGCAAGACCAGAAGGTAAATGACGTTCGCTGAATGGCACCTGAAGGAGTGGGAAATTGACCCTAAATTTCATAAAAAATCATCTTCAGCGATGAGGACCAAATGTATGGTTGGTTCCTTTTACAGAGATGGATAATTTGTGTTTTATTAATAAAGTTATAACGTCTTCAAATTGCTACTGACAGAATCAAAGAATTAAACAGCAAACATGCAGAGCAAACACAGGTGTTTTAATTATTTCATTACGCAGTGTTTCAATTTGTTTAATTTTGATTTAAAATAATTTAAGCTAAAGACCATTAGCAAATAATTTTACTGTGCATTTTACTAATATAATAATAGTTTTATAACTTGAATAGCAAAAAAGCATACATGTGACAAAAACAACAATGATGTTGTTTTCATAATGGGTGATTTTTTAGATAATTTAAAAATAAGGAAAATTAATGGCTTTTATTTAATTTTTAAAGCTTATTTCATGTTAATGTTGCCTGCGTCTACGCCGTAAGTGGATCATCCGTGAGTTCCAACTCTGCTCTACTTTTTCCGATATCTCACCAATGGTAGCTGTACTGTTGTCTTCCAGAGCTGCAATTGTGGCTGGTTTGTCTCTGTACGCAAAAGACTTCATGTATAGCCACAAAAAATAGTCTAGAGATTAATTGTTCAGTTTGTTTCATGGTAGGTTCAGTAGGTATCTGGTGCCATGTGGAACCAATTCTTTGGGCAAAAATTCGGCAATCATCGAACTGTACCTTCACCATTGACTGTATCGTTACGAATTTCATCGTTCTTGAAGAAGTACTGTCCAATGATGCCTCCGGCTTACAAACCACACCAAGCAGTCCATCTTTCAGGGTGCATTGGCATCTATTTAACTGCCTCTGCCTGCTCTTCGCACCAAAATCGGAAATTCTGTTCATTGGCGTACCCGTTGAGACAAAAATGAGCTTCGTCGCTGAAGACAATTTTTCGATAATTATGAAACATTTCTCGCACAGCACGAAGTTTGATAATAAAATTCAATGATTTGCGAGCGTTATTCGTTTGTTAGTCTATTCATGGTCAAATGGCAAACCTTACTGAGCGTTTTTGGTGTTGCCACATTTCACGAATAATTTTTTACCCTAACAAAATTTACAATTAAAAAACAAATAGCAAAAAATCACCCCATGTATATGTATTTTTATTTAAAAAGTTTTTGTTTATTTTGTGAGTAGCAAAACCAAATTATTTAATTTCTATTTGCTTTAAAAAATGTACCAATTTGTTGTAAAATATATTAATTTCTTCTCTTATTATTATTTAATACTCATTGTTTTTGTATTCAATGCCATTTGGACATTATTTGCTATATTTTTCTGCTATATTTAGCCGTTATTGGTGAAGGTAGCAACACTATTTAAAGCTAAAAGTTTTAATGAAAATGACTTTTTTTCTGTACCTAAAGTAAACTAATTGACTCCAAAAGAAAGAAAAAAAAACTTAAATACTAAACCAAAAAAAGCCAAACTGAGAAGTTTTTTTTTCAAGTGACAAGAATAAAATAATAGAAATTTTTTCAAATTAAAATTACCATTTAGGTAGGAAAGAAGCAGAAACACATTTTCGTTTAATAATTTTAAACATGTTTACGCTTCAAGGTAAGATAATATTTATAAGAATGAAAATTATTTTTTCTTGCATGCCTCTCTGTATCAGTGAGAAGGTTCTAATATTTGTTCTATCGGTGCGTGTTAAGATAGAACACGCTTAGGTCATTAAACTGGCAGCATGATAAATGTTTAATGGTCCTTGTTGTGTCTTGTATTAGATTAAACACCCGGAGGGCTCCATGATATTAACGGATGGGAAAATTTATTATTTTTAAACGCACACGGATATAATTTTACGAGTTCGTTACGAGTGTGTGTTTCACACATGTGGGCAAGTGTGTCATTAATAAAGTTTTCACGAGAGTTTTATTCAAGGACTATATTATTGTAGCAAAGAGATAAAAATACGAGTACTTTGCACAAAGAAAGAAAATATTGCAGTTTTCTCTTCTTAGATGTTGCTTAATAAACTCCAGGTGTAAATTTTATTCTTTTTAAAACATACACTCAAACAAAGAGATTTTGACTAAATTTTAGTTCAAGTAAAATTATTAAAATAATAGTAAGACCAGCAAAATGACGAAATTCTGATTTGATACAAATTTGTGAGTTCCTATAAAGAATTTCTTACTTCTAATAGTCCAGAAGTTGCTGGTTCGATTCCTGCAGAATGCATTTTGTCAAATATAAGTTTTTATCTCTGCAATTACTATTTATTTAAGAAAAATCTAAAAAATATTGTCAATTTTTGTGTTGCACTTCTTCTACACCGAAAAATTATTGATCTAAAACTTTGGAAAATTAGTGAACAGTAAAAACTTGGCCCTATGCCCCCTAGAGGAGTGATCGGAACACATATATAAAAGCTTTTTAACTAAATATTCAACCGACTTCAAAAATAGCGTCTAAAAATTTCGAAATATATACAAGGTTGCGCAAAGCAACGTCATTATTTGATTTGGCTGGCATTTTTGCAGATGGCGTCACTGTCACTTTGACATGTATGATGGAGATCTATAGAGCATTAGTTGTCAATAAGCCATGGAGCGATACACACCTCAAGAATGTGGAATTATTGTTACTACTAATTTCACGAAATTTCAGTCTGTTGTTTTCAAGGATCGTGAATTTCGTCATCGTTTTTCCTATTGTCTTGTTCTATGTGGTTTTACAATTAAGAGTATGGCTGAGCGCCTCGTGCAAACTGGATCCACTGCAGTTTTCGGAAGAACTGGAAGGCCTTGTATTGCTAATTTGAGCGAGAACATCGCTGATTTTGAAGACAACTTAGGCATCAGTAGACGGTTGTTGCAACGAATCTAAAAATGTTCCCCTACAAAGTGCAAACTGTTAAAAAAGTTTGCATTTTTGGGGCACAGAGAATCCACATAAAATGCACGAAGAACCATTGCATTCCTTCAAAGTTTGGTGTGGCAATCGCAGTGAAAAAATTATTGACCGAGGGCAAAACGGTAACCCTAAATGGTGAGCGTTACAGGCATATGCCAAACTATTTTTCTGCAGCAAGTTGTTGCATTAAGTCTTGATCATACTTGGTTTCAACAGGATGGAGCAACACAGGGACAACAGAGACTTTGAGACACCAATCTCCAAGTCGAGCGATGTGCCACTTCGAAGATTTGAACTGGCTGTCCAGATCGGGCTCTTCAAATCTTACGCTTACCACTATGAACCATATACTTTGCATGCCTTGAAAGCTAATGTTGAAGAGGAAATCTTCAAGTTGGAGGCAGATGTTTTGCGAGCAACAGTTCAAAATGGCGTAAAACAAGTGCAATTATGCATCAACTCGGCAGGTGTCCACATGAGCGATATAAGTTTTTCCCAGTTAGTCATCAATTTTACACTTTCAAATAAACTTTTTTTATTTATAACGACAGCCAGTTCAAATTATGACATTACTTTTGCGTCACCTTGTTCAATATTATTAAATTTTTACGTAAAGGGATCTTTGAATCCGGTTGTTAAAGCCAGGTGGCTAGTAGAATGTGACATATTCCACTACTGTAAAAATTTATTATCTTGAACTCCTTCGGCTTATATTAAAATTCTTCAAAGTTCACTCTGAACGGGTTCTTATAGATGGGATTTTATCAAACGGCTTCAAGATTTATCACATCAGACCTCAACGCTCCGTCCTTTCTCCTACCCTATATCCTTATTTCCCTCAATAAGCTTCCTTGTTAAATTTTCTAGACGTTTGCAAATGACTGGGCGGTAATTTTCAGTTTTGTAAGCCTCTCCTTTTGTGGGTATTGGCGCTACATTGGCAACTATCCAGCACTTTGGAAACGCACCAGCTTGGCTCAAATGGATAAGATAGTGTCGAATAACACTGATTCAATAACAGTGCTGGGACTCCAGCAGATTTATTTATGTTGAGTTCCGCTAAAACCCTGCGCTCTAGCTTTGAAGATATACCGATGTTTTTCTGTTTCGACATTTTCCTTTAAAATACGTGTAACCTACTTGTAAGAAATTAGTTGCCAGTGTAGAATGCTTTCGATATTTTTGGCTAAAACTAGTATAATATTCTTAACATTATGCTCAGAGAGTACCAAAATGTCGAAAAATAATTTAATAGTTACATTAACCAGACTCCAATGCCTCAATAATAATTAAGTTCAATTAATTTCAAATGCTTTAAAAAATAATTTCACTATTTGTACTAAAAAATCTTTCTGTTTATCCTAGACTTTAATATTGATATCCACTCCATTCATTTACCTCCCTTAAATGTGTTACGAGTGGCGGTGCAATACGTTAAATACTTATATTAGATGACTGGTTCTACCTTTGGAATGTATGTGATAATTCAATGATAGCGATTGCACTTTAATGATGATATAAATCCATTAAATAATACCTTAAATATAAAGGATAATTTTTTAACAGCTTTCGGATATGATTAAAAAAAATTTTGAGAGGTGTATGAAATCTTAATTTGAATCGATAGAACGTTCTATATAATTCAATGTTTAAAGATGATTTTATGTAAATGTTGACCTCGGCTACGCCTCAAATGATTCATATGCTGGGTCCAATTTTGGCATACTTTCTCCAACATATCGGCCGGCATCTCACGAATAAATTCTTCAATATTGACTTCCAGTGCGTCAATAGCTGTGGGCTTGTCCCTATAGACGTGAGCCTTAACATGCCCCCACAAAAAGAGCCTAAAGGCTTTAAAACGCACGCTTTAGGCGGCAAATTGACCTGCAGCAAACGTGAAATAATATGGTCACCGAATTTACCTCTCAATTGGGCCATTGTGCCGCGAGCTGTGTGGCATGTGCCACCGTCTTTTTAAAACCACAGGTGAGCCAAGTCCAGCTCTTCTATTTTGAGCAAAAAAAAAAAAATGTAATCATCAGAAGGTAGCGCACGCCATTCACAGTAACGTTTCTGCCTTCGTCGTCTTTGAAAAAGTACGGTCCAATGATGCCACCGGCCCATAATCCATACCAAACAGTGCTTCTAGCTGCTTTTCACTGGCAATTTTGCTTGTTCGCGTGTGCCTTCGACCAGAAATGAGCTTCGTCGCTGAACACAATTTTTCGATAAAAAGTGAATCTTGATACAAGTTTGCCAGCGCCTATTCACCAAAAATTAGCTATTGTGGTAGGCCTGTGACTTCAATTATTGCGCCTAATGTATTTTAAAAGGTTTTATACACAAATCCTTCAGCAAAATTTTCCACGTAGTGGCGTAACAGAGATCCAATTGCTGCGAACGGCGCCGAATCGATAATTCACGTGTATGTATTTGTGTTTTAATTTCCAATAATGTAAACTTGTTGCGAAATTTAATCACAAGATTCCGAATAGCCGCCTTATAAAGTCGCCGAAACTGACCATAAAATGGAAGAAATGCACGATGCACTTGATTAACCGAACATGAGTTTTGATAATAAAATTCAATAATCTGCAAGTGTTGTTCGTTGTTAGTCGATTCATTGTTAAATTATAGACCAAATTGTACATGTTTAAGAGTAACACGTTGCACGAAAACAGGCGAGCTGCCAAAAAAAATCACCCTTTATTTATATATCTCTTAGGGAAACATTTGCACGTAAAATTCTTACACTTGTGGTGTCTATAATTTAGAATTTTATTTAGTTTTTAAATAAGACAACAGATTTTAAGCTTCAAGCTATCACCGAAAATAATACATGTCATCAAGGATTTTGTTATATAACAGCAAAGGAATTCAATAAACGTAATCACACTTTTCCTTGCCGTTACACTTTCATACACACATTTGAGCAATAACATATGAAGATATCCTGCGACGCTAAAAATAATTACAATATATTTAAATAAAGTACGAATACATGTTCATATGTACAGAAAGAAAGGTAAAATACTTTATATTTAATGTAGATTAGGTCTCGTTTTTGTAGGTAAGATTTTTTTTGTTTATATACATACATATAAAAGCATATAAGTATCTATGTCCTTATAATGTATGTAAGTGGGAATTTTTTACAATACTTGTATACACCCAATAAACAATTTAAAATTTTTGATTCATTTTCAGTTAAAATTAAAATTATAATTTTGAATATATGGAGGCTTTAAAGAAATTACTAAGCAAATTAGGATGATATTTTGTCAGTTTTCTGATAAACTTCATTCCAATAGCGCCAAGGATGTGTGACTCTCAGATGTCAATAATCAAAATAATTGTATTTAAATTACCATCATATTGAAAGCTCAGCGATTATATAAACTTTATAAACTTTTCGTTTGAAGTCAGTTGATTTGCTAAAAGTACATTCCATAGGGGGTACCCAAGTATCCCTGATTTTGAGATGTACAACCAATCCGCTTGAACCTTTGCAATGAAATATGCACTGAACCAAGAGTTTAACTAAATGCAATCAAACGGAATATAAAACTGGAGCAACGTGGGCTTGCAGGCACTGAATTAATTATTCAATATCGACCTAAGATTTTCATTAAAAGAAATAATGTTGGTAAATCTTCTATCTATATATATAAAATTGGATATGTGTATGTAACGTAATGGTTCCAAAACGGCTGGGCCGATTTTGACGAAATTTTCAGGGAACCTTCAGAATACTCGGGTGGGTGACACTGTGAAGTCCGATTTTTTATTTTCGGTCTGTGGGCGGAAGGGCGTGGCAAAATCCAATAATTCATAAAATGAGAACGGCTTGGCCGATTTCTGTAAAACTTTTTGTCAGTTGTTCATATTTTCGAGGAGAAGGTTTTTATGGAAGAAAATCCCTCCGGAAAAGTCGGAAAATTTAAAAAATCGAAAATCGAGTTTTTGTATGAAATTTTGTTTAAAATTATTACTTAATGGCTTTTCAAATTAAAAAAATAGAAAGTTTGTCTGAAGGCTTAAAATTGGGGCGAGGCGAAGTTCGCCTGGTCCGCTAGTTGTTTATATTAAAGAAACTTATTTGATTGTGATACTACCTTTTTGCCAATAAGGGTATAATACATCTCTTTTATATGTATAAGAGTGTGTTAAGAAGACTACCCTACTTACCCTCACAATAAAAATATATAGAGATTATAATGATTAACAAGCCTTCGAAGACTAGCACTCCAAAGGTTGCGGTTTCGATTCCTTCCGAAGACTCTGGGTGTTACCGCAGACTACCCAAGAAGCTTCGCAGTTTGTGTTTGTTAACTTTGTTTAAAAATTAGCCAGAAAATAATGTAACATCTTATAGATCAATAAGCCTACTGGCCATATTCTCCAAAGTATTTGAAAGAATGCATTGTTTATTATGGCTTTACCTTTTGATATGCCGACATTTTATTGGTCACTAAACCAAATCGTCAGTGAAGTTTAAGCAGTTTCAAAACATTCAACCATACAACAATGCATTTTGCAAAAACTCTAATTGTTTTAGCAATTATTTGGTAAGAATATCCCGAATTTGCCTGATTAAATACAATCATTAACGGGTGTTCAGTCGTACACATGTTGCAAGAAAAATAAAATGGACTCACGTTAAGTATAATTGTTTGTTGTGTTGTTTGCATAAACACATTCTAAGCTTTCTATTATGTATTTTGTAATATTCATATACGATAGAGAATTCCCATATTGCATTTGAATTGTTTGGCATAAAGATATGGGGTTGCATGTTTTCAAACTGCTTAAAGTTCACTGACGATTTGGTTTAGCGACCAATGAAATGTCGGCATATGAAGAGCTAGAGCCACAACAATCAATGCATTTTGAAAAAAAGTCTCATTGTTTTAGTTAGGGAGAATATCCCGAATAATAAATTTCAATATTAAGTATTTGAAAGAATATTTTTGAAAAGATTAATGACAAATCTTGATAAATTAAACATAATTCCATAGTATCAGTTTGGTTTTCGTGCTAAGCTTGGAACTCGGGAGCAATGCCATCATATCGTAGCCTTTATGAGAGATACATTGGTAGTAAAGAGATATTGTTGAAACGCAACAAGCGTTTGATAAAGTATGACATGATGGTCTGTGCTTCAAATTAAAATACTTGCTTAAAAAGCTTTTTGATTTATTTGTAAAATCCTATTGGACAGATAGAGGTTACTAGTTTGCAGCGAACTCCGAGATTTCTCAAATATGCTGCATAAAAGCAGGAGTCCTGCAAGACAGTGTACTTGAATAAACCCTCTATACAATATTAAGCTCAGACATGCCAATCAATCAAAATATTTTAATTGCAACTTATGTAGATGATACAGCGGTTCTAGCATCAAGCAAGAATTTAATGTCATTGAGTCATGGTTATGGAAATGGTCAACACTGAAATATCATTACATATCAATTCTACTTTACGTCGGGGTAATTGCAATGTCTTGAATTTGTACAACAATCCAATGCCTCAAGATGACTGTGTAAAATACTTGGGAATGCATACGCTAGATGGGAGATCAACATGGAGGACTCATATTAAAATGAAGAAACAACAATTAATTATTAGAAATAAAAGATTATATCGGCTTCTTGGACCAAAGTCGAAAAATAAACAGAGAAACTGGAGAGGTTTTTTATAAAAGTATTTTGAAACCCATTTGGACTTATGGGATACAATTATGGGGAATAGGCAGCATCTCAAATATTGAAATAACCCAAAGATACCAGTCCAAAACTCTACGATCAATAGTAAATGCTCTATAATTTGTATCAAATAATACCATTCACAAGGATCTTCGTATTCCAAAAGTGAAAGATGAAATTAGAAGACTTAGCGAAGCCCATTTGAAAAGGTTAATTCAACACATCAACCCACACCCTTCGTTGATACAGAAGAAATCAGAAAACATAAAATGCAGCATATTTTGGACCCACCTTTCAGCAATTTATTTACTATTTTCCTTTTGTCAATACAATTATTTATCTCTTTGGAGTTTAATATATTACGTCAGTGGAGTTTAATATATTATGTCGTTGTTGGTTAATCAAATTAACTGGCTGCTCTTTAGTGGACACATAGTAAATAATAAATTAATAGACAAGAATTTGCTACAAAAACAACGAAATGTCAGTTTAGTTGAACTTGCAATTAGTATCATATTGACAATTATTTATATTACATATTTACTTGATGAAAGGGAATGATGTTATCATTGAAAATAAATCTCTGATCAGCAGAAACTAAGCATTGATTTGGTTAACTGTCTTCACATCATGTACTCGTATATGGCTGTTACGGATACACTTCCAATGGCTGTAATATTTCGCTGTATATTGTGTAGAAATGGACGAACAATTATTATGGCTTGGGGGAAAAAACTGATTTCGCCTCTCCTTCAATTTTAAACTTAATAGAGTCTAGCAGTAGTTGAGGACTTAAGCTTACCACACTGCACTCCTGTAAACTCAAGCTTTGCTGTAACATTTACTGTTGTGGCAAAGAACTAATTGAAACTGCCCGTCCGATTTTCGAAAGAAATATAGAAGCGAACTACCAGAAATCCCTTTCGAATATGATGGACGACAAACTACCCGTCCTGTTTTCGAAAAAAGATCGTTGGACCAAACTATAAGCATAAATTGAGTCAAATTTCGGGCGGCCGAATAGCACATCCTATTTTCGAAGAAAAAAAATTATGGGAATAAATTACAAGTAAACACCTTCAAACAAAAATTGTTTTGGTAAGCGATCCATAAAGGGAGATATTATGCGATAGTCAATTATTCGGGCCAATAACTTGTCCGTACTAATTTCAAAAACATTATGGGACCGAACTAAAAGCAAACTTTTCAACAGAAAATCTGTTCACAAATGATAAAGGTTCTCGTGTACAAACTTTAAAAATAAGAAAAGTTAAAGAAAATACACACGATCTGATAAGCTGCTCCTTATTTGAAGTCGGTTAAAAAAGGAGTCAGGCAATTATGGTCACCCTTTAATACGTTACGTAGTACTTCTCTTCCTTCAATAAATATATTGAACACGTACCTACTTGTACAACAAATACAACTCTATCTTTACTCCAAAACAGCTGAATAAAAGTAGAAAGCAGAGGAAAATATTCCAAAGTCGTCAATACAAATAGTCAAATAATCAAAAAAGCAAACAAATGTACAAATTTTGACATTAAGTAATGAAAAAATGAGACAAAAATTATCAGCTGCCTTGATTTATTAATTAAAACAAAAAAGTTTCAGATGGGAAATTGTCGCACAGCCTTCTTCGTTACATGCACACTTTAGTGCCAAAATATCCATGACATGACTGAGTTTCTAAGAATACGTTCGATTTTTGTTGTTGTTGGTTTATCCTTAAGTTTGGTTATTTATACCATGAGTGGATATATTTCTCGTCGTGTAGGTGTCTGAATTCAAATAACCCCAAGGATATGCGTGTAGTAAGTCATATGATTTAGAGGGAAATAAGTTTAGTATACAGAATTAAATTAGTTCGGCTCTTAAACAGCATGTCGAATCATCATCCAGAACTCACATCCAACCGTACCAATACCATCCGACTAAGGCGGACTGAAATCGGAATAAATTATTCCCTTTGGAGTTGACAAGATTCAATTAATATTCTTATGCATTTTGTGGGGGATTTTCGAAATCAACCTTTTTTATTAATCCTAATTAACATAAATCATATAATAATGGCGATTATACGAGACACATTATTAGAAAAAAGCTGGAAACATAAATCTAGTCTTTGATATTATTGGGCGCAGGGTATGCAAGCGTAAGTTAAATGCAATGGGAATACGGCAAAACTGAAATAATGCTAAAAATTGCGCAGGATACCAAAAGAGAAAGACGCAGGATATCGAAAAAGACGCACAAAAAATCTAAGGACTTTTATTTAAACATGAATAAGAAAGAACATTGTTGGGCTTAGCAATAAAAATAATATTGTATTCTTTGTTATAAAATTGTTCTTTTTTGAGTCTTTTAAGCAGCTCCGGCTGGTCTGACAACAATAAACCAAATACTTTCCTTAAGATTAAGTATGTTTTTAAGGCAAGAAAAATCACAAAGTTTGGAACTCTCGTTAAATAAGTAAATAGTTTTACGACAACAATTTTGCTCTATCAAATGATAATTTGTCGCTTATCTTCAATAGGCTTCACGTACAAGTATTTGTCCTTCAAAATTACATTGTTGTATTTATTGGTCTCATCTTGATCGTATTGGAGGAATTTGAATAAATATTCAATGATTTATGCATCAGTAGTTGGGAAAATTATGTTTGCTTGGTTAATTCCCAAACATAAACAGCGTGTATCAATTGTCAAACATTTATATGTGCTGTATTCAAGCATGTGTACGTGTAGCTTTAGGCAATTTATATACGGTAGTTTCCGGTTCCTTTATGAAAACGTTAAAGTAATGCCAATGTGAGCATACGAAAGACAGTATGTACATATATTGTTTATAACACGAACACGTACACACACACACACACACACACACGGCTACAAGTGCTGCACGCAGCTGTAAGTCTATCATCAATATTACTAATGGAAAAAGGATAAAGATAAAGCTTTAAAGTATACATTAAGTACAATTCAACATATGTGTGTGTGTATACGTATGTGTATATCATATACGCATAAGAACACTCGCATACATATTTTATTTCCTCTTGATATTGTTGTGTGTGTATATATGGATCATTGACTACTTGCTTCATGAACTGATATTGTTTTGTTGTATTTTTGTATTGAAAACCTTTTCTCTGTTACGATACCCAATGTCGAATTTTATTTTATGTAACATAATGCTTACGCAGGGTGAGTGCAGGCACGGCGAAGGGAAACTAGTGGCATAATTTTCATAAGAGAATTAAGATCTTAACATATTTTTATATATTTCTCCTTTCCCTTACACTATACTTTTGCAAGTTCATTTTACATTTTTTTTAATTTTTGAGAAGCACCAGGTGCTTTTATGATTTTTCATATTTTTCCTACGGCAATTCCAAAGCAAATTCAGTGCATGTTTCACAAATGGCTTGAAACTTTAACAAAAAAATATGTCACACACGTGAACAATTTAAACGCCAAAATGTAGTTAAGAGACCCTTACTTTTGATTGTTTCAGAATTTTAAAATGTTTGAAATGTATACAAGTACATATATATGAAATGTATACATACTTATATATATATATATATATATATATATATATATATATATATATATATATATATATATATATATAAATGTATACATACATATGTATTAGTATGTCAGAATTTATGTTTGCAGAAACAGCATATATGCCATATGCTGTTTCTTCAAATAATAAGGAATCTAAAAGTCATGATCACAATAATAGCAGCTTCAGCATCAATAATGTTGTATTTATATGATACAATATTTCATTCGGCTAAATAAATTTAAAAATAATTCCTACCACGGCCAGTTAATTTTTGCAAGGTGGCGGCATCACTTAAACGCTCGACCATTTTCAAGGTGAATTCGCCTTATGTTCGTTTGTGACATTTTATCCGAATTTCAAAATATTTCTCATAAACAAATCTTGATATTTTGCTGAACTTGAAGCGGTCAACTATATGAGTCATGCCAAATACACATGCAGCGGATTTAAAACTAAACGAAAAAGCGAAGAATTTAAGGACAATTTATCATGTGTATTCTAATGATTTTTATTGTTCTGTGTAGAAATATTATATATTTCCTGAATTTCTAACATAATAAACATTCTAAGTCTACTTTTGTATTTTGTTAAGATTCATATACAATGCTGAATTCTCATATTGTATTTAATTTGTAAGGCATAAACATCCAGGTTGGATGTGAAAGTGATTAAAGTTCACTGACGATTTGGTTTGGCGACCAATGAAATGGCGGCATATGAACAGCTAAAGCCACAACTAACAAAGTATTTTGCAAAAACTATAATAATATCTCTATATTTTTTTAACCTTTTTTTAACTATTTTAATTACAATATTATTTAAGGCCTTATAAAGTTGTTAAAAAGGTTAATTTGACACTATCGATGTTTCGACACTCAGTGAGTGTCAGCTTTTGAAGAAGTTTAAATAATATTTCCAACTTAATTTTTTTTTAATTACCCGCTCCCTTCCTGCAATAGTGAAGGATATGAGAATTACTTGGCTGTTCCAGTGGAAGCAAAACTTTTACTCAAGACTAATTACAAAAAAAAAAAAAATATATATTAATTTTCTCTAAAAATCTGATAAATTTTTATATTCTAGTAGTCCTTCCTTTAAAAAGGATCCTGAAACTTTTATGTATATTTGCAAAACAAAAAATATGCCCGTTGCAGACAAAAAGGTTATGAAAGTCGTCATCATCTATATTGCGGTTATCATAGCGGCCATATCCTGTAGCACTAGACTTCATACGAGATAAAGAATAGTGGCTGAAAATCTGACTGGTCATTATCCTGTGTATCATTAAGGTCGGATTTTTGCACTTCGAACCGTGGTTTCGATGTTATATTTTCCATATGGGTTACCCTTTCTTCTTATACAAGTTTCTTATCTTCTCTCCCATTGTGCAGTTTTATTTTTGCATCTAATTTTTGCATTTTCATTACACCATCGCTGCTTCATCTGCCATCTGGCTTTAAACTTGTACTTCTGTGTGAGAGTATATAGGAAACCCTCAACGAATTTTAGTGCTCTGCATTAATTAGTTCTAATGAATTTTCATGCAAATATCTATCACTGCCATTCAATCTTTCCAAATTCAGAGATCCCCACCTTATTAACTGTCATCATCTTTGTTGTACTAAAGATATATATGACTAGATTCATGGATTAATTCCTGCGTCCAAATGTTCTAGTTTTTTGTCAAGTCCTCATCAAATTCTCCCTCTAAGTTGGCATTATATTCGTCATTGATTGTTTTACCCTTTTGAAGATGGTGAAGGTGGATCATACCGCGTGCACTCTAAAAAAACGGTCGTCATGACTTTCTTGGCTGACAAACCAACCTTGGCCTTATCTGACGAGGCGATGCACCTTATGAAACGCAATTTTGAGTGCCATTTGGACTCTAGTGTGTTGCGGTGGATCTTCGTTTTATTCACTATCATGAAAGGTCACAAAAACTTGTCCATAACGCGGTGTACAACGCCAAACATTCCGGTGTAATTGTCACACGATTTCGGTCCTTTGTAATCCAATGCGACGCCAATCTTGCGGAAAGCTTTTCTCATACCCAAGTGATTATTGGAAATTGAAACTACTAAGCCATGCGATATACTTATGGCTGCCATAATCTATCTCTCTATCAAGCTCCGATCGGCCAATACCATATCGTGATTTTTTTAAATTGTTTCGCTTGTAGAGACCACTACTGGGCGTCCAGCATGTTCGTAATCTTACTTGTTTGTACGGCCACAACGAAATTAATCCTTACGTCTTCAGTAGTAAAATCAATTTGGAAGAAAGTTATTAATCTGAATTGATAAATTCAGTAATCGAACTGCTAATTAATTTCAATGTTATTTAAATAAGACTAAACGGATATAGAAAATAAGAAAAAATAGAAAAAATCCCACAAATAATTTCCTTGTAGCAACACAATCACATCTAAATTGCAATCACGTAATTTATGTCATCGAAGAGCGTCCGGCATTCCGCTAAAAGAATATAAAAGCTGTCCTGGAGCAGAGCAAGACAAAGTTGTATTTAATTTTAAAAACGTTTCCTTATTTAGTGGATAATTAAAACCGGCCTTCAACATCCAATAGAATACTTCTGTTCTAGTGTTAATGGTCCCAATATGTACATATATTATTAAGTTTTTAAATATGCCCATGCATATTTTTAAAATTTTGATTTTTTGCATTTGGCTTCAATAATTTTATTGCCACCAGTCCAGTGAGATTATGCTTAGCCTAGTGCTGATCATTTTGCATTAACTTAACGTTAGTGAATAAATTTTTTTCTACCACTAAGCTGATGAGGTGAGAAATATTGCAAAATAATTTGTTTCCTAAATTCTTATTTCAGTCATTAATTACGTGTAGTGCTCTAATCCCATTTTTGTTGTTTGTTAAATTTTTGTCCTTGAATTTCTGGTATTTGTGTATTTAGCAAAGTTTTCCATAACAGAATTTCATAATAAGATCCTGATTGGTTTCACAAATATTTTCCCTAATAGAAGTTCTTAATCCAAATAAAAGAAATGATTTCAACGAGAAAATTTTATATACCAGAATGACCACATCTCACCATTCGCTATTTTTCCATCTAAATTCCTAATAACTGTTAAATTTTAAATTTTCAAACTTGTCTGTTATAAACTAAAATCAAAAATATATACTTTGTACAAGAATGGGAAACAAAATGTAAATGCCTGGAACTAAAATGTGTAAATATACTTTTCAAATACGTGCTGATTGCCTTTTGAAAATAGGCATGTCAGCGATAGAAGACAGTTTTTGTTTCCTTTATTTTTTCTATGCTTTAAATTTGGTTGAACCTTTTTTTAAATTTAACGGAAAATGTGGATGCAACATTTTTTTGCTTTTTAATTTTGTAGAAGTTAAAATTTAAAAGAAAATCAGATTCAGGTATACCTTAAGGCTGCTAGAAACGAATGCTTTGCAACATGTTGTCATACATTGTGTGTGTGCTCGAATCAGAGCCCTGCGCAAGTTCCTCTAGTTGCACTTTAAATCAAGAAAATTATTTAAAAAAGATGTCTGTCCAGTTGCCATGTTTTGCTTTGCTTTATGTGAAATGTTCGTTGCAATCAATGCAACGTGTTTGCATTAGAAAGCACTATTGGAAGGCCGTCCAGTGTGAAAAATGTTGCAATGTCAATCTACAACTTGAAAAGTAATTTTCCAATTGTTCATTCTAGTACATAATCCTTTGTAACATTAAAGTAGCAAAAGTATTAGAAAAGAACAAAGATATTAAATGTGCCCGTAGGGTCTGTGGCATATATATGTGCCGCTTCTAAAATGATACAACTCTTGGCAGAAATATGTTTTTACATCTTATCCTTTATTGTGCGTTTCACTGTATCTTTGCTTATAAAATTCTTACAGGTAATTTTGATATGCGACATGATATAAACTTTTGAATTAACTGAAGAAATCTAATATAATTTTTACTATATTACGGTTGAAAAAAAGGAAAGAACTTTTAATTTTCACATCAAACCTTCCTTTAACTCTTAAGATAATACAAGGCTGGGCCAATTGATTTGAATTTATGTTTAATGGTAACCAATAAAAAACATATTACCCTTTATCTTCAATGTTTATTTCGACATTATTCTTTTTTAACGCGGAACACAACCGAGTATTACCACTACTACACTCTGCTTTAATTTTAAGTTATAAGAAGAAAGACTTGACAACGGCCAGTTTTCCAAATCTACTGATTTGGGCGTATATATTTTCTATACTTAATTCTTTCTCATTTCTAAGCAAAATAACAAAAATATTCGAGTCATTCCATACGTTTGTTGTGAATTGTTTCTGTCGGTATTTCAAATCTTATTTTGGCTGAGGCAGTAAAATTATAAATTATACCAATGCGATGAATTTGAATGGCTTGTGTTTATTTTATTTATTTATTTATTTATTTATTTATTGGTTTACTTCCTGTACAACAAGAATTGATCTTATATTTATAGTACAGGAACGGAATGCGTTATACATAAAAGCGTTTGCAATAATTAAAAAGGTACTAAAAAATATACTTATATGTATAGTACATAGAAAATTGCACATAATGTAAAAGAATTAACTACAAAATTTTATTTAAAAGAGTTGACTACAAATTTTTTGAAATTATTAGCATTGCTGTTTAGTTGTTGACATAGTGGAAGATTATTCCAAAGTCTAGCAGAATGTACATAAAATTGCCATTCAGAGACTAGGCATTGATGTCGAGGTATGATAATGTTTCGGTTTCGTGGCGATTGGAAAAAACGTATATTTTCAAATATGTATTTGGGAGTTTGAGTATGTATTATTTTATGCAAAAAAATCAGAGTGCGGATTTTTAATAGATTATCGAAACTGACTCCATAAAGTTTTTTAGATACGGAGGAAACATGATCGGAACTTCTCAGTCCGTACACATACCGTACAATATTGTTAAATAAAACATTTAGTTTATTTCGACTAACAGAATCACAGTTAGAAAATAATTCACACCCATACAATAAGGAAGGAACCAAGTAAGTCTTCGCAAGTAGGGTTCTAATTCTGTAGGGTGTGAAGAATTGTGTATACCAAAGCGCTCGTAATTTAAAATACATTTGGCCAACCAGTGAGTTTACATGATCTGTCCAAGTCAAATGATTATTAAAAATTATGCCTAGATTTTTCGCTCTATTAACGATTTCAATTTTTTCCCCATTTAAAACGATATCCCCAGAAATAAAAGGAGTCATACTTTTTTTGCAGATTACAATACATTTTGATTTTTTAGGGTTCAAACAGAGTCCATTTGCACTAGCCCAGAGATAAATTTGTTTTAATTCATTATTTAACTGTGAGACACCTGTGGCAATGTTTTCAACTGCGGTATTTAAAGTAAGTTGTATGTCATCTGCATAAAGATGGATGTTACACTTTGAAAGCATTCTTGGCAAGTCATTTGCATATATTGAAAATAGAAGAGGGCCTAATATGGAACCCTGAGGCACTCCTCTTTTAAGGGTCAGTTTATCAGACCAAACATTGTTTATAAAAACCGATTGTGTTCTATTTGAAAGGTATGATGAAATAAGGTTAATTGATGTACTCGAGAATCTGAAAAAATATTTTAATTTGTTAATTAATGTGGCATGGTCTACCGTGTCAAATGCTTTGGAGTGGTCAAGAAGTACTAAGAAATTTATGTTCCCATTCTCCAATCCCTGCCGTATGTGTTCACTTACTTCCACAAGAGCCGTAACGCAGCTATGATTCTCGCGAAAACCAGATTGTTTGCTATAAAGCATGTTGTTAATATTTATATGTGAAATCATTTGCTTATACAATATTTTTTCCAATATTTTCGAAAGAAAACACAATATGGCTATTGGTCTATATTCACCATTACCTTTGGGTAATGGAACGATTTTTGCATGTTTCCAATTCGAAGGAAACGTAGAAGACATAATAATATTGTTTAAAAGGTAAGTGACGTATGGGAGAATTAGAGGCATAAGTATTCTAATAAATTTGGGATGTAAGTTATCAGTTCCAACTGCGTTTGATTTTATTATTGAGCATGTAGACATTACATCAAATTGTGATATGCATGAGAAGCGAAAATAATTACCGTTGAATTCATTATCTGTATTTATTGCGGATGAGGAAAAATTATAAAAAGACGGATTTGTTTGGATCACAGGAGCATTAGTGAACGTTTTATTAAGCATATTTGCATCTACATTTAAGTCAATGTTGTTCAACTGCCTGCCAATACCTATTTCACGAATAGTATTCCAGGTTTGTCTAGAATCAATTGCAGTGCTGAAACGTGTGGAATAGTATTCAGTTTTAGCAAGTCTTATGCGTTTATTAACATTTTTCCTAGCAGTTGTGTATTGCAGTTTCAGGTCAAAAGTTTTATACCTTTTCCACCTGGCATATGCTAAGTCCCTTTGATATATAGCTTGTTTTATAGTGTTTGAAAACCATGGTTTATGTTTATGTGCTATTTTTTTATGTTTGATTGGTACTGTTAAATCAAAAAGACATTGAATGTTGTGTTCTAAGAAGTAAGACTGTTCATCAATGGTTGGCATAAAGTAGATATTATTCCAGGCAATGTTTGATGAATATTCAGATAAACGGGTGAAATCAAGGCTGGTAAAATCACGGTAAGTGAAACTCTGCTCAAAATCATGAATGACAAAGTTGTAATTTAAAAATATAAGGTCATGTTTGGAAAAACATGACGCAGATATCTGGTCATATAAATTAATGTTCGTAATACTAGACACGAAGTAAAGGTCAATGAGGGTACTAGTTGTAGATGTATGATGTGTCGGATTTTCAGTATTAGCGGGAAAAAGTCCAAATGACAACATATTGTCAGCAAGATTCGTCTCCATTAATATATTGGAATTAAAATCGCCAGTAATGATAATATCATCGTATTGTGGGGCAAGAGTTTCAAGTATAGAATACAGAGGCGAAAATTGTATTCTTTTATTAGGCCGATATACACAACCCACTAAGAGTTTTTTGCCAAATGACAAAATTTCAATGATGACAAACTCAATTCCCAGGTCATTTGAATTAGGTGCAAAAGATGATTTGCAGCATATTTTGCAGGAAATACTACTTTTCACGAATATAGCCACACCACCACCATTGCTTGCTCTATCACACCTAAAAACTTTAAAGCCATATGGACATATCAAGCTATCAGGTGTTGATTCTGTGAGCCATGTTTCCGAAACACAAACTACATCAATGCCAGAGTTCTCAAAAATAAATTTAAATTCGTCAGTTTTATTATTAATGCTTTGCGCATTTATATGCACAACTTTAAAACCTTTTTTATATTTAGCAAAAATCCTGACCATATTCATTGTTATGTCTTTGGAACTTCCACGTTCATTACCATTAAATGTCATTAAATCGAAATTTTAAGAAGTGCAATGCTAATAGAAGCAAAAATTGTAGTGCACAACAAGTAATTAAAATTTAAAATTTTTAACAATGAAGTATTAAAAAAAGAAAGGAAATATAGTAGTGTAGTCAAACAAATAAAAAAATTTAAGACAATTAAATATATTAGTATAAAAAATAGATTTAAACTTTTAAAAGAGGAAATTAATTTAAAAATAGTATAAAAAACACAATGGTGAGGGAAACTAGAATTTATTGCGACAATAAAAAAAGGACAGATATAATAAATGTTGATTGTGAAAAATGTTATATTATTGTTGAAAAATATGTTGTAGCTGATCAATAAGTTCAACTTGTGTTACATCCTGAGATCCATACATTTGTATATACACTAACCCACGCGAAGTGTATGCTGTTTTAATTTTTTTAGCTTTTTTCATCGTGAGTGCTTCTCTAAAAATTTTATAATTATACGGCGTTAAGTCTTCATTTATATAAATAGGTTGTGCGCTGTCAAAACCGGCATGCCTAAGACATAAGTTAGATTTGTTATCACGCCTATATCTTGATACTGACTTCAAGAAAAAGTTTTTCTCATACGGAGAGTGAAATTTTACGATAATAACGTCATCGTTTGGTTTGTACGTTGTATTATTTTTGTAAATTTTATTAAGTCTATATATTTTTTCAACTTGTGGTGGTGAGTGGTTAATATTAGTACATATTGATTTAAATATATTTGACAGATTTTCATTTTGATTACACGGTACACCACGTATTCGAACACTACTAGCCACTGTTGAGTTTTCACGTTTATTAAGTTTTCTTTTTATTTCAGTTATTTCGCTTTTTAAATATTTGATCTCCGAAGCTTCAGATTCTAGGTTATTTAATTTGTCCTTTATTGAACATATAGTGGTTGTTTCCAGCAATGTTATACGATCACTCAATACGCGCATATCGGATTGAATTAAATTTAATCTTTTGTCTATCTCACTTAGAAGTTCATCTTTGTATTCTTTAAATTTAGCTTCTAGGTTGTTTAACAAATGCTCGGTGAGTTTATCGAAATACATTTTTAGTGAAACGTAAAATTCTATTATAATTATTAGACTGGCCCTTATATGACACATATTTTTTTAAGCAGAAGATTCTTTTACCAAAAAAAAAAAAAAAATGGGATGTACATTTTTCGAAATTTTAATTTTAACACGTGTAATACTTTCATGCAGTGGTAGAAATTTCAGACAGCATTTTCTGACAGATATTTTAGTCGTCCTCTTTTCCCATTTTTAATAACAATGTATCAATCTCTTGATTAAATGTAACGAATGGCTGTATAAATGCGGGAACTTATCAATAGTGAAGATATTGAAGATGGAGATTTAGGTTCGAAAAAATATTTATTACCCCATTATAAAGTAAATGGCACAAGGTCCTTGAATTTATTTAAACTTTTTTAAATGGGCACATCATTTATTCCAACTGATGCCAGTGAATGGTCTCGTAATTAAAGGTCAAACAATGCGAAGGAAACATTTAATCCGATAAATAATGTGAAGGACTCTTTTGACCAGGGAGCCCAGATTAATGGATGACTTCCACTTAACATTCACTAAAACTGAAGTTTATTCTTGAAGTAAGATAAAGTTTTTTTTATGTCATTTATTAGAACCATCCGCAACATACGAGAAAAGCCACCAGTGTTCCTTACAAATAAATAATTAAATATATGAATGATTTGAAACTTTCGGTGATATATGTATATGTAAATGCAAACATATTAAGTCGAAGCTACGGAATATGTCACGTACTCGTACCAAACGTGACCTAATACGAAGATATACTCGTAAGTGTGTAGTGCTCTAACTCTTATATAAAGTTCAATCTCAATGCGGCAAATGTTAGAACTAAGATATCGATTTGAAATTTTCTTTAGCAAATTTTTTTGTTAATAAAAATAATAGTTTAAGAATTTCCAGGCTAAAATATGTTTGATTTAGGAAAATAACGAACAGTCTGATAATATAAGAAATAATATATAATATAATATATAATATAATATATAATATAATAATATAAGAAATAATATAAGAAAATAAGTGTTAAAAATAATGAATCTCCTTCAATCCTCGATTACACACGATTAATTATTTGCAACACCTACAATTTTTTAATTGTTTCTTTTATAAGATTATCAGACTGATCGTTACTTTCCAAAATCAATATTTTCAAGTCAGATATTTTTTAAATTGTTATTTACATATAAATTGGTTAAATATATATATGTAATATATACATATGTATGTATGTTTAGCAGAAAATGTAAAAGCTGTTTTTTTCTTAATTTTTAATGGTTACTGCAGAACCAATGATAATGCCCTTAATTTAAGCACAAACATGTTTTCACACCTTCCCAATGTAATTTTGCTTTAAATACTGCAACCGCAAACAAAGAAAATCAACAACAAAATTTATTATTTTAACAACATTTGAAAACAAAAACTTTTTACGCTTGTTTTTAAGTTTTTTTTATTGTTTTGTTTTGTGAGCTTTTTGCTGTTGGAAATACTTACATACATGAACGAATATTCTTCCATTTCTCTCTTTATTAATTTTTATTTTATTAAACAAATATTGGAGAAAAAAAATTTAAAAAATTAAGGCCGTGTCACATAAAACTTTGTAGCGTTGCGTGACGTTTTTAACTTTGAGAGAAAAGCGTAACGCAAAAGGTATATGACACAATGAAAACTTTGACACAACGCGCGCATTGTATGTTTACCAAAAAGGTGGTTATGAATTTTGCTAATTATTTTTTATTATAAAAATTAAAGTCAAAATATTATTTGCTTTTGTGTGTTTATTTTGTTATCACCTATTGTAGTTTATTGAAAATATGTACACCACTATACCATATAAAGCTTTTTATTGTCACCAATTCATTTGTTTTTGGATTTTCAAATACATACATATGTATGTATGTATGTATTCATATAAAAAGGTAAAATATTATTAATAATACGCTGCCACTGATTTTTTACAATAAAATAATCTTATGCTATATACTTACATATAGCATGCAAATAGGTACTATTTTATAAATTAGTTTAAAAAAACAAGCTCATATTCTTCAACAGGAAATAAATTTTAAAAATAAAAAAATAAGTATTTTTCATATCACATCACATTTTCATATTCTATCATATTCTAACATACATACATACATACATAACTTTGATTGTCAAAGTACGCAAAAAGTTGAGAGTTGCCGAACTTTTTGCGTCACGCTGCGCTAAAAGTGTTTTATGTGGCATGTTTCGTATAAGTATGTACATTTCAACTTAAATGTCAAAGCGAAGCTGTAACGCAACGCGAAGCAAAAGTTGTATGTGACATGGCCTTTAGAGAACCGTTTCTCACGCTCACGAGGAATAAGTTGTGGTGCAATCCTTGTTGTTCATCAAAAAGTCAATGAAGTTTGAAAAAAATTAAAAAATTACTAATACCAACATACGTGGATATATTTTTACATGCGTATGTATGTGTGTATGAACGTACAGTAATGTGCAAAACATAAACGAAACGATCCATGCGTCTTTGATTTTTTAATATTTCTTATAAAAAGCTTTCAAATGCTTTAAAATTCAAACTACAAAGTGGCGCAAAAGTAATACTGGCTGCCATTTTATTGTAAATGAAAAAAAAACAGTTTTTTTTTTCAAAAATGTTTATTTTAAAGTATAAAATTGATACATTGCCATTACAGAAAACATATTTCGATAGCAAAATTTTAGCTTTTGTTTTTCTTTTTGCCTTTTTCCGAGAGCCATCTCTGCCATTTGGTTCACAGATAAATAAAGTGTTTTCCAAAAAAAAAAAAAAAAAAAATTATATTCAACATGTTTCTTGTTGTTTATATTTTATTTAACCTTGCATTTCCACATCCGTTTTGGTGACATTCGTTTTTTTTTCTACAGGAAACAATGAAAAAATGTTTTTGTTATCAAATTCTATTTACAATATTGTAAACAATGGGGCGTTTTAGGAAGGGTGTTTGACTTTTTCACAGCTGGCTTTTGTTGCAACGAGGTGATTTCAGCAATGATGCACAGTTTTATTTTTATATATTGACATGTCATTGCATTGTCTAGACTTTTAACAAAATGATAATTCTTTGCTGTACAGTTGAAAATGCAAAAAAATGTTCTTTTATTTATATTAATTTTAAACAATAGACAGCAACAGAGTGTTTCTATTTTTTTCTTGGTCTTCTGCATTAATTTCGTTGGTCATAAATGGCGAGACGTCTAGAGCAATAAACATTAAGGCGCTATTCCTTCTCTCTCATAAAACAGTTCTGGATGTCGAAAACAAAGAATTATAATCTAGATAAAATCTTGTTTGTATGTGTGTGTTTATATGGATGTGTGCATATTTGGTAGCAAACACGTCTGGCTGTGTGTAGATAGAATAATGCAAATGCTACAAATTGTTCATACTGGCAGAAGGTGTAGATGTTAAATGCAGGCATTCCTGTATGATGTCTATTTGTACGTCTCTCCGCTTGTCTGTCCAGTGTTAATGTTACTGTTGATGATGCTTAAATAGAGTATTTTCCACAGTTTATCAAAAAATTTCATTTGTGGTTGGTAAATATTTTGTATATTGTTCATCCTTTAATCGCAAATGTGAAATTTATAACGTGATGATGCATAAAATTAATGATAATTAACCAGAAGACCATAAGCAAACACAAATTCATTTAAAGATAACAAAGCATTACAATCAACAAGAAAAAAAAATGGCATTAACAAACGATTTGTTTGGTAAGAAACCTTTGGAACGGGTCACAGACGGTGATTAAATTTGTGAATTAACAAGTAGAGATTCCAAATAGAATAGAATCCTTAGAACAGGTATTGGTTACGACTTAGAGAGGTCAATTATTAATAAAACCCCCGATACAACATATTCTTCTTAAATACATAAATATTTTGATATAAAAAAAACAAAAAAACTTATACCGAAGACTGTTTATGTTTCATAGGAAAAAGTTGTTGCAATATTATGGCATTTAATATTAATCGAAATGTGGTAAAAAATAAACCCAAGATTTAAATTCGATGTCGAAAGCCTTAATTTCTTCGTTTGTATAGTAAATTTAAACACAAAGTAGTCGCTGGATATCACAAAATTCATATCACGACTTAAATATAGTTTTAATGTACATATCCATATATATCGGTTCTTCCAAAAGGAACTTCCAAACTTTGACAGTTGATAACGGCCATATTGTTGCATCAGCATCTATTAAATTCGTTATCGTTTATTCAATCTGTTTTGCCAAATTTTTCTAACGAACATAATGTTCAACAAAACGTGCAAATGCTAAAATTGTCTTATCAAAATTGTTAATCTGTTCAGGTAACATTCCGCGTGCTTTGCCTTTTTACGGTTGTCATAGTCGCCCTACCGAGATGACTATTTACAGTATGGCGGATAAATTTCAGTCCACTACTTCAGTAAACAATGAACCAACATCTGTACGACGACGAAATGCAAGATCTCCGTAAGAATTTGCAGGATAATTCGAGTCAGTCGATTTCGCGTTACCCAAAAACAATTCTGCATTTTTTAGACCACAAGTTAGCGAATTTAGCGTCGTGACTGGGGCCTCCATGTGTCATATCTTGAGCTCACCTGAACCAGAATCTGAATGAAAACGACCGTAGAGAACTACGCGTGTTCGTTGAGTAGCAGTTGGAAAGTGAGCCTAATTTTTATTAAAAAAAACATTTTTCTATTCGAATGGGTACATCAATAAACAAATTTGTTGCATTTTGGACGATACCAACCCACGTGGAAATGAATCGCGTTCAGTGCAACCCGAAAAAGTCACTGTTTGCTTTAGACACCAAGGGCATGCGGTTTCAACAGGACGTCACATTGGAAATTTTTCACGAGCGATTTGAGGGTATGACCATGTCACGTGGAAGAGGTGGTAACTTGACTCCTTTAGACTTTTTCTTGTAGGGTTGACTTGAGTCGCAGGCTTCAAAGCCTGGTCTTTGAGATAGCATCTCAGGAAATTGGACATTTGGAACGGGCGCTACATAGCGATTCCGCGGCGGATATTTGCACAACGTTATCTTCCATAAATAATGGAAT
Source organism: Germaria angustata (assembly GCA_963681545.1). Lineage (NCBI taxonomy): Eukaryota > Metazoa > Arthropoda > Insecta > Diptera > Tachinidae > Germaria > Germaria angustata. The sequence continues at coordinate 32,231,363 of OY812999.1, forward strand.
CCGTAGGCCTTTCAAACAAATTAGAAGAATTTTATGAAAATAAATTTATTTGAATTTCCTCAGCGTTTGTGAGACGGTTGCGAAATTTCAAAATTATAAGCCTTGCCATTTAGCGTCCTGTGTTGAACAACTGAACAAATTTACAGATTCATTTTTATACGAGTAAATATGTACATATATATTATATACTACTTATGTATATAATATATAATATATTATATAATAATGTTCAGCTATTCGCTTTTCCAAAAAGCAGGTCTGAGCTTACTATCCTGGCAAATACTCAGGTTCGATTTTAAATTGAGAACGATTTGAAATAAAAACTCTGTATTTCAAACGATGATGCCATTGGTTTTTAGTACCCATCAAACAGTAATCTATTATTTCTCTTTATCGCCAATGTATTTATATATGCTAATCTGGAGTTTAATATTGCTGTCTTTCCATCTGTTGCATCTTTTGTTATTATGCAAAAGAAATTATCTACAATTCTTTCATTACTACAGCTGCTACCACTGGTGAAGCCGGGGATCCCATTGGAATACCTTTCTTCTGTAAATATACCTTTCCACTGTATTGAAAGTGCATATGATTTTCTCTACAAAGCCGCAGAATACGTACAAATAAAGTCTTATTTATTCGTGCTGTTTCTTTATTAAATTCCATTTTCCTTCTATAATTTTATTTGCCATATCAACTGGTATACTTGGAAATAGTTTATCTTCTCGAGATCCTGTACAAAATTTCTCAAACAATTAATATTAATACTGGGCTTATAGACCGTCATACTGTGTAAATATATTTGAATAAGCTGAGATTTAAATATGACCCTGGTCCTGATGATGTTCCCAATTGTATTTTGAAGAAATATTATTATTTGCTTTGCACTCCTCGAGAATATTTATTCAACTAATCCCTGACTATTGGAAATAGTCTTATATAATTCTTCTATTTAAGTCTGGATCTAAAGCCCACATCTCGAATACTAAAGATATTGCTAAGATAAGCGCTATACCAAACTTTTTGAAAAATTAGTGTATGACACACAAACTCATCATTGTTCCTCCATTTTATCTTCCAATTAACACGGAATTTGGAAATCATGTTTTACAACCACAAACTTGCTTAATCTAATAACTTTAGTAAATAAAGGGTGTGCACAGTCAGATGCTACTCGTATATACATTGATTTTAGTAAGACTTTCGACAAAATGAAGAATGATCTTCTTCTGTATAAGATGGATCGTATTAGATTTGTAACTTTGTTAGCGAAATGGCTTGAATCCTATTTAAAGAACAGAAAATGGAGTAATAAGTTTCGCAGTTCGCACTCCAATTTTGTGGATAAACATAGTAGTCATCTAGAAGTTTTACTATTTACCTTCTCTACAAATGATCTTCTATCTCTCTCTGTATTGCACTCTGATATTTTCAACATCGTCGCTCTATGGTAGGGTGTTATACCATGACTTTGGTCAAAACAATGGTTTCAAAACACATGACAACATATGTATATAAAGAAACTAGAGTATCATCCAAACCCACTGACCCACAACCTTCCACACGGCTGAAAAGTAGGGATACTCTTGCTCTTCGCCGAAAACTAGAGATGTGAGGACAATACAGAAGAAGACGTATGTACATAGAACTAGAGTTTTTATCTGGCATTGGATTGGCTGAAATAAATAATAATTTAGATTTGAGATTGGAATACTTATCATTGATTCAATTAAATTGAAAATTAAAAAAAAATTGGAACACATACCTCCATTTCGAGTTAAAATTTTAAAATTTTTTTATTTATTTTATTTGTATTTTTTTTAAAGAGAAGTTACACTCAGGCAATTGATGACCACTACTTAACTTAAGGTGATACATCTTTGTGGAAAACTAGTGTAGAGGACAGGTGGTGAAATTAGAAGACAGAGAGAGAGAGAGAGAGCTTAATTTTTGTTTTACAACTCAACTATACCGCACTTATGGTGTTAGGGAGACGCTTTAAGTTTCTTAAGTTGTATGAGTAGCCATGTTTTTGGTTTTACTTCGCGGACGATTCCGCTAACATCACGGACGAAGAACTATGCTTTCATCACTTAAATAGTTGCAACAATAAAGGTGAATTCACCCGTTCGTTCTGCAGAAAATTTTCTTTGAGAGACAATTTTAGTTTACTGAGAGTTTGCTCACAGAAGATTCACCCGCGTCGAACAAATATTCTGTAGAAACAAAGCTACCACATGGAACAACTCTGTAAATGATGTGTGTTACTTTTACAAGCAGGCAGCACAGTGGCAGATGATTGCAATTTACTGTGTTCTAAATTAAACAAATTTTTATAAAATAAAAAATATACAAATGAATAAAAGTTGAGTGCATGTTCTAATAGCTATTTTGTTAAATAAATATAAAAAATTATTATACATACATATGTACATATAATACGATGTGGCAGCTCATTTCAGTTTTGCATAAAAAATTTATGTATCTGGCAGCACAGTTCAATTCGTTCCGGACGATAATTAAAATTAATCCAATTCAAGCAAAAATTGTTCCGCATTAAATTTACTCTCTTTCTCTCACTCTCTCAAAAATAGAGACGTCAAACTACATATAAAAAAAATCGTTCCGAACGTTCAGAACGAACGGGTGAATTCACCTTAATGCCACGCTAATGTAAATGAGAAAAACTCATTATGTTGATGCTTTGTGCTGAACAGGGTTCGAACCCAGGTTTTCAGTCATAAAATGCTTTGTAGCCAACGCGTTAAGTACTGCAGCCAACGACACCCCCAAAATATACTGGCGTATATGAACTTAAAATCTGACTTAATTCCTTCCGTTTAAAGGTTCAGATCCAGATCTAAATATGTGTCCACAAGGGTTGTAAAAATGTTTTTTTTTTGTTAAAAAAAAATTGTTCATCATGAAGTTTCGTTTCCCGTGTTTCTTATTTTCATGAATATATGTACATATGTATATATAGTATATAGTTTTTACATATGTATGTACTTTCATAAGTGTATATAATTTTATCATAAAAACAATTTTAACATGCAATTACATTTAAATGTCTGTGTTAAGCAAATTATTCATATATTAAAAAAAATGAAATTAAAAAACATCATAAAATAAACAATTCACTTATTTTCATTTAATGCAAAATTTACACAACAATAATTAAAATATAAAAAAAAAACAAAAATTTAATTGACACTATATACTTTTGTTTACAAAGTTGTTTGTTTTATTTTTTTATAAGTCATGTTATTTATAAATTTTGCAAATCCGAGTTAAAATTGTATTACATAGGCATTCTATTCATGCACATATAAACATATAGAAATACATGTGTATATACATATTTATTTTAAATTTACAAAATCGTATTTCGGCAAGTTTTTAACTGTATACACATACTACACCATAGTATTAGCCAGCTTACGACAGTCGATATGTTTGCCATGAAACTGCCATAAAGTGGAAAAGGATCCGAACTCCTTAGAGATTTGAATAGCACCAACGATTCTAACACGATTGAAATTATGTTGTCTCAATACGCCTTTGACTTCTGGAACTGCATGTTTATAAAGAAAATAAGCTGAGCATCAATAACTCTGCTAAAATAGAATGTCAAAAAAAAACCTTTACTGGCAGAGATTCCACTAGAGAAAAGCATTGTTTCGACTGCTATTTGGTCTCTAATGTGTGGTGGTAGATCAATTGTTTTGCTTACGGTTGCGAAAGGGCGCAAAAACTTGTCCATATTGCGGTGGAACAGCGCCAAACATTTCAGCGAGGTTATCACACGATGCGTTTTCGATTGATTGTGAGCAAACGCGTCACCCATCTTGCAGAAAGGGTTCTCATACCCAAGTAGTAATTCAATGGCTTTCACGATCGCTCACACTTTTCATCTTCGATCGTTCAACACCACATCGTGAATTTTTTCAAATATTTCGTGTGCAGAAACCTCAACTGGGCGTCCAGAACGTTCGGCATCTTCCGTGCTTGTATGGCCACAAAGAAATTTAGTAAAACACTTTTTCACAATGAAAATTGATGATACTTTGATTTGATTGATGGCTTTTTTGCAAAAAATAATGCTTAATGAGCACAGGAAATTCATGTTTTCCCATTTTTGCCTCAAATCACGCGGTAGTCTGCTATTAATCGCAGTCAAACACAAACTAAATGACGCAACTTGCTGAAATTTTGACAAAAGTTAACTATCAGATGCTTATTGACAGAAGCAGTAATGCCCTTTTAGTTAAGAGGCGGGAAATTGAAAAAGTACTGATTTATTGACCTGACCTCGTATTACCATTTATTCAGAGAGGCTCAAGTGCAGAGCATTTTTGTCCATGAGATATACAGGCACATTTGGATTCTACAAGTTTATTTGCAAGCAGAGAAATCTATAGTATAGGGTTGGAGTAAATGTCTGACGAATTCTCTCCTCATGGATATACTTATTAATAGTAACCAGGAAACGGAATATGAACCTCCATATGAATCTGTTATGATGCCGAACCTTGGATATACTTGGAGACATGCAAGCATGCGAACCATTGCTTTATATCTACGAACTCGCATTCCAGGATAACACGGACACCAGTGCAGGGCTCTACATATCAAAATATATCCAGCAATAAATATTCGTAGAATCAACACCGTGGTAAACTTGAACCTTGAATCTGCTTCAATAATATCGTTATGAATATGCAAATAAACTCTAGATGTAAGACATAATAAACAATCAGTTAGTGAAGTTGCATAGACTAGTTACAGATCAAAATTTTTACTAATTGCCATACGTTGAGCTGATCAAATTAGCGACTAAGAAGTGTAAATAAAATGGTTGTGGTGATTATAAGTGGCATTCTCAAAACTGTAGGGTGGAGTCAACTATATAAATGTATGAAATTTTTTTGCTGATGCTGTAGTGATTTCATATGCACTGGAATTATAACGAAGTATTTAATTGTTAAAGTCAAAATTTGGCTTTGATGAAAGAGTTGAAAACGCTCAAAATAAAAAATTCTAAGCCTACACAAGAAGATTATTTAAGCATAAAAAGTTAATTTTATTTCGCTGAACTTTTAAAACTCATAATATTTTTTCATTCCTTCTAAAATTTAAATTTTCTGTTGGTGTAAATTAGATGGATTAGTGCACGACGACGGGAATCCCTTGGTCTCGCATCGATAGGTACTGTCCTCTACTCGTGGCTACAGTCTGGGGCATTGCAAAGGACGATTTTCAGCAACTTTCTTTTTGGCAAACTGTATTTGGCAGCTCAGCTGTTTTCATATAACATGTTACTGTTAAACATGTTCAGTTTGGTCTATAATTTAAACATGAATCGGCATACAAAGGAACAACGCTTGTAGATTATTGAATTTTATTATCAAAATTGTGTTCAGCGACGGAGCTCATTTATGGTTGAATTTTATACATGAACAAGCAAAATGGCCGTATTTCGTGTGAAGAGCAGCCAGGAGCCGGTGGTACTTTTTCAAAGATGACAAAGGCGAGAACATTATTGTGAATGGCGAGTGCTATCGTGCGATAATTACAAATTTTTCCTTGCCCAAAATAGAAGACCTAGGCTCGGCTGACATGTGGTTTCAACAAGACGGTGCCACATGTCCCAGAGCACGCGAAGCAATGGCCCAATTGAGAGGCGAGTTTGGTGAACAGTTTATTTCTCATTTGGGGCCTGTCAACTGGTCGCTTAGGTCGTTCGATTTAGACCATTTCTTGTGAGGCTATGTTAAATCTCATGTCTATAAGGAAAAGTTCGCAACGGTTGACGCACTTTAAGCCAATATTGAAGAATTTATACGTAAGATACCAGCCGATATGTTGGATATGTTGGACAGACTATGCCAAAATTGGACCTAGCGTATGAACCATTTGAGGCGTAGCCGCGGTCAACATTTACATACATTTCTCTTAATTTTATGTGTTTTTTTTTAAATCAAATTCGAAAGCTCTTAAAAAAATCATCCTATATATTCGGAACAAACGCCAAAATGTTCGGTTTTCCCTACAATGACTTTAGCCATAATTATAATGACGTAGAAGTGGCATTCCATCTTCGGTATGTCTGACCTGCACCAGAGAAATACTGACTTCATCTAGTGTACAATTTCCTATTATTTGGATGTGTCAACTCCTCCATTAGGAGCAACAGATAGTACCGGCGCTAACTCTTATATTTTGTAAAGTGACATAACTCTTTCACTATTGTCTTTCTCATCACATTATCACTTTTTATCTTGTTTTCTTTTCCAATCTTCCCTTCTCTCACAACTCTGTCTACCTTCGCCCTTTACCAGATTTTTCACAAGTGAATTCTAATCTAACTTTCCTCTTCTTATCAGCGGTCTGTCAGCCTAACCTAACTTAACCTATTGGTCTTGTTTTAAACCAAAAATTATTACGGGTTGTGGTATGAAAAAATTTGGTTTTATTTCGTGTGGTATGAGCGGGAGTCCAACTTAATTTTTATTAGGCCCTTATTTCATTCAGAAGTAACTGGACATGACGTAATATTCCAAGAAACAAGGAAAAAGTTATTAACTGTAGTTCTACTAAAAATGTTCCTTCAACTTCTATTACAGATTGTAAAAAGCAGAGATTCCACAAAAGCAATGCAAAATTTTTGGGAACTATTTTTAAAGATAAAATCTCAGTTGTCAGTATGTTGATCGCCACATAAACTTTTTTATATTGATGAGAATTTTTATTTATATCAATTTTAATGCTATATTTTTGCACAACTCTGTTAAATGAAAAAAAATCTGAGCCAATAACCATTTTTTTCTTTCATTTGGCCAGTTCGTTTTACTAACGACCATCAAAAACTTTATTTAATAAAGCAGAAATACATGCAATTGAATTAATTATTTAACATTTAATTGTAAATTAAACAATACACAATCATTTAAAGGATATATTAAATATTAAAATTCATTTCGCAGAGTAAAATGTTTATTTAATCACTTAAACAAATTAATAATAAATGAAAACTATTTTCTGATACACGTTATTTATTTCAAATGAGCAAATATTTAAGGATGTTAAAACTATGACCTCAGAAACAAGATTATCGAAAAGCTTATTCCTTGGATTAATATAAATCCACACCACACATGCAAGTGGACGTAATAAATAGAAAAGCGATCCGAGAGTTTTATTTCATTGAGGAGTATATTGGCTTACAGTTCTAGAGTTCGTGTGTAATTTTCTATATATTCGCAAGGGAGTAGCGAGCAAAGGAGAATATTTATGGTAAGTTTATGGAACATAAATTTTTGTTCTATAGACCCTAAAGAAATTAACAAGAATTTAATTACAACAAAAGCATAAACTGCTTTTAATATGCCTCCGGAGAAGCCGCTAAAATCTAAAAACTTTTTTCAAACTTCAAATGGGAATGATGTTTTTTAAAGTTTGGCTCATAAAAAATCTTTGCTGGAAATTCAGTTTTGCAATAAAAAAAAATTTGTTTCTTTTCATCAATTAACTATATAGGACATACGAGTAATATAAATTCCAGGTGCGTTAAACAAGTTGACAGCAGGGTCGAACTTAAATTACCTTGATTTCTGAAAACATACTTATATTGCCATCAAAATGGGTGACAAGTTTTACATGTTACCGCAACCCTCCAGCAAGGAGTATCTCCTTGCTGTGGGGTTTTCAGATTCACAATAGAACAATTTTTAATTTTGTTTGGCTTTTCACGCAAAACCAAACAAATGAATGAAAATAAAAGAAAACTAAACGCTTATTTGTATAAAAAAAGTAGTTGACGCAATTAAAAAAGTATTTGACACAATTAAAAGAAGGCTACGACAATACCTTGAAAATAATTTTATTGTGCAAAAAATGTTAAATATTTATTTAAATATTTGATATGTGCAAGGAAACAAGTACCCATCACACTTCAGGGTGTGTGGATCAGTGTGTAGCAACGTGGGAGAAAATCAAAGAAAGAAAACAATTAAACTTGAACCGCTAAAAACCGAATACAACCCTTATTTGCAACAAATAACAGAGCGGTACAACAATGTCGAAGAGCAGATGAAGAAAATATCTCGAACGGACCGCTTCGCTCTGCCGAATATGCAGTGGCCCATGGCTGTACGCAACCCCATGGCTATATAAAGCATTAAGACATAACTTCTATTAAATTTCTTGTTTATAGACGTTCAATTAATATGGGGCATGTTGCATGATTTGCAATCGATCAAAATTTTTAGTCAAATACTGTAAAAATATATACAAATTTTATTTGACATCGAATGACACTTCAATATATAATTTGCAAAATGGATATATAGAGGGTGCACAAAACCTTGAGTAGTTAGAAAATTCTTGTAAACAGATTAAATGCTCTATGCTATTATATTTATGTAAAAAATTCTCTAAGAAGGATATGTGGAAGGAACGCGTACACTTCCTTTTGTACACACAGCAAAAGCTACAACTTGTTACTTTTTATAAATTCCTGTTGCTCTTAGTTTAGCTTTGAGCCTAATTTTCTTAATATACTCGCCGTAATTTTACATAAAACTTTAAATATTGTTTTGTATTATTTTTTTAAGTTTTTATGGCTCTTATCAGCTGAGTTTAACAGGCATCATAATCTTTTTAGAAATCATGAATGGAAGGTGAACATTAAAAAAAATTCAGGCACAGATGGTACTTTTTGCGACTTTTGGTGAATTTTTTTTCTTGCTCTTGGTAGTTTAGCAAAGCACATTTTCTTAAAGGATATAGAGGAGATGACTATATCGTTGACCTGATCTTAAAAAAATTGCTTACGCAAGTTGAAAGCTACTCCTGTTTGTCGGACTACTTAATGTAAATATTAATTTTTTATGAAAAGGATATATCGAAAGTACCCATATCTTTGTTGCAATATCAAAAAATGTTGCACGCAGATTATTTGCTATCGTGTGCGATTTTATGAGAATATCTCTTGTTCTTGTAAGTTAATTGGCTTAAATCATAACTTCTCAAAAAAGGATATATGGAACGTATTTTTCTTCTCGTTGTGACTTAAAGTCAATCTAGCATATGAAGTAAAAATTTTGTTTTGCCACCTCTTGCAAATTTTACTGAAAAGGATTTCAAAGAAATCTCTTACATGGACTAAAGGGTTTATTTGGTGCGAGCTCGAGAGCTGAAAACCCCAGCAGGTGAAAATAAACTTATATTGGAAATTCACCTAGTAGGATAGTCCTTGACATAAATTCTATTGGCGACAATTTTTGTAAACACAAATAATTAAATTTAAATGAAGAAATTCAAGCAAAACTTTTCACTTACAATTAAAAAGAAACTGAATCATCTCACTAACACTTGTTGTACATATATATGCGATTGATGTCCCAGATACATGCATATGAACAACACTTAAGTAAATACATGCCAATGACGAATCTGTTGTTGTGTTTCCGTATAAGTGATTTCGGTTGCATTTCCATTTAAGCAGTTAGACAAATGTTGTGCCTTACAACACAAAACTGAGATTGAAATCCTTGCAACCACTAACTCATACAAACAGATTTTATATAGGCAAATGCATGTAACAGAGTACAAAAGTATGCAATAGAAAACTAACTCGCATTTATCATTTCCTTTCAGTGTTATGGAAAATATTCATCCAGAGACGTCTCGTGTAAGTCTCTTCTAGATCAAACTTGGAAGAACTTCTCATTATTGCCACATTATTTATTATTATTTGATATTCTATTAAATTACACTCAAATTAATATTACAACAACACTAGTATTTTTCATGAAGCAAATAATCATACAAAAGCGTCGCACAGTGCTTTGTTTCATAGACAAAGGTTAGGTTAGGTTAGGTTAGGTTGATTTTAGTGGTGTGATAGCCCATGTCATACGACATGAACTTAAACCCATGAAGACTTTTTGTGCGCTCCCTTTAATTATCAAACACAAACTGCCAGAGTTCTGCGGCAGGATTCGAACCTGCGACCTTCGCACTACGAGTCTAGTACACTACCTACTAGTCTACGAAGGCCAGTTTTCTTAGACAAAAGTCAATGGAAAAAATTTCATCCGATGTTTAAAAGCACGTAAGTAAGACTAACGCATAAGAGGAAACCGGCTGCATTTTGACTTTCTTATACATAAGTTACTGAATTAGAAAATCTGTTTACATAATTTGTATTTACACATATTCTTAAGCAAGTACGCTTCAAAATCTCCAACTCCTTGATGACTGTTGGCGAAATTGTGGACGAAGATGGGAATCCCATACAAGATAGCTGAACGGATACATACCCGTACTTTATAAATTAATAATTTGGTCTTTTGACTGAAGTGTCAATTTGGAAAATAACTCCTAATGCACAATCCTTTGGACTTTGCAATTCTTCCATGTTGGTTAAACTTGAAGAGCTTGTCTAAAGTTGCCCCGAGGTACTTTATGTGGTCCTTAAAGGAGGGATTTAATCCTTTACTTAAAGCAACGGAGACATCTACCTGAGGCAAATTTCTTCAGACTTAAGAGCACTAATCTTAATGCCCTCCAATTTTCATAAAAATGGTTAATTTTTAATAAATGATTATGTACATTCCTAAAGCAATTGTAGGATATAAGGATCCTACTCATGATACGGCATGAGTGTAAATAAAAAAATCATCCACATAAAGAATGCTCTTAGACTGATTAAAGATATATAAAGAATCATAAACGAGAATGTTATATAAAAATGGGTCCAAGATTGTTCCCTGTGGGATGCCACAAGAAATGCTTACCTAGATCCGATTTTATATTATTAATCTCAACAAAAGAGGATCTATCCTTGAAGAAGCTATATATGTATAAGTTTAATAATCTATTCTTATAAGTTTAAAAATAATACCTAAATGATAAGCTCGATCAAAGGCCTTCTCTATATGCAAAGAAATCGCAACGGTGCATTATTGAATTCTCAAATTGCAAATAACTGCCTTCTGAAAATACAGCAAAGCGTCAACCGACGAATGATCTTGCTTAAACCCAAATTGGTAAAGTCAGTTGTCGGTTGACGCTTCACTGTATATATTCAAAGAAGGATATGATCTGATATGAAGGATATGTATGTGGTAGTGTATACAAATAACAAATTACATACTGCTACTATTGATAATTTTCTTTATTCTATTCTACTTTGTCCATAATTTGTCTAAAAAGGATGTATGTATGTGTGTATGTAGGTACCCATATCCTTCCGGTGAAGTTAAGAAAATATTGTACCCAAACTATGAACAACCTTTTTCCACTTTTGACATTTCTTGTTATTCTTTGTTGTTTTATTTATAATTTTTCTTAAAGGATATAAGGAAGGATTAGAATTTTTCGCGTTCATTACTGTTAGTACGTGACACGCTTCGATAACAAAGCAAAATAAGAGTAAAAAGTATTTGGGTGGTTCTAATTAGACCTTAAAGATCAGAACCTGACAGAGTCTACAACACATGTAGCATCACTTACCAGCAACGCACAAAGAATCAATAACACGAAGCAGCAGCAAGATGTGATTCAAATAAGCATTAGAGAGGCGGTACAATATTATGCTGATCGTACCACTGTTTTGACTAAATGTCTTCTTCACTGTCACTGCTTCTTCATTTTACATGAATAAATGTTTTATAGAAAATGAAACCATCGAACAGATAGAGGCAAGAGCAATGAAATATTTGTTGTTCTGAACCACGGTCTTGTGCTAATTTTTTTTGTGTCCAAGGATTCTATTCCAAAGAGCATGAATTCAGCTTTTAAGCTGGAAGTAATGTAGGGGATGTTAAACGCTGGACTCGTTTTTATATAGCTGATATAAAAACATATGCTGCTTTTAAAATAACTTCACAAAAGGTCCGTTTTAGCACGTTTTTTATTTATTAAATCTTCAATTTACTTAAACCAACAATAATTCATTATTCAAATCTCAAATCTAAATTATTATTTATATAAGCCAAGCCAATGCCAGATAAAAAACTCTAGTTTCTACGTTTTCTTCTGTATGGTCTTCACATCTCTAGTGTTCGGCTAAGAGCAAGAGTATCCCTCCCTCTCAGCCGTGTGTGGCCGTGTAATGTAGTAGGTTGTGGGCCAGTGGATTTGGATGATACTCTAGTTTCTTTGTGTATGTTGTCATGTGTTTTGAAACCATTGTTTTAACCAAAGGAAGATCTAGATCTTAATGAATCCGCGAATTTTTAACATATCAGGGAGCGGCTGTCAGCATATGCAGAATTTTATTTTGGCTCCTTTAAATTTTTTCTATGTTGGATGCTAAGGCGATTCCCACAATTGGATTCCATAGCACCATATTGGTTTTAAGATCGCATTGTATAGAATGCGTCTATGTGCGATTTACATGTTAAGCGACGATCAATTCAATTTATCAATTAATCCTTTGTACAATACTTTACTAAAGGTGTGGGAAATGTCAGTGAAGAGAACTGAACAGGCTTTTTTCCTCAAACGCTGTTCTAACTGTATTTATAAGTCTGTGTGTTCGTTTTATGGCGGTATGTTTTCTTTCGGAACCAAATTGATAGTCCGAAATACGCCCACAGTTTCTTAAACAGCTTTGACATGTTAGATAATAGACTTATTAGTCCTGTATGGTTCCACAAAAGTATGGTCTTTTCCCGGTTTGGGTATCATAGTGGTCATTTTAACATTTCACTTTGCTGGATATTATTGAAGCCGCAAAATAACAATACAATTTAGAAGGATAATTTTTTTTGCTTTACTGGGCAATTCTATGGGAAATTTGTATTGAAAGAATTTTTATTAGGCTGCAATCAACTTGGAGGACTTAAAAAACATATATGAATAATTTCAATAAAAGTTGATTAAATATTTTGAATAAAATAATTCATTTTTAACAGCTTTTGTTTCATTTAAGATGAACCGAAGCGATAATCCACCCCGTATGTGGCCTCTGCATACCACTTAAATTGCGTTGAAAAAGACTTTATAAATCTGTCACCAAAAAGAGGTCAAACATGTAAATAAGCTACAACAATAAAAACAAAACAAAGGTTAAACAATTCGTACGACCAGAAGCAACCTAAAATGTGCCTTAAATCCTGGCCAAGGTTGAAACAACAAAAATTGAATCAAACAAGGTAAACAGATTCGCCAAAGAAATAATAAAATAAATCAAAAACAAACAAAAAATATGCTGCTGGTATCATCTACAAAAAGACCCTGAAATATTTTAAATCACAAAATCAAAAAATTATTGCAGCCAAACCAGTCACTTCAATTTTACTGTGTTCAATTTTAATTGTTTCGTATTGTTGAAGCGAGATGTAAAGTAATATATGTACGTGTGTATATATAAATAAATAAATAAATATATATATATATATATATATATATATATATATATATATATATATATATATATATATATATATATATGTGTGTGTGTGTGTGTGTGTGTGTGTGTGTGTGTAATGCTCTTAAATATTTTTTGAATATGAAAATCATTTCATTATTATTTTTACATTTTTCTTCTCATTACATATAAACTTTCTGGTTTCGGTAAATTTCAGTGTCACGCACTGTTTATTTTGTGGAAAAAAATCACTTTAAGACGACAACATGAACAAGATTACAAAAATATAAATTAGTAATAAATGAAGAAAAATATGTTGCACCTTGTGACCTTGTGTTGTGAGTGTTGCCAGGAAGTAGGAAAATAAAAAGCTAAGCCGGGTTTTACGAATCACCGATGCAAAATTAACCTGAAAAATTTTAATGAAAAGTCATTGTATATTTCTATTGGCCATAATTTCAATTTATATTTATCTCTGTCTGTATATGTTCACATATACACAAGGCCGATTGGTGGTGATATTTATTATTATTATGCGGGTGAATGACGAATTAATCTATATCAAAAGAACTACAAAACTGGGTCTAGAAATTTTCTTGTACCTGGATTGCAAATAATGCCTCCATTAAGGTGAAGGATTGTAGGATCAAAGCATAGCCGGAGGACAATAAAAGTTAGAATAATTATTGTACCGATTTCTTCGAAAATAAAAGCCGTAATAGAAAACCTTAAATGGAATAGTATTTTCGTTATCAAGCTTATACTCTTGTAAATATATAAATTTTATATTTTGATGATGGGGGGAGCGAAGCTTACCGGGCGTAGCAGTTACCAATTATAAGTGAGTTTTAAAGCTTTCAAACATGATGGCTGAGTTGTAACGATGATTTAGTTATCGCAAATGAAATGCAGGCATGTCAATATTAGAAACAATTTTGTTGATTAATATTTTAGATAATAACAATTTTAATGAATACTGAAATTTTCTACATATTCCAAGTTTAGACAAGGCTTAGGGATGCGAAAGGGGGGCAAAATTAATATTTAATAATCTAAGCCGGCAACGCTGTTTACCTGGCACGCTTGACATTACAAGGTTGCAGCATTTTTGCTCTATGATGCGAATATCAATTTGTTAATCAGCTGGATATTCAGGTGGTCTGTTGCAAATGCAATCATACGAATGAGGTATTTTTGTAGCTATTTTTTAAAGAAATACAAAATATATATTTGTTTGTGTTTGCTGTATACATATATATATATATATATATATATATATATATATATATATATATATATATATATATATATATATATATATATATATATATATATATACATATTTATTTTTTTAACTCCTATAAGGTGCATAGGGCCGTGTGGTCTCGGTAATCAGGTTTCTCTCAAGACGAATGACTGATTAGGCCAGAGCGTCTGATCCTTGTACTGAGGCTGCCAACATCGCATCCAGTCATACAGTTACGTAGGAAAGTAGTCCATTTTGTTAGTTTAAAAACTGTGGTTTCTAGACTTATTTCTACGGACTATATGCATTGAAGCACAAGATCTTTTTGTCACATACATAATTATTTTATGTAATTTCTCATCGAATTTCATAAAAAATCACTTCATATGCAAATCATTTTTCTATTAAAAACATGCATTTTGCTGTGGCGTGAATTTTAATGATAATCCTTTAAGTACTTAATATTGATATTTATCAGGATATTTGATACTTGAACAATTAATTTTTCAAATTTGATTGTTTAGCTGTTCGCATGCCGACATTTTGTTGATCGCTAAACCCACTCATCAGTGAAATTTAAGCAGTTTGAAAACATTCAACCTCATATGTTTACGCCAAAACAATCAAATGCAATACGAGAATTATCTGTCTTATATAAATATTACAAAATACTATACTAAAGTAGGATTTGAATGCTTTTATACAAACAGCGCAACAAAAACATTTATGTCCCATATGAATATATTTTATTTTTCTTACCACCAATCAAATGACGGCATATGAGCAGTTAAAGCCACAACAAAAAATTTAAACAAAATTATTTATTCAGGTAATACGAGTAGTTTAAACTAAAGCCTAAGGCATCCTGCCTTAAGCAAAAAAATGGTGATAAATTTTATTTTTGCTAGGAGTCTTCTAGCATCCAATCTTAGAGAACTTGTTAAGTAGGGCATGATACCCGTAGTGTTGCAGTTTAATCTCTTCAACTTCGGAGAAATATTCGAAGACCAGAGCGACAATGGTGATCATTCACCGTGACAAAAGTAGTGCTCTCTCTTATATTCTTAATATATATCGTGCCAGCTGTGGCAGAAGTTCTTAAGAGAGAGATGTGAGCACCATGGTCGGGCGAGGCTATTACTGTCTATCGATTCTGCAGTCGCTTCTTACAGTCTGTTCGTTCAATTCTCTGTCCTGCGAATAAATCTGAACTTGCGAGAGAGCAATACCAATCTGATGTATTTTAATTGTGGTGGGACCCATAGGGCTGTTGCAAGTCTAAATAGATTATTGGAACTAGCGTTGCCACCGATTGCATCTGCACTTTGGTATCCAATTTTTCCTTACTTAGAGTTTACAAATGATTTTTATAGTAACTACAATGCATTACATTCCCTAAGGATCATCCTGTGGCATCCTCTTGGCAACTGTAAATTAATTTTGACGTTTTTCTCCCTTTTAAAATTTTAGCAGAATAGCAATTTCAGCAATAAGTTTTCCCCCAGACGACATTTTGGAAATGGAAATTTTTATGAAATTTGATTATTTCTGTAAAGTTGTTGCTGGTAATACGTATGTATATGCAACTTTCAAGAAAGTACTTTCATGTGTAAATGCACCGTAAACTTAACCATCTGACTGATAGATAACCACTATTTTTGTTCGTATGCAACCACTGTCAGAGCAACTATTGGCAACATGACATTTACTCTTTTGTAGACAGGATATCTGCAGTGATCCTTGGATATATATATATAACTACTGAATGAGAAATTTATGAAAATTTAAATAATTTTTTTAGTGCTTAGTTTATAGCAACCTCTGACATTTTCAGTGACGGCTGCTTTAGAATAACGTAGATCCTGCTCCTTAGAATGATTTCAACATGATATTCTCAATTGTAGTGATATCCTGGATAGAATATGTAATTTTTTTAATGTATCCTTTATAGTTTTTAAACACATAAAAGCCTTTTAATATTTTATAAATAAGATATGTTTCTAAACACATAACTACACATCTGAGATTTATACCTTACTTTACAGAGAAGTAATACAAGATGTCTGTAAGATGCCACACATAGAGAATTTAGTATATCCTTAAGGTGGAGCGTTGTGTTATATTAATATAATTGCATTTGTTTCTTGGAAAAAATAAACAACAATTTACATTGAAAAAACGCTGCTACGCTGCATATATTCACATCGCTAGACATTCAAACTTAGTTTATATATAAACTAAAATTAATTTGAGAATATCATTCGATGATATCAGTATATTACAGTCATAATTTGTATTATAAAAAATTATAATTATATAGACTTTTCCATCCCTGATTGATGTATGCTATGATTTTTAGTGTTGCAGATTTGTTCACTGTATAATATCGAAATTTTATGTGTTTTGGGTGTATGGTCTAGGAAGCTGTAGCATATATCCTATATACTTACCTAGACTTGCTAGATCTACATGGTTTACATGACAAGGGCAGCTTACAACTAGTGACCAGAGTGACTTCCGCTAATATCAGTCTCCTTTCACATTTACGTGCATACTTTGATACTATTTATGTTCCTGAACTATATTCTCTACATCTGCCTTAAAATTTATTCCGCGTGAATGAACATACACACACACATTTTAATGTTGAGCTCAAGTTTAAATATTGCTGGACTCTATTAGAGAACGGATTTGTTTTCTTTCAATATTTTTCATTATTAGAAATGACAGGAGTGGTAAATTTGACAACATGGCCGTGTTTAGTCTAATTATTAAGCCAAATTTTAGCTTAACCTTCGTTATTATTTAGAGAAATTCATATTCTTCATTAGTCATGCTTTTTTTTACATGTTGTTGTTATATTGGTCATATGCAACATTTCTAAATTAAAATTTTGCCTATAGTTATTGTTGTTTTTTTTTTGTACTTAAAACTGAAACATTTCCAATGTATGGATAATGATTTTATTTTGAATGAAGGAAAGCATATATTGATCTAACTTACGTCCAGCAGTTGTATTCTTTGGTTTATAGTACAGTATGCTCCATCATTTCCTTTATAAATTATCCCATACTCTAAATAGTGATTTTCCAAGATCTTTCGGATTTGATTTAAAAAAAAATAGTGAAATGTATGAAATCTTTATTTGAGTGATAGAACGATCTATATAATTTAATGTTTAAAAATGATCTCATGTAAATGTTTACCGCGGCTACCCCTCAAAAGATTCATACGCTGGGTCCAATTTTGGCATATACTCTCCAACATATCATAATATATTGGCTTCCAGTGCGTCAACCTTTTCGAACTTTTCGCTATAGATGTTAGCTTTAACATAGCCCCACAAAAATAGTCTAAAGGCGGTAAATCGCTCAATCTAGGGGGCCAATTGACTGGCCTCAAAAGTGAAATAAACTGTTCACCGAACTCGCCTCTCAATTGGGCCATTAGTTCGAGTGCTGTGTCGCATGTGGCACCGTCTTGTCACACATGTCAGCCAAGTCCAGCTCTTCTATTTTGGACAAAAACAATCCTGCCTTCGTCGTCTTTGTAAAAGTACGGTCCAATGATACCACCGGCTCATAATCCACCGCAATCGGTAAATTTTTCAGGAGGCAATGCTTCTGGCTGCGGCAATTTCGCTTGTTCACGTATTCATTCAACCAGAAATGAGCTTAATGACCTATTTATCTATAAGTAAGTTCCATAGCAAAACTGTTATCACTTAATACGTCTCTAATCCTTGTTTTATTATTCCAATGGAATATCTTGTCACTTGCTTAATACTATTTTTAACAAATTTTAGTTTGTTCTTTTAGCATTGGACATATTTGAATACTCGTAGAGTGGCACAATTTCATCCAACACCACTGTACATTAAATTTATTTTACCATCTTATTTACAAACAAACGGCTGCTATGAAGCCAATGGGAATGGATCAGGATACACAATGAATGTATATGCCATAACCAGGATGGAGTGAAAAAATAGCAAATGAGCTTGCAAAATTGCACTTTATTATAAAAATTTTATTTGTTCCTTTATTTACAACTCTGTTGCCAAGAGTCTTCGAAAATGAAGTAACAAATGAAGTGTTTGTTGGCTGGTTCATAATTAACTGCATTTAATTTATTATGTGCATGTTCATGACCGTCTGTGTGTCCGTCTATCCATGCAGTCATCCATCTCTGCTGACTTTAAAGTCCGTGTTGTAATCGCTCTAGCGAAATAGCATTTTGGCAAAGAAATGAAGTTGTTTCTCCATTCTTTTTATATATATTTTTTTACAATTCGTTTAAAGTTAAGTTGGAGTTTGTTTAACATTTACGTATAAATCATTATTTATTTTTATTTATTTTTTCGGCGAATTTCGTGCACAAGGAATGCAAGTTTGAGTAGTTGAGAGCTGTTGATATTGTGTGTTCATGACATTCTTACGTTTCCACTGCAATGAGCTGTCATTTTTTGGCAAAATAAAGTGATGCGATGTGGAGTAATTTTTTTTTTGTTTTTTTTTTACAAAATAAATTAATTTTATTTTTCTGACAATCACCTTGACTTCTCGGTGCTTGGGGTGGAACACACGTAAGATGAAAAATAAATATATTTAAAAAGTAATAAAGTAATTAAGCGTATTTAAATTCAAACCGGAAGGTAAGATAGAAACAATATTGAAGGTTAAAAGGAAATATTGTCGTTTTCTAAACATTCCGATATAGAAACAAAATTGTTGCTGTAAAATCTTTATAGAAACTTATTCATATAATTATTTGTTGTGGGTCTTAAGTCAATCCATTTGTTTGACGTTTCGCTGGTGATTATCAGTAGAATTCATTCTAACCATATTTTGATAAGTTCGGAAAGTTTTCTACACAAATTTCCCGGCAATGGAAATCACACTTGATAAGATGCACTTGTGTTGTGTGATAATTTTGTACGAAAAGTGAATATCTATCTTAATCTCCCGTTATCCAGCCGGTGCTGATTATATATCGGCATTTTGAAATCCTAGAAAATTATCTGATATGAATTCGGGGTACATGGTTTTGTAGCCAAGCACTTTAACCACTACACAACGGCGCCACCCGTAGTAATTTACATCTTTAAATTTTTTGGTTGTTTTTCTATTTTTAACCTATAAAACTCGGCGTAAATGTTTTTTTTTTTGTCTCTCTAGCCACTATCGTTACTACAGTGGAACGTGTTCTAATGAAATCACGGAACTTGCTACCCTGCTTTTATTTGCCAAAAGGAAGTCCAATGTCCAGAAATATTACTCCCTCTACACTCTCTTCAATAAACCATTTTTCTACTACTTAAGCAAGGATCATCCTCTGATTACTGGTCCAATTGAAAAAAGTCTTAAATAATTATGTATGTATGACATGCACATACATAAATGTTACAACAAGGCACAACATTATGCCATCTGCCAACAAGCCACACGAACCAGCTTACAACTTCGCTTACGAACTCCTCAAGTTGCATAAATGTTTGCAGCGTTTATGGGTTGCTTAACAAATCATTTGAATTAGATGGAATAAATAAGCATAACATGCAAGATTAAGTCAATTTAATGACAGAGGATTCATACCAAAAGGATAGCATTTTGAGGATATTAAAGGATGATTATATTAATGTTAGGCTCGGTAAATGAATTATATCTATTCTCTCGATATTTAATTTTTTTTACTATGATCTAGCACAAAAGCGTTAAACTGAGTATTTCTATTTGCGATAGTAATATTTGTCAATTGTGTTGCATCTTTTTCTATGTAAAACACTGCACTCACAAAATACTTACAATAATGGAGCCAATAAAAAAACTAAATGGCCAATCTCCATAAATACTACAATTCCATTTTAATGAATGAATCAATATACACTCACATATAAACTTACACAGCGAATTAGCAAAATTTATTGACAAAAATAAAATGATATCTTGTTGCATGAAGCTGCAACTACCAATTAAATACGGAGAATAATAGCCAAACTCATACACAAAGGAACGCCTTTACACACAGCACCAAATTAAAATGGATAGACGAAGTTGGAAAGGAAACAAAGACTGTCGTTTCGGCGCCCATTACACGTAATGGATAAATAGATTGTTATTTTGAAAATATCTATAAAATTTGCTGCTTTTACTCCTTTGACGCCCATTCGATTAAAAGACTAATAATTTGCCGCAAAGAATATATATATTTTATATGCTTGTGAAACTTTTATCCTTCGCAGAGGCTTGAACTATAGCAATACAAATTGTTGTTTTGCTATTTAAATAAACTGCACACTATATGACACATTAAGCGATCTTTCGCTGCTTCAGTCATTGAATTCACGAAGACTAGAGCCAACATAAAATTCATCTTATATTCATTAATGTACGTATGTTGGATGACGGAAACATAACACTGGATGCCATTGGATTGTTGTTGGATAATACAATAGAAATAACAAGGATGAGTTTAACACTCGTCCATATAAGGTTTTCGCTATTGGAATCAAGTGTGTGTTTGGAATCGCATATCGAAGAATCTAAGTATATACTCCAAACCAAAAGTAGTCTCCCGATTTGGCACAATGTTCGAGTGTATGTTATCGAGTTCTTTGTGGCAAATACAGATCTATTAAGTATGCTTATATACATTTTGCTTAGCATTTAGGCGAATGGCTTTGCGCTTTAACGTAACATTTTGTTAAAATTCAGCGTCATGCTTCAAATAATCCAAGTTAGACACTTTAATTCTGAAAATGTCAATTGGCCCCCATTAACTTTGAACTCAGACAGACACATATGGGTTAAATGTTTTCGGAATATCAAATATTGCGACAAAACTATTTTTAATATTTTCATTGATGTTAATGCCTTCACGCTGAAGTAAACAATTTGTATGTCTTGAATGAAAACACTTTGCTGGTTTGAAAATTTTAACCAAATTGTTCAAATTGTTTTTTATTACATAAGTAAAAAATAAAAATAGGCCAGTTGTTACACTAGAAGAACTTAAAAAATTTCGTTGTTCGCCGCATTCTCCCTATCACTTTTTAGGTGCTGCTTGTCTGTCGTCTGTTTTTGCCGTTTTCTCTTTTTTCATGCCATAATTTTTCAGACGATATTCCCCAATACTAGAATCCATCTACAAAGTGTTAAAAAACCAACATATAACCACTAATTGTGATAGTGCAGTGACCATCGAAAACGCTATTAGCCTGTTCTACTAGTGTAATACGAGGGCGGCTCCAATAAGTCTGTGACTATTTGAATAAAATACAGGTTTTTAGATAGAAAAATAATTTTATTCTTCAATACACTCCCCTTTGAGTTCTATACACCTTGTCGTACGTAATTTTGTATCCCTTCCAATAAATAAGATTTGTCAAGGTCGCAAAGATAAGGATTTGTTTGTGAGATGATTTCATTGTTCGTGTAAAATCTCTTTTCGCAGAGCCATTTCTTCAGGTTTGGAAACAAGAATAATTAACTCGGAATCAAATCTGGAGACTAAGGTGGACCAAAGAGCGATTCGTAGCCCAAGTCATGGAAATTGCACATGTGTGCACTTTTGCATTGCCCTGGTGGAAAAGGTCTTTTTTATTGAGCAATCCAAGTCATTTTTTAAATGTTCTTTAAATCGACCCAAAAAGTTTTGCGCCATATTCGCCTTTGCAGGCTAGTAGCTAGTGTACTAGACTAGTAGTCCGAAGGTCGTAGGTTCGACCAGTGCCGCAGAATCCTGGTGTATAGGCAGACAATCCAGGTATATTCGTGTTTGTCAATTAAAAATAATAATAAAAAGAAAGTTGTTTTGCTCTTTTGAAAGTGGTTAATGTTGATAATACTGCGTGCTTCCAAAAAAAACCCCTCGCCATGAATTTATTGGCTGTCAAACCCAGCATGATATCTTTGACGCCGATTTACCCTAAGAAATCCGTTGTTATGATAGAATGGCACTAAAACTCCTCCACTCCTGCGAGGTTTTAATACGATTGCATTTGTGGCCGATTGTGAGTAAACGCTGCACCCGCCTTGAGGAAAGCTCTCTCATTCCCTAGTGATCATTCACAATTGAAACCATTGAGGCATATCACGCCTATGGCTTCCACAATCTCAGATCGGCCAGCACAATATGATGAATTTGTTTAATTTTTTCGGGCTTAGAGACCTCAACCGGTCGTCGAGAACATTCGGCATATGCTCATATGGCCACAACAAAATTCAGTAAATGGCTCTTTTGCAATTGAAATTGATATTGCAGAATTCCAAAAGTTCAGCTTAGCCCCGGTTTAAGTGATGGCTTTTCCGGCAAAAAATAATGCTGAACGAGCACACGAAATTCAATTTCCACGTGTCTCCTCAAATCGCGCGATAGCCTGCTGTCTGTGGCTGTCAAACACAAAATAAATGATGGAGCTTGTTCAAATCTTAACAGGAGTCAACCGAGAGATGTGTGTTGACAGAAGCAGCATTCGCTTCTAAGTTAAGAGACAGGATAGTCTAAAAATTTATTGACTTTTTGCGCACTATTTTGAGCTTTAGTCAATCTGTTTATTAAACAATTTTATTATATTGAATATTGAAAAGTGTCATGTTCTGAAACTCTCTGTTAAAGTGATGTGTCTCTTTTATACAGTGAATGAACGTTAGATCCTTTGCGCTATTACTAAATTAATTACAATTAATTTCTTCGGCGTTTATTGATACTGAAGGCGTTATTTTCGTCCACTAAATTATTACTTATTACTTGTTACTATTTAATAATGTTTGACAGATCTGATGTATTTGTTCACTCAAAAGAACTACTTTTTATAGATTGTAAGACCTATCCATAGTATATCTATATAAAGGCTCGTATCGTTTGCATTGTCCTGTCACGAGTCTGTTAGGATACTGGCGTATCCTTGTACGAGTACTTCTCTATATTTCATGGTAACTTCCAAACTTATTTTAATTTAGAGTTTTTTTAGTTTTTATTGGATATCAACATTATCCGAACATACATCTCTAGAAATTACAAAATCGAAAACAATTTGAATGTGGAATTTCATATAGAGTGGGTGATGTAATCAGCAGCGGTCTTTAGTTTGTTTCAACGATTCCATTTCAAATGCATTCAGATAAAAATTATAATAACACGGAGTTAGACAATTGTGTGCGTACATGCGTATACACACGGCTTATGCAACAAATTTTAACAACACAAAAATGTGTAAAACATGCTTTAAAAATTAAGCAATATTTATATTGTTGCTACTGTGCAAGACACGTACTACATGCAACTGCTGTTGTGGATGTTGATAGCGCTGTAGCAAAAGTGGAAAACACTTTCCTCGCGACTCAACGACATATTGCAAAAATTTAATTTCAGTTTTGAAGTAAAAAGAAAAGAAAAATTAAAACAAGCAGCAGTAAAAATTATCAAATGGAACATTAACAAACAATGAAACAAAGCAAATGCTAATAACAAATACAAAGTGGAATTGCTAAAAAAAAACTACACAAAACTCATTTACAAAACAAATGCCATTTGCTAAACAACGAAGTAATAAATATTTGCTTTAATCGCTTTTCGAAGGCCTTAAAAGCGAAAACTCTAGAAATCCAATTTAATAATGAACACAAGCTCAAGCACATCTTCATATTAACACTAGATTATTGAACGACAAAGCAAACTTTAAAACAACATGAATTTCTTCATGAAAGATGTTGCAAGTGCAACATAGTTTTCCTAATTTCTTAACTTTTTAGTTGATAAAATTTCCTTTCAAAACAATAAAAAACCAAGCTGCTGATCTGCCGAAAATTATATTCAATTCTGAACAGTTAAAATAACTGTACGAGGTCCGTTCAATAAAAATGGTGAATTTTGAAATTTCTCGGTCTACGTGCATTCGATTAGCGATTTTTTTATGTTGAAACACTTGCTTCGAATATATTTTCTTAGTTGAGTTTGTTTGTGAGAGGCATTACAGTTGGACGTGAGTTACTTGTTCGGCGATTTCCTGCTGTGGAATAAAATGGATTAAAGAATTTGCAAAAAATTTTTTTAAATAGAATGAAGTGCTCAAAAGCACTTGAAATCTTGAAAGTGGCATATGGTGATTGTACTTTATGTCACAAAAATGTTTCCAAGTGATACGAGCTTTTCAAAGAACTTCAAGAAGATGTGAATGACGAAGCTCCATCAAGTCAAAAACCGATGAAAATATTGAGAAAGTGAGAAAATTGTTATGTAGAATCGTCGAATCACTATTAGGGAGTTGCAGAGTATGTCGGCACATCGGCTGGATTATGCCGTGCATTTGGAAGTGAAGCTCGTTCCAAAATTGCTGAACTTCGAACAACAAAACCGTCGCATGGGGATTTCTCAGGAAATGTTTTATGACGTTAACGACGACCTAGATTTGCTATAAAGAGTCATAACTGGTGACAAATCATAGGTATATGGCTACGACAATGAGACCAAAGTCCAATTGTCCCAATGGAGGAGCCAAGGAGAGTCAAGACTAAAAAAAATCACGTAAGGTTTGATAAAATGTCAAGGTTTTGCTCATTATTTTCTTCGATTACCGTAGCATAGTGCATCTGGAGTTGTTGCCATATGCTCGTACTCTTAATAAGGAGTATTATCTTGAAGTTGTGAGCCGCTTGCGAGAAGCAAGCAGAATTTGCATTTTTTCTAAATAAAAATTTGTGTTTTTTCATGACTTCGTTGGAAGCTTTTTTATCTGTTTCACTATCTTAACCGCTATCGGTATACAAATATTATATGTGGATCAAGTTCGATCCGATTCCACAACAATATCCATAAGAAATTTATTTACATATATGAAAAAAATTATATGTTTAATGATAATGATCTTTATAGTCAGTACAATGTTTAATATACTGTAGAATGAATAGAATTTGAACCATCATTTAAAAAGATTCGCATTTTTCTACTTCCAAGATCTTTTTGACTTCCTTGGAAGTTCTTTTTCGAAAATGAAATTTTAACACGATCTTAAATTGCAAAATTAACTGAGAAAATTGTGCTTTGCATGAAACTAAAATAAAAATGATATATGGTAAAATGTAGATTTTTTGCAGGACATGTAAGGAAAATATCCTAATTTAAAATAAAATAATTTTTCTTATATTTTAGTCATTCATACCACTATATCTTAAATTTAACGTTTTAAAATGGGTATATATGGAAATAGTGCATGTGCTTGTACCTAATGAAAGGAAGTTGGGCCGAAACCCGAAATTGCTAATTTAGAAACAATTGATAACTTTGGCCTTCGTCATAAGATTAACATTTAGAAATAAGGATATGTGGAATCTAGGCATATCCTTGTGCTGCATAGAATACAATTCTTTACGACACTAAAAATCGTTCAAAACTTTCGAAGATTTTTGCGATTTTTCGTTTTTTTTTGTTGTAATTGTAGCAGAAATTTAACTTTTAAGGTTAAATATGTATTAGAGGCACGTATGTATAGCCTTGAAACAGTTCCTACCAATTTTCTCCCACTTTCAATGTGGAGGTACATACGCACCATAGAAGAAGTTTACCCGTTCCCTAGAATTTCTTCCATTTTATAGAATGTCTAATGATTGACATAATTATCCTCTCCGTTATGGGGTTACAGCCATGCCGACGTCGTACGCCATGTATGCTCATGATTATTTGTATACAAAAATTAATTTGTCTACAATATCTCCTTTAAATTTGCCGATTCCTTACATGCAAACAAATGATTGTGTATCAGTGCTCAAAAATTTAAAGGATATTATTTCGTGTTCATCTCTCGAAGATTAGGATGAGGAGAGCAATATCCCCTCTTCTTAAGGGATATTGACACTATTTTTT
Source organism: Germaria angustata (assembly GCA_963681545.1). NCBI lineage: Eukaryota > Metazoa > Arthropoda > Insecta > Diptera > Tachinidae > Germaria > Germaria angustata. The sequence continues at coordinate 32,257,849 of OY812999.1, forward strand.
AGGATGCTATGGGCTTTTAGGTTTGTGGATGATTTAAATTTTATTTTTTTTAAGAGGAGTTACACTCAGGCAATTAATGCCTACTACTTAAATTAAGGTGTTATTTCTTTTGTAAAAGGGATAGGGTAGAGAGGACAGGTGGTGAAATTAGAAGACAGAGAGAGCGAGAGAGCTTTTTAATTTCTGTGTTACAACTCAGCTATTCCGCGTTGATTTATTATTATTGCAGCGTCTCTGATGTTAATTAATTAAGTAGACGCATTTTTTTCTCTTAAACTGTAATGTGTGTATGTAGCCATTTATTAATTGTTTTACTTCGCCGACGGTTCTTGCTAACAATACCGACGAAGGCGCTTGATACAGTAAACATTAGCATAGAGAGTATGAAATTGCTGTTACTGTTAAGTGACCAGTGTTATGCCTTCATCACTTAAACAACAGTCCAACAACAATTAACACAACTCCACACTCAACAGATCAGAAAAACTCATGATGTTAATTTTTTTTATTTTTATGACTTGTTTTGAACAGGATACGAACCCGGTTCGTCAGTCATAAATTGCTTTATAGTCAACGCTCTAACTACTTCAGCCAACAGCACCCTGGTGGTCTAGTTGCTCCTTATGTGGTGGTCTAGTTGCTCCTTGTTGAAAGTGGTTGCGTTACATCCCACTTTAGTTGTGGCGATTAATGTAATTAAATGTATAACTTGATACACAACACCATCAATCATATATATACTACTATAAGAACATTTCTTACACAAAATTTTGTTAGATATTCCTAGCGATATCATATCTAACCAACAATACATCCAGATCTTTTTATATGATTAAGTTTTTAATGTGCCAGAGTTCGGAAAAAACGAAAGAAGAAGCTCATGCTTTCGAAAATTTATCGACGAATAATTTACAACCGATTATAGGTAAATTTTATATAGAAACGAGATTCTGGTTTGTTGTGGTAAACGCGAGATTCTCAAAACCCCAAAGGAAGACTTGTGGTGCTGTAGGATTTGGTGATCTGCACGTCCAGTTCATATCTCAAAAACGGAAGATCACTTAAGCTGGAAATTGGTGTCTCGAAATCTACATCGCTAACGGAAATGTATGTGCGGTTACTCCTTCCTGCTGAAACCAACAATTATCGACACCCAATGCAGTAACTTGTGGCAAGAAAATCTCGCTTAGCATCTACTCGTAACGCTCAATATTTACGGTTACAGCGCTGCCATTGCCGTCAATAATAGTCAATCACTTTTTCACCACAAAAGCCGCAATAATTAGTCACTTTGAGGGGATACAATGGCTATTCATGCATTTCATGCATTTCCTTGTGCTCCAGAAAGGCAATTTCTTTGTTAACATAACCATTAAAGCGGAAATGGGCTTCATCGCTCATTCTGATTTTTTATACAAAAACATCCTCTTCTTGTAACAAGTTTAACACAATATGGTAACAAGTTAACCTTGTCCGACGGTCAGCAGGCAATTTCTGAACATTTTGGATTTAGTTTTTTTTTAATGTTTCAAAAAAATTCTTTGCAACGAACGTCTGCTGATGCCTAACTATGTGCATCGTAGCTTCAATGATGTTAATTAATGGCTTCTCTCTGATATCGTCGACAACAGCATCGATGTTCTCGGTCGAACGAACAATACGAGGCCAGTCACTTCTTGCGACATCTGTAACGGATTCTGTTTGCATGATGCGCTCAGCCAAATGCTTAATTTTTCAAGAATAAGGAACAAGAGGACGAACAAGGCTGAAAATTTGGTTGAGGTGTCTATCGATCAATGGCTTGTCTACGTTATAAATGTTAAAGTAGAGTTACGAGCACATTTGCCGCCAAATGCAAAAATATCAACCAATTAAAATTATGACATTAATTTTGCTCCGTGTTGTATAAAATCTATTCCTAAAACCAAGATCATATTATAATCTGCATTTTCGGGAACTTTATAAAATTTCAAAGACACAAATAACCAAACCCGAAGCTTATCATGTTCCCCTGCCATATTAAAATTTTAAATATAACTGAGGACTTGAACATCCTCTGAGGTAAAAAGGGCAGGTAAGATTCAAAATTAGAGCAGCCACATTCGTTTCAGAAGAAGAATTAATTTTATTTTTATCCAAAATACAAAAGAAGTGAAGAACTTTTGCCATCATGGAGACTTGAATTGATTATTATATAAGTATGATAATCCGTTAATAAAATTTTTTAGCAATATGATTTTAATATTGCAAAAAAGCTAAACCTCAATTCATTTCCCATTCCAATGAAATTTGTCTTTAAGGGAGATTTAGTTTCTAACGATATTATGAAAACGGCAATAAACATGTTGAGGAGGTTAATAAAATCCAGCGTCACTTAAACAAGTGAAATGCCATCATTTCTTACAAAAACAAACACTCAAATAATCGTGACTCGTGATGTTTGATTGAACGCGTGCTAAACATGTTTCATGAATGAAACATCGTATTTATTTGTGACTTAAGAAACAATTTTGTTTTTGCAAATGAAATAAATGAATGCTGTCTGGCCATTTGGATGATCAACTAAAGTACTCGTAGTGCTAGATATAGCGTAATAGCGTCATGGTTAGGTTAGGTTAGGTTGATTGGAGGGGTATGACAGCCCATGTCATTACGACATACACCTAAGCCAGTGAAGGCTTGTTGTGCGCTCCCTTGAGTTAACCTTGAGTTAACCATAAGATATTGAACCAAAGTTCTAGAGAAACTCCGTGTCACTCACAAAGTTCCTTAATTTCCTCCAGCATATTCCCCGTAATCGGCTTATGTCCGGTAGGATGTCACTCCCAAGATATCGGGACCTTATTTGTGAGAAGGCGGGGCATTGGCAAAAATAGTGTTCCAATGTTTCGCTCTCCTCCCCACATGCTCTACATTCATCTCCTCCCGCTATTCCCAAGCGTTTAAGATGTGCCAGTAGTTGAGAGTGCCCTGTGACCACTCCCATTATTCTACTTAGTTCGAGCTTGCTGAGTCTTAGCAGCTCCCTCGTTCTTCTCTCGTCTGGATCTCCCCATAGAATTTTTGTATTGATTCCCATGGTTCCGTTATTCCAGAGAGTTGAATGGGCCCTTTGTGCCCAAGTCTTTAGCTCTGATTTAACTGCATCGAAAGGTTTCGCGCATTCCAAGCTTATATTACCTAACTCTATTGCCCTAGAAGCAAGTGAGTTTGCCCTCTCATTTCCAGTTATCCCCGCGTGCCCCGGCACCCATATGATGCGCAGTTCACCATGTGTCGAGTAACTGTTAATGGCGTTTTTGCAATCCCAAACTGTACGTGATTTAGTGCGTTCCTCTGAGATTGCTCTGATGGCCATCTGACTATCTGTGAATATATTCACAAGTCCTGACCTCCTCATTACATTGAGTTCCCTGATACACTCCGTTATCGCCCGAACTTCCGCCTGCAAAACTGTGCAATAGTCCGGCAGGCGGAAAAACAGTTCCGTGGTGTTTTCTATATAAACACCAAGTCCCGTTTTCCCTCTCGACCTTGACCCATCCGTGTAGCAATGAAGCCCCATGGGGATCTGGTTCCAAGGGTCGGTCAACCAGGAATGGATGTCGGGAATCAATGTTCCGCAGTTGGCCTCTAGTCTAGTCTCCGGTATGCGGTCATTTGCGACACTTTCCGGTATGGACTCTCCTATGGCCGTAAAGATTCGTTGATGATACGCTTCGTGTTCCTGATCGATCCACTCACCCATCACCTTTAGTCGTTTTGCTGCTAGAGCCGCTTCGTATTTTATACGAATATCGATTGGCTGGATAGATAATATTGTTTCCATCGCACCTGTTGATGTCGTTCGGAAGGCCCCACTTATACCAAGACAGCAGGTTCTCTGAACTTTCTGTATTGTTTTGATGTTGCATTTATATTCCATCGATATCCACCACACTATAGAGGCATAGGTCATAATCGGCCTGATAACGCTACTATAAAGCCAGTGTGTCATCTCTGGATTCAGCCCCCATCTCGTGCCTATGGCCCGTTTACAGATTGACCAACATATATGAGCCTTTTTGACTCTTTCGTTTATGTGGTCTTTCCATTTTAATTTCCGATCGAGAATGACTCCTAGATATTTCACCCTGTCGGAAATATTTATTGTCCTTTCAAGAAAGCGCGCCTCATCATATGGAGCTATCTTCGTCTTTCTTGTAAATAGGCCAATTTCAGTTTTTTCTGGGTTAACGTTCAACCCTCTTGGTTGAGCCCAGTTGTGTGCCAGGGTTAATGCCTCCTCGGCCTTCCTGCACAAATGATTTGGATCCCTTCCCTTCAGAAGTATCATGACGTCATCTGCGTAGCAGACTGTCTCGAATCCCTCATCGGTCAGAGTCCTAATAAGGGTATGTATTGTTGTGGTCCAGAGAAGGGGTGATAAAATCCCCCCTTGTGGAGTTCCACATTGTACCCTTTTTCTTATACTTACATTGTGCGCCTCACAATTAATCCATCTGTTCTTTAGCATATTGCCAATCCAGTCGCGTATCGCCCGGTTGACATTAAATTGGTCCAGAGAATGGATAAGTGTGTCGGTATGCACGTTGTTGAAAGCCCCCTCAATGTCAATGCAAACCGCGAGTGTGTACATCTTCTCACTAAGTGACCTTTCTATAAAGTACACCACATTATGCAATGCAGTGTCCACTGATCTACCTTTGACATATGCGTGTTGCCTGAACCTCAGCATATGGCCTGCGATCCTGCCCTTAACCATGTCGTCAATTATCCTCTCCATGGTTTTCAGCAAGAAGGAAGTTAGGCTTATTGGCCTATAAGCCTTTGGTGAAGAATAATTTGGCTTGCCAGGTTTGGGGATAAACACTACCCTCGCTTCCTGCCAGCCTACTGGAATATATGCGTGTGTTAGGCATGCATTATAAATTCCTGCAAGATGTGACGAAACTAAATTCATCCCTTTCTGCAGGAGCGCCGGAAAGATACCATCCGGACCCGCAGCCTTAAATGGAGAAAAGCTTTTTATCGCTTCCATAACCATCCTATCGCTGATAATAGGCACCTCATGTTCACCACTTCTCCCATCGTCCAGCCTAGCCGAAAGTTCGGCCGGGCTGCATGGAAAATGTGTATCCATGAGGAGTTTAATGGTTTCCTCCACATTTTCAATTGCCCTGCCCGATTCATCCACTAATGATTCAGCCTGGATGTGGGCTTTTGACAAAAATTTTTTAATTTTAGAAACATCGCTTACACTGTCCACCTGTTCACAGAAAAGCCTCCAGGATGTACGTTTAGCAGTTCTTATTCTCTTGTTGTAATTTCGGAGTTTATCACGATAATCCTCCCAATATACTGGTAATCTTTTACGTTTCGCTCTATTATAGAGTCGGCGGACTTCCCTCCCCATTGCCCGAATCTCCCCTGTCATCCAGGGTTTTTCGTATGGGGATTTTCTTTCCCGAAGTGGGCAACTCTCTTCAAACGACTCAACTAAATCGTCCGTAATGATTTTGACTTTACCGTCTATGTCCTCTCTTTCTAGGCGATTGAAAGAAACCTGCCCTAAATGAGAATCAAGTGACCTTTCGAATTTTGCCCAATCAGTTTTAGCCCTGTTTCGAAAGGTTATAGGTTCTGGCGGTTGCCTTGCAATTTTAAACATAATATAACGATGATCTGAGAATGAGTGCTCGTTCAGAACCCTCCATTCAGCAATTTCATCGATTACGTTTTCAGAACATATGGTTACATCCAATACCTCCGCTCTAATTCTATTAATAAAGGTAGGCGTATTACCAGTATTAACAGTTAATAGATCGTTAGTATTTAGAAATTCTAAAAGAGCCTGTCCCCTTTTATTAATGTTAGTACTACCCCATGCAATATGATGCGAATTAGTATCGCATCCGATTAGTACTTTCCTACCTTTTATTCTGCAATCTTCTACCAAGTGTTGTAATTCCGACGTTGGTGGTAGTGTCGGTGCATCATACGGCAAGTATACTGATGCTAGGCATATGTTTCCATTTCCCTGCTTCAGTACTGTTGCGTCTGCTGTTGACAATTCTGTGGATAAAAGAAAGCATAAATTTTTGTGACTAAGAATACAGGTCCTCGGACGATTCCCTGTTTTAGCATAAAATAATTGGTAGTTTACATGGCTTAATCCATTAACCCTGTTTTTTGTCGTCCAGGGTTCTTGTATTAATGCCACATGAATCTTACCTTTGTTAATTTTCTCCATCAAAGCGTGAGTTGCCGTCTCGCTCCGGTGGAGGTTAATTTGGATGACCTCCCACATCATCCTTCTAATAGGCGGTCCTCTTGGGAGTTGGTGATATTTTGCTCCAACTCCTCCTTGGCCGTCTGGACCTCCGAGACACCCGCCTGATTTTGGCTAGCTGCAGCCTGTACTGTGCTTGTCCTGTCGTTGCTGGGGGTGGTTTTCCCCTGGCTGCCGATACAGGACTTGCCTATTTTGACATATACAGCTTTCGACACAAAGAACACCTTCCCTTCAGATTTGGAAAGGCTGGAAATAGATCCTTGGTCGATGCCCATCACAAAAAGAGTTCCATTTTGGTCCTCCTCTCTGTGGAACACCTCCCATTTCTCTACCGCCAGTTCTTTGTTTTGTTTACCAATAACCTCCAAAACACGGTCGGATGTGAATTTGCATCCCCATCCTTTGACGTAGAAGGTTGCCTTGGTAAGAGTTGGTATATTTCTCCCTTCCACCAGTTCCAGCTTACAGCCTTCCCATGGCGGAGGGATTCCTTCTACCAGCTTCTTTAGGGTAGCTGCGCAGGTCTGCGATGCTAATCTTAGCAACAGCACGCCCCTTTGAAACTCGCAGCTATTTATTTTTATTGGAGATCCGTTATCGGTTGCCATAACGTATTCCAATATCGCGTTATTTACCAGATCCTCAACCACTTGCTGTTGATTTTCTGGTATTTTGCCAGTCGGACGTGAGGTGTCAATGACCGCGTAGCGGAGATTGTCCCTGTATTGCCTCCTGGCTACTTTAGCGTAAGATGGCGGCTCTTTTTCCTTAGTTACGTCTAGCTTCCTCTTACGCGTGAAGAGATTCCGCTTTTTGGCGTTCTCTGCTTCCGCGGAAGATTTCACCGACGTGCCCGCCTTCTCAGTAAGTGCTGCTCCTTTGACCCCCTTACTAGAAGGATTCTTCATAGAGACTCCTTTAAGAAGGGAGACGCCCGGTTTTGGCGACTTACTGGTCGACGAGGAGCACCTTTTCTTATGCTTCGGCTCCGCAATGTTCTGCTCTTCTGGAGATCGGATCCTCTTACCAGTCTCTACCGAGGTGGAGGGAGTCTCCGATGCTTCCTTTAGGGCATCTTGCGCATTTTTAGCTGCTGCCTGGTTCTTCTTGGCAAGTTTTCGCCTTTGAGCCCCAGAGAGCCGCTTTTTTCCAGTATTTAGGCTCGCGATTTTGTCGCTCACCTCATCCACCAGTCTGTCTAGATTCTGCGAAGAATCTCTACCTGACTGGCTTATGTCATGAGAGTCAGAGTAGGTGTTCCCACCTGCCACTGAAGGCTGGGTTGACTTTAAGTCCCCCCCGGGTATTACCACCTCTTCCTCTCGTTTTGGTGTCGCTATCCTTGTCCGATTTTCCGTTCCGTTGTTCGTTTGTGTGTCCATTGTCGTCATCGTTGTATCTTTCGTTTCTGTGTTATTTGGAATACTTTTTTTCATACTTGGTCCCACGAGTGTAGGGGAAAGGGATCTCCTCCACGTCATAGCCCCCGATAACGTGGAGGGGGCGTAGTCTATTTGCTGAGGTGCCCAGGTATCAGCAAAGCTCCGTTTGAATACAGTCTCATGCCCCCGACTGCAAAGAGAACAGATAGGCACGGGTCGCGTAACACCTCTGTTTGGGGGTGGATAACTTTTAGTATGCAGGCTTTTATGCCCACCGCCTTCTTCAGTTAAACTATGGATCCTATAGAGGACCCTCGTTCGCCTTCAGAAGAGGTGTGCAATTCAGCCCACACTTAAGCCCTCACACCACGACAAGGTAGTTATCCCAGCAAGGGTAATAGCGTCATACTCACGTTGGTGGTATGAAATATGGCTAATTTATTTTCGGTTTTCTTAAGTACACTTTCCATTAGACAAGAAAATAAAATTGTGTTGGAAAATTCTAATCGCGATCTTAAGTACATGAAAAATCTAGCAAAATCTTTTGAAAAGTATCAAAGAAAATTAAAAAAAAAAAATCATGAAATTCAGTTAGAAAGTAGCAATATATAAATGATGTATTAGTTCCACCAAAAAAAATTTTTGGAAGAAAAAATTGGAAGGATAATCCTGAAGTACACCTGCAATGTGCATCTTTGTATTAGAGTCGAACCCTTTTGTATTAGAGTTGAAAGTAGCGCTTTCATTAGAGAGTTCTGTTATTTCGTGCTTCCATGAGAGAGTCGACTTACAATAAAAGCTCTACGAGTAAGTACTTAGAAATCGCAAAAAGCTGCTCAGAATTAAGTTCTCTCAAGTCAACTAAGAGTATATCCGAAATGTTACTGCCCTTAATTCTCGATAGAGTGCCTACTAAATGGGGCCAATTTTCGTGGAACTTGCTGCGCTTCTATCACAATTAATTCCAAGCAGGAGGCAAGTCTTGTGCATGTATAACGGAATGGAGCGACTTCAAAATGCAACTAACACCAATATTAGTCCTTAAAATATTATACTAACCTTCCTCTTGCCATAATTACCGTTTGATTAACTAAAGGCCTTTGCCCATAACCTCAAAAGGAAAATGTGACTGGAGGCTCTTGTGTCACTATCATTTGTTAGTGGGAAGTTTTAAATTTTTTAGCCGAAAAAGCGCACGTAGTCTTACTGGAGCTGTTGTCACCGTCTTCTTGATAAGTATGCCTAGCAGTGGCAGTCCCAGCATTGGCCCAAAAGTTAGTGTTGATGTATTACATGTAACTAGGAATATACTCATGTAAATGATCCTGCAGCTTCCAAATTCTGTCCGTCCTCTGATTTATTGTTTTCATAAAAGTCATCGGCTATAATATCGTGATGAAATTAAGGTGCAATTTTGGATCAGGAGTTTCATTTCTGCCCACGCACTCAGTATGTAGTACTCTCTACGTTATCATATAAAAGAGAGAAACAGAGATAGCAATAACAGTTTATGATTGGTTGGCATAAGTTCTTGGTGAATGTGACTCAAGTCTTTAAACACACATTAGAAAGCCACAATTATAATTTTGTTAAACAGCGTATTTGCCTGTGTCATTGTTTGAAAGTTAAAAGTTCGTCACGATCAGCATTAGGAAAGCATTGTTTTCAGTTATAATTTTTCGATTTTCTGCTGGAAGTTTTATTTTATTACTTTATAAACGATTTTTTTTGGTCTTTTAACATGGTTATTGTTGTTATTGTATAAAATTGTAAATTTTGAAATTGCGATAACAGGCAACTGTTATTACACTTTATTCTGGTGTTTGAACAGTTTATTATTCATTTCATATTCTAATTGATAATATTAATTAAATGACTTTTTATTGCTTTTTTGTTTTACCGGTCTAGGCTTAGAGTCAACAATACTTTACGATAGAATAACATGTACTTACATTTTTAACATTACATAAATTAATAGGGTGTTGAGCAGAGGTCCGCAAAAATATCACTCATGTGCACTTGCTCTGTTTTATATTAGATTGATATTATATAACTAATTAATATATAAAATTTTTATAAGCAAATAGATCCAAAATTTGGTTTCAAAAGTGCTTAATTATGAAGAACCATCGCTTGTGAGTAAATTTTTAGCAAAACTTAATACCACAATCACGGCTCAGCTGTCTCTACCTACTCGCAAAGTTAGAGAGATCCTTGAAAGTTCAAGTATATAAATACACAAGAGTTGAGGAAATAAGCAATGCTCATCGTTCCTTTCTTATCATTTTTCTTACCTTTTTTACAAGTCAATTGGCGGCAAGAAATTAAACTGCTTAAGAATTTTTAAAAAGACTTCATTAATCAAAATTGTGGTATTTCTACTTGTAATTTATATTTATCTGTAACAACGACCATATTTATAGAAATAAACGTCGTCATCGTGATCGCACTACTTGTCTTAAGCAAACCTTCTGGGTTCACACACGTCAATTTTTCTTGCTCTAGCTTTAATTCGGCTGAAAGAAGTTTGAGCAAGAAAACTTGACGTGTGTGAACCAGGTATAAGTTTGTTATAGCCGTAATAATGCTTATATATTTTTTAATTCTCAAGTAAAAAACTACTATTGAATTATATGGAATTCTCGTATATTATTACTGTGATTATGTATAAACATATGTGTTGGAAGGCTTTTCAAACATGCTACTAATAACATGCAACTAATAAAAAAGACTTTGATTTGAATTCGTTTTACTAACTGAACTACTGAATAAGTTCGATTCGAGTATATACAGGTTGAAAAGTTACGATAAGACCCCATTTAGACAAGAAAGTTTTTCTTGCACAAGTTCTAATTTAGCTGAAATTTTAATTTAGCATTGAGAGGAGGACAAACCAATGCAACGTATCTTGGATTACAAGGAATTTGTCGTAATATATCTGTATTTTTTACCTTCTTTTATAATTTTAACTAAAATCTTATTCAATTACAAATAAAACTTTTTCACCATTTAATATTTTAATTAAAATTGGAATTTTCTTTTACATATTTTTTAATGAAAAATTTTTTCTTTATTTTTTTAATGAAATTCTTTTCAGGTAAACGATTCGACAATCCATTTTCGAAATTGTTATATGATCTGACCTTAGATATGCATTTCCTAGTTTATTTTCAATCCCGGTTCCTTAATCTGTGGCTTTCAAATATAGAAAATATTCCGGTATATCTATAGCTTAGCTTAACATTATCAACCAGTTTTCTATATTATCATACCATTTGAACATGAAGGCATAAACATTTTCGATGAAAAAAATTATTATTATAGATCAATCAGTTTTGGATTAAATAATTTATTGTAAATGCTCTGGAACTTTTAGATAATTTTTATCGATTTAAAATATTTGAACCCCATCTACCGCACCAATACTTTTAATATTAGCCCCATAGGACAACCAAGTTCATTGAATGAGAAGAAAAACTCGGCCAAAATCTCTCCGCCTTTTTTTAAAAGTCGCCAAAAAATTTCCACATCTTAACCATATCTCACTTAAGAGTAGAATTCTCTTGGGGTGCAAATCAGCTGTTTGTCGTTTAGAATGATGGCGAACGAAAATGTTTGAGATTCCATGACAAGTTGTAAATTTATTATCCATATATGTATAACTCACTATACAAAAGTTCGTAGTAGAGAAGTTCTGCTGTAGTTACGTTACTTATTTTAGGTACAAAGACAAAGATCTATTTTATGATTTTGTAATGAAATATAATAGTTAGCGCTGACAGCAATAGAAAAAACAATTGAAACAAACATGTTGGTGAGACAACATCATGCTGCAACATGTATGAAGCATAAGCAGGTGCATGAAACCAAAATATAAAGCTAGACTTAAGTCGAGCCAACTTGTAAATTTAGTCGATTTTGTGCATTCAACACGAGAGGTTTGCAAACCACAATCATACAACAAATTTAATTAAACACACATACACAAGCACATCACACATAAAATAAACAACAAAAAGCGCGCCAAAGAAAACGGTCAAGAAATTAATTTTTAATGTTCATTACAGAAATAGGGAAAAATTTGTATTCAAAATTTTAGTTGAAGCGCGGCTGGCAAAGAGAAAAGTAAAAGTTAAAAAAATATTTTCTGCAATCGAATAAGCAGAAAATTATTTAAGAATAAAAACAAGTTGTATGTGGCATTCATACATACATAAATAAATACATATTTTTATTTATTAAAAAAAAAGAAAGAAAGATTACAATAACTATTTCTGATTACAAAAATTTCGTTAACTTGTGAGTGAGTGTGTTGTTGAATGTTGCATTGTTTCCATTTTCTTGAAAAACTTGGTGCAGCGAAATTATTGCGGCAAAGTGTCTGTCTTAACGCGTTGTTTTTTACTTTTATCCCAGCTACAGTGTAGTTTCTTTAGTTTTTTAGTTGCTTTTTAACTTCATTTTCACATTTTGTAATATTACAACAAAAGAAAAAAGCCATAAAAAGTTACGAAAAATTTAAAAAAAGAGCAAAATTTGATAAAAGAAAATCCACCCAGCTGTAGTGGAAAAATGTTGAAAAAAAGTGAAATTATAAATCGTTTATTTGGTCGTGGTGTTCATTGTCATAGCGGCCTTTGGCCAATTGCCATTGTTTATGCGGTATTTGGCCTGCAACTGTTTGGAAGTTCAATGGCTTTCACGATACTTTCGCCCTTCAGTTATACATCTTTAAGTTTTAAGAATCTTTTAAACAGTGTTCTACTATCGAGCAATGCCAATTTGGCAGGCGGTGGGCGTAACCTGAAATCAGATGTTTTAGAAGATGCTTCACTGATAACGGTAAGTGTAAAGAACTTGCAAGTTTTCTTTGTACTTCTTTTTATTAAAAAATGGGAGAAAATTGTATTCCTCTTGTAAGCGAGAGTTTTTCTTCTTGAGTTTGTTATGGAAAAGCAAATGAATAAAAATTTTAAAACGAAGAATTGGAACGTAACCAATTTGCTTAATAAAAATTAGTTCTTTTGTTTGGTTTCTTTTATTTAGCTATTTGTGTAAAGTAAAATGGAGTTTTGTTTTTCTTTGTTTGAAAGATTAAGAATTAAAATTAAATTCCGAACAATGAGTTCTTAAGGTTTTGTTTGGAGGGCCTTAACAAAAAAAAAAAAAAAAAAAAAAAAAAAAAAAAAAAAATACATAAAAACTAACAACATTATTGTTATTTATCTACCATATGTTAATAACTTACAAGCCTGTATCGTCGTATTAAAGTTGTTCTTAGGAATGAAATTTTCATTGCTTCCAAAGTATACGCTATTGCATTTTTTCGGTTTCCTGAGAGGTGAAGATCAGAAAATCTTGATCAACTGTAGGAAATCGAAAACTCTCAAATTTAATTGGAGTAGTGTAGGGAACTGTAGTATGTGTTGTTGACTTGCCGGATATATGGTATAAGGCCTGCAAGGGCAGTTTACAACGAAGAGTACTTTCCTCGTTTTTTTTTTTAAGTTTTAAATATAATTTGAATTCCCTGAAGATGACACCTACAGGGTGTACGTATATTATTAAAAAAAAAACTGAAATTAATATTAAATAATTAAACAATTTAATCAAGATAAAGATGGAATGTTATCCTCAACTTATAATTATTTTCAGTTGTTTGTTTCTTAAATACCAGTTTAAATTCACTAAGCTGACATTATTGGATAAAATTTGGAAAATAAAAGAAACTCTTTTTTTCATTAAAACTGTCATTGGGTCAAGTAATAAAAAAATTACAACACAGACTGTATTATTGCCGCAATTTTAAGGTAATCATACATTAAAACTACTTGAATACATGTGTGTGTACATTCGTGTGGCAACTTACCAGCTTGCAACTTCTATGCTAAGTGAAATTTTTGTTTTCATTCTTTACATACATACATATAATTCAAAAGTAAAGAGTATTTCATTAAGCACCATCTGTCTATGTTGGCTTCGAAGGCCACTGTGGCTTGTGGCGTATTCTCACAGACTTGTAACTTAAATAAAACCCCACATAGTCTCGCTGGCCAGTTCACATTATCTACACATGAAGCGACCATGCCCTCATATCGCTCATGCAGCATATCCAATGTGGCATGAGTTGTATGGCACGTAAAGCTGTTCTGTTAAAACTATATAACGATGCTTTCAATATCATCCAACTCAGGGCAACGTCCTATAGCGCTCGACGTTGACGGATATGGGCCTAGCCAACGTCGTTCCCAACAAAAAAGAAATTGGAACGATGACTCCGCCAGTCGATAATCCACTAAAAAAAAAAACAATGACTATTTCGGGATGTACTGCATGCTCTTGAGTCTCATGTGGATTGGTATCATCCCAAATTCTACAATTTTCTTCGTTCACATCATGGTGACCGTAAAATGGACAAGGCGCGTAGAAAGTTGCCACAGCAGAATACCCATTTTTATACAACAGTTTTATCATTTGCTAAATGCTATTTCTGCCCGTGGTGATTTAGCGAAATATATTAAATGACAGCCAATTTGACAGATGTAGCTACAACAATATGGCCGTTATCAACTGTAAGTGTTTAAAAGTCCCTATTGGAAGACCTGATATCTACTCATAATGGTTTCCTTTGGTTGTTGTTAAAGAAGACTGAATTAAAGTGAACTTTACTTGATAATAACGCGGTCAATGAACTTTTTAGTCTTTTGAAACCAGTAAAAGAAAACGATGATGAAACAGCCCTCAAAATATTAAATTGGAAAGGCTGCAGAATGTAATTTATAGGTATTCATATATATTAAAAAATTTAAATAAATATAAAAAAATTAACCAAATGAACATATTTTTCTTTGGTGGGATCAATTTCAATTCTCATCAGACACCATTGAAGAAGGATGTTTATTTATTCTTAATGTGTTTTATGATTAGAATTTAGAGGAGAAGCAAATTTGACTTCTATATGGGGGAACATGCGCATGTTTCCGATGCCACCACACATCCCGTCAGCGCCCTAGTCTACCGCTTAGGCAGGCTCTCTTCAAACATTGCTACTATTTAAATTAAGATTAATAGAAAGAATAATACGAGACATTTTTCTTCTTAAAAATTAAAATTTTTGCTCAAACCATATGCCGGAATAAACCCCAAAGATCAAAGAGAAATCTGTCGTGTATGTCAGGCATCGTTACTGTTTTTCTCAATTCCGATCTTGTGGCATATACACCAAACCAATAATAAGTTACTGACTTGTCAAAATGATTCATTTGAGAAATATCGTTGTGGATAAATAAAAATTCTCTTTAAATCAGTTTTTCAAATTCAGTTACTATTTTGGACTTTTAACACTGCAACGTATATCGCATATTTTGCTGAAGTCGATTAATAGCTTGTGATCCATTGTTGAACTTAATGCCAAACTGAATCGAAAGCTTTTCCTGTGTATAAGAAAACTGTTTTAGTACCTTACATTGATCATTTAGGTATAATATGGAAGCTTCTCCAAGCTCAGAACTCATTTGTAAGCATTGAAACAAAACATTCTAATCCTACTGTTACATATTTTGTTATCACTGAATTCCCTTTTTGTTTGTGTTAGTTTTTGTATAAGCAGAAGAGCTTGAACACTTTGGTTAAATAATCAGATAATTAGTCGGAAACAATGCCGAAATGAAATGAAATTTTAACACTAAGTTCTTAAACATAAAAACATTAAAGAATTAAGAAAATTATTTTGTAATGGAGTGTGGTGAGATTTGATCTTGACACATCATATTGTTTGCTTATTATTAATCTTTGGTGGCAAATCAGCATGGAAGTTAATACGATTAAGGCGCTGCACAGAGGAGTATTTGACCCAAAAAGCTGGCCAAAAAGGCAAAAATTAATTTGATGAAATCCTAAGAAGTAATTACGCAGATCGATAGAAAACAAAATTCTACATCATATCGTGCATTTTAAAGATTGTAAGTTAATATTTGTAGTTGTGGGACACTGTTAAAGTCAGGAAAGTGAAAAAAATTGCATGCGTTTTTATTGAATTTTTTCGACTTCAAGTTATTTATATGATATTTTTTTGTGGCTAAACGAAAAGAGGTATTACATTGATTTTTTTTTACCTGAAAGATTCCATAAGCAGCTATTATTAATATTTAAAAAGAAAAAATTATCTCAAATATTTATTTTAAAAATATTAATTATAAAAAAAATTATGCATACATATATCTATAAATTCTTACCAAAAAAAAGGAAAAGGTTTTTGGAAGTGAGGTCAGCTGTTCTACAAATAATGTTATATACCACAATAAAATATGAGATCTCTAATTTAAGAAAAAAGAAAAAAAGTTTGCGCATGTTTGCGCCATTATTTTTGGTGATTTTTTGAAAATTTTATCTTTTTTTCTATTTTTGCTCATAAGGCACTTTCTCTTCTTCGTCATAAACTTTTGTGTTTTTCGAATTATTGATGTGAAATATTATTTAAATCACTTTTAACAACTACCAATGTGATGGATTACCTGCCCTTAAAAAAAAATTTCTTAAAATTCAGTTCTTAGTTCATAAATTCAAATTTACTAACTGTCTTATCAGGAATAATTATAACTCAACCAATCGCATACACACCTATTAAACTGTTTTTGTTTACCTGCGATCTATATAAGACTTGATCGTTTCCAGGACACTTTATTTCTTGTGAAAATATAGTTAGATATGTACATACCTAATTTAAAAACGTTACAAATTCAAATTACGTTTAAAAACGGTATAGGTATATAAAAAATGCACCCATGCAGGTTGTTAACTAAAATGCACTTTGAAAAATACACATACTTATATGACTTATTGCCCAGAATTCTTATTATAAGAGTTTTGCAACTTTGAGAGATAACATGGAAATGATGTTCTAAATAGGTTATTTTTGAGCAGTGACCCTTTTTTAAGCTGCAATACACAAAAAGCACGAAAGTTAAAAAAGCATTTTTCATCAGATACTATCAAACTACTTCTTCCTGATACGGATGATGCCGCCCATGATGAAATACGTATGACATGACCATAATTTGAACTTTTTAATTATTTTAATTTTTTCATGTGATGAGTATTTAATGATATAAAATAAATATTAAAAGTGAATATGTTTTTGTGTATTTGGTTGTTTATCCCTTATAGGAAGCCAAGCTACGAGACCGATTTTTTTAATATTTAATATTGGATAAATTATAATTTTGACAAGGGGGACGTTGTAACATCCATAAAAACCTGTTTTATTTCCCTGTATCTACACAACTACAATAGTTCGATTATCTAAATTTAATTTGAGTTGCTATTAGAATAAAGTACAGTTGCAAACCAAATTTTGGCGAAATGCGAAGGGAAGACGGGCATACGTAATACTAAATAATTTTTATAAAAACACACAACAATCGTGTAGCGCGGCATACCGTGTACGGATAATAAATTAATATATATATAAAATTAAATTCTCTTCAAAAAGAAAAAAAATCTAACAAAGTTATAAAAGGTGGGTGGGAGGTTGGCCGGTGGGTGGTGGGTGGTGGGTGTCAAAAATAACACTAACCCAATAATAACCTGCCGATAAATTTTTTCTATCAAACTAAAGCTAAAACTATCAAAAAAGTTAAACTTTTAAACCAAAAAACACGCTTAATAATTTTGGCCAGCTTTTTGGGTCAAATACTCCTCTGTGCGCTGTGCAATCCATTACGCCGCACCACTTGTGCTACACATACTATTTATTATCGTAATCGGTATGACATCTTATTTTAATCATAATGCTGATAAAAAAAAGAACTTAATGTCGAATGCTGATAGGAATTAGGAGACTTCACTATTTGATGCATCAAAATCAAAGGTTCATGCCACAGATCAATGACTACAATTAGTCACTGAAACGACAGGATAATAAAAAATAAAAAATTATGCTGCGCATAAACGATTTTATATTATTGTCCATATCTCGCGGACATAACTTGAAGATTGTGTGTTTCGGCATGACTATGATTCCTCTAGTTAGATTTTCCCAAATTGTGCAGTCCGTGCCACTATGCGAGTATACGCGTGGGCTTTTACTACCGAATATTCCGTTTAGGTAGCGTTATCATAAAAAAAGAATTATGTTGATGCACAACTGTTTTTTTTATATCATCTCTTTTTTTATTTTCCATCAATAGCCTTATGCTGTATGTGAGTAGCAAAGAATTTTTTTTTCAGTGTATTTATACAAATGTTGAATATTGTAAAAATATAAAAACATAACATTTTTATAAAAACAACCCGACTCAGTATAAAATAACTTACAAAATTAAATTTGACAAACTTATTTTATTGTTAAAAGTATTTGCAATGCGGCAACAAACGTTCAACAAGCTTGACGCTTGAAATTGCAGAAATTTTTTATTTTATTTTTGTTATTGATTGGTGGATGACTATTTATTAGTAACACGAGTATTAAAAAGTTTAAGAAAAAACTTTTTAGAAAATAAACTCGAATCTTTTAATACCATAATACATAATTTCTCGTTCATGTACTAACGTACATACGAAATACAAGTGCATGAGTTTCACGTCCGGCAGGTGTAGTGCTCTTGACTGCCAGAGAGTTGTAGCGATATCGTTTGTAATGAATGGACTGGAGTATTAAAAGAGCAAATTTTTGTATCTAAAACCTATTGACCAATATTTTAAAATTCATTTTTTTTAAACTCACATTTACCCTCGGCTAAATAAAAACAAAAATTAACATGTATGTATGTTTATTTCCTAGATATTATATAACAACAAGAAAAAAATTAAAGAAACAGTACATGCCCGTACGTACACGTACATACAGACACAATAAAGTAATAAATACGAAATGAAAAGAAATAAGTAAAACAAACAAAAATTGTTTATAAAACACATTTGCATTAAAATAACTATTGCTACTATTACCCGGTTAGTTGTTTAATTTATAGGGTGAGTTTTTTTGAAGCTGGATTTTTAGTGTAGAATAGTTTTGAATTTTCCTCTCGTTTAAAACGAACTCCACACGAAAGGGAATTTTTGTTCATTGTAGACGCAGTCCATTGTAAGCGGAGTAATACTGTTGTAAATAGGATTTTTAGTTGTCATATGAAATACTCCTTACAACTCACAGCTGTTATTGTTACCAAGAGTGTCAAAAGTTTACTCTTGTTCAAAGGAAAATAAAAAAAACCTCACTTTCTTTTTGCACTGAAAAAGATCGCATGCGTTTTAATTTTAACAAATATTCCTACAGTTGTTTCTTGTTCTTCGATATGTTCATGCAACATATTACCGCTCCATTTATATATCTCATTTATTTACAATATTTTTGTTATCGCCTGGTCAACTAGTGGTAAATAATTGGTTTAGAAAACTAGCGGAAAAATTATAAGACTTGGTTCCGTTCACTATAAGCGTAAACATTTACAAGGGTTGTTGTATTGTGGATTTGAAAAAGAATTCGTTATAAGCGAAAAATCGCTATAACCGAGAGTGTTATTAGCATAATAAATTGTATGAAATATTTATACAAAATAGTTAGGTCCAAGAAAGTTATTCGTTAAAGGCAATAATTTATTACAACCGCTGTATGTTATAACCGAGCTCCACTGCAGTTGCATGTTTGAGAAGTGTTCATGTGCTTTTTTACAAGGACTAACCGCAAAAGTTCTTTAAATTTCCGACACCGTTTGTTTTCATGTTTATAAATTATTTATTGGATAAAAACAGTTAATAAAATTGAGGGCTGTTCCAGATAGGTAACGAATTCGAATAAAATTTTTCCAGAGGTAATTAAAATATTCATTTGGTACTATCAATACTCAACAAAATTTATATAAATATATACATATATTAATTTATTAAAAATATATAAATATATTTGTAATTAAATTCGAAATAATATATATTCGAAATGATATATGATATACATATATTTGCAAGCCAAGCCTTAAAAAATCACCTTAAAACATTGTTTACAGGTACAAACCTTAATGTTTAAGCCCGAAAATTATCTTTAATAAATCCAAACATGCAATCAACAATTTTAATTTATTGCTAAACTATTCTTTATTTACGATTTATAGCGCAAAGCAATGAGAGAAGAAATTACAACAGAAAATGTTAAATAAAAAAATTAAAATTTTTTAAAATTTTTGTGATATTTTTTTATGTGACGATTGTAATTATTTATGTATGATGGTGTGTGCAAAGTTAATGTTTATTTGTATAATAAACTATGGCGTTAATTTGTTTTTAAATTGCATAACGATCCAACACTTATAGCACATAAATAATCAACGCTGTGCGCATGTATGTGCAGGATGTCAGTTAAAGGGTTAATGAAATACATAATAACAATACAGCTAACACCAAATAAAACGATCATTTGACAAGACGCAAGCCCAAATATCCCCAATTTCAAATTCTCTTTCCATACAGCATAGACACATTTTGCTTGATTTTTAGTTCTACGAATTTAATTAATGTGAATATATTTTTGTAATTCTCATTTGTTCTCTGAGAGCTTTTATACAGAGAAAATGTTGCTTTTAAATAATTATATATAAATTACATAATCTTATCTTATATAAAAATTAGATATATTTTTCTTCTGCATGTTGTATAAAACCACGTCTTTATGAGCCATCGACTTGGACATGATATGAACATAACGTCAGCAGAGCAACGATATTAATACGTTCATGTTCTTGTATGTAGCGAATATGTGTAGACATTTTTCTTCAGACATATCATTACTTTTTTTAATCTGTGTTTCTTTTTTTCGCATGTGTTCATCGTTTTCTACTCTGATTTGCGTATGAGTTTGAGTTTTCTTCTACATGGCGAACATCATGCCCAAACTTTCCGAAAGCTTTTTCGTACGCAAGTGATTATACAAAATTTGAAGCAATGAGGCATGTGGCATCCAAATTTTCGTACACTCAATCTCTGATCGGCCAACACGATATCGTTAATTTGTTCAATTGTTTCGGGTGCAGAGACCTCAACTGGGAGTCGAAAATATCCGGTATCTGCTTGTAAGGCCTCAACGAAATTCAGTAAACCACTTTTTTACCATTAAAATTGATGGTGCAGAAATCTCAAAGCATTTATCAAGCTTAGCCTTGGTTTGAGTGATGGTTCTTTTTCGCTAAAAATTATGCCTAATGAGCACACGAAATTCACTTTATTTGTATATTCTTCTTAAATCACCCTATCCATGGCTGTCAAACACAAACTAAATAACGCAATTGTTTAATATTTTGAAAGGACTCAACTGGCAGTTGGTTGTTGAAAGTAGCAGTGTTGCGCTTTCAGTTAAAAAGCGGGAAATTCATAACATTACGGAGTTGTTGACCTACCCTCGTATGTATGTATGTATAAAGTATAAAAAGTTAAATTCAACAAACAAATTGTCTGATAATGAATTTAAAATAATGTGACCATGGTAATATAATGTTAATGAAGTCAATAAGATGGTACATTGTCTCGTTAAACTTCAAGGTTATTTCGTTTGATGCAACAAATTTGCATAAATAAATGAAAGTGCAATAATTGTTATTTACTATTATAATATCACATAAAGTTCATTTCTTATTTGGTTTTTAATAGAAATAAAATTTTATCGAAAATATTCTCTCAAGCATTGACTGTGGACATATGATGCGAGAGACCCGCATAAATAAGAAAAAACTGGAGAAGAAACTAAAATTTGAGATTCTTTCGAAAGCGCACTGATGTAAGTAATGAAGACATAGAGCACTGCACACGCTGCGACATCACCCCTGCGACTGGTGATGCACGTACCACAAAGTGCTAAATCTTTTTCGTAATTTAGATGTCAAAAACAATTCAAATGAAGAATTATGCGATTCTGTTAAGAGAGTTTTCTTCATTTAAAAGAGTTTTCGGTGCGCCAAACAATATTGAAGCAGATTCTTGAAACAATTTAATAACTGATATATACAATCATCCAACTTTTTTGTGATAAAAGTATTAAAAAAATTTAAATGCAAATTTTAAACCTACAATGTAGTGAAGTGCTAAAAGAAAAGTAGAAAAAAATATACAAAAATCTGTTGATTTTTAAAAAAATATCGTCAGCTGAAAATAAAAAGAAACATTAAATTGAGTTCAATTAAGGCCTTAATTAAATAAATTTCCTAATAGCGCAATTAGGGAGCATGTCTGAACATAGTATAATTATGTTTTATGCAATACATTATTATCATAATAGTAATTAAATGCGTATTACAGATTGTCGTTAACTGACAGATTTTGTTCGGTTTATTTAGAAATTGTTTTACATGTCGAGAACTTCTTCGCATTCTACAAGTTGGACCCATCATTCAAAGGTAATAGATACCAAGTGTGCTAGATTTTTGTCCACTTCTATTAATACATTTTTAAGCAATTATTTTTTTCAACGAAATCTCATTTACAGTGTAAATATTTAAATACATTTGACTAAAGCTAATAATCCACATGAATTTACATAATTATTTGTACTAAATTTTAATAATAATTATGAAATTTGGGTAATTATTAATAGGAAACGAAAACGAAAATAAGAGCCAACCAACCATCCAAAAAACCAGTGAAATAATATAAATTAAACAAAAATATTACACCTCAATCTCATTAATTTTCTTTCAAAATAAACAAAACAATTACAAGTGGCATATTTTTTTATGGTTTGATGTCGTCGTCAAATGACATGATGAATAATGAAGCAAACTGTGAATAATAACGTTGCAATTTTTTCTCACTTAATTTTTTAAAGCAAAAAAATCGCATAATTGTTGTCTGTGTGAGAAATGTTTGACAGCAGTTCATTGCAATTCATAGCAAGAGGCAAGTAAGAGTAGGGCAGCCTTGGCTGTGTTTGAGGGCTTGTATACAATTTCCTAATAAGATGATGGCTTTTTTTTTTGTACGAGTATATTATTTGTGTGTAAAAAGTGCTTCACTTTGCATATTCTAGGAAAATTATAATAAAATTCCACTTATTTATGTCATGCGCGTGTTTTCTTGTTTAAGTTCATAATGATGTAATATATTGATTAATCGTGTAGCAGAAGTCCTGAATTGTGATCTGAGTACTAAATTGTTCTTTATACTTTTAAATGAACTTTTTATGAAAATAGAGCTTTTTTCCATTTATAAAGAAATGGCAGCCAGTTGAAATAATGATGTTATTTTTACGCCATCTTGTATGTATGTATATAAAAGGTGATTTTTTATGAGCTTTCGATTTCCATTTATTAATAAACTTACGATCGTGTTGGGTTTTTAATGTTAAATTTTTCTTGATTCTGGTGCATAATTCGATCTGAATTTGGAATGGGTTATGTTGGCATGTAGCTTTTTTACATGGACTTGCGAAAAAGTCTAACGGTGTCAAAACACGCAATCTCTATGCCGCCGTACCATTGAGAACATATGACGTTGTTGCCCATATTATCCAATTTAAGCGAAAATAAATTGGTACTTACTGCCCTATAGTGCTCTCCGTTGACGGCGATGGCTTGGCCAACGTCATTTTCAAGGAAATATGGACCGATGACGCCACCAGCCAGAAATCCGTAGCAAACTCTGACTTTTTCTTGATGTGTTGGACGGTCTTGGATGTCGTGTGGATAGGTATTTTCTCTAATTCTACAAATTTGTTTGTCTACATACTCATTCATCCAGAAATGTGCGACCTCGTTAAAGGTGACTGTTCAATAAACGGACGAGGAATGTAAAACCCATTTTCATAAAATAATTTTATCGTTTGCACGTGTTGTTTAACGAAATACCCGTCCATCGTGATTTAGCAAAACAGACTGAATAAATGACAGCCAATTTGACAGATGTAGCTTTAACAATATGGCCGCTATCAATTGTCAAAGTTGGGAAGTCTCAATTGGAGAGCCCAACACAAATAGTTTCCTTTATATATGCTTTAAAAAATTTTCCGTGTAAATAAGTTTATCTTCTAATTATTATTTATCACAATCATGAAATTTCGTATAATGTAATGGGCAGCTTTGTATATAAAAAAAACTTTTTTTTTTTAAATTCCTTGATAAAAGTATCTAAACGCTGATTCAACTTACGGAAGAACTATTGAAGTGTATACATAAGTTTCCTGGTTACAATATTAAGCAGTGCTATTTCTGTATCCATTTCTGTATGGTAACTGTAGATTTTACATAAGTTGTGAGAAACATCGAGTTCTCCGCATCCGCTTATTTAAGTTGGTGTAAAAGTTAAAATATTTGACGAATAAGTTCAATTAATCTAGGCCAAAAAAAATTGCAAATTGTATGTCATGCTCTTTTAAAAAATTGTCATTCATGGCCTCTATCATACGTGCTGTGCATGTGAAGAATTAATTGATCGATGGTGTCTCTTAGTGCCTGTCATTACCTTAAACTGAATTTGTTAATGGCGTAACTACAAATACACACCCACAAATATGAAACTAAGAGGCAAACATCAATTTAAGAAACACTTTGCAAAATTTGGCATTAATCTTCATCTATTTACATGCTTGAAAATGTTTTTTTTTTTTAATTTATTTAAATGGTTTTAGTCATGATGACAATTTGATGTGGTTGTTTTGTCAATTAATCAAAATGTTTAGACTTTGTAAACAAAAAATTACTTACATCTGCATATTTTACGTATTAAACTTGCACAAATGGCATTAGAAAAACTGAAAGCAAAATATGAAACGAAAAATTCAAAAAAGCAAAAAACAATTGAAAATATTATTTTATTTGCGTTTCTTTCATCAATGCATAAAGTATATATGACAGGGATATCTTTGGAAAAACTCAACTGACATGTGGCTGCCATCCAGAACATGATTTCACAAGTGCACTCTTCCCTAAAAATTTTCTGCCGGAAGTCGAACTTTTTTTCTCATAAGCTCCCAGGAGAAAACCTGAATCGAAAATCACGCACCCAATGTCTGTGATGGCGTTAATATCGACGGGCTAGTAGGAGTCCCATTGACTACCTATTAAACACTTATAGAGTAAAAACTATTTGGAGAAACGAGGACTAGTAGGTTGGGCTCGAAAACACTGGTGCGGTCGCGAAATCCATCTGGCCCTAGTGTGAATATGCGAGATCATCATTCACGCTTTGACTACAAGATTAAGGGAATAAATTGTTTTATACGCAAAACGGGTTGGTTTCATACCGAATCGGTATATATAAGAACTAAGATCTTCTTAACATATCAAAACTCGGTCAACACACGGGGCAAATCAGCTGGACCCAAATGTGTTCGAAGGCATGTGCAGCTTAATCTATTGGCATCTACGTACATCCAAGACCTCTCTCAATGTCCTAAATCTAATGTAAAATGTATTTCCTTCTGTAGATCTGTATTGAATGCGCTCAGTAGTTTAGGTTGGACACATATCAATGATCAAACCCATTTAAATTATAATTTAGTTAACAAGACCTCCCTAATGAGGCGTAAAATATTTATTAACTATTTTCCATATCTGACAGTCAACAAAAATGTTCTGATCATCATAATTATGGAAATCAGATAAATAAAGCATTCAGTCGGCCAATGAGATTGCAAACAGCAACTATTTTTTTAATTCATCAAAAATTCAGATAAATTCGTTGTCGTGTGTTGAATCAAATAAATTCGCCAGAGTTTGAAGAAGGCTGATGAATCTCTTCATTCAAATACTCGTAACATCTTCCATACTAATTCGTAGTAAAACAATGCACACGGAATTATTTTTAGTGGCTAATCTGAATGACCACTATTGCCATGTGTGTACATGGCATAGTAGATCCTTCAGCGGCTGATAACTTTACCACATAAAACGTTTCGCTTATAAATAGTTTAAAGTAATGCAGACGGCACCGTATACCAAAACTAAGGCAGGCCATTACATTTACATTTTATATGAAAGTAACGGAAAACACAATAAAATACATAATCAGGGCAGCATCAATTCTGGGATGATCAATGCACTCCAACAAATCCAACCAAGTTTTTGTTGAGCATATTAGCAAATGTAAGTGTAAAATAAACAATTTCCTTATTTTCATATCAAATTTATTTCAAAAAAAGTCCATATATAAAAATTTTTTTTATAATTAATAAAATTTATGCATAAATTACTCGTACACGGATGTGGGATAGATAATTTTCATTTTAACCAGCTCAAGGCCATTACACATATTTACATATAATTATTTAATTTTTAGGTGTATATGCAAACACAGACCCATATACGAGTACATACATGAATTGGTCAATGTTAGAAATTTTCAAATGTCTTTTAAACACGTCATGAACGAATATTTTGCTATTTTAACCAAGGAAATGCAAGTTCCTCAACGGCTGACTTATTCTTTCTACATGCACAGTGAGTAAGTAGAAACCAAATTATTGGAAAAAATATTAATAATTTTTTATATTATTGGTGCGCGTGAAAGTGTAACAAAGTACTCTGATGAGTAAAATTGTTTTTAGTTCTAATTTTACTAGCCCCTGGGGAAAGGAACATCGTTAATTAATGGGTAATTTTACAACAATTACAACAATATACAAATATCATGTATTTTATTGTAATCCAATTCACTACGCTAGTTTTCAAAATTATCTAGTCAAAACAGAACTTCCAAAAAAATCAATAGCATCCACAACTTGTGATACGGAAGTAGTGAAATCTTTTTCTATGCTTTTGGCATAGGCTACTCATTGCGATATGTACTCTATTCTGATTCCATTCATTGCCTCTAAAGTCATGTTCTAGATGTGATGAAAAATCGATTTCTTGGAAGTACTCAAAATACTATTCGTATCACATTATATTACATATTGTAATGCGTATGAAAAATCATCCTTATTATACATTTAATTGTTGTTCACATACTTAAATTTTTTATTGATATTTTTTTCGGCTGGATTTGAACTCTAACTTGGGAATATAACTTCGTCTTGCCATGTTTCACAGTCAACGCGCATACCACCTCAGCCACATGAGTATACAAAACGGTGTGTATAACAACAGAGAGTAGCAGAAATAGTGAAAGTTTTGGGAGATCCCTTAGAAGTCATTAAAATGCAGAGATTTTGATGTAGAAAAAATTAAAATCTAAACTTTTTATTACGAAATTCTTTGTTGTGAGCCATTGGAACAGTTTATTTTTGTCGGTGAATAATTTTACAATAAAAAAAATACTACTGAATCAATAGAATAATTTTCTGCCTTATGAGATGTAAACAGCAAAAAATATATAAATATATTTCTATAATTTTTAAAGCCACATAAAACATAAAAATGATGGGAAACATTGACGTCGTCTGTCACACATGTTGCTCCAATATTGTTACTAACACAAACGAAAAATTGAAGCTAAATATTGATGTGTGTATCACCCACCCAAGACTTTATTCAGGAGGATATTTCGAAGTTACGTACACTGCTTTCTTACTTTACAGAAATCTACAAAAGATATAGTCGGAAAAAGCAGCTATAATTGTTTTTCCTATTTGTTATTTAATTCCATAGTTCAACTTTTAACTTGTCCATGGCAAAACATTTATAAATGTTACTCGTACACTCATACTATTGCAAATTGTACGTTTTGTATAATATTTGTGTACGTTTCCATTGGAAAATGACAATCAAAGTAAGAAAATTATTGCCTTCGTTTTGTAGTCTTTGAAAGTTTTGGCATGCATGACTTTGAAATATGGGTTACCATACCAAAACAAAGAAATTAAAACAACCAAACAAAAAAAAAAAAAAAACAAATATATATATATATATATATATATATATATATATATATATATATATATATATATATATATATTTCAGAGAATGAACACAAAGAAATGAATATAATAAAGTATTACAGCAAATTAGACAGTCATTGCTTTCCCTATTTGATATCGTGGTTTCATACTTGCCCCTTATAGTTTTCGTATGCAATTTTGCAATAAGAGTGCGCATTCATTATCATACAAAACTTTTATTATTGTTATAAACAAAAAATTAACTAAACATACGAATAGTATGAAGGTAAAAAATAATAAGGAAATTGTTTGATGGTAGACTCATTTTTATTTTGATTTCTTTCCATTTTGCCAGTTTAGTTGCTTTAGCGCTTCTACTGTTGAGTGTATCTGTACAGTGAGTGAAAAAACTAAATTAATAATAAGTTTTACGATACTTACACACTTGTACGGTGTTCATAAGCTTGTTTTAGTTCATTCACAAGTATTACAAGAATTATTTCAGATAAATACAAAAACAAGTGCTCTAATAAGAAAGTAGTTCAAATTTTTCAGTTCTTCTAACGTTCATATCATTAAGTTGGCATCATTGTTTTGTCTGACAACCTATCTGACAGCTGGCAGTTGCCTTATGGTTTACTTGGTTTGATAGTTAATAAGCTGTGTTCATTTGTACCGATGAATGTAGTTTAAAAAATTCACAAAATTACTTTCAAAGAGTAAATAAACGCCTTACGCTGCAATCATCGTTACAGCTGTTTTAAGCTTAAATTTTTCCTTTATTTTTATTCCTAAAATTAAATAAACCATAATTGTTTATTACATTTAATCATTTTATTTTTAAGGGTTCATTAAGAAATGTGTATCCATCTACTTACAATTTCCCCAAAGGTAAGAAATACATTCAGCACAGCTTAATTCGAATACATTTGCATAAATTAGACATTGTTCGAGATATATGGGTGTAAGCAGTACCCCCTGGGCTTATGATCATTTTGCTTTTCAACGCTCAAACTTTTCTCAATATTAAGAAATTTTTCTAAAACTTTTTTAAATATACATCACACTTATGCTCTTATAGTTCTTACAAGTATAAATTTTTTTAGAAAAATGTGTTTCGAGTTCTTTAAAAAATTTTTCACTTTCTCGTTAAACATATTTCGTTAATATTTTCTAGCAACAACTAGTAATAATCATTAAAAAATTTTAATTAGTGAACAGAGCTATAACACATTTTTTTATTAATATAATGGTACTGCTCGTGGATTCACGGTGTACAATGTTCATTTTATGGTTGTCATAGTCGTAGTAGGATTCTGCATTTTTTTAACGGTTTTAGATAAGAAATACTGAAGTGTTTACACTATATATTCTGCGATACACTTGCTTCTTGTTAACAACTCTGTTATAATTAGAAATCAAGTGGGATCTCTGCTAAAGTAGGAGAATCATTTGAAGAGTAACAAAGAAAAGAAAAAACAGGCACTTTTGTCAGAGAATTTCCTTCATTCTCATTTTTATTATTGAAATAACAATGTGTGTAGATATGTCCGCCTGGCGGGGCAGAACTGAGCTCCCACAAAAGAAATATACCCACCCCAAGAAGTTTTTACTTCCTGCGGAATTTCTAATAAATTATATAATTTTACTCCTCATTAAGGAATTATAGCCTCAACCCACCAGGAGATAGTTTTCAGATGCTGTAGGCTTCCCTTGAATATTCTCTAGTTACACCCATGAAAACAATATAATCAAATAATAAAAATAATGTTAAATATGCCATGTTAAAGATGACTCTAATCACTTGAGCAACGCAGAAATTATTGGCAGTTCATGCCGTTAAAAATTTTACTCAATTTAAAAAAAAATCTTTTTATCGATTCAGTGTTCTGTAAGAGCCATTTTCATTTTCGATACGACTATTAAACTAAGTTTTACTGTTTAGTTAGTTAATCTGAAAACTAATTTAATCTCGTATTAATTGAGTTAAATTTTTTTTGAGTGTAGCTTAGAACTTGCAGTGCTACCATACTGAACGACCAAAGGTGGCAACATTGAATGAAGTTGCTTTTTTCTAGAGAAGAACGAGAGAAAGCTCGAATTCCATATTGTGTATAAAGTGAATTTTTCGTGAGTGTTAAAAAATTAGAAATGTCTAGTAACATAGAAGGAGACACTAAAATTTTTTGATCGCTAAAGCAACCATTTCTTATTAATATCCTTAAATTTTTTTTGTTTACTTACTTCAACAGCTGTTCATAAATACGCATGTGTATGTAACAATTGCGATTAGAGATCAAACCACCAACAATGAGACCGCTTAAACTACCAAATAATAGTAAATAAACGAGAACTTGAAAAGGAATTAGGAGGATTAAAGTTAATTTAATCTGTGATCTCAACTGGCCCTAAATCAAGTTCCTAAACAGCACCACAGAGCCACTAGTTATGGATTATTTTTGCTACTTCGTATACACATCCTGTAAGATGCCAAACAATTCGCTCCGTATAGGAATGTATGCTCTAAAATGTAGCATCAAAGCAGACAAAAATATGTCAGTTTGATATGTGCATCCGCTGTGCGCCATCTACGCACCATCAATGGTGGCCAAATGGCCGTAATCATAAAAATATTAATCGCATAACATTATAATGGATAAGATAATTATCTTTGACACAAAGCTGGTTTTGTTAATATTTCAAATACTTTTTTGGATTTAAAGGGGAAGCATTTTTAAATGCAATATTTTTTGACGAAAATAAATTGAAAATTTTCTGCCTTAAGCGACCAGAAACACAACACGTTAAAGAAATTATGGTACATCTTCAAAACGAATGTCCTTATGGGCAGACACTTCCTTATTTCATGTCAATGAAAGTAAGAAAAATTATGCCCAAAAGCTAAATTTTTTTATTGCATCTAAATATATTATCCTCACTGTAGTCTTCGTCAGTGAAACATGTCTATAAGCTTGTGGCTTTCTTACGTTTCAGCCGAAACAAGAAAAACTCTTAAACACATTTTCGATCTGCAGCAAAGCAGAAAGGCAATAAAACAAAATAAAGTATGTAATAAAAAAAAATCAAGTAAAAAAGAAAAATTGTTTCTGCTGTAGATGTTTTTCTCTTTTGTTTTTTGAATGCAAATATTATGAAATCAATTCCGCATTTTTGTTTAATTTTTTTCTTTCATTTATTTTTTGTTTCTATTTATTTTTTGTAGGTTACATTAGTAACCCAATGACAATTAAAGTTAATCACGCTAAATGTTGCAGAGGTGGATTTCTTCGCGGAATAGCCAGTTGTTGTCAGCTGATTTATTGGGATATAAGACGAGCGCCGGTTGCTTTTTGGTCGATGTTTTCTAAGTTGTGGAGTTATAAATCCTTTGTACTCTTTACCATAAATGGAAATGGTGTACTGTTGAGAGTCTCTTCATAACTTCTTCAACATCCACTTTCGATTCCTTAAATAAATCCAGAATGCATATACAATGGAGTTCGGTTATGCTCGTAGCATACACCGGTTATTAGAAATTGTTGTCTATAGCGACCAATTTTTCCGGTACCTAGAATTTGTTTTTCGATTGGAATACTACTCAGGGGATGGCCCCTATTTATGCAGTGCATTTTGCTGGAACTAGGAAAATAGGATATGATATAGAAGATAGAAGGAGTAGTGTACTTTCTATATGAACCTCTCCAAGTTGGATATGAAGCTCGTTTCACATACGAACACAAAACGAATTGTTTTTATAATCCGTAGTGCGATTCGGTGATATATCGACCACAAATAGATGCGCTCTTAATGGGCGGTCTCGGGAACATATTCCCTTACTTCAATAGAGCACATTCTATTATCGTAACGATAAAACAGCACACGTTGCGACGATTCTAAAGTGAATCAAAAGAGTTGGCTTCACTATTATCACCTATAAGTCTTTGTGCCCTCTCCTGTACTCATACATGGGAACTGTATTCCATTTGCGGTCGAATGTAGGTGGTATAAATGATAAGGATATCAGAAGCAGTGAACAATTTTGTACAAATATGAAGAAAAATTTAGTGATCAAACAAAACTACTCGTATGTATAATATTTCCACACCACATTTACCATAAAATTTTTCCGCAGGATCAGTCTTGAATCCATTTTATTTTGGCAGCTTGTTTTTTATCCTCCGATGCTCATTCTGCCAACAATGTTGTCATACTTTCAGTAAATTTCATAAACTTCTAATACTTTTTTTTCTCAAGCAAAAATGTAAACAAGTAAATCAGAGATTATTTGCATTTAATGCCATAGATTTAGTTATGGGATTTGTTCATTTGATAGTTGTTTTCCCTGAAATTGAAGTCCCGTTCCGTTTGAGCATTTGCGATTATAACGAACTTCGTCTATAGCGTATTTTCGCTTCAAACAAACAAAACAAAATCTCAAAAATTTTGTATATATTCTTCCTTAAAGAGTACGAATATGTGGATGTGGCTCCTGAAAAAAATTTATATAACACCAAATTCCAAAAAAAACATTTACAATATCAACTAATTTGCATCCAGTTATGCAATCAACCAAAAGTAGATTACAACCCTTAAGTGCAAGAGCCCAAATATCAGGGCCTGTTTGTAAACTCGCCACTGCGCTGCTTCAGAAAAGTAAATATTATGCTTTCATTATTTCAATCCTATACGTACATGCGTATATGGTCCGTGCCAGATGTTACTGCTTTAAAAAATTATCTTCTTCAAAAAGCAGCAATCATATAAGGTTTTTAAACAAAAATTTTAAGGTACTTTTTTGATACACCTTCTCATATAATTAACTTTTAAAAAGTACAGTTTTTTTTAGAAAAATGCCCTCTTACAAACTTAATTTTTTTAAAGTAGCTTTCGAGGAGAGTACCTTTTCTAAAAAAAGAACTTTTTGAAAAGAAATTGTCTAAGCATTAAACGTTGAAAAAGTTAAATACTTTTTTATAAAATTGACCTTTTGAAAAATATCTTTAAAAAAGGTTAAAAAAATAAATATAAAAAATAATTTTTAAAGCACCTTTCGAGCAAAACACTGTTTCCAAAAAACAAGTTTTGTTTAATGAGTGGACTTTAAAGCAACAGATTAAAAAAGGGTTATTTTTAATGCGTCTTTATAAAAGTGCGTTTTTGAAAACCACTTTTTAAAAGGTAACTTTGAAAACTTAAAAAAGTTACTTTTGCAACAAAAACACTTTTTGATAAATAAATGTTTTTGAACATACATATATTTTTTAACAAATATGCCAATTTATAAAATTGCATTTTGACATAAGTACTTTTGAAAAAAGTTTATTTTTACATTAAATCCATTTATGAAAGGACCTTTATAAAAATATCCTTTTGAAGAGGACGTTATTAAAAAGGCGGCTTCTTTTTAATAGAAAACAATTCTCAAAGCGGACAATTTCCAACCGCTACTTTCCTCACAATAAAGGTGTAATTTAAAAAAAATGGATTCAAAGACTTTTTTCATAAAGGAGTATCAGAGGATCTTTACCAAAAAAATTTGAATAAATTATAAATTAAAAAAATACATATTAATAATACAGGAGAAAATTCTTTTTAATTTTTTTTATAACTTCAGAAGATAAATACACAATATCAAATAAGAGAAACGGCAACTTAGTGTTCTTTACTCAAAGTTATTAGTAAAGGGTACACAATCATATAAGGGAGTTGAAGCTGTTAAATACGAACATTAAATAGACTTCATTTATAAATTGATCTACAAAATGTTATATTTTTTATCAGAAACGAACACGCCATTAGTCAGCAACGTAATTCTATATACGAATACTCGTATGCAGAGAGGAGATGTGGTAGTAAAGGTTTAAATTTTAATACTACAATAAATGAATTATTTTAAAACCAAATAATATTTTCGGCTACAAACATTTTAAAACAATAAATACTTAAAAACTTCATTAAATTGTAATGCAATTAATAATTTGCAATTTCGCCTGTAAATAAATTTATAAACTTGCTGTGAGTTGTTTACACCCGTCAACTTTTCCTAAATCAAAACAAACAAACAAAATTATTACATGCATGCATGCACTTTCATTCCCTTTTACTCTCTTTTTCTCATATTTTCCCACATATACACACATAGAAGAAAAATTCCATCAACAAAATGTGACGAGTGTAAACGTAAATGCAACTCCAAAGAACAAAATTAAAAATTGAATCAACAAATGTTTTTATTGCAAAACTGTTGAAAAATTATAATTAATGCAGCAATGACAATGTCATATGGTCGCCATCTAAAGAGCAACTAATTAAAGATTAAAATGCAAATGAAACGCTTAAAATTACAATTCAAAAGCGATTTAAAGTTAATTTAATTTTGGCCAAATTAATACCAGCATTTAAAGCAAAAATTCCATTTAATTAATCACTCTATAAATAATTCATGCCATAAACAACTGATAGAAAATTAAAGTCAGCCAACAAAATTTTAGTTTAATTAAAACGTGCAGCAAAACAAAAACAACAGTTTGCAAGCAGTAAAATCACACGTATAAATAAGAAGAAAAACATAAAATTAAAATTTTATTTCGCTGTTTAGAAAAACTGGTCAGTCAAATTACACAGAATTCACGCCTGGTAGTCGTGTCGTTCCAATACATTGTTGAAGATTTAAGACAAACTTGCTTCTCGTCGGCCAACAGCTAAAGATCGCGAACGCGTTAAAAAAGCCACATTAATAATGCAACGATGTAAGCTGGGGCGCAAATACAAAAAAACTATGTGGCTTATGAAAAAGTGGGTTACAATGTCAATATCAGGGTCAGTTACAACATCATTATTTTTTGTTGTTTTGTTTGTTTTTGTTGAACAAAGACTTGAATAGTTGTTCTGACGGAATTAATTTATAAAAGTGACATTTTTTAGATTAAGATTTAAAAATGCGTATTTAAGACACAAGTTATATTGCATTTTAAATTAAGAAGGTTAAACATAAAATAGCTTTTGGAAATCATAAGGAGACTCATGCAGTCATCGGCAGACGTGGTATTTCACGTTCAAGTAATAAAGGCGCAACTGAGCTTTGAAACTTTCGAAAGATCTTAAAATTACTCTACTTATTGCCTTGCCACAACCGATTATACTTCTTTATTCCGAATAAGAGGAAAAAAAAGCTTTTTAAGCGACAGCAGCGCCTACAAAATAAGCTCGTTAATTATTTTCAAGTTGGGTTGCCCTGCCACCATTTTGTTACATCCCATTTAATATTTAACATAATGAGATCTTATAAAATTTGATATCGTTCATGTTACCAAATAACGTCATAACTGAAAAAAAATCGTGTGTTTTAGTTACCCAGTGAAAAAAATATGGAAGCTGTTCGTGAGGAATGACATTTTCATTGCTTCCAAGGTATCCGTATGTGCATATTTTCCACTTCTTAGGCAGTTACGTTAAGGAAATCTGGCGTAAATTTAAAAGAAATACTGATTTCTTCAAATTTGCATAGAGATAATATTATTCGTACTTCCACTTAAGAAATAATAAACTGCGGCTGTTAGCGAGTTTTTGATAATTAGAAAAACTTCTATTTTCAGTAGTGCTACAAAAAAACTTATCGTTATATAATGAAATCTTAAATTCTTTGTACCAAAATAAAAAAAAAAAACAAAAGTCTTTTTTATATATTCAAGATATTTTTTAATTGATTTAAATTCATTAAAACAATTTTTTCTAATGAAAACCCTCTACTGAAATAATTTGGAAATGTGCCAAAATCATATTCGTCATGCATCGAAATCTCTGCATTTTCATGACTGCTTTAGAAGCTCTTTTTACTGAGTCTCTATTCCCAAAGTCACTTTCTATATGAATTAACTTAGTGCTTCTGTTATTTTAAATGATGACGTGACTTAATGGTAAAGGCGTATTCCAAGCTCGAGTTCGAATCCGGTCGACAAAATTAATCAATAAAAAAAATTAAATTGTAATAAGAATGATTTTCCTATACGTTAACCCTCGTATAATATATTGTGAGAGTAATAACATTTGAAGTACTGCCGAAAAATCAAATTCTATAATAGTAAATAAAACTACTAAGCAATAAAAAATAATAGAATGATGTACATAAGTGCTCTGTGAGGTACATACATACGATAAAGTATGTGCATTTTATAAAAATTAAGAACAATTTAGTGTTGTAAACTGCTTACCTCGATAGCCATAGGAAATTAAATTTCCATATATTGAAGGCTCGGCTCAATGCAGGCTGGTTCTGGAAAGAAATACGGAACAGGTGTCGCTGGGGAACCATATGAAACAAGTTATAGAAAAACAAATGTGGAATTAGGATGTAGTGGCGAATGATAGACAGAAAACCAGCAACAACTTGTATTCAGATTTGTTCAATTTTGAATCATTTACGTCTAGAAAAGGATGAAACTATTTATTTAGTCAATTCTTTGGTAATGGTGAATTGGCACTGTCATCGAAGACAAATTTGTCTTTCGATAACGCATCAGGATGTAAAACTTTTACTATACTCCCACATCTGCGAAAGAAAAGCAGAAAAATTACCATCACCGGAAGTATACAAAGGCGCAGAAGCTAATTAGTTCATAAGCTTGTGCCCTAAATCGAATTTTCGTTACAAATAATTATGACATGTATAATTAATGATCGCCAGTATTTTTCGCTTACCAATGATAGCTTTAACATAAATCTCGTCACATGGTTCTTTAGTTGGTACAAGCGTCTGATGTTGCAATCAGTTTAATATTACGCCAGTGAACATGAATATATGCATGGTGGCACACAAGTGTATATATATATATATATATATATATATATATATATATATATATATATATATATATATATATATATATATATGTTTTGGTGGTCATTGCTTGTATACATGTGTGTAAACAAATGTATTTTACCTTAATTACACACAAATTAATTTTTGTTGAATAACCATAATGAACATAGTGGAACATCACAATATGCTAATGATGATAATAATAATTTGTTTGCTGGAATTAATAAAGCAATTAATGATAGTTGGTAATTATAATTATATTGACCATGATTTTTCTTTGCATGTGGCACGTGGACTGGAATCGCTGTACTCACAACACATATGTATATCCTTTACGACCATATAGTTGAAAGGGGCCAGGCTAAATACTTCGAGACCCCAGTACTCGACCAGCAATCGTTGCTAATGCCTACGATCAGAATATAGTCGTAGTTCAAAAACTACAAGTGAAGCCTAGTACGGACTTTTTCCTGAATTTCAAATATGGAATTTTGCATTTAGGTCTACAATACACTGTAGACATGTCTGTAGAAATTTATTTGTATAGACACAATTTTGTTAATTTCACTGGGATTAAGCTACATACGCACAAATAATTGTTGTGTCGCTTTCGAGTCCAACGAACCTCCATAGTCCAACGAACCTCGTTAGCATTCAGATGTCTTAATTTTTACTGAAACCTAAATAATCACCGGCATTGGTATTTGTTTCAAAGCCACTGCAGAAAGTATTTTGATTAAAAATATTACAAAGGTTACTGATATAAGTTTTGGGGCCTTTATAAATATTTATAACTCATAAATGTTTTAACCTTTTTATATTTTCTTAAGACGAGTTAATTAAATCGAAGCTATACAATAGTTAAGCTGTGTCTATTAATTTAATAATTGACATCATCGATAGATAAAATGTTTATTATACCAGCTGCTTGGTCGTATATTAAAGTTTTAAATGAAAAATCTGTTTTATAACCCTTTTGTAAATTTTAAATATTATTGTAGAGAATACATGAATGTGGTTTCAATAGTTAACCCTGCTCTAGTCCGAAATGTAGGGTAGAGCTCTTTGAGCCAAATGCAAATTTACGCATAAAACTGCCATTATTTTTATTAATGGTTTTTATTTAAATAAATAAATAATAAAGATGAATACTATTCGATGTTATTGAAATTTATAAATATTTGTGTTTGTGGCCAAAGAGCAGACAGAAAGGAAAAAAATTTAACGCATATGTACGGGTATATACAAGGTGGCGCTAAAGTAATGTCATAATTTGAAAAACAAACCATGGATCGATACAGATATTAAAAACGTGGAACTGTTGTTTGTGCTTATTTGACGAATTTTTTATCGCTTGTTTTAACAAAGCGTGAATTTCGTCATCTTTTTCCTCTACGTTGTATTCCATGTGGTCGAACAATTGAGCATTTGGCTGAGCGCCTCGTGCAAGCTGGGTCCACTACAGATGTTGCAAGAAGTGGCTTGTTTGAACGAAACCATCGCTGCTGTTGCCAGTGATGTCACAGATAATTCATAAATATGGATGAGACGACGATGAGACACAATTAGATATCAGGAGAGGTGTTTGTTGAATTGAATTTCGGGGAAAAATTTG
Organism: Germaria angustata; assembly: GCA_963681545.1. NCBI lineage: Eukaryota > Metazoa > Arthropoda > Insecta > Diptera > Tachinidae > Germaria > Germaria angustata. Next base: position 32,295,751 of record OY812999.1, read on the forward strand.
AAAATATCCCCCCAAAAAGTGCAAACAGTCCACAAATTGGTGCCTGCTGACCGTCAGACAAGTTTAATTTACTGCCATACTCCGTTGAATTTGGTGCAAGAAGAGGTTTGTTGCATATCAGAAGTCGTAATGAGTAAATTTATGTTTCTGGGGGACATGTGAAATGCAAAAAAAGCAATTAAAGTCTAGAAAGCTCGCATTAAAAAAAGAAATCGCCGATTTGTAGCCAAGTGTTTTCAGAGCAACAATTCAAACTGCCTCACAATGAGGGTAGTTATGCATCAAATCGAAAGATGGCCATTTGAACGATCTAATTTCTTTCAAATTCATCAATTTCACACTCGCAGATAAGCTTTTTATAAAAACGCAGCTCTTTTTTTCATTTATAATTAAATAGCACCTAATTGAAATTATCACACTACTTTCGCCCCACCTTGTATTTCTTTTTATTTGTAGAATCCAGGGATGTAAATGAATGATTATTTCTTTAATGAAACAGCCAATCATTAAAGCAATGAATTTTAATATTTTAAATAAAAATAAAAAACCAATTAAAATAAATATGGACGAATTGAAAATGAATCAGAAATTAATGAATGAATTCAGTTTACAAAATTTATGAAGTGAATTAAAATTTTAATTTTAATTTTAATTCTTTAAAAATTTAAATTTTTTCAATCATTCATTTTTCAAAATATATAAATACGTAAGGTTAACTGAAATTTGATTTAATTTATTATATACCCAAAAATTTTAAAACAAAAATAAAATTTCAATATTAAAAACTTGTTTCTTTTACAAATTCTGACAATGTCAATAAAAAAATATTTGAAAAAAAAAAAACAAATTTTTAGTTTGAAAATATGATTTCACCTTGAAAATTTTTTTAATTAATTCCTATTTATTTTTTGTAAAATGTATGATGTGTCAAAAAAAGTTTAATTCATAAAAAATTCATTTAAATTTTAATTCAACTTATATTTTTTGTTAAATTACTGCATTCAAAGTATTTTAATTCAATAGGATTGTGTTTATATTTTAATTTAACTAATTTTTTTGGCAATAAATAAATTAATACATTTAAAATTTTCGTCATTCATGATGAATTAAAAAGCAAATTTGAGTCATTCTTTTATAAATCAGGCAAAAAGCAGCAGATGAAGAAAAAAACAGTCTTATATGACCGTCACTTGTATCATAAATAAAAAATTTAAAATTATAGACTGCCTAAATACAATATTTATTTGCTCTAAATATTGACACTTTCCTAAATATTGCTGAAGGTCATTGATATTCCCTGAAGAAACAACATCTCCATTGTTATAGAACTGGTACAGAGTTGGCTGAGCTCTTCAGGAAATCGCTTATACTTGTGTGTCGAGGAAAATTGCTCTACTTTGTTAAATTTTTATTTCCACCTGAGCAATGGCCAAACTACGTTAGACAAAAAGTAAGGGTTCTGCTAAATTGGATCTTTGTGAAATGATTCTAAGTGAAACGAACTATTCTTTTCAGATACCCATTATAAAATGATGTTTTTTTTTTGTTTGTCAAAGAGATTAGAATGAAATTATCGTTCGCAACACCTGGACAACATCAATCATATATATTATAATTTCAGTTAAGAATCACCTGAAAAGATGATAGTGCAATGGACTCGAATAATTATAGTATTATAATTACAATATAACAGAGAAGGCCTATTTACGCCCATGCTTTTATGATATACGAAACGGATAAAATTTACAAAAACTACATATATTAAAAATTGCACGTAGACTAGTTGTACCTAACGATATAACAAAACAGGCAGCACATGAAATTTCCTACAATTTCTTACAATACTCTTTGGCCCCACAGTTGCACAATAGATAAAGTTTAATCCAACAAAATTGCATAAAAAATTCTGACTATAAATACGGTCATATTCAAATTATTGATGAATTATATGTATTTTTATGACAATTGCAAACATATTTTGAAAATCTTGCTTCCACTTCTTGTAATTTTCTTTTTCGAGAACTCGAGGATATACGATTATAATACGTGAATTCACGGTAATGCAGACTTCTAATATAATAAACTATCCAGTAATATCAACACAATGTTTTCTATAAGAACTCTCTGAATAGTGAACAAAACTTAAGGGCCCAAAAAAACTTATACTTGCAATTTTAATCTTATTTTTTTCCAAATGTTTGTAAGATATGTGACTTTTTTGACAAAATCCATTGATTTTGCATCACCATTTTTGTATTGGGTACTGTTAAAAAGTTCGATATGGGCGAAAACTTACTATAACCAAAGTTAATTATATCCATAGCAATTTGTATGAAATATTTGTACAAAATTGTTGGGAACAGAGAAGTTGTTCTTTATAGGCTATAATTCGTTATAAAAGGTGTATATCCGGGATCCACTGTATTTATATGGCTTCAATTATTTCCAATTACCGCATACTTTGAAAAACAGCTGTTCAAATATATCTTAACTATCTTTGAAAGTTAATTTCCTTCCCAAATATTATCCAGTGAACTTTCATTGTATTACAGAAACAGCTCTGATTTAAGCCTTTCCTTTCCAAAACTAACCAAAAGTTTTGTTGTTTCATTCTAACAGCTGCGTCAATGAGATTTTTATATCAAATTCTGTCCAAATAAAACTGGAAAGCTGATTTTTATGTTTAAAAATTTATTGCACAATACAAAAATATTTTCCTAAATGAAATGGATATCACAATCCTGAGTAAGTTGGATATTTCCAAAACAATTTTTTATCAGTTGGAACTTTAATCTCTCTTACACTTGCAATTGAAGATGAATTCAGCATTAAAAAAAATTTCACAATCAAATTTTGTAAACAAATTCGATCCAATTTGGCAGAACCCTTACTTTTTGTCTAACGTAGTTTGGCCATTGCTCAGGTGGAAATAAAAATTTAACAAAGTAGAGCAATTTTCCTCGACACACAAGTATAAGCGATTTCCTGAAGAGCTCAGCCAACTCTGTACCAGTTCTATAACAATGGAGATGTTGTTTCTTCAGGGAATATCAATGACCTTCAGCAATATTTAGGAAAGTGTCAATATTTAGAGCAAATAAATATTGTATTTAGGCAGTCTATAATTTTAAATTTTTTATTTATGATACAAGTGACGGTCATATAAGACTGTTTTTTTCTTCATCTGCTGCTTTTTGCCTGATTTATAAAAGAATGACTCAAATTTGCTTTTTAATTCATCATGAATGACGAAAATTTTAAATGTATTAATTTATTTATTGCCAAAAAAATTAGTTAAATTAAAATATAAACACAATCCTATTGAATTAAAATACTTTGAATGCAGTAATTTAACAAAAAATATAAGTTGAATTAAAATTTAAATGAATTTTTTATGAATTAAACTTTTTTTGACACATCATACATTTTACAAAAAATAAATAGGAATTAATTAAAAAAATTTTCAAGGTGAAATCATATTTTCAAACTAAAAATTTGTTTTTTTTTCAAATATTTTTTTATCGACATTGTCAGAATTTGTAAAAGAAACAAGTTTTTAATATTGAAATTTTATTTTTGTTTTAAAATTTTTGGGTATATAATAAATTAAATCAAATTTCAGTTAACCTTACGTATTTATATATTTTGAAAAATGAATGATTGAAAAAATTTAAATTTTTAAAGAATTAAAATTAAAATTAAAATTTTAATTCACTTCATAAATTTTGTAAACTGAATTCATTCATTAATTTCTGATTCATTTTCAATTCGTCCATATTTATTTTAATTGGTTTTTTATTTTTATTTAAAATATTAAAATTCATTGCTTTAATGATTGGCTGTTTCATTAAAGAAATAATCATTCATTTACATCCCTGGATTCTACAAATAAAAAGAAATACAAGGTGGGGCGAAAGTAGTGTGATAATTTCAATTAGGTGCTATTTAATTATAAATGAAAAAAAGAGCTGCGTTTTTATAAAAAGCTTATCTGCGAGTGTGAAATTGATGAATTTGAAAGAAATTAGATCGTTCAAATGGCCATCTTTCGATTTGATGCATAACTACCCTCATTGTGAGGCAGTTTGAATTGTTGCTCTGAAAAGACTTGGCTACAAATCGGCGATTTCTTTTTTTAATGTGAGCTTTCTAGACTTTATTTGCTTTTTTTGCATTTCACATGTCCCCCAGAAACATAAATTTGCTCATTATGACTTCTGATACGCAACAAACCCCTTCTTCAAATTCAAATTTTGTAAACAAATTCGATAAAATGATTTTATCGAGAGTTTACTGTATTACTGATGACATTGTTAGGCAAACTTTGTTTACCACTGGACGCTGCATCAAAAAAAAATATTATCACTAAAACCAACATGTTTTTTTTTAATTTTACTAAATAAAAAATACACTATTTCATAAAGACAATAAGGATTTACTTCCGCAGTGTTTGAGGAACATCACATTGGTATTGAGCGTGTTTTACCTGTCCTTAGAAGCGGTTTTAAAAGATCTTGTAAGATCTTATCTTATCTATAAAATAGAAAAGAGAGCTTTTTATAGACACGATTCAGCTGGCAATTGTCTATCGTAAGCCCTACAAATTGTGCTTTGAATCGAAGTGGACATTCAAGCTGAGAATTTTGAATATTTTTGTTCAATATTTTGTTTTCATTTTGGCTTTTTTGTGCTCTGTTTCAAAGATGATTAAAGTTTATAATATTTTGAAATCTGATCACAGTATTTCACCGACATTTTAACACTATGAAAAACTTTGGTATTGATTTTAAAGACAATTTAAACCTTGTTTGCACAGATTTTTTAATTATTAAAAATTAGACTAATCATTATAAATTCTAAAAAAATGAATTACAAGAAAATACACAACTCACCGATGCATTTTGATTTGAATAAATTTTTACATATTTTGGTATTTGACATTGATGTATCAAATAGACAAATTTCAATGAAAATATCAAGCTGATGGTTTTTGATGGCCTTAAAGTCTTCAATAACTAATTTGCATCTATTATAAGCTTAGAATAATTATTTTTATAAATTAGACGGTAGGTCTATGTCATATATTGGGTTATAGTTTAACATGGTAAAACATTTTTCTCATACAAACTTATCCCTGAAATCCATTTTTGTGGGATATTCAATCAACAAATGTGAACGAGTATGAAATTAACCCTTGGGCGCATTTTAAGTTTTGGTTTATTTTTGGCATTCAAGTGGAGTCTTTAGCTTTGGAGTGTATGAAGGCAAATATTTTTAAGGATATTTTCACCGGGCATTTCGCTGTTTAATATGAGTGTTTATCGCTAAAGGGGACAAAAATGGTACATACTCGTACATTGAAGATTTGAAGGGTTAAATGTTGGTCGTAAACATATTTCGTAGTGTTTTATATAAAATTGCTGAACATCTTATACGTTAAATGTAAAGCTTACGAAATCTCCCACCTTGATTCACTATAACAATTTGAAAAATGGGGATCTTAAAGTCCCCCAAAATGTTGATGTTTGTTGCTGTTGATTACATTAACGATTCCTTTGATTTGACATACTTGTCATACTTTGACATATTTTCTGTATGTTTTCAAACATTCGGTTCAAAATCTTTTAAACTATTTTAGCGATGGTTATTCGGAGATTGTGGTCCTGTATTTTATTTTAAAATGTTTGACATGACTTTAACTTGAACTTTTCGAGGTAGTCTAAAAGATATCCTACCTTGCACGAAAAACTAAGTAAAAGCATCGCTCATGTAGTCGCAAAGAGGTAAATAGTAATAATCGTTCAATAAATGAACTATTTTGCAAAAACGCGTGATTGTTTTACATCTTATTTGACTCTGTTTATTCAAGATCTTGCAGCCTTACGAAATCGAAACAGTTCAAGGACTATTGCAAGATTAGTGTTTTTTTTCCAAAAATATTAAATTTTGTGCATTTAATCTAGCAAATGTTTAATTTCATTATAATCCTCATATACTTATTCACACATATTCGTACACATATATGTACATACATACATTTGAATGCATTTGAAGAGAGGAAATAGAAACCGAAAGAAAAATGTACAATGACTAACGTTAATAGTCGATTTTTCGCCAATGGAACACATGAACAGAAAACATTCATGTGGATTATTTGCGTACAAATATTTATTCCATCATCTTTTCGAGATGGTCGTTGCGTTTGTCTCATTGACCATCAGCAGCAGAAATAGTTGAAACATCTTGTACTTGCTGATACAAGTACTTGCTTGTGTGGCAATTCTGTTAAGAGTTGCAAGCAGCAAAGCGTAATGTCACACTTAATGTTGTCTTTTTAAAATTTGTTGGTACTTGAAGCCTTTAATCCGGCCACAAATGTTTTTATTGCAATATGGCTTTTTTCATATTGCTGTTTTCTAGCAGCAGCAATTGAAATTACAAAAGCGGGAGCAATAGCAATGTGTTGCTAGTACTTTGTGGTTTCGATGGTTTATGTGGTTGAATATTTTTCACCCGCTTTTAGCTTTTAATGCACGATTTTCTATTGGCATTTTTTCACACATTTTCCCTATTTTCTCCATTACCCTGTGGTAATTTTATTTTGTTTTGACATAATATTTAATGATACAAGTGTCGGTTGTAGTTGTTAGTGGAGAAGCGACACACACAATCGTTCGTGTTGAAATTGTATCATCGAAAGCAGCGCACAGCACTCGTTGCAACGTTTGTAAAGAAATAAATTAAAAATGAAATTGTTACGTATTTGTTGCTGCTGGTACCGACGTGTGTTTTAACTAATTTGTTAATTATATGAATTATTGCAATAGCAAAGTTATCGATACATATGATTGAGATGATTACTGATATTTGTGTAATTAGAAGCAATCAAAAAATCATGATGTGACAATACGAGTATCATATATTTTTTATATTGCAAATTACATTTTAAGTTGTTTCAGGGGGTTTATTTTTTTCACAAACACAAACTGCGAACCTCTTTTCACATGCCTGCAGGAATACCCAGAGTCTTTCGTAGGAATCGATTCTGCGATCCTCAGGCTACTATTCTAGAACACTAATATGAGGGGGCAACTAAAGTCTTGTTAATCGCCACGGCTAAGAAGACAATTCATATTTGCCGACAATCTAACCTGCCACTTAACCCTTGTACTTTAGCATACCTCAAGGGCCTGCCCTCATACGCTTTGCAAGATTTTGTGTTTCGTAACGATATCAAGGCGTGTTAAGCTAAGCATCGTCTCCAAATCAGCATGAGGGGCCGACCTCATCGTAATCGTAAGACATGCCATCCTTTGCACCTTGTTCAGCACGCAGAGATACGAACTCTTGTTCACCGCCCTCCACTAGACAAATCATCCATAGGTGAGGATGGCTCTGATCATTGTCCTATACATCCAATTTATGATGTATGCCGTTAGTTCCCATAGTTTCAAACTGCCTCCTTACACGCATGAAAAGCACATAAGGCCTTCTTTACCTTCTCCTCGACTACATATCTCCAAGGTAGCTTGGAGTCCAGAATATTGCCGAGGGATTTCGCTCTCGTCCAAAGTTCCAGACTAATATTGGTCTAAACTCAGGAATTTCATATCGCAAATTAAGCTCTTTTTAACTGTGTCTCTCCCGAAAATTGTACTCTTTGTATATATTAAATTAGTGCTGTTATTGTTTTATATGCTCATGCTATTGAGGTGGTAAGGGCGTTAACGGTTATTCATGTCATGTGGAAATAATATTTTCAAATTCGAGTTCAAGTATACGAAAAAAATTACATTTCCTTAATACGAGCATAGAGCAATATAGAATGTATTTTGTAACAAATAGCATTTGAAGTACTTCCAAAAAAACGTTTTTCAAACATCCTCAGCATGATTTCAGATCCAGTGAACAGGGTGCAAAAAAGTAAATGAAAAGTCTATGTTAAAGTCATTAGAAAAAAATCATAATATTTATTACCATCGGTTTACAAATTGTGGATCTTATTGACTTCTTTCGAAGTTCTTTTTTTACGTTGAGTTTCTGGATTCTTATTTGTAAAAAGAAAACTTTTTTGAAATATATCCTTATTATTCATACTTAATTTTTTCAAATAGTCAAACGTGTCCTTAAATTCAGCATGCGTCAAAAAAGTTGAAGACACTAGGTCGGTTATGGACAGTTAGACTCTTGTGTCAACGTACCGGTCGGTTCCTTAAAAACATTGCTTTCTTTCATGCGTACAAAATTCAGCTTACTCAGGAGCTCAAACCAGCAGACCATGGAAAGCGCCGGATAGTCGTTCAATGGTTAATGGAGCAAAATGTCAATTTATCGAACATAGTCATCTTCTCCGATGAAGCGCTCAGAAAATTCTCATGTAATCCATGAGAAACAAACTCACCAACTGCGAGCAACTTTTCCGTGCGGATTTTGTTTAGGCGACATGATTCGGCCTTATTTTATTTACGATGTGGTCAAAACTGTAGTGACTGTGAACGGCATTCGTCAACCTGGACGGCAAGGATCTGGAAGACATGTGGTTTCAGCAATACGACGCAATCTGCCATACCGCACAACAATATCTAGTACAAATTATATGAAGAAATTCTGATGTCTACTGGCCACCAAGATCATTGGATCTAACGTCATGTGATTTTTTCCTTTGGGGTTGTATGAAATCTCTGGTTTGTGCAAATAAACCAGAAACAATTCCTGAGCTCAAATCGGAGATTCACCGCGTCACTGGTGAGAGTCATGGAAAATTTCTTGAAAGGGATAATAAGAAACAACTATTTAAAAATACGCGTTTTTATTTTAAAATGAAAAACTGCATTCTTACTGAGACACCCTTTAGAATATAAGGTATTAATATTTTTATAAAAACAAAAAGTCACCTTTCGTACATGCGAGTACCTCGTATGCCATCATAAGTTCCTATTAAAACAAAATAATACTCGATCAAAAATTTTTACTTCATGACCATTTATTAAAGCTCTTGCAAACAACATTTTTCCTAAGAAATTGTATGTGTGTCTAAAAAATTTTAAATTTGCAACAAAATAAATAAAAGCAAATATTTTTGGTGTTTTCGTTGTCAAGGTTACAACATTTTGTTGCTAATATTGTTGCTGATGTTGTTTTTGTAATGCCAGTGCAATAACTGTTCGAGGAGCACAAATATAGTTGCACATTGTGGTTTTTCAACTTTAATTATCATTGTTTTAATGGACTTGAATGGTGAATGGGTGCAAGCAGCAGTTGCCAGTCCATGATTTAAGAATTTTTTTCCGCTGGTTGTTTGTTGTTGTTCTTTTTTAGCGTTTTTCATTACAACGTAATTTTAAATGGTTGGCAGACAGTTAGAAGGCCATTTTGCTGTTGGTTTTTTCTGCTTTTGCAAGTTTTCAACATTAAACTGGCTCTCGAAACAGCGGTATTGTATTGGAATAACCCAGTTGGCCAAATCGTCGCACACGATTATGTGTTTAACGATCGATGTACGGTTTGTCCTCGTTAAATTGTGTTTTTAAGGGACAAAGTCTTTCATTCTGGCCGGTATTAGGCAGTTTTAAACACAATATTAGGTGACGTGTCATAATCCCCACGGACATAATCCCCATTTCAATTATGGGGCTTATGTCCGGTTTTTTTTTCGGTCGTAACCCCATAAAGGAATGGGGTTTATGTCTGAAAATAAAGCGGTCGCAATCCCCACAAAGTAATGGACATAACCCCCATAAAAATTGGGATTATGTCCAATACGATTACGGACATAAGCCCCATTATGGGGATTATGGCTATTTCCAATGAGGTCATAATCCCCACAATCATCGGTTTAGGTTAGGTTAGGTTGATTGGAGGGGTATGATAGCCCATGTCATACGACATACACTTAAGCCAGTGAAGGCTTGTTGTGCGCTCCATCGGTTTCGCTTACAAACTTTTTCTGTATAGCCGACCTTGGGCCGGGCTGAAAGATTTTCTCCTCTATGGTATTTCGAACACCGGCTTCGCTAACAAAATATTTTCCTCCTTCAACCTTCAGGTGTGGTATAGAAGTTATTTCATTTTAATTAATTAAAGAGCTATTATTAGGAGTCACCTAATGGAAGCTATTTAATTAGGACTTATTCCATTATTCTGGCTACAGAGAAAACTTTTAGTCAGCGAAGCCGGTGTTTGTTATACCAGGCCGGGAATGGCTCAATGATCTCTCTATGGTATTTATAATAAGTTAATAAGTTAAACTAAGAATTTTGTTTTTTGTAAAGAATTTCGACTTATTTTCGTTGGACATAATCTCTATAGCAAACGGTCATAATCCCCATGGAGATTATGTCCGTTTCGGAAGTGGACACAATCCCCACTTTATTATGGGGGTTATGACCGGAAAAAAACAGGCCATAATCCCCATTTCTGGAAAGGGGATTATGTCCGTGGGGATTATGTCCGGGCACCGCAATATTAGCGACTATTGTTGTCTTATATTATATGGTCTTTAATATTGCCCGCTTTCAAGAACTAAAGTCTCAATATCTTAAATGCAAAACAAGATAAACGACACTGCGGTCGACGATTTGTTTTGAACTGTTAATATGTTTTTTATGACCACGTCGGAGGAGTTTTTAACGATTTTTGTAAGACATTTTTAAATTTGTCACTCATCACATAAATTTTCTCAATGACACTACATAAGAAATTTTGAGTTGTGTTGAGTGACGTAGTACTAGAAACTGTCATGAAGAAAAATACAACCAACGACAAGATGAGCGATAACGTCTTAAAGGTTGCTCCATTTTGAACCAGTTGACTACAGCATGATCAACTCAGTAGTGAATATTAATGACATGAATGAGCATTCAACATGACAAGGACATTTTTCATTAATTGGCGATTGAGTAGAAGGACAAGGTTTTTTATAAAATCCTTAACAACTACATACATAGAATTGTACCCATCGCAAAAGATGTCTTAAAGAAAAGGTCGACTGGGGAAGTCTCAATAGAAATGTATGGTGATATTTATCCACTGAAAAAGGTGCCATAAAAAAACTGGTGGTTTCCGATTAAATTTTTGAGTCACTCAGAGACAAATATTAGTAAATCTACGTTTTTACTTTTGGTATAAATTATTTATTTTTACTAAAATATGCCGAACCAAATAAGGGTATTGATTTTAGTTTTTGCTAAGGTCCTTAAAATATAAGTTCATACAACATTTTCAAGGTCCTAGTACAGCTATGCATCATACATTTTTTTTTATTTCTTTTATACAGTTATTTAATAAAAATTTAGAAAAAATTTGTGTAAAACCGACGAGTTTTCTCTTGTAAAAAAAAATTATTATAAGGAATTTCTCCTAAAATTTTTTGTTGCAAATTGTGTTGCTTCTATTTGGATCGCTCCGAGCTCTGCATATTTTATAACAAAATTTTAAATTTTGTTTATTTGATCTTAGGCTTAGATCAATTTTATGAAGCCTAGAAGCTGTGTAAAATGTCCTACGAAAATCATGTAAGTCAATATTTTAAAATTTTAACATTTGAACAATTCACTTTTTGTTTTGCTGAAATAAATCAAGCAGTTTGAGAAGTTTGAACATCATATGTTTATGCCGAAATATCAAATACAATATGAGAATTCCTTATTGTATATGTAAAATACAAATAACATAAACATAGTAGGCTTTCATACAAGCAGGACAACAACCAATTTATATTTATTTATTTAATTTATTTTATTTAATTACATATTTAATTTAAAGCTTTTTTGTAATATCACAATCTCTGCATTTATTTTCTTTGAAAAAATGCAAAGAAAACATTCGAAGCATACTTTTCCCAATATAATAAAGATAGCTTTTACATTGGTGAATAGGAATTAAAAAAGATAACTTCATGGCTTTTCTGGAAGCACTTTTTTGCAAGGATACTATGAAAATATCAAATGGTACTGAAGTTTGTGGCTTTAACTGCTCATGCGCCGGCGTTTCTTTGGTCGCTAGACCGGATCGTCAGACATACAAAGGGCGTGTAATTACAAAAATGTTGCAAGAAATATAAAATAGACTCATATGAACATAAATTGTTTGCTGTGCTGTTTGTATAAAAGCATTCTAAGCTTAATATGATTATGTATTTTGTAATTTTTATATACGATAGAGAATTCTCATATTGTGTTTGAATGTTTTGGCATGAACATACGAGTTTGAATGTTTTCAAACTGCCTAAACTGCCTAAAGCCACAACGATTAATACATTTTTTTTAAATTCTAATTGTTTAAACGATTAGTTGGGGAGAATATTCCAAATTATAAATTTTAATATTAAGTGCTAAGATTTTTATTTTACACCAGTTTTATTTCCACAAAAGCATAGCAAGAAAACGTGGTCGTTCCAAATTCAACTAAACCCCTGAAGAAAATAAAAATTAAACAACAACAAAAAATAAGCCAACAAAACAATACGTAATAAAATGTATTTATTTCATTTCTGAGCAACAAATTATTTTCTGTTCATATTTCTAATTTTACTTGAAGTGTTATATTGTACAATGTAAATGTCATTAATGTTACAAAAAAAATTTTTTTGACATTACGACAATTTTCATTTGATTCCTCTCCTATAAAATCCAATGAAAGTCTATACACTTGTGCTATATTGAGAAGCGGCCTTCACCAAGCATTACACGCATACTGTGTTCAGACATGCATCTTAATTGCACTATTAGGAAGTTTACTCAATTAAAGCTTTAATTGCACTGAACTTGCCATGCAAGAAAACAATTGTGCAATTATTGCTTAATTGAGTCAAATTCCCAATGAAACCTTCGTGGATTCTGTTCAGTGAGGAGGGAAAATTCTATTCAATGACAAAATGAAATGTGATGAAAAATAATTGTTTTTTTTTAAATACGAGTATATAAAAACACACCTCTTCGAAATATATTTTGTACATAAAAATATTTTTGATTTTTTTAAAATAAATGTTCTCTAAAATTATTTTCAAAATTTTTGTGTTATCGAGTAGGAAATATTTATTCGAGTGTAATATTGGCAACCCATTTAAGCTGCATTACATGATTTTATATATTTGAATTCATATCATGTTATGGGTCTGATAGTATGTCTGTCTCTCTATCTGTCTGTCTACGCCAGCAGCAGTCAGTATTTAACAACAGCTGTTGTCTAGTGTGCGGTTAATATATGTTGGCTCTAGTTTTTCAATTTTATTGCATTTTTTGAGTGTATAATTTTTAAGTTATATTACTACGTTTTTCAACTCACCGGTTACGTAATGGCATTTTAGTGGTAAACATTTTTTATTAAACAATTATAAACTGAAAAGAGAGAAAAAAGCAATTAAAATAAAAGGAAGTAATTGAATCAAATAAAAAGCGTTCTTTCAAATTATCTCTGCTATTAAATTATTTTTAAATATTAACGCTTCTTTGCTAGAGTAATAGTTACGTGATCGGTGCAAACTAAATGAAAATAAGCGAGGTTCTTAATTAAATAGCGTTTATACAATGGCCTTAGATGTGGTTTTAATTGAACCATCACTAATTGTCAGAACATCTCGAAAATTATCTCGCAGAAGTCATTCACGTTATACGACAGTTATTGCTACCGAGAAATAAGATCTGCGGTAGAGTAATTAACGATGCTGTGTGTAGTTACAAATCGGTTCAATATAAATAATATCTCAGTATTGCTTGGATGAGGAGTTTCCCTTTCAATGGCATTTCGGTTATAAAAAAATTTACTGGAAGCATGTCGAATGGGCGGTTTTAAGAAAGTGGCAAAGAATATATATATTATTTCTACTTAATAAAAATCTGAAAAGTTTTTAAAATCAGCTCGCAAAAAATATTCAAATTATCCTACTGCTTCTCGTATTACAAATGTGAAAGTTTGTATGTTTTAATATCTGGATGTCTGTTACCTCATCATGCAAAAACGGCTGTTCAGATTAAGATAAATTTCGGGGCACAGATATTCTATACCCTGGCTTTATATATAGGATACCTCTTATTATGGTATCGGACTTGGTTTGGACTTCCATGTGCTCATACCTTATAAAGGGAAATCACACATAACCATATGAACAGACTTCAATGAAATTCTATTCCTGAATTAGCATACTGTATGACGTGTATCACTTGGGGATAAATACTATAATTTTTATATTTTATATTTAGATTTTAATAAAACTTGGCACTGATATAGTTTCCTGGGACATAAAAAAGTGACTTGCACTATTTTGGGACAACACCACAACTCCAAATAGTTCCATAACCTTTTATTTAGGGAATATTTTTCGGACCCCAGTCAAGAAGGCTTTCAAGCAAAAGGTTTATATTCGTGTAAGCGGGTAGAAAATTTGGTCATTGGTATACATCGGCCACTGAGAGTGTTTGATGGTATTTCCACTATCGTCGAAGGCAGAAAAGCTTCAACTTACGTAAAACATGCGTATTTAAGCAGACGTAAGTGTAAATTTAAATTTATCAATAACTTTTGTCACCCATTGGCTACAGATAATGAGTGAATTTTGTATATTTTTCCGAAATAAAAGAAAAAATTCTTGCAGGCACCGTAATGAGAAGTGATGAAAGAACAACTTACTGCATATAAATTTCAAGTATCTAAAAATTAAAAAACATATATACCCACATACTCGAACTAAAATCTGGTGTTCAAGTTCAATTCATCCGAGAGGGAAAACTTACTACTTCAAATTAAAAGGTTCCATTTTACCCCAAAGTTGAAACTTACAATGACCATATTGATATTCCTAGGACCAAACGGTTAAAGTGCCCGCCTTGCCTCTTAAATGTATGGTCACTTTGATTTCAGTTGCTCAACAGCATCAAGCGGCAGTAACTTACATGCCTCGACTAGAAATAAATGAATATGTGTTTACACCAAAAATGGCTAAACAATTCTTATCCAAATATCAGGATCCATAACATGCAATTTCCTTTTACACTCAATTTTTGCCAGCTGGAGTGCTAAAACACTCCTTCCCATTGTTTGTTTTCATCTCGTCAAGAATACCATACAAGAATTAACCATAGATCCTTTTTCAAAAAAGAAATTTCCCAACAATGGCTCTATAACTTCTAAAAATATTCTTAAAAATACTTTCAAATAATTTGATTATATTTTTATTTAAAAAAACAATTAACATAATTATAAATAAAACCGAATTTTTTAATCGTTTAATAAGAAGACCTTGTGCTTCAATAATACTTTAATGGGAATTATAAAATTAAGGCCCTTAAAAAATAATATGCGAAAAAACAGTGGGTTTTAGGGTTGGAATAACACAAAGACAAAAAAAGGTACTTCTGTCCGAAATGTGGTGGTTCTGTTTTTTTATATTTTATAATTTGGGAACCACTTTTTTTAATCGCAAATGAAAGAAATTTAAAAAATACATGGTGGCGCGAAAGTAATGTCATAATTTGTACTGCCTGTCATTTTGTTACAAATAAAAGAGTCGTGGTTTCATAAAAAAGTTTATTATTGACGTGTTTATCGCTCCATGGCTTGTTGACAAGTAATTCTCTATATATCTACATCATGAGTGTCTAATGCAAAATGGCAGCCAATGCAAATTGCGACATTGCTTGTGCCCCACTCTGTATATTAATATATTTTGTGTGTATTTAATCAAGTTTTTTTTCCATATCGATGGTGGTGTAAAAATCTATACTTATATTTTAAAATTTTTATATATTTTTTACTACTATATACTATAACGAAGGAATAAAAAAAACGCATTTTATTTTCATATGAAAACCATGGAAAAAATCGATTTTAGCAACCTCTTGTGACAGGAAAAGTAATTTATTATGAAAACGGCTTGTCTTTTGAAGTTGTCTATTAGATGATTTTTGTCTAAGTACGGTGGGTGTAGAGGTCCAGGTTTTTATGCCTGAATTGTAAAAGACGGTAAAACATGATACACCGCATTTTTTGACCGATTAGTGAGATTAGGTTGTTAGAATTATGGCCTTAAATAATGTAATTTTACGCTATTTAAATTTTTCTATACCAAGTTATATGAATCCAAAGGGCCACGTTACCAATCCCATCCCAATTACTATTTGCAATTAGTACAGTGGTCGCCACATTTACTGAAATTCAACAATTTAAGCAAGTTGATTCATTCCATACTTATGAAGCACAAAAATATTATTATCATTATAATTTTTTTTAAGTTAAATCTTGGAACTCCTTTTATAAAGACCACAAAAGATTATACCATTAGAGATTAAATTTCAACAAATGCTAACAACTCATATTCTTAAATATTACAAGTAAATTGTTGAAATTGTAAATTAAAATTATCAGCAGTACAAATCCATTTGCCAGTGACTTTTAGTTTCCCTTTTAAGTTTTTTTTTTTATTTAATTTCAATATGGAAATTATCATTAAACTTGACAGAAATGCATAATCATCAAAAAACAAATTAAAGAAAATTCTATTGAAATGACATTTGTTATTCAAAAGATCACACAATTTGTATTTCCCGCAAAAATTAATTAGATAAGAAATAATAAATGGCTGAAAGATGAAATCAACTCGCAAGTAACGAATGCGTCAACAGAAATTGAAAAATGCAACAAAAAGCTTCAACAATTTATTGAGCTATATACGACTTTGAAGAGCTTTACAAGCTCTTTCTCCTTCTCCAAAAAGGATGGAAAGTTAAAAAAACATGTGTCCGTTCTAAGTACCAACACAAATATTCCTTAGGGGCATCATCAATAAAGAGACTGTCATGATTAATGGATAAGAACACTTTGGACCTTTCCGTCAGGATTATTGCGATCATTAAATGAACATTGTTAATAACACAGCTTAACTGAAATACAATCAACAAGTTGAAAGACTATCGATTTTTATGCCTTTACACATGTAAATAAGACGTTATCAGCAATTTTTCTAATGACGATACGATCATTTAAAAAACAATATTTCTTAAAAGTGATAAAATGTGTTCGGTTTCATTTCAATTTAATTAATAAACAGAATAATCTGAGTTCACATTCTATTTCAATCACATTTTCTTTGAAATCGCAATATCTCTAAGGAATCGGACATGAATGTATCATTCAATTCTGGTACCAAGTCTAATATATGAAGACTTGGTATGTATTAGGACCTAGCGATGCCCATTATGTATGAAATATAAAATCAAGCAAATGTCTGATGCGGTTTCGTTGGGTGGTACTCCTCACAAGTGCTAAATTTTCCATGACTGCGGCGTAGAAATCAGAGCATGATCTCGGTGGCTAGATCACATCTCCTTAACCTCAAATCGCTCGTGTAGTATGAGCTATGTGGCACGTAGCTCCATACCGTTCAAACCACATGTCCTTGGTATCCATATCATCCAATTCAGAGCAAAAACTATAACCTTCGTCTTTTTTTAAGAGGAGTAACACCCAGGCAATTAATGCCTACTGCTTAAGGTATTACTTCTTTGTGAAAGGGATACTGTAGAGAGGACAGTTGATGAAACGAGTATAGAGAGAGATGGAGCTTTTCCCGTTTTTTTAATTTTTTTACAGCAGAGTTGCAGCGAAACTGATGTTAATTAAGTTTGAACTGTATGTGTTAGCCATTTTATTAATTGTTTAATTTTTGTGACGATTCTGCTAACATTACCGACCAAGGAGCGGGCTGTAATGTATATAGTACATTAGCGTAGAAGGGCATCAATCGCTACCGTTACTGTTTAGTGACCAGTTCTTTGCCTTCATCACTTAAACAGTCCAACGGCAATTAACACAACGCCATACAAATCAGAAAAATTCATGATGTTGATGACTTGTCTTGAACAAGGATCGAACCCAGGATCTTATTCATAAATTACTATATAGTCAACGTGCTAACTACTTCAGGTGATGGCCCAGCCGACGTTGTTCATAAATAAATATTGACCGATGACGCCACTATCCCGAAATTCACACCAAACAGCGACTTTCGGAATGCAGTAGACTCTCTTGGATCTCATGTGAATTGCTATCGTCCTGAATTCGATAATTTTGTTCGTTGACGTACCCATTCATCCAGAAAATGGTCGAACGCAACACCCATTTTGATACAATTTTAATTATTTATACGTATTTTTCAACGCTATATCTGCCAGTATTAATCTGGATAAAAGGATTGAATAAACAACAGTCAATTTGACAGATGTAGCTTCAACAATGTGGCCGCTATAAACCCGGTATTTAGCCAAGAATACAAAAATGCTTAAGTCTTGCATTTATGCTACTATATCTCTAAAAAATAGTTAGTGATATTTTCGTAGGTGGCAGATGAAAGTAATTATGGATTAGTTATTTCTATATAAATAATTTAAGTTACATACATTACGTTGGCCTGTGTAATCTTCTCTAGATATTCACATTTTCTTAAATTTTTTTTATTCATTAAATAGTTCTTGGGGGATTTTTCCGTTCAATAGTTGGCATGGACCTAGTCCCAATACCTATAATTTGCCTTCTTAATTGCCCTAGTACAATTTGTTATTTTGGCTGTGTTGAAATAGTCTGTTGAATCTGGAATTGATTTTTTTTTTTGTAATTTATTTAAGTTGTGACTCGTTTTGGATATATGCCGGTTTATGGAGTTCATAAGCTTTTGAATAAATTCATTGTATAAGCGATAGCCCTACGAACTGTACATATGAAATCTGTCCAAAATATTCCCACTCTTAAGTGTAGCTCTCAAATTTTGTCTAATATTTATGGTATACAGGAGGCTCAAAGCTAATCTCTCAATATGAACTGGCTGCTATTTTGTTATAAATGAAAAAAGTACTATATTTTTATAAAAAGTTGATTTGGAATTGGAAAAAATTAAATCGCTCAAGTGCCCACCTCCCGAATTGATGCATAATTGCGCTCGTTTTGTAGCATTTGAAATTGTTGCTCGCAAAACAACCGGATTCAAATTGGCGATTTCCTCTTAAATGTCAGCTTCCAGGACTTGCGAGATTTTAAGAAGCTCAAAAGGATTTTTGCTGTATAAGCGGCCAGTTCAAAACTCCAAAACGGAGGATCACCCAAACTGGAAATTGATTGGTGCCTCGAAATCTCCATCGTTGCCTGATCATTGTGAGCGGTCGCTACGTCCTGTTTAAAACAATAATGATTAATCATTGTTGATGCTTTTCACGTGGAATCTCTGGGGTCCAGAAAAGGTGATCGTGACTCATTATGATTTTTAATACGAAATCATCCTCATCTTGCACCAAGTTTAACGGAGTATGGTAGTAATTCGTGAACAGTTTTGCACGTTGTAGGGGAACATTTTTAAACGAAATTCGTTGCAACGACCGTTTAGTGATGCTTAATTGTGTGGATCGTCGTCTCGTTTGTAGATTTCCTCTGACGTCGTCGGCAACAGCAGCGATGTTCTCGAACAACGCCAGGCCGGCCGCTTCTTGCAACATCTGTAGTGGATTCAGTTTGAACGAGGCGCTCATCTAAACGCTTAATTTTTCCAGCACATGGAACACGCCGACGACGAAATTCAAGGTGCGTTAAAGCAACGAACTGAAATTTTGTAAAATGAACAGTAACAATAATTCCCTGTTGTTAAGGTTAGTGACATTTGGCGCCATATACAAGAATGGCAACTAATTCAAATTATGACATTCATTTTGCGCCACCTTTACTTTTATTTAGTAGTCAATTTTGTGAACGTATCTGTCATTGAATGTACAGCTACAGAGTTCGCAATTTAATCTCGAAAGCAGCCGTGTCTTGGGGCAGCCATAAGCATTAGAAATCGGTCCAATAAAAAAAATTGAGGCCAATAGAGAGAACTACTGATTAATATAACAAAAGTATCACTATTTCCATATATGAAAAAATTGTGCACATTTTTAATTTTGATGCCATATTTTTTAGCTTCTTTTTAACTTTTCTTTTCTATTTTTAGCCAAAGTTAATACGCAAGTACGGCTATCCCTCCGAAACGCATACAGTAGTAACTAAGGATGGTTATATACTGGAAATGCATCGCATACCAAAGAAAGGAGCACAACCGGTGCTGCTAATGCACGGCATCCTAGATACCTCAGCTACGTGGGTGTTGATGGGCCCCAAATCAGGTTTGGGTGAGTTTCATGTAATTATAAATCTACACACACACACGCACACAAACACATCCACATGTACACACATATTTGGGAATGTTTGATTATAAAGTAGTATTTGCCCATGTGATGCAGGTTACATGTTATCAGATTTAGGCTACGATGTGTGGATGGGAAATGCACGCGGCAATCGTTATTCCAAAAACCATACCAGCCTCAATAGCGACTATATGGAATTTTGGGACTTTACATTTCACGAAATGGGGAAGTATGATTTGCCAGCAAATATTGATTATATTTTAGCCAAGACAGGCTACGATCAACTGCACTATGTGGGACATTCTCAGGTGTGTCTGATTGTCATTATGATTTTTTTTTTATTTCTTTTTATGAAATTTATTTTTAACTTCACTCTTTTCACATCTTTTCTTCTCCAGGGTACTGCTGTATTTTGGGTTTTATGCTCGGAGCAACCGCAGTATACGCAAAAAATACTTTCAATGCATGCTCTAGCGCCCATTGCCTACATTCATGACATGAAGAGCCCATTATTTCGCACTTTGGTTTTGTTTCTAGATTTTCTAACGGTGAGTTTGCAAAAAAAAATGTGTGGAATTTGTCTTCAAATACATTTTCGCTTGAAACGTTTCATTGTAGGCTGCCACACGCATGCTACGCATCACGGAATTTATGCCAAATACAAAATTCCTTGTTGACCACAGCCAAGTGGTGTGCCATGACAATGCCATGACTCAGGATGTTTGTTCCAACATTCTCTTTTTGGTTGCCGGCTATAATTCTGAACAGCTCAACAAGGTTTGTATTCAATTGTACAACAAAGGTTGCATGAATATTTTTCTGTGAACAACAGTTTTATGTGGAAAATAATTTGTAAGAAATTTGCTGGAAATACGTATAAAGCAAATGAGGACATTTAAGCAAAACATAATTATGGAACTTTAAGCAATTAGGAACTCCCTTTCATAAATATTCCACATAATTTGGTAATCTTTGAGACTGAAGAAAAAAAATCGCGACAAGCAAAATTTTTTTCTATATCCTTAAATGACTGTTAATTGTTTTATTTAATTTTGTTATTTAGTTTGAAATTGAGTAGGTTCGTAAATGCAGAACTGAAAGCAATTGTAAATCAAAATGTCCTTAATTGCGAAAATACTCGTATGTTTATTCTAGCAGCAGGTCTCTTTAATTAAAAAAAATTAATGTTAGTTTTTCAATATTTCCCAGGAACTTCGTCAGGTGTCTAAAACTATTTTAAATACTGATTATATACAATATTCACATAATTAACGAGCATCATTTCATTTGTATCAGTATATCCGAAAAAGTTTGCTTTCTATTCAATCCAGTACTGCAATTACGAACGTATCCATTATTTTCGTTAAAAGACAAAATTTCTCCTCTTCATAGTATTATGGCCGACCAAGTGAACAGAAATGGCAGTTTTGTAACGATAAGTGAGTTAATTGCCATTTTTCAAAATATGCCTTTTTTATGACTTCTTAGGAAGCTTTTTTAACCTGTTCTCTCCAAAACTAAGCCCTCTATATACACATATTAACTTGCTCTTCGTCTATATTAATTTAGTACGATTACTATTTCATTTGCTCATGTGGCTGAAGAAGTAAACCCACGCGTTGATTGTTAAACAAGTAATTTGTCCAAGTTTGAATTCAAATATAGCCGAAAAATATTAATAAAAAATTATACCATATGAACAAAAAGTAAATTCAATGCAAAACATACTACGGATCGAATAGCATTTGAAGTATTCACAAAAAATTAATTTTTCTTAAAACAAACAAGATCAACTTGCATTGAAAAACATACTAGAATATTGAAATTATTGGAAAAGATTCCAACTTTCACCACTTAAAATCTGAAATTGCCGATCTTGACTTCCTTGGAAGTGCTTTTTTACTGGGTATATTAATTAGAGCAGCAAAAACAAATTTGTACTTCTTGATACATATGTTGTTGTAATAATAATGTAATGATATCAAATCATACCTTAAGAAATTATACAATATGGGTAAATATACATCATTATACGTCATACGAGTACCATAAATTGAGCTGATGGCGCAAAGCATAGGCACTACCCTTAAACTTCTGAAATATGCACTAAAACAATTTTTTTTACGTTTTAATCCACCAAAGTTACGCCTTTTTGGAATTTATATTAAGAAGACATAAAAATTTTTCAACCGAATCCCAGTGAAAAAATGGATGTGGTTTTTAATTAATGACATTTTCATTGGTTCCAAAGTATCACTTAGTGCATAGTTTCAAGTTCTTAGAAACGTAAGTTGAACAAATCTTGTTCCTTTTAATGGAGCAACACGCAGGGGATGGCCGTACGCGTGCAATGCATCGTGCTGGAACTAGAAAAATTGATTATGGGAAGGGAGATAGAGGAAATGGTGTCTGTGGACATTATATTTGAACCTTTGTACGCTGCAAATAACAAGAAAAACCTCTGCAGGCAGGTTAGTCCACATACGAATTTATCGGCCATAAAACGAATTTTTTAGGTAATGCGTAGTGCGATTTGCTGGCACATCGACCACGAATAGATGCGTTCTTAATGAAAAACGTGCGAAAAATGTGTTTGTAGAAAGGAGCGGTTTTTGAGAAGAAGTTCCCCATTCTCATGAGAGCACATTCCATTGAGGTAAGGATAAAACAATGACACTTCTTTTTGTGACCAGGCTCCAGTGAGTCAATACAGCTGACTACACTACACTGTCACTGAGGAGCTTCTTCGCCATCTCCTGTACGCAAGTTTTCATTGAAAACTATAGACATCTATGCTCATAAGAAGTTAAAGGAGTTGAAAAATACGAAGAAGAGAATACCAACTTTAGAAAGTTAATTTGAACTTTTTCCAGGCGACTTTTGTATTTGCACTCTGGCATTAGGGCTTCAAATAAAAGATGCATATTCCAATATAGATCGAACAAACGATGAGAAGATATTATTTTCAGTATAAAAATCAAAGTTCATTGCATTCCGCTTAAGAAAATTTTAAAAGTGAATGAGCTCTCGGAATTATATAACTTAAGTGACTCACAAAAGATCAAGGATCTCATTAAAAAATTGCGAGGTATGATTGTTCATAAGGTAACAAGTATTCAAAATACGATGGCATCTATAAAAAGCCATATGCCTGATTTTTTAAAGATTAAACGTAAGGCCATTTAATTCAGACCAGGCTACAACTCTGCTAACATCTTCCTGCAAATCCTTAAAATCTCTAATGCAAAAAATTGGTTTTAAAATCTTTAAGTCATCAGCATACAAACGACATTTAGAGTGGTAGAAACGGTGGCGGAATAATTAATAAAAATTGAGTTTCCTTATAAAATATATCTTCGTTAAGAGGAATATCAATTAAAGAAAATAAAATTTCAATGGATGTAATGAGTTCGTGTTGTTGTCATTATCCGCGATTTGCTTAAATTTTTGCAAAATTTTTAATACTGTGTCATGCGGCATATGTAGCACACCACATGTTAAACTCAAAACTAAACATAACGCATAGGAATTTGCCTTCCTCTATCCTGCATAAACACTTTACTTCAAAAGGAAAACTTATTAGAAATATATTATACAGCCTCAAAAAATTTGCAGCAAACCACCGGAAGAGCATCATGTCGGAAAATTTTGACAAACAACGCAATTAGTTAGTTTTCCACTCTCACACTCGTGAAAATATGTTTGTAGACATTTAGTCCAGCAAACAGGCGCATTAAATTTTATGTTTTTCTTTTCTTTTAAACATCATAAAACTGATTATTAGATCGAGGACGAATACTGGAGCAGTCTGGAGTGTAACTAATGCATTGAAAGTTTCAATCACTTCGTTCTACATTGGTTATTGATGAGGATACCTTTGCAATCACATGCCGTCTGTGCTATAATAAGTATCATGTCAAGAAAGATTTCAGTGTTTTCGTTTAATTATTCGCGCTATTGACAAAATTCGATTACGCATGACATGTCTGTAGAACATACACGTGGCACACAGTGGTATCAAACCAAAAAGTGGTGAGAACATGTATAGAAATACTATGATAAATGTATGATCAGTACGATCAATTTGTGTTCATTCCAGCAATACATAATTGAGACAGTAAAATTTGTCTAATGAAAATGGTGTCTGAACATTTCTGTTTTACCTCAACCATTACAATCTCCCTTACTCGAAGCGTCGTCAAATCAAGTCGACATTAATTTTAGTTCTGTATTCATTGTAGACAATAAGTCAGTGATATTGACGGTCATTTGCCAATTTTTAAGCCTTAGTTATAGTAGTAGCTTATAAATAACATACGAGTATATGAATTTGCTGTCCACATCGAGACTACAGTTGCCAAAATATTGATGTCGACTTCGAGTGACGTCGACAACGACAAATAGAATATCAGAGAATTTATGATTCTATACTGTTATATTATCATTACTACTATTACTACGAAAACAAATTTTTGTTGCAATAGGCAACATATTTCTGTTGAATGTTAATGAACGTTTTTATTTGTATTTGCAAATATCAAAATAATGGTATAGATGAGTTAGTAAAATGAATTCCTAAAAGAACAACAACAACGAAAAATCGAATAAAGGAACAAATAGAACAGAATGATGTAAGGACCATTGGTGTGGTCATGGAAGCTACACGCGAATAAAAACATGGTTAATGCAATCATAATGAAAAACTATTACATGTCGAACACAGTTTCCAATTCAATGAATATTCCCCTAAAAAAAGGGACTTGTAAAATAAACGGTAATGATTCAAAATTCATCCATTTAGTTCTCAGCCTTTGCAATACTTCTTTTAACTTTATTTTTATACTTATTTTTAAATCAGCTGGCTTCAGTTTCCTCAGCAGTCAAATTTTTTTAATAATTCCAGTTAAAAAGTACTTCCAAAAAAGTTATGAAAATTATTAGATTGCGATACGGAAGTAGTACGAACTTGAATAATTTCCAATGTTTTTAGCATAGACTTGTCATTATAGGATGTTCTCTTTTTCGATTCCAATTCACCGATTTGGAAAATAACTTCATTAATGTTGCAAAAAGTAAACTTTTATGATTCTTCTTGCAAAGAAAATAATTTCGTATAAAATTTGGATGGTTTATTTACCCATGAAAGAAAACTTCACATCTTGCAGGTGTACAAACGTGCCAATGTTCATGATTTCATTTTCTTTAAATGAAAGGAGTTTCATCACTAATTGTTTAAAAAATTATGTTTTCATGTCGACTTAATATATTTATTTAATAAAACAACAGATTTGTAAAAGTAATTCATATTTTTAATCATGATTGTTTTCAACTTGACTTCCGAGGAAGTTGAAAAAATGCACTATTGGATTTTTGGAAGCAAGAAAAATGTTGTTCCTTTTTTTCTTTTTGTTTCACTGGAATATTAAACACAAATTTAATATTAAATTGTAATTGATGAATGTTAAGCTCAGGCTCTAATTTTTACTTTTTAAGAAGGCGCCCAAAGGCGCATTGAAATATTAAATTAATTTTATAAAAAAAGCGTAAAGCGAAAAAATAAGATCTAGAGTTTAACAACAAATAATTATTAATGAGAATAAAAAACAATTAAAAATTATCCACATGCTGAAAATTTTTAAAGTATTTTGACAATAACAAATCATTGCCAAATTGAGAAAATAACAAATATTTAATAGGAGCATTTGTAATTCTTCATGTTTGCTGGGATACGAGTATATCTGTTTCTTTTGAAGTGTGTTCATGCCTGGGTGTGTGTGTGTGTGTGTGTGTGTGTGTGTGTGTGTGTGTATGTGTGTGTGTGTGTGTGTGTGTGTGTGTGTGTGTGTGTGTGTATGTGTCTGTGAAAGAGTTTACGTAGGGGAGGTGTCCAATACAACAGCATTTACAATTGTAAACATGACCATATGTTGTGCACTCGCGTTCTTTTGGATAAACGGATATATCGTTGTTTTGTTTCAGTTCCAGCAACATGACTTCCAGATGAGTAAAGCCCCAATGTGGCATCTGCGTGAGCGTATATACATTTTGACCTATTATAGTTAATTATTTCATCAGAACAGTTCTAACTTTATGTTATTCTAATGCAAACGCTTTCGCTAAAAAATTGCTACAGTTTTTTTCCTATAACAGAGAGATATTTACGTACAGTGATGGCGTTATGCAAAGCGGAAGTAATACATTAACATGTCACCACATATTGCAGAGTTTATCGGTAGTGGCTCGCATTGCCACCGGCATCATCATGTGGCACCATAAAAGGGGTTGGACATTTTGCTTTTTACTGACAATGTTCTAAATTGCAAGAAATAGCATTAATGGCTGCTGAATATAATTAAAAAATGCACTTCAATTGGCAACAGGCAATAGCAAATAAATACATTTTAATGTGAGAATAATTCATGGTTAAAAATTGGTAAAAAAATTTTTACAAATAAGGCTAAATTTAATTTATCTCTAGTATCAAATGCATTGAATGTACTGTCTATTCGTAATCAAATCAATGAAACACATGATATGCCAAGTTATCCGTGTGATTCAATGGGCATTTAGTTCGATATATGTATATACGTTTGCGATTCTTGAATTTATCTTTCAATGAGTAGTGAAATTTAAACTTCTTCAAAAAATTTTATTTCCATATTCATAATTATTTAAAACAGCTTTTAAGCCATTGTTAACTAAAATTTTATTCAAAAACAATTATTTTTGTATAGAAATTTTAAAGCGAGCATATAAATAGTTTAAACCGCTTCTAAGTTCACAGTTTTAAAATTCAATATACTTGTATTTGAACATATTGAATATTGAATCTGAAATTAAAGCTGGAATCTGAAATTAAAGCTGGAAATCTTAGCTCTGGGGCGGAAGAATGGAAAAATTTAACTAATTTTATACTTGAATCAAAATGCCCAAAAAGAATACAAAAGAAATATTTTTATATAATAATAAAAAATAATCCTGTGAATTTTTCGCTATTCAATATATCCTTGATTAATTTCATTTTATTTTTAAGCTTTACGACTCGAATCACGACAGCAACTCGTAATTGTTGAAAATAATTAATTTCGCTTCAAAATAAAAAATAGTATTTTTTTACATTTCACTACCCAATTGAAATTTTAAAATTATTTTACATCATAAATCAGTAACAAAAGAACTTCCACAAAAGTCAAGACGATTCATACTTTATGTTCCGGAAGTAAAAAAAATCCGGATATTTTCCAATGATTTTAACGCAAGATGCTCTCTTATTTGGATCTTATTCACTAGATTTGAAGTCATGTTCACGATGTTATTGTAACGCAATTTAAAATTTTTATTCACATAATTATATTTTTTTCCATTGATGTTTTCGTCGACTGGACTTGGGACTATTATTTCATTGCGTGGTGTCAACGCACTTACCGCATCAGCATATTAAACTTCGACGGCACTAAGATAAATCTATATAGAGAGAGTGGCTGTGAGAGCAAATATATTTATGGAGAGTCTCAGTAAAAATAGCTTCTGAAGAATTTATGAAAATGCAAAAGATTTTAATATGGAGAGTATGCGTTCTAAGCTAATTTTCACAAGCTTTTCAGTGGAAAATTCTCTTTCACTTTCAGGAAAATTCAAGATTTTCTTAACTTAAGTTCCTAAATATTCGAAAAAATGCACTAGAGGACGCTATTTTTTGATAACAGTTACCGTAATCGTGATATTCGTGACTTTCCTTTTTCGTAAACTTTGACAATCATTCCTTATTGTTTTTATTACAGACCATGTTGCCCGTCATGCTGAGCCACACACCATCTGGTGCATCTATCAAACAACTTGAACATTTCGGGCAACTCATGAAATCTGGCCACTTTCGTAAATTTGATCGCGGCTATTTGCGCAACCAACTTGAATACAATCGCATGACGCCACCTGACTATGACTTATACAAGGTCAAAGTGCCTGTGGCGCTCTACTATTCCGTAAACGATATGCTGGTATCTACGACAGGGGTCGATCGTTTAGCCCGTGAATTGCCACACGTTATTGACAAATATTTAGTGCCAATGGAAAAGTTCAATCATTTGGATTTTTTATGGGCCATCGATGTTAAAACGCTTGTTTACAATCGTCTTGTAAGGAATATCAGACGTGTGGAGAATTTCAAAATGAAACATACCGCCAACTTAGCCGCAAATATACAACAGCAGCAACAACAACATCAACATTTACAACAGCAACAGCAACAACGTCAGGAATTGTTAAATAATCAACATACATTTCCGCTGCCAGTGCTGCTGCCCCCTTCACCACCAAATCCAACAATCGACCATGTTAGCGCTCCGGATATAGACACTACAACTGCCAGAACAACAACAGTACGAACAATAACTACACCACATATTTCGATAGTTTCACAGTCACAGCAGCAACAGCAGACTCAGCCCCAGCTGCCGCAGCAGCTGCAGCAACAACAACAGCTGGAGCCAATGCAAACCTTGCCAAATGTCATGACAAATGCGTGAAAATTAAAATGGAAAGCGTGTTTTTTTAAACTATAAGCAAAATTAATATTTAATAATTACGTTTCGGATTGTGTGTTATAAGGGGTATTCATGTCGCTCTCTATATTTCAAATAGTATCCTACATTCTTCATACATACGATATATTGAAGGGAAAGTTTAGTTTTTTATATCCAGAAGTGAGAAAATGACATTTAAGCCGATTAGCGATTAGTCATCCTTTACGAAACTGTATATTTACAATTTTATAGCCAAATTGTTAATGAAGCATGTCTCTATCAGCTGAGCATCTACATATGTTAAGGCCTTGGAAAGCAGGGTGTGTTACGAGTTATATTTTATCGAAAAATATGGCAAAGGAAATTTTTTTAACAGAAATTTTTCTTGATGGAGGACTGCTAAAATAATAAAAACATGTTCCCAAGTTATCGTGGTATACGAGTAATTTGCAACAAAATACTGATTCCAGCTCAGTTTTTTGCAAATATTTGTATGACTCCCATAGCTACCCACACAATTACCATATTATTGTTCAATAATTGATATTGTGCAATAAAATTGTCTGTGCATATATTAGATTAGTAGGTGGCACAATTTATGTGTGACAACATTTTACAATAATAATTATCCATCAAAATTAAGAACAACATTATATTTCTGTTATTTTAAATCAGTTAATGCTGAAGTGTTTTTCAACTTGCTTATTTTTATTGTTATTTTGCCACTAATAGATTTTCCCTGTCGCCTTAGGACATTTCAGTTTGGGCCTTACAAAAGCTCCAATCGGGCCGAAAAATCATCATTTATGACCAGGCGTATTTTCATCGCGGCGGCTTTGGCAATAAATAAATAAATAAATAATAAATAAAATTGCAGTATGCGGGGATAGAAACCCCGCACATCATTGACGAGATGCGAATGCATCCACAGAGAGTGACAGTTCGCTGTGGATGTTGGTGGTGTGGCATCATTGGCCAAATTTTTTGCTAGAAATGCTATTTAAGTTAGCGGCGTGCGGCGCTTGTGCACTATTTAAGGGCTGAAATGGATAATCTTTTGTTTGAGCAGGATAGCACACCATGTCATAAAGCTCATTTAATATATAAAAAGACACTTGCATTTCTGTGAATTTTTTAATACTTTTACACATGTGAGGAAAATTGCGGCATATTTTTTTATTTTTAATTAAGCAACTTATTGGATAGTGTGAAACTAAAGCACAATAAAAAAGGCAATGGAATGCTCAGCAATATTGTGTGGTCTGTGGGTACATTAAATTATTGTGAAACTCTCAATATTAACATTCTAACATGCAGCACCTTCCGCAGTCTAAGATTTTGTGAGCAATTTTCTAAGGCAAAACAAAGAAACCTTATAGATATTACATATATCAGTTAGAAATTTCCTTTATTCTTACAACCTGGCACCTGTTGCACCTGATGAATAATCTATTGAAGTAATGATGATAAAGTCTTTTTTTCTATATTTTACAAGTTTTGCACTTTCAAGTAGAAAAAAGACAAAAGGACAAACGATCCTGCAAGGACAAATAGATTCTTTTAATAAATTTATCAATACTTTTTCTGTTTGATATACGATATATTATGAAAAGCATTTGCAGTTCAATAAGTTTTCAGATTTTATGGTTGTCAATAACTTTGGTAGTAAATGGGAGCAATCAGCTTCTAAAATTATTCAAAATATAAGAGAAGAACTACATAATTGCTTGCATCCACTAATTATAGTAAACGAAATCATAAAATCGTTTTACGCAGAATATGAATACCTCTTACTTACGTCAGTAAATTATATGGTTAAAAAACTAAAAAGTTGTTTAAATGTTTAAAGAAACCACGTTTCAAAATATTGTTCGAGTATACGTGAAAATTAAAAATATATATTGACTGTGATGACAAATTTTTTACCAATCCTTGACTACATATTCCTTCACGTTCTACAATTTCATAAGCTTTATCGACCCCTTTCATTTTAGCACCTCTCTACACTCATTTCTAAATAATTGGTTTCTTTATGGACTTGTCCTTTTTTTCATTCCTGATCTTTTGTTTTTGTCAAATGTCCTTTTACATATGTATGTATATTTTAATTAAACTTTTTCCCACTTTTTTTAAATGTACAAAGCTTATTTAGTTTCCATTAAGTTCCATTTTTAATCGCAAGATGATTGTTAAATTTTTTTAATGATTTTTTATCAATTTATAGTTTGTAAATAGTTTGTAGAAATATAGTTTAAAAAAATTTTTATTGTTAGTAAATTAATAATAATCACAATAATAATATGATGTAGCGACAACTTGCATTATTTCTTAATTTTTTCCCCAAGCTTAAAATCAATTGGTGAGTAATTGAAAAAACGTTTGTAAATTAACAAAAATTATCACACAAAAAGTCTTAACATCTGAAATTAAAAATCATCATTAAAAAGAGTTAGAGCTTTTGCAAAATGCATTGTTTGTTGTGGCCTTAGCTCTTCATATGCCGAAATTTCATTGGTTGCTAAAACCTAATTGTCAGTGAAGTTTAAGCAGTTTGAAAACATGCAACCTCGGATGTTTATGCCACATAAATCAAATACAATATGAGAATTCAATATTGTATATGAATTACAACAAATACATAATCATAGTAGGCTTAGAATAAAATAAAATAGACTCACGTTGAGTATAATTTTTTGTTGTGTTGTTTGTAAAAAAAGGAGGGGACGGATCCTTTCCATACAAGGTTCAAAATCTTTAAAAAGTCTTAACAAAAAACTGAACCAGCTTCAAAAATAGCCCACGAAAACTGTGAAACAATTAATACACTAATGTAAGCGTTACCATAAATAGAAAGATTCTTTTTACATATTCAGTACATCTTTTTACATATTCGAGCTGTCAGCTGTTAATTTAGTTCGCCTTTAGTTCTGTAAAATAACAAAATTAAATGGCATGAGAACTACATATATTTTGAAGCACATTTAAAAATAGAAGTGATAGAGTCTTATTTCGAAAGAAAAATATTTTAATATACGCACATTTTCTATAGCCGATATAATCACAAAAATGCTTTAATAAAAAATATAAGACAAGATATTTTAACTGAAACATTTTGGAACAATATGATTTGGATATTCATTTAAAAGTTTTCTGCGTTACTGCTTGCAGCCGCAATGTAGCTTTCGAGCACTTTCTACAACTGAAAAATAGAAGTGCTGTCAAAAGTTTGCAACTGCAAATTGTCGCAATTTAACAAGCACTAATGACACTGAGTGTCTTTATTATGTAAATGAATTTTAAATCACAGTTCTCCTTCGAAGTGCTGTAAATACGAATAAAGTTTTATGTCAATATAAATTAATGACATTAGAATTAAGATTAATTGTTTGTAAAATAAATAGATATTGGATGTTTATTATCAACAGGAGAAAAAGCGTTTTTTAATATTTTATCCGGAAATTAAAAACAAATGCAGTTGGCAGCACTGAACTGTTGATAAAATAAAATTAATATCCTGAATATATTTTGCATACTTTAGGGATGAGAAATAATCATTACTTGGCATTCTTAAACCGTCTGTTCTTGGCAAAGGAGACAAGCCTTGTGGTCCAAAATTCAGGACAAATGTGTAATGCAATCTAAATTAGTTTATCCTTACAAACAGACTTCAAGGTCATTGTTCTAATAGGTGATAATAAGTCTTGAAGTATTTAACATGTCTTAATTAAATATATACTATACCAAAAAATTTATACATAAATTTAATGACTTAATGCCGTCTTACTCCTTCAAAAGTTATTATTATATTAAGACCACTTAATTTTTTATTTTTGAAAGGAACATAATACATCTGCTTTTTGTTGGATGGTGTTATGCTGACTTCCAATTTGGTTTCCGTTTGTATTGTGATCTTGACATTGATCAAGAGTTGACTGCCACAAGAGAATCTTGACGAATTCTGCAGTGGAGCTTTCGCAAGTGCGTTTATGTGTGTTGGCTCGAAATAAAAAATTAATTCTAAGAATTCCAGGTTAAACCAATCGAAAAAGCATTAAATGCGCCTGTAAGAATTTAAGGAAGAAGTTCGCCTATATCTGGAGAAAATTCTAATGCTGCCATTATGGCATCAATTCGGGGATGAAACCGATAATTCATCAGGTTGATACGGTCACGTTTCATGAACAGGAGGTCTCTACTTTTCATATTTTGCAACAACTGCCAATGATATCAGTGAAAGTATCGAACTAAAATATTTTTTTACCCACTGTTTTACTTTTTTGTGAAGTTTTTCGAGGTGTATTAATGTTAGTGGCAGCAATGAAAATGGAATGAAAACTTTTTGGCTTCGAACATATTCCTAGGACAACTTATACTGTCTTATAGTATAAGCCTTTTTCCTCTATTCTGTGTAAAAACTTTTGGCACTTATCTGAACTTACTAGAGCTAGACCAATTTTTCAAGATGAAAACTGGACATTTTGTATTAAACAATGATCTTTCCCTGCAAGAAGTGGATAATTGCAGAAAACAATGGATTTATTGTACCATATATTATTAATCGTTGTTATGATTGTTATCTTTTGATAAGACAGTTGAAAAGCATTGCTTCAATAATCTTAAGTGTTTGTTTTCAAGCGCGTCTGTATGAATAAATGGAAACAAAAGCGGAAATATGCCAGTAAAAATGATTTACCAATAAAAAATATCATAAAAATGCTGAGATAGGATCCGGAAGTTAGTGCCACTACGGATCATTTCCAACGATTGTAATATTGGCTTGAAATTGCAGGATGCTTTCGAGTTTCACTCGCATCCACAAGTTAGAATCTACCTTCGTTATGTTCAGAAATATAAAATTATAATATTTTGAGATATGACTATGTTGCATGTAAAGAGAAATGTATTATAATTTCAAAGTACTTTTTTCGAAAACTATTTAAAATTAAAAACAAAGTCATGCACGAGAGCAATTTGCAATAAAATATCATTAATGTTTCACACGACTTTTTGTTTCATTTAATTATTGATTGTCTTTGCGGTTCTCGTGGAAGGTATATCCATTTCTGTGTGATCCGGAAGTAGTGAAAATTACAGAATTTAGAGTTTTACAGATTTCTGAAAATAGTTGGGTTTTTTTAAATAAATTTTTTAATTAAATTTGACTCCCTTATTAGATGAAAAAATATACTAATGGACTTTTGGAAGTACATAATGCAAATTTCATTCTTTAAGAATGACTTAAATTTTTTGTCACGAGGCAGATATGTGAAAGTGCCGTGATAATATGTTTGCTTCACTTGCGATCATGAGTTGAGTTTGATTGAAAATATCAGTGCGTACGATTCATGGGATGTTCCGTTTACAAAAACATGAATGAGTTCTTACGTACTAACGAAATAACACTCGCAACTTTATTGAAAAATGTTTTTTTCAAAAATTTCTATATAATCACTGAAAAAATATTAGATGAGCAACAGTTGAAACTATGACAATTTTACTAATAAAACTATGATTTTTTCCATGAATAGGGAATATACGAATGTTCCTGTTTCGAAAATTCAGTTTTTATAATTAAAATATTTATTTGGTGTTTGTAATGGGCATATATTACGAGTAGTAGTAATTAAATATTGAAAAATTAATTTAAAATTTTTACAACCGGAAATCTCTAGTGACCAAACATGTACAGATCGGTAAGAGTTTTTTATTATTATATTATTTTTTTTATTGGACCAGTATTGAGCGGACTACCCCTATTTATGCAGTGCATTGTGCTGGAACTAGGAAAATCGGATTCGTTTTGAACCTCTCCACGTTAGGTATGGCAGGGAACACAACTGAAGGGAGCTCGCTCCACATACGAGCCGTTCGATCAAAGAACGAATTGTTTCTGTAATGCGTAGGGCGTTTCGCTAATATATCGACCACAAATGGATGAGCTCTCAATGAGAAACGTGTTGTTCGCTAATATGAGTGGGTCTCGGGAATATATTCCCTTACTTCATTAGAGCACATTCCATTGTAGTATTTTTACAATCAAAATTAAACATTAAGAAGTTTTTGACAAGTGCCGGGAGCGAGCACTTTTGTAACATAAATATCATTAATTAACTTTATATTTTGATATCTCCTTTAACATGAAAATGAATAAGTCTCAATAAACAACGAAGTAACTAACATTGTGCCCAGGAGCGTAAGGTTGTTTTTTTAATAATTGCAAATATTTTTTTATGTGGTATATAAAAATATTAAGTGTTTTTAAAATTATTACGAAGACTCAAGAAGATCCATTTTAACTCCGTTTAACGCATTCTTATGAATCTCTAAAAGTATTTGATCGGTAGTACTAAGGGTATATCCAGGATCCAGCAAACATATCAACTAAAGTTTTACACTATACATTCGTGCTGTAAAGATTCCACAGGGGAATAATGAATTTTAATTTTTTTCGATTTAAGATCATCAAAATTATCATCTCCGCCGATACGGAATGTGTCGTAGAAATTGAAATTGAAAATTATCTCTCCAGCCGAACGGAAAAAAGTATATTCATCAAAGTTAAACACGTCTAAGTCTTACGTTTATTTATATACAGTGGAATCCCGATAATTCGTAATCGCAAGGGACCAGCCATTTCTTACGAATTATAGGGGTTTTCGATTTAGCGGGGTTTCGATTTAACGGGGTTAAAATAAAATAAATACGAATTAACGGGGGTTTTTCAATTTATTTACTAAAATAATAGAAAAACATAAAAAACAATTGTTAAAAATAAAGTACAAAATAAATAAAATAAATACATAAAATACGTGTAATTTTAATAGCAAACAAAAAACAATAAAATAAAAATAAAACTGACAGATTCATTAAAAAAATAAAACAGTTTCATCTGCGTTGAAAATGTGTTTTGCATCATGATCTTTTGTCAAGTGATTAAGTTTTTCTTTCCATTCTGAACATATATTTTCATTAACGGCCGAACTTTTACCGCAGATTTCTTAAATGTTATGTTATTCCGTTTTTTAAAGCAATCGAGCCAACCACTGCTTGCTTTAAAATCATTTAGATTTAACTTTTTTGCAAAACATACTGCTTTTTCCGATAGTAATGGACCACTAATGGGAACGTTAGGCACTGTGTAAACTATAAAACTAAAGACTTTTAAAGCTCTGGATATTCATGTAGTTTTTCGCGCTTTAGCTTACTGCCTGAAGATTTTTGCATAATAAATTCTCTTTTTTGAAGGATTGAAGTAAAAGTTGATGGAGCATATTCAAATCGCTTAGCAATGTCCCTTTGACATTTTTCTTTATTATTCATGTAACAAACTAATCTTAAGAAAATAAATACACACACAAGCAAAAGCAAAAACCCCCAAGAAAAATGGCGGAAAAAATTATTCTTTCCATGTTTCTGTTGTTTTTATTACGAATTATAAGTGGTAGTTAGCATACAATTACGATTTATAAGAGGTAAAGAAGATTTTATTTGTAAAAATATTACGAATTATCGAGGGGACCAAAAT
The DNA here is from genome assembly GCA_963681545.1 of Germaria angustata. NCBI lineage: Eukaryota > Metazoa > Arthropoda > Insecta > Diptera > Tachinidae > Germaria > Germaria angustata. The sequence continues at coordinate 32,331,960 of OY812999.1, forward strand.
GTATAGAAATTTTACGAATTAACGAGATTTTTTCAAGGGACCGGAAGTTTATTACAAATTATCGGGAATTACGATTTATCGGGGTACGAATTATCGGGATTTGACTGTATATTGAATAAAATTTAATTTTTGTCCAATCGAATAATATTTTTAAGGGGTTGTCACTACCCCAAAAATCATTTAATTCAAGCGAACATTATGATTTTGTATTTAACGAATCCATATATTGAATAGTATCGAATTTAGTTTTTATTTATATCTCATATCAATGATTCAATGCCTCAAGGATTTGATAAATATTCTTTGAGGTCTTGAAATAAACCTGATCGGCATAAATATGTGTATGTATTTGTGTGAACGTGTGTTGCCTTCGTGAGCGCATATTTCCAGAACGTACTCGTGTTCTGGGAATTTGAAAATGGACTTCATGTAAATTTGAGTGAATGTTCGGGTTTGAATTTCTACTTTTAATATTTTAAAAAGATTGTGAAGTGCCTCATCACAAAAACTTCATATCCATTACAATGGCGCACGGATAAAATCGTTACGTGGTTATATTTTCAAAATTATAGGGTTTGTAATGATAAATGCAGTAGAATTCCCGAGGAAGTCATGAAAATGCAGATACAATGATCTACCAGCAGTGCAAGCTTAGATCATTTCAAATGATTGTTGAATGTTCTATATTTTTCTATCCATTGGGTAGGAAGATATAATTGATACGAGGTGCGTTCAAGAATACCTCTCTTATCTTATCCCGTATATACATTTGTATATCCATGGTTTCCTTTAGTCAATATATATTTGCTGTTTCAAATCTACGGTTATTCTTGTTTTAACGAAAAATTTAATTAAGTGCTTTTATATACTCGTATATGAAATGTATGGAGCATTTGATTTAAAAAAATATATTCATGAGGTGTACAAGCTTCTCTAAAAAGGCAGAGGAGATGCTAATGACGAAATGCAATCCAAAAACTTCATCTAACAAGGAACTTTATAACAGTTTCTCTTGGTTAGTTACTAGCGTTCATTTCTTTTAAAGTCATTCCCAAGACATGACATTTTCATTGCTTTCAAAAATCTAATACTGCATTTTTTTCACTTCGTAGAAAGTTAAGTTGGCAAAATTTTAATAAATAATAATAGTTACTAAAAAAACTTAATTTTAATACAGTTTTTTAATATAAAGAAAACTACTGACTTTCTAAAATCTAAATGCAAGCACTATTTTTTCCCCAAAAATATTATTTCCATATAAGGAAAAAGACAACAGTGACTACTGGCAAGTTTGAACACCTTCCAGATATGACGCTATTGCCGAACGGTCATTTCAATTTCACTTTCAATTTTAAATTAATCCTCCTAATATAATATGAAATTATTTTATATTCCAAAAATAAAATAGAAATCATACTTTTCTCAACATAATGAAGATAGTTTCCAAATCGGTGAATACGATTTAGAAAAGAGAACATCCTGCATTCCGAGCTCAGATTACTTTCGGATACTATTTTCATCGTTTTCATGACTTTTTCGGAATGCTTTCTTTAATGGGTACTTAATTTTCACAAGACGAACCGGCGATCTTTTCAACAAAAATTATACCACAATCATACAATCCACCGAATTCACCAAATTCGCCGCCTTACGACTTTTTCTTGTTCCCAACACTGAAGAGTGGCATACAAAAATGGAAAATGGAGCGAATACTTCAAAGTTTAAACGTGAGTGTTGGTACTACATATTTAAAAAAAGGAAAATTATCCAAATTAATTAAACCAGAAAATGAAATCCATATGAAAATTTCATTAATCTACCAACTAAAAATTTATTTTATCTCTTACAAATTGAAGAAAAAAATATATTTCTATTTAAGTCACAGTCAATAAACAAACAATTTAGTTAATTTATTTTAATTTTAAATAATTCACTAATAAAAAATATTTTTCAACAAAAAGTGATAGTGGCAAGAACCTTAACAGAAACTGCATTTTCTTGAGATACGACACGCGACCCCGCTCCCTTCTAATTTTACTCTAAATAATAAAATTTTATCAATTTTAATTAACAAAATCGTGCCGGTCGTGTTTAAGACAAGTCAAGCTTAAAACAGCAAAAAATTTGCTTTAAATACCGACAACTAGAATTTGAAAATTTAAAAAGCAACATTTGGTTCGTTGTAAATTATACACAAGAGCTTAACAAAAGGTAAAAAGCTTAAAAGTGATTTATTTCCAAAATAAAATTGTGTACAGAAGGAAAAAGTATTAAAACTAATTTATCATTAACAGTGTCCTTTAGCCTCACCATGAAAATGTTATTTGCTATTGTTGCTGTAGCTGTCTTGAATGTGTTATCCTTTGCCTCTGCTGGACCCGTTTCGGGCATCTTAGATGGTGTACTTCAACCAGTAACTGGACTTCTGGGGGGTGTAACCGGCAAATAAAACAGACGAGTTAAACAGGGATATGATGTAATGGTGTTGTAATTAAATAAAAAAAATGTATGGAAAAAGCAAATAAATAAGAAAAGAGAAGATTGAAAAAGGATAAAAAGGAATGTGATTTTATTTTATGGTAAAGAAGCTCTTGGTTTGATATTTAATATTTCTGAATGCATCTGCCAGACAACTGGAGGATATTATCTATGAAAATAGACTGTTTGATAAGACTTATTGGCCCCTGATCCGGTTGGTATAATGTGTCAAAGATTTATGGTGATTTTCGCACCAGGTGAATAAAGCCATTCACCATCGTCCTCGTCGTCCCTTCAAGAGGCACACATGGGGTGAGGATCTACATGTGGCCCAGATAAGGAAAATTCTGTACAGGCTGCAGAAACTTGCTGAAGTGCTGGAACTATTTAACCTCCTAAGACCCCAACGGCCCAGCAATAAGACGTCCCCCTATTTTGGACCACTTACCAACCACAACCGCCAGGGCAGCATCTCCATATTGCAAACACACTCATCCGACCCATAACTCTTCTTTCGGTCTTAACTACTGCCACCGCATGGTCCCCGAAGAGGCGTCACCAATAACCAGTCTAGTACATAGGACTATCGTAGATTGGTACTGGTTCCCGTTGTACGAGATAGGATCTCTGGCCTTATGTTAAAAACACATCCGATGTTAGATCGCTTGCAAACCTAAGGCACCTATAGCACCTCTACCCAGACTAGCACAGGCAAGCCAACTTGCTTAAATACTTTTGCATATAAGTATTTAAGGAAGTTGGCCCGTTCCCCTGTTAATTCAGATTTTTGGTAGTAGTATATTAAGTTTTATGCGTAACTGAACAAAGGTTTGGAAAAACCAAATTGTCCATTCGGACGAGCGGGTGAACCGACTATTAATTTACTTGCATGCGCGCCCATGCATGCGGATTGGGTAGCAACATACAAGTTTTTAGGGGTTGTCAGCAAAAAGGTCTAGGACCGGAAGCCTAATAATTCTATACCCTAGGAAGCACAACACCAAGCCACCAAGACAGGATATATAAGCCGTGCCCCTATGGAGAATTCGGCTGGTAAGTATGGGCTACACCAGAGAGCTAGTTGTCTGTATCTCATTGCCTTCGTCTTAATCCCATTGTGGTACGTGACGTCAGTCGGTATTCGCACTGTCGCATGGTAAAAAGACCGTCCTGCCCCGTCAAATCTTATATGTTACTATCCAATCCCTAAAAAAAACGCGACGAAGTGCGTGCATATATGTAAGTATTCTAAGGGTAAAAGTAAGTTTGCAACTGCTCAAATGCCACCCTCCCAAACTGATGCATAATTGCGCTCATTTTGCAGCATTTTGAATTGTTGCCCGCAAAACATGCGGATTCCAATTGGCGATTTCTTCTTAAATGTCAGCTTTCAAGAATTGCAAGTTTCGTGGTTTGTTGTGGTAAGCGCGCGATTTGAAACAGCCCTGAAAGAAGAAGTCTGGTGCTGTGAAATCTGGCATCCAGGACAGCCAGTTCGAATCTCCAAAACAATAGATCACTCGGCATGGAAATTGTTGTATGAAAATATCAATGAAAAAAATTTCCTGTTGAAATAAAACAATGACCGACACCCAAAGCAGAAACTTTCGGGGAAAAATGGACAAATCAGTTTTACACAAATCACATCAACTGCAGCGATATTTAATGAGCAATACGAGGGCCGCCACTTCTTGTGACGTGACATCTGTAGTGGACCCAGTTTGCACGAGGTGCTCAGTCCAACGTTTAATTATTCCAGCACATAGAACTCTACGACATTAAAAAAAATTTAATGACAATTTTTCAACGCTCCATGGTTTGTTGACATAATAAATGTCAAAGCATAGTAACATTTGGCGCCAACTGCAAACTATGACATTACTTTAGAGCCACCTTGTATATACAAAGCGTTTTGTTATAATTAAACTCTACTGTATTTAGATTTCTCTTTGATTATAATTATGAAATAATAATTTTATGAAAAAAGTTTCAAATGTGTAAATCAACAGAAATCCACTAACCAATAATGAATGGCTTTTAACATGAATATCAAAGATCTTAAAAAGCCACATGAACAATAAAAGATACGGTTGCTTTAAAACTGAAAGAAAACCTTTTGCGAGATGAATAAAAAACGAAAATCTGCTCCCTGGTTGAGGGAATGGTGCTGATGCATCCTTAATAGCAGTCGAGTTTGAAAACTCGTCTGTACAGCTGTAATTGGCATTGTTTTCATTTCATTAATTTTTTCGCTTGTACTGCCCAAAATGTCGCCAAAATTCAAGTTTGTGTCTTATTGTTTATACAAATTCCAATTTCTTACTTTTAATTGCAGTTTTTTTTCCAAACTGACAACTGCTTCAAATATTGAACAGCTGTACCTTGATTTTACTCCTTATCCACTTTAAGCCATATCTTCTCTGAAATGCAGCGAAGCTGACATAAATACGAAATAACATTAATACAGTAGAATCTTAGAAAAGTTAACTCTCATAAAAGTTAAACACGCAGATAAGTTAACAGTTTTTCATAATCCACGTGCAGCTCTAAAAAGTTAATTTTTCGGTTAACTTTTTAGAGCGTATACATCTAAAGTAAGTTTCTCGAAAGCAGTTGAAAGCATCAATAGTGTGTCAGACCTAATCAATATGCGCACGAAAATTATCAAGAGCTATTATACAAAAGAAAAGAAACAAACAAGCCTTGACTGCTTCTTTAAACCTCTATAAACTATTTTTATGCGAACAAAAAAACTGAGCGGGACTGTAAAATTGAACAACCAGTACAAACTAAACCTAAGTTTCTTTTTTGTATTAATGAAAACTATTATATAAGTCTTTTAATAAAAATGTAACATTTGGCATTTAAAAAATTGTTTACATATTACATACATACTTTATTTATTCCTTTTTTCAACTAAAAAAAACCGCTTAGAAAAGTTAAAAGTTCGAAAAAATTAATACCCTTGGGACATTTTGGTTAACTTTTTTAAGATTCTACTGTATAAATTACTCCTTCGTAGTTGGAAGTTAGAAGCAAAAAAATTGAAAAATTACTTTTAAGGCTCTGGTTCGCTAGTAAAAGAAGAATACGAGTAGTTCTGCAAAACTTCTTTAGTTTTTTATACGAATATAAATAATCCTTGTAAGCTGATCACCACCACATTCACTTAGACCTGAAATAAACTAAAGACCATTACATTAACTAAAAACTACTGGGTTATACAAATCTAGTTCACCTTCAACTAAGACATGTAACCCATTTACTCAATGTTCATCTCAGTCATTTTACTATTCATTTCTTCACGCATATTGATTTTCGAACTGGGCTAAATTATCAAATCAAAAGTTGTGTATTTTTATTTTTGAATTTTGGACCATTTAGTGAACTAAATCAAAATGCCGCACTCGCCCAACTCCATCACTGACACAGGAATTTAATCAGACGATTGATGTCAGTGCGAATATCAAACGAATATTTATTATACGTGAGTAAAATTTTAATAGTTGTTCGTTTTTTTTACGAGACTGGTTTGAAAAATTTTGGGAGAATTGTATTTAAATATTTTATTTGCAAATTTATCTGTATAGACAATAATTTATTAAGAAGTTGTGTTTACAATGCTGTCGTCTCCAACGACACATTTCATTTGGAATAGTCTTTCGTTTAGTGATAGTGTAACTCCATGAAAGCGTGGGCCTTCACGTTATGTTATCCTGGTGAACCTGCAACACAGTGCTTAGACTTCCAATGAAATTCGACAAAAATAGAGGAAGAAAACTTATGTTGAAAATAATTTGCTTGGCACTTTGTATCATCAGATTATGAAAAACTTCGAGCTTTAGAAAAAAGGACCAAGGATATGGGTACCTTCTTCGTATATATCCTCTTTAGAAAAATAATAATATAATCTAAATTAAGTAACAAAGAAAAGCAAAAACTTGCAAAAGTCGTAACAATAGATTATAAAATGTGCACAAAATTTTATTAAAATCGCAGCGGCTTAAACTAAGCAACAACGAATAAAAACAATTCAAATATTACAAAATATTGCCTATAGCTTACGAGTATGTATAATATTTGTTTAAGTTCCAGAGCACTTTTCATACGTTCGTTTTAACGAAATGATAATATAATATGACTAATGGAACTTCTATTACTTATATTTATTAAAATTACAGTCTACACAACAATTTTTAACATAAATTTGAAAGCTTGCAACTCCCAGTACAAGCACGAATTTGGACAATTTAATTTTTTTATTGTCAGAAAAATCACAGTGCTTCGGATATTTTTCTTAGTGTAAAAGTTAAAGTCCAATAGTGTGAAAAAATTTTAAATAAATTTGTTGAAACCAATAAGAAATTAGGATAGTCTGTGCTAAGAGGATATTTTTTTGGCGGACAATATTCTGAAAGGCTAATGACATTTACAGAACAGCACAGTGGTTAAGAAGGCACACATCTATTACCGTTGAATATTAAAATGTTTTATATATCAATGGAGGACTGTTTTTGTATCATATATATTATGGTTTCCAATTACCAAAACGTTTATATGCCGTGCAATAGTACTTAGAGACAATTCACTTCAAGTTTCTTCTTTCGAAATCCATTCGTTGCTTAAAAAAGGCGTCGTTTTGCATAATTAAAATATAAAAGTTACAAGCTTACAAGCCCAGCATTCAATTGATTTTAAGCAGCTCCAATTCTACTCCCCATATGATATGTTTCGTATTGAATCACTGAAAATTTCCTTATCACTTTAACTTGCAGTTTGTTTAAATTTTAAATATTGTATAAATCATATAAAAGCTGTTTTTATGTAAAAAAAGCAATATATAGTATTTTGGCTTTATTGAATCAAGTTTAAAAAGCGCTGAAAATAAACAAATTCTCAAATGAACTTAATTATATACAGATGCACATATGTACATACACAAACACACACACAAACACGTTGTGTTGAAGCAAAAATTTTAAATTTTTTAATTTGTCATTTGTTTTGTTTACATATTTTACGTAAATATTTATTAATATTATTCTATTGCTCTATTTTTGTTGACATCGTTTTATTTTATAAAAAAGTGAAATTAGGACAAGTTCGGTTCATAAAAAAGATAATAATGAAATATGAATAAATAAAATAGTAATAATAATAAAAATAATAATAATAATAATAACAATAATAATAATAATAATAATAATAATAATAATAATAATAATAATAGTAGTTGGGGCTGATGGCATGATTCTGCAAAACTTCAAGACACAATGAATGAAAATGATAGACCCACATACATACATACATACGTACGTGTATATGTATGTACATACATGTACATATGTGCACAAATTGGACATCGTATGCGTGAAACAACTTCATTTAAATAACTGAATTAATTAAGGCAATCAGTTGTTTTAATTAATTACGTTTAACCATTGAATAACCATAGAATACTTCCACACCATCATCACTTTGTAAATATTCCAATTTGGGTGGCGGCAGAGACAGTGGACGAGCCTGCGATTGCTCAGGCGCAATAGTTGCCTGATTTTCTTCTACAAGTGTTGTTGAGTTAATTTCTATTTCCGTTTCCCTTGTTGTTTGTTCTGTTGATTCTGCGTAACTTGTTGTTGCTGCTGTTTGCTCAATTTGTGCATCTTTTATGGTGGTTGTCGATTCAATTTGTTGCTGTTCCTCTTTCATAAATGGAGTTTGCATTAGTGTTACGTGTGTTTGGGTTGAATCCAAAGGTTCTTGAGCGTCATTTTCAAGTGGCTGGGAATTAGTTGTGCTGTCAACGTGTTGGATAAACGTAACCGTTTTTTTTAGGAAAGGCAGAGAAGTCGTCACTTCTACTGACTCAAAAGGATGTATGGTAGTAAAGAATTCTTGTTTTATTTCCAGGCTTTGTGTTGTGTGTTCCGGTGTCGAAACTTCTTCTGTCACATTCGTAATAGTTGTTTTGAATGAATCTCTGTTGATTTCCTTACCCAAGAGCTTTCCAACTAGTGTGGGTGCAGGTGTAGTCTTAGAAATGTCTGCAAAAGCGATTTATTAATTATGCCAAAAAATACGCGAAGTTTCAAAAAGGAAATGATTTAAATAGATTTTTTATTTTTTCCTTATACTAGTTATATGGCCTGCATTTGCGGAGCTAGAGATATTTTAGTCATTTGGTACAAGAACAAATTTTTATGGTTAAGTTTCACGAAATACAAAAAAAAAAAAAAATAATTTACTTCTGAAAAATTATAGGTGGTAGTAGGGATAACAGCCCTTCTGGTGTGAGCCAATGATTATTTGTGAAATAATGTAAAAGGTCACAGGCTCAAGCCACATAATATCGAATTCCTCAACAAATATTATTCTTCACAATTGCCGGTGAACAGTCGAAAGTGTCATTATGGTACCGTTTCATTTTTTTCCCCATTTCAAGCACGAAGAGAGGATATTAAATTGTTCATTAACTGCATAAACACTAAGTTTCCTTTTTTCCTAATCAAAAAACCCATAAGAAAACACATAGAATACTTTGAGATTAAAACTTTGCAAGCAGGAATGTTAAATTGTGTTTTTCTTGCAGTGAAAAATGTAATAAGTGATCTATAATTATGGGATAAAAATTGAGAATTATGATAATTTTTAATGAAATGGAAAAGTTGAAATATTTTATCATATTTGAAATATGATTAAATTGTGGTCTTCAAATTCCAATAGAAAAATTATGCTGGTAATGGAGTGTAGAAAGTGAATTTAATTAATGCTTTAATTTGATATGAAAGTCCATGGCCCAGAGGAAATAAATGCATATATTTTTTTAAGGAGGTGTTAGGCTCAACCATTCTTAACTCAAATGCTCATGTTGTATACACTAGGTGAGTGTTTGTCAGATCGACTATATATTAGAGAGCGGCATTATTTAACGACAAGCAACGGTTCTAGTATGAGTAACAGGAAACATCACCCATGTCATAATGCATTTCTAAGGATGGTTGGGAAGTTCTTATATTTCGGAAATATGTTTGGACACATTAGATCCTGGGGGATCTACGCTTTTTGATATCACTTTCGATATCTATTAGCTGTAATCTTCAACCATCAGTTGGAGGCATACGATAATCAATAATATGACAAAAAAGTTAGGAAGAGACAAATAAATATCCATTTTCCATATGGTTGAATTGTCGAATGCGATTAGCAGGTGGGCACTTAAGAAAATAGGCTGTCTACGTTTACAACTCAAATATATAAGATCACTGATTAGAGCCAATCGTTTGCTCATCCGAGATGGCATGAGTAATAAAACCTTATAGGATCAATAGCAACATTTATATATACGAGCATTACAGCCAAGTAATAAACAAGTAATAAACAAAATACCAAAGTTTGGAAGAGAGTGTAGGCATTGACTATTTGGGGAAGGAAATTAAACGAAAGAGTCAGTGCAACATTTTCAATTTGAATAGAAAAAATTTTTTAACTAAATTTGATGCACTCTACACGCGCTACTTGGCAAGAAATATCATTTCGATTGATATCGTTCCATATATCGATAAGTTCGTTATCTGTTATAGTTATTCTATAACGACATGTTTCGAACCATCACTCTATTCGCTCAAAACTTATTTATTGATTTTGGTGTAGGTAATGTCTTACCTCGATTAAGATCGATTTCTCAAACGATCATGCGATAATTGCAATATCATCATATTATATTAATAGTACCACAAAGCTCTACTCCTACTCCCTTTCTAAATTTTCTCAATGACCTTTTCTGTCAAGACTTAATTCTTTCCCAGCAGAATTTTCCATTTATATTCATTTAGCAATAAGCCTAACTAATCTCCTTTGGGATCAAGTGAATAGGATACATGTTAATGCTCATTCGATTCAGTGTTGCGTGCTCTCGCATAAGCGTATGATCCAACGTGCTACTCAATCTGTAATTATGGATGCTATAAATATTGTGGCAGTAGAAACTTTTGCAATGAAAAGTCATGTCAATAATGAAGCATTTAAATGCTTCCACAATACTTCACTCTTTCTTATATCTCCACTATTTATATCATATAAGTATATCAAATCAATAACTTAATAAAACTCTTATGTATGATCTAGTTCTTCAAAGTTTATTGTGAAGTTAAGCAACCACATGCGAAAAGTCCCATCGCCAGTTCGAATGAAATCGGACAACTCTCTTCTGAGAACCTGAGAAAATAACAATGAATCGCACTTTTTATTGCAGAGAGAGTTGGCTTTATAACCGTACAAATCATATGTGGTAAAAACTTCCTGCATGGGTCTTTCCTGTTACCTGCAACTATGAAAGATTAAAGTCGAATGTATGCAAACACTTCTTCCAATATCCTCTTCTCTATAACAGAATATTTTAGCAGCCCTACAATGCATTGCTTGAGTGAGAATACATTCCCTGGAAGACTTACCTGTTACTAATTAATGCAATTATCTATACCTAAAGTTTCTATTGACCTTAAAGACAACAGGCAGATTTGATTTTTTTCAAAAAGCCTACGACAGTATATTTTGCTTATTATTGTCCGGTACCCAAAGACCTAGGTCTTAGATTCAACTAAAATATATTTTATATTGAAAGACAATTTCCTTCAAAATCCTTCCTCATCCACCCCTTTCCCTTATGGTAGCTTTGATTGTCAGGACTCCTACGAAACAAATTGGCGGACGCATTGAGGCAGTAAAATTAGCTCTAATGCGTAAAAAACTAGCGACAACCACCTACAAAAGTTTTCAGATCAAGCTCCTGGTTTGAGCTTTTTACAAACACTAATAGATTAGACACTTAACTGAGATAGTCCGGAGAATAAAGAAAAGGATGACTTTTTGCAGAAACCCAACAATCACTAATGTTGAATTGACCTTTATTCCTTTTTGCCAGAGCAGCACTTTGGATCGGGGATGTACTACAGATGGGAATTGTGGATCCGTCTTATTCAAGGCCTACTCTTCAAACGTATTTGACAACCCAATCAAGGTAATACAGTTATTTCTTTTTGAGTTCACTGGGTACAAATGCAAGCCTGCCATTTCTTTCCCTTGGATACCTTCGTGTCCTCGAGCCTACACTACGCCGCCATGACCTTCGAGAAGAAAGAGAAAGAGTGAATAGATGCAAACGCAAGCTTCGATTTCACCGCCTTAGAATTAGGGGCCACAAAGCTGTAGAAAGTTTAGCAAAAATATTCTCCCAAAATATACAAGGATCACAAAAAATTAAATACTTAATTATTGCGAAAAGAAAAGTATTTTTTATTTTATATTTGTTTTAATTAGTGGTAAGTGGGAATACCGGCAGGGCAATAATGGGTTAATCAAAATATATTCAGTACTTACATTCTGTCCGTGCCGGTTCAGCTTCGCTAGTACTTTCTTCTTTCTCGCTACTTGTATTTTCATTAGTTGTTGCTATAATGTGTCCGTACACATCATATTGTGTTCTATCCTTTATTAATTGAACGTGATCTCTTTTGACAACCTCAAGCGTTTTCTGCATTGTACTAAGATCAAACGGAGTCATCGTAGTTTGCACAGAATGAATTTCAATTTCTTGTAATTCCGGCATTTTATTTGTACTTTCTGTTGCAGAAATATTAAGAATATCTTTCAAACTCTCATCGTAATAATTGTCAAGCCTGTCAACGAAATTTCGTTGTATTTCACCATCGCGATACACTTCTTTTGAGGTAGAGCTTGAACTGTTTGCTGCAACCTCCGGCTGCATAGAAGTAGTAGTCTGATCATTAAAATTTCTTTTCACTACATCAGTTTCATCTAATTTATTAATGTCTATTTCATTACCGGGTTCTTGTAGTGTAGTTTCTTTTAAAGCCTCAGTGGTCCCTTTCGGCTCCTCTGCAAATATTTCAGGTAAAATTGTGGTTGCTTCTTCAAGTGATAGTGTTGTAGATTCCTCCGTATACAAGGATGAAGCCGGCAAGCTTAAGGCTGAAGCTAGAGTTTTTTGTTGGTTGGCTTCTGTGGATATGGTGGTTTCCTCTAGAAGGGAGTATTCAGTGGTAGTAGTTTCTTGCATTTTTGGATACGATGTGGCGGTGTATGTAGTTGATGAGTTTTCCATCACGTTCTCGTTGATTTCGGAAATTTCATTTTCCAATATGCTTCTGGAGCGTTTACGTTCATCATGTTTACCTGCTGTGCGTTCAGTAAATGAAGCTTGGACAACAGTTGTTGTTGGCATTAAGACTTCTGTTGCTGAATTCTTGACTTCATCAAACTGTAATGTTTCAAAAGGTGTTGCAATTTCAGGCTGTATTGTTGTGCTAGTATTTTCGGTTTCACTTTCAGGGGAAGTTGCTTCTATCACCTGATTATAATGAGGACTTTCTAAGGATACAATATTTTGTTTAGGTCCGTCATATTCCGTATTTTGTTTGTTAGTATATTTTGGCAAGTCTTGCCTTTCTAAGACCTTAACTTCTTTGACCTTGATTCGTTTAATTTCGTTATTTACATCAAAACCTTTTACATCTATTTCCACAGTTTGGTTACTTTTATGTTGGGTTTTGCTGTTAACAGAGTCTTTGATGTTTTGCTGGCCTTCATAAAAATTTCCAACTAGTGCTTGACCACTGGAAACTTCAAGAGAATAGTTCTGGCTCTCTGAATTAGTTTCGCCTTCAAAATTGATTTGTTCTAAGTGGCTTCCGATAGCATCATCGGTCGCAGCTTCTGGTCTCTTTTCACTTGTAGATATTAACTCAAAACTTGTTTCCCCAACTTTGGCTGAAGTTGGCTCTATCAACTGCGCAAATGGTTCGGAAATATTAGTGCTGTCAGAGCTTAAAATAATTACATTATTAGCGTAGCTCCCTTTCAGGATTTCTACAGGATATAAAGTTGTTGTTACAGTTCCCTCTTCTTTGTCTCGCATATCCTGAAAGTAGATATCAGTTCTATTCGCCTTTAAATTTTCGACCGGTACATCTGATTTTTCAATAAGTGAATTTAAGGGTTGCTCGACAGTTAATATGGGAGTGATACTGCCCTCTCCGACATCATAAATTTGTGTGTTTGTTGGAACTGGTTCGTTAGTTGTGTTTTCTTCAATATCATACGTAATATTTTTAATAAATGAATCTAAAGCATGTTTGTAATTAGGATCTTGATGAGGTGTTTCATTGGACTGCAAATAAGTATAACCTTCGGTTTGCGAATTCTTCGTTACTGGATTTATTAATGAATAATTCCTTTCCATTCCTACTTCTTGTATGTTATAACCGATCGCTGCTACTTGACTACTAAAAGCATCAGCAACAGTTTCCTGCAGAACTGGTGTGACGCCGGAGCTCTCGTCGGCCTTTTTATTTTTACTGGATTGCAGCGTAAGATTAGCATTCATATTCGCTACTCTATTGGCCATGTCCTCATATCGATTTTTAAAGCTTTTAGGTATTTCTTCAATTTCATTTATCCCTTTAGTTGAAATTAGATTCCTTAATGATGTTTCATAGTTCGTTGTAGCTTCGAAGTCTTGGTGACTGGATGGATTTTGGGAATTTTTGTTTAATTTAGAAGTTTTATAAAATGGATTCACAGTCGAATAAATTGTTTCTAAGAAAATTTTATTGGTAGAGGGAATAGCGCTTTCAGTTGGTAAAAAGTCCAATTGATTGCGTCTTTCTACAGCATCTTGAATAGGGGAATCTACTGATTGTTTAAAGGCATGTGATGGCTCTGAGGTCCGATCGTTTATAAGATCAGACGGAACTGTAGTTTCATTGATATTCTGATTAAAATAGGCAAGAGTGTTTCGGCTATTGGAACTAACAGTTTCTAAATTTAAAGTTTGTGTGGTTTGCTCTAAGATAGTTTCAAAATGTTGTTTAGTGTTTTCTTCTGCAGATGTATTCAAGTTCAATTCCTGATGTGTAATATCACTTTTTGATGGAAAAATTGTTTTATTAGGTTGCATTAACATGTGATATTCAATTGCTGAATAGTTATTATGATGCTTGGCGGTCTCTTCCTTATTCAAAGATATCGCATAGTTGTTTGAGAAGCTTTCTGGGACAGCAGTCACATCAGCAACTGTTTGGTCAACTTCCGCCTCACTTGTTAACAACGTCTGCTGTGGAGCCTTTGTAGAATGAACAATCGATTCAAGTCCATGACCATTGTGGCTATTAGAAGAATCTTGTGTGATTTCTAAGTGTTCTATTATACTCTCCGTAGTATTTTCCAAAGTAAAAGGCCAAGGCTCTTTTCCAAAAATTCCTTTGCTATTAGATACCACATCAGTGATATTCTGTGAATTCTTTTGAGGGTCAAGAGTAAATATTATGGAATCTTCTGGTACTTTGTAAAAGTTTGCATTAAAAGGTTCACTAAACGAAGAGGTATTTGAGTAGTTATCCGGATTGTTCACCAAATTGTTCAATTTTTCTGTCACATTATTTGCTTCAGCAGACGGATCAAAGGCTTTAATTTCATCTGAAGTCAGCAGATCTATTGGTGCAGCCCAACTGATGGATAAAATTTTATATGTTATATACAGCAAGGACCAATTCATGTTTCCCATTAATTATTTTTAAAGTAATTTTTTTTATTATTATAAGTTATTTATTTGTTATCCAAGGAATGCTGGCATCACATCCGTTCAAAGCCAATTTTGATTTAGTTGCACAGAACTTATTTGATGATTTTAATTCCAATTATGAATATTATTCCAAACTGTCCCTTTGGCTTTTAGATACGAGTATTGTTCCAAAAAAGTTATATTTTTCTGCAAAATCTAATGAAATTTAAATTTATTATGCAAAATTTATTTTCCTCTTGAATTTGAATTATGCATTTTTGCCCTTTAGACGATTTCTTCTAGCACTTCAAACGATTTGTGGGGAATTAGTCTGAGCCTGTTAGCGAAGCGTGTTCATTTTACAAGGTAGCCATACTACGGCAACAACAACAAGAGCACACACAAGTGGTGTGAATATCAATACACTTTTGATAGCCAGAATACACTTAGAGTGTGTGTGTGTTGCTTTCTGTTAATGTAGTTGTTGGTGTTGTGTGGCCGCCTTTTAAAGTGCATTTTCAGTATGAGTTTTGTTTTTATTAAGGAGTTACTTTTCAAAACTATTTGACTTATTTTCCTTTTAGCTCATTTTAAATTTTTATGGAGCTTAAGACTAGTCTGTATAGTTTCAATAAAAAATTTTAAAAAAATTTTGAAAATATTTGTATGACTCTAGCACCTAACTTTTCAAGCTTTCCAAAATATGGTCAGAGCTGTAGACTAATTTAACCCTTGGGCATATTTTGATTTTTCGCTCCTCCTGTTTTTGCATGTTTTTCTTTTTCTGGCGCAATTAATCGTTTGGGTTCAATGCTTAAGAAAACGGGGGCCGTAACCTTATTTGCTCGTGACTTGATCATAATTGAAGTTTTTGTTGGGAAATCACCGCGGCTATGCCCAATTTAGAACACGGCTTGTATTTGCTTTAACAATAAAATGTTTTAACCCCAAGCGTGTAATTAAGGGTTAAAGCTCGCAACAAATTCATAAGCAAACTGGTAATTATGTATGTTGGGAAAACATCCCTGAAAGAACTCGATTTTTGAGTTAAAAATGCATAATTCATTTTCATATCATGGTAGTGGAATAATAACTTTTTGCTATTTTGTTAAATTGTGAATGAATTAAAAACTTTAAACTCGTTTTCCGTAAAACTAGTTGCAGCAACTGAGCGTCGCGCGGTGTATGTGTTTTTATTAAAAAAAATTTAAATGCACTAAAATGTAACAAAGAAATTTTAATTCACAAAAAAATTACACATGATTGTATGTTCATATGTAAAGTATAAAAGAGATCCTGTTGATTTACTTTAAATGCTTATTTGCTTTTTACTTTATTTTATTTTTATAACATTTGGATGAAAATGCGATAAATGAATTTTTTTATTTCCTTAAATATAGTTGGGAGGAAGTAAGAATTTATGTATTATTATGCCAAATAAAATGTTGTCTTATCGCATTTCTTATCATAGTTTTTGACAAACACATTTTAGAAACAACAATAACAATAACATTCAGCGAAGCAAATGGCTTTTAAATGTCCTGTTTTTAGAAAAATGTTAGTGACAGAAACCGTAACTAAATAATTTTTTTCTTTTAAATGCCAACAAACAAAGAAAAGCTTTAAAACGATAACAGAAATCATGAGTTACGATCGATCGCTTTAAGATCATTTCGAATAAAGTTGTCAAGGTAATTTTTATGTATGTGCAAATATATTTTTATTTTCCTTTTTAGTTCTTTGGCTCTTTAATCATTTAAGAATACAATTGGAGTTTTTCTAACTTTCCGTAACATACATACACACATTTACGTACATACATAGAAATTTTGGACTCTCAATTTTGGTAAATAATTCATTGATTATCATTATATAAGAATATAAGAACTTATATTTTTGGTATATGTGGTTTTTTTTATTCTTTCACTTCTCTATGGGATGTTAAAAATATATTTGTTAAAAAATTCGTTGTTTTTTATTTTTTCCGTTTTTGTAAAACTTGTCGTTTAGCCGTTAAATCGTTTTTAGGTTTTAAAATGTTTTCTACTTGGCTTAAATAAATTAACTTTTTTCTTTGCACAAATTATTGGTTTTATCGTGTTTAGTTTTGTTTGTTTTTTTTTCTTATTATTATAAAATATTTTTTATTACTATTTCTTGTTTGAGCTCAACAACGTGCAGCCAACAACTTTGGTTTCAGGTTTTTGTCTGACTAGTTGAATTTACTTTGAGGAACTAAGCCGCACGTTTGGAATTTCAGCATTTTTATGCTCATTTAATAATCTTTAAAAAAAATCAAATATCAATGACACTAAAGTTAACATTAACAGAGATGTTTTCTATTTTTTTATTTTTTATTTTTTATTTATGATTTCCGTCCACAAATTTATGAAAATCGTTCAGAAATGCCTTTTCTAATTACGATCGTATAAACGATTTTAAAAATGAATGAACTTTTGAGAAGCCGCATGAAATATTATAATAGTTAACATTTTAAAAGTGGGCGTTTAATAAACTCCTTTAGTCGCTGTTAAGTTATTGTTCTCTTAAAGCAACTTGTTGGTCGTTGCAATAAATATATTGTTGATATTTTAGTAAAAGGTTATAAGATTTACTTTCCTTTTTGTGTTTTTAAACCAGTTCTGTACAATGGTTTTTCTCTTGTTGCCTTGTTTGCAATTTAATTTTTATAATTCTTTCAACACATTCCAAAACAACCTTTTAGTTCGTGCCATACAATCACACTACATCTTTAAGTATATATTAGGTAGGGGAAATAGTTTTTTTTCGCTGTAATATAAATGAAAAGTATGAGCTTTGAACGAGGCTTGCAACTGGCAGGAACCATATTATTATTATTTCGTAGTCTAGTAGGAATTTAAGGATGCAACAAAGGACTTCCAACTATGTATGTCTGTTTTGTGCATTAAACAACTTGAAATTTTCAATGGTGATTTTGCTCCTCATAGTTATTGTTGGTACCTCCTTTACTAAATAATTATTTAGTATAAGTCCGAGAATATTTTAACTTTGTCTGATTATTTCTATTGCTTTCACGCAATAGCAAGTTTTATCCTTTCAACACTTCCACTTCTAGTAATTCCTTAATATAGAATTATATTTTTTTACAAAAAAGCTACAATTCTTATTATATTGGATACAGCTCCATGACATCTTAGGAATTTTATCTCATATTTCACGAGAAAATAATATTTACAAGTTTGAGTTCTAGACCAGTCAAGTATAAATAAAAGAAGAAAATAAACAAAATAAACAAATTTTAAATACATGTGTAATAAGGATGATCTTCATGTAGATTAGAACTTGAAATATAATCTAGAAAAAATAGTATATGAA
Source organism: Germaria angustata (assembly GCA_963681545.1). Lineage (NCBI taxonomy): Eukaryota > Metazoa > Arthropoda > Insecta > Diptera > Tachinidae > Germaria > Germaria angustata. Next base: position 32,350,372 of record OY812999.1, read on the forward strand.
GTACTTCCGAAAAAAACAATAAAAAAATCTCTTGAAGATCATTGGAAAATATCTAAAATTTTACTTCTTCTGAATCACAAGCTGTGTGTCTTATTGGCTTCTCTGGAAGTATTTTTTTTACTGTTTAAGCGTATGTTTTACTTTATGGCCAGGATGTGTTTATCATTCTCTGACTCACGTAATATAAGTAGTTACTGCCTCCAAATATCGAGAATAGAGCTAAAACTCATGCACACCTTGAAATGAAACCATTGAAAAAACTTTCAGGCTATTTATGCTCTAGTTATGGTATAGTAAATCTTTTTAACTGCAGCTAGTGTACCAGGCCGTTGTAGTCCGAAGGCCTCAAGTTTGATTCCTGCCGAATAATGAGGGTATTTCTGCAGACAAGCCAAGTAACTTCGCAATTTCTCTTTGTTAACTTTGTTTACAGAAAGTTTTTAAGTCTTGAGTTGGGAATTTCATTACTGAGGTAGTTTATATATTAATTGGCGAGATAAAAATCATGGACGCTGCCACTTCCAAGCATAGATGAAGAACAATATCAAATGAAGTTAAAAAATTAATATATTGAGGCACATTGGTGCTTTGGAATCAAAGAGTCCAGTAAAAAAAAGAACTTTCCAAGAAATCTATGGGATTAACAACTTGTGATCCGGAAGAAGTACTCAAAATTCGGATCATTTCCATTGATTTTAGCATAGGCTTACTATTGCAAGATGTTCCATATTTTTTGCTCCTGTTCAATGGATATAAAGTCAGGTTTAAGATGTTATGAAAACCGTTTTTTTTGAGTAGCATTTTAATTGTGTTATCCATTCCACAGTATAGTATGCACTGCACTGTATATGAAAATCATCCTTATTACAAATTTATTTTCTTTTCAAATAATTGAATTTTTTCTATTGACATTTTTATCAGCTAAATTTGAACATTGGGTTTAAAGTCAACACATTTATCTCCTCAACCTTGTGTTCATATGAAATAGTAATGGCTCTTAGTTAAAATATACAGAGAGAAGGTAGAGCAAAAGTAAATGGAGCTTCTTACGAAGTCATGAAAATGCTGAAAGTAAAACCCAAAAGCTGATTTTAATCAATTCTCAATAATTGTGAGAATAAACTTCTAAACTGAAGGACGAGCAAATTTGCCAGTAGTCACAATTTCTTTTTCCTTGTGTAAAATGAATGTTATCATTTTGATTGAAGAGATATAATAATTTTTTCTAATAAAAAAATTATTTCCAGATTGAGTTTTACATGCTTGTACAAATAATTTATATGTTCGATTGTAATTTTTTCAAGTCAACTTCCTAGGAAGTGGAAAAACTACATGGTTGGATTTTTGGAAGTAATGAAAATATCTTTCTTTGGGAGTGACCTTTTTTCGCTGCGACTTCTATGTAAGTATTTATAAATCCAAGAGGTCCCTAAAACGCGAACGCATTTGAGATCCAGTGAACGACTGGATAATCTGCAAGTATTTAGTTAATTATTGAATGTCACAAAATTTATAAATATTCCATTAAAGAAATTTACATTTCCTCCCACCCTCTTTATTCTAGTTTTCAATTGCATAAAATATTTTCTTCACATACAAGTTCAAAATATATCCATTCCATCAATAAGCAATTGATTAAATTATTTATTTATTTATTTATTTTGTTGTTTCATTAACTTTGCTGTCAATAAGAGTGATTTTCTATCAAAAACTAGTACGGCTTTTGTATTTAAAATTTATTAGAAACAAAATCTATAAACCCGTTTTGCCCGCTAAACTTTTTTATAGAAACGAAGTGATTCAGTTTTTTTTTTTTTGTAAAAGGTAAAATATTTTTATTTTATATTTTAGGTTTAAGATTTCTCTTTATTTATGAACATTTTTCTTGTTTGTAATCCTTTTATTTAAATTTAAATAGGCTACTTAGTTCAATCATATTTTATAAGCCAAATTACATGTGATAGTTATCAAAGAACAAATTACACCAAAGACACACGTGTAAATCATTCTGACAAACACTAGCAGAACGGAACAACATGCTGTTTTCGAAAGCCGCTACACTTTCATCATCAGCGTTCTTGTGTTTGGTCCACTTTTGTGGTGTCAGTTGATGTATATTTTAGCTATTTATACAAACTTTTTCACTGTAAATAGAATACGTGAATTTTTTTGATTCATTCGTATTACAATTTGTGAAAACTTTTTTTGTAATGGAAAGCCCAAATTCCACCTCACTAACTTACAACAGTGTGGCCATTGTTATCTATATGATTTACACGTGTGTCTTTGGTGTAATTTGTTCTTTGATAACTATCACATGTAATTTGGCTTATAAAATATGATTGAACTAAGTAGCCTATTTAAATTTAAATAAAAGGATTACAAACAAGAAAAATGTTCATAAATAAAGAGAAATCTTAAACCTAAAATATAAATTAACAAAGCTAATGGCTTGTAGCAAAAATTAATAAACATACATACTTATAGTAACAAACCAAAAAAAAGTTTGTCATAAGTTAAAAACAAACTAAGCAAATTAAAAAACATGTGTATAGTTGGTAAAGAATAGATAACAATGGCCACACTGTTGTAAGTTAGTGAGGTGGAATTTGGGCTTTCCATTACAAAAAAAGTTTTCACAAATTGTAATACGAATGAATCAAAAAAATTCACGTATTCTATTTACAGTGAAAAAGTTTGTATAAATAGCTAAAATATACATCAACTGACACCACAAAAGTGGACCAAACACAAGAACGCTGATGATGAAAGTGTAGCGGCTTTCGAAAACAGCATGTTGTTCCGTTCTGCTAGTGTTTGTCAGAATGATTTACACGTGTGTCTTTGGTGTAATTTGTTCTTTGATAACTATCACATGTAATTTGGCTTGTAAAATATTTTTAATCTAAAAGCTTGAACAAATCAAAAAGAATTCTGTTATGGCGATTTCATTCCATAACAAATACAAACATTTTGAATTGTTAATGAAGCGAATATTTCAAATAATTTCGATAATTTTATAGATAAGAAAATTTATGGTTTAAGTCTTATGGGTTGGAACTAACTTCAACGAAAAGAGGGCATATAGACAAATAAGATACCTTTTTTTACAGTAAATAAATAATTATTTTTTACTATAAAACTATACATTTCATAGGAAATGGCATAGAGTTACTTCCAGAAGCAAATATATAAACGTCTGATATATACATCCATTTGAACAAAAAGATCTAATTGCACATAAAAACCGACCCCGAAGGCTCCCTCTGCTAAATGTGTTTAGTTTGATTTAGAAAAGCATCCCAAAATTTCAAGAGCAATTCTATATGTGCGATTTGACATGTAAGAAACTTTTTAACAGCCAATTTTTTTCAAAAGCATGGCTCTAAAATAGTACTAACATTTTCTTCTTCCAGTCGTACTTAATATTAGATTTTAAGCAAAAATTGGAAAAACCTCAAGAATCGGTCTTACTAAAGATGTGATGACATTTTTGTCACATAACGATCGTTAAGCTTTTCTGCCCATCGATTTTTTAAATAGAAAATACTATACAAAAAAATACTATTAATTTGCATTTATTAAGATTTAATTACATAAGGTTTGCGGAACACCAATTAAAGAAGTTGTTCAAATTCGCCTGAAGATGAATGGTATCATCAATTTTAATAATATTTAAGAAAAGTTTAACGTCATCAGCATACATTAGAAAATTACAGAATTCAATTAGAAATAATAATGGCTACCCTGAGGAGCGCCACTTGTGCGTTTCAGTAACTTTATTTAAAGATTTCTGAATTGATTAAAAAAATTTAACGGCAAATTTAACGGTTTTGCTATTCCGTAACAATTTGCACTGTCACTATTTTAGCGCCAATAATTTTTGAGTGGTTACTGAAACGACTAAAGTCAGCTGTTCAGTGCTTGTTTTACGAATACTGCAAGTTGTTGTTTTACAGCAAATATTATATATTTTATAAAAGCATATTTATATACACAATATTATTTTTATTATATTCATATAGAAATTTACTTTTATTGATTATAATTAAAGAAATTCATAAAAAACTATAGATATACACTGCTTGGGAAGCAAACATTGTTTTGTTTTTGTTTCCTATTTCCTCTTTGTGCTTTTCTCTTATTTTAACAGAGATGCCACTAGATATCAAATTATAAAAAAAGTTGTTAAAGCGAAGTTAGTGAATCCCACAACCGTCAGTACAAACCGCAGCAGTTGTTCATAAATTTAGCTTTTGTCCAATCTTTAAAAGTTACCGCATACACTTGGGGTGCATTTTTCAACAATGTTGAAATGTGAGTGCATTTGTTTGTTTTTTTAATGTAGTCGCAATACAAACAGACAAATGGTCTTAAACCGGTGAGATTTCTACCACAACTTATGTAATTCTTCATTAAAGTTACTGATTTTATAGATTGAAAAGGGTCACACGATACCATTTTAAGTTGGAGAAGTGAAACAATTATGTATTTGTACAATGGCCTTTCTATATATAAAACCACCAATCCCATGAAGCTAATAAGCTTGATTAAAATATATCTAATGCAAATAAAGTTAAATAATAATACTTTTTTATTGTATATATATAGATATGAGAATTATGTATGGTATACGGATATTGTCAAATACATAATCATAGTAGGCTTAGAATGCTTTTATACAAACGTCGCAACAAACAATTATAAACAACATGACGTTATTTTAGTTTTCTTAATTTTAGATTAATAGGCTACTGTTTGTTCACATTGTAGCTTAAGGGACATGGCGACGATCAAATACTGCAAATGTGTGATTGTTTATTATTTGACACTTAACGGAAAATATACAAACAAAAACTTCAGTCATCATTTGTATAGTGACTTCACAGCGTTTGTTTGCAAGCACATCTTCATCGGGTGATGAATAATTTTAATTTGTTTATTTTCATGCACTTCAAACAACAATTGCCCTTATTATGATTGCCGGTGTCGACGTCACACCAAGTCGACATCAATATATTGGCAGCTGTGAGATCGTTATCGAGAACTATTAAATATTATTGATAGGATATTACTACTACTATGGCTTATAAAATTACAATTGGTCTACAACGAGTTCAGAACTGCTGTCTTTTTTTACTGTCGACTTGATGTGACGTCGACGCGACAATCATAATAAGAGGGAATATTTCATATCGCTTTATTTTCTTTTTGCGATTACTGTCTTTGACGTAGCCCCACAAAAAAGTCTATCTGCGTTAAATTGCACTGCCATTTGTCGTCTCCAAAACGTAAAATTACGCGTTCTGAAAACTTCCCATGCAATAAAGCCAAAATCTGTTGTGTTGAGAAATTTAAATTTCAGGCCAAGAAAACTCAGTTTCGAACAAATATAACACCTCCAGGCCATAATGCGCACCAACCAGCCAACTTTTTTTTGAAGTAAAGTGTTTTCCACAATCACTTCTGGATTCTTCGAGTCCCATTTGCTTGTTGACGACGTAACCACCGAGTGAGAAATGATCTTAATTGCTAAAGAAAATTTTGCTCGAAAAATCAGCATTGAAAGCCTGTTGCTTCAGTACCTAATCAACATATCTACGGCATTGGGAATGGTTAGCAAATTTCTTGCACTGTAAGTCGATTATGACCACCATAATCATCTCGTATTGTTCGAAAAGTGGCCACACATTTGAACCACCACTTTTGTAGTAAGTTTTAACTATTTTTGCATGTTCTCTCGGTCTTAAACGATCCATATTCGTGGATGGCAGATATTTAACAGCTGACAGCTTTACCAAACAGGCGGTCTGGAAACCCGATATAAGAACTTGATTGTTTGTTTATGGACTTAGAAGAGTATATTTCATTGGCGCTAGGCAAATCATCAGTACACTTTAGACGAATCGTGTTTGAAAACAATTCAAGCTCACATGCTTATAAAAAGACTAACAAATATTTTATGAGAATTCCACAGCATTCCATCATATTTCGCTTTCTGTGAATTACAAAATTAATACATATGTATAAATATATGATTTTGAATTAATTTTAAACGTAATATAATTTTGAACTCATTAATTTAAAGTATATCTCGAATAATGAATTTGATAAATAATGTATAACAATATTATAAAAGCTTTTATTTAATTCATAAAAAACCTTTTTGAAGTCTTTAATACTATTGACTATTATATTTGCAAGAGTTTAAACTAGAGAGCGCTGTTATGGCGACAAACAAAATATGCCACATTGCAGTATTGACTACGGAAAGAGGCTTAGTGAGATTCCTAGACATTCAGCATATTACAAAATTGAATGAGTCGTGAGGGGTCTATTGTTACATAATGTTATTATTATTATAATTTAAAAATATTTCTCATAAATGATATTTCCTGAATCCTTGATGTTATTCTCATAAATAAACACCAACAAATTGTGTGCCTATGACCTAAAATTAATGTGTGTATTTTTTTTTAAGAATAGACATTCAAAAGTAAATCGGGCTAATTAATGATTTTTAGCCAACTTCCAAAAATTGTTTTGAAGTTGTCTTTTTTTAAAAGAAATGGTTTTCACCATTGTTCGTGAATGTTTTTAAGCCATATTGTAAAACTTAAATCACATAATGATAATGATAATAAAACTAGTTCTCAAAAAGTTTAAAATAAAATGTTTTAGAAACAAAATTTTGCTGACTTCAAAATAAGCTCCTAAGGTATTGAAATGACTTAAATATTAATATATTCGTTATATACTGAAACTGAAGCCAAGCTGATTAAAAGCTATTAACTAAATCTTTCGCTTAATGCCTGTCTTGGTAACGTCTTCAAAGATCTACCTGACGCATACATATGTTCATGTTTTATTTTTAGGTACTTTTTGGAGCCTACTATTGATGTCGATTAATTTTTTGTCAAAATATTGCTGTTTTAAACATATCCCTTTTCCATTATGATAAATGATCAAAATTATTAATTTCATATATGAGAAAATGAATAACGAACTATATTGTTTACTAACTTTTTCATTTGTGAGTTACAAGGAATTTTTTCCAGTCTGTCAAACATGTATGAGACGAAGCCAGCAATATATAAAGCATTCATGCTCCCACACATGATTGAGTGAGTGATAATTTCGATACTATGTTCGACACAAATAGTATTCCAAATATTTATACACTTCCGTTTTTTTTACTTCTGCAAAAAAGCTTTTTATTTTGTTCAAGTCCATGCGTGCTCAATGGAGGTCAATCTAAAATATCCATATTTTCTGCAGGCTGTATTCTACGGATCAATGTTCTGTACAATAATGTGATTTTCTGGCATGACACTATGCTTTTGCATTCACTAACACTCATACGCTGCACAAAGGAGTATTTGACCCAAAAAGCTGGCCAAAAAGGCAAACATGAATTTGATGAAATCCTAAGAAATAATTACGCAGATCGATAGAAAACAAAATTCTACATCATATCGTGCATTTTAAAGATTGTTAGTTAAGATTTGTAGTTGTGGGACACTGCTAAAGTCAGGAAAGTAAAGAAAATTGCATGGGGTTTTATTGAATTTTTTCGATTTCAAGATACTTATATGATATTTTTTGTGGCTAAACGAATAGAGGTATTACATTGATTTTTTTACCTGAAAGATTCCATAAGCAGCTATTTTTAATATTTAAAAAGAAAAAATTATCTCAAATATTTATTTTAAAAATATTAATTATAATATTCTATTGTTTGTTATTGGCTTAGCTAGGTATATGCCTGCATTTCATTGGCGCTAACCAAATCATCAGTACCCATTTAGCCAAATCAATATTGAAAGCATTTAAAGCTCGTATACTTATGCAAAAGACTACAAATATATATGAGAATTCCAACAGAACTCAATCATATTTTTCTATTTGTAATCAACAAAAACACAAAAGTATAAATAGCTTTAGAAAGCTTTTGTACAATCACAACACAACAAACAATTATAATTGACTTGCGCCGTTTTGTCAAAAATAACACTAACGAAATAATAACCTGCCACTAAATTTTTTCTATCAAACTAAAGCTAAAACTATCAAAAAAGTTAAACTTTTAAAACAAAAAACACGCTTAATAATTTTGGTCACCTTTTTGGGTCAAATACTCCTCTGTTCGCTGGAACAAGTTGTAGTTAGAGTTCACGGTTACGTGGCACATGCGTATTGCCATACATAGAGAATCAATTAAATTTATTCATCGATTCAAAAAAAATATATATATAAATACCAGAGATTTCAATTTTTTTCGCAGTAAAGTTGATGATTTAAATTTCTTTCAGATACACTTGATTTTATTTTGCCAATCTAGCTTCGTTAGATTTGACGCTTCATAGCTCGGTTATACAGTTTTGGGCCAGTTAAACAGATACTATTGTATGCTATTGACTTGTCTCAAACTCATAAAGAGGTTGGCTTCGCTCATTTTGTCAACTAGACAATCATTGCGTTGAGCTTTACTTGTGTTTTATGGCTCCATTTTTCTGTGAGGTTGCAGAGTATTATGTACCATTATCTAAGTAAAGTTCCTCCGTTTCCTTAACAAAGTTTTATTTTCATTCAAAGTACTTACTAACAAATATTTAACCGAAATTCGGAATGTACGATTTCTGGTGTGCAACAAAAAATATATAACAATTGTTGTTTGCACAATAAAAACAAAATCTAAGATCAAATGAGCATATTGTAAACTGCCTTAATCAACATGTATAAGAATTCCTCCTTACAATTTACAGTGGGTCATACAACAACATAATTAAATAGTTTATGTAAAAAAACCTGTCTTGTGATATGAATTCTTGTCCCTAAACAAGAATACAAAAATGCCACAAATTGGAAATTCACCCAAAATTACAAAAAATATTATTTAAAATTAATTTATTACAAAATAGTAATAAATATTCAAATTCTGTAAAATCCTAATTTACAAAAAAAAATCACTACACTAGCCAAAATTTGTTTAATTTACATATTCTTCTTTAAACTGGTTTTCTATTGCTTTTAAGTTTTAGTTTTGTTTTTAGTAATAAAATCGTTATTGTTTTAATTGTTAAATATATGCAAAAGCTTGACTTTATTTACATATTATTTAGTAAATAAAATTAAGTCTAAGAATATTCATTTTTAAATTCGAAGTTGATACAAAAAAATTTACAGTAAAATTAACGCTTCTATTATGCCGAATATTAGGCAATAACACTCGATTGTCCCTTTTTCATATATACTCGTAATATATCCCTATAATTTTTAAACCTTTTCAATTTATTTTTATTTTATGATTTTTTTGTAATAAACTAGCCTTAGAATATTTACATTTTATGTTTAACTATTGGCAGTGGCGGTAGCACTAGCACCAGCATTGGCTCCACCTAAGCCCCCAGATCCACTTTGACTACTGGATGAGGAGGAAGCAGAAGCAGAGGAGGAGCCGCCACCAGGGCCACCAAGACCTCCCAGTCCCGCTCCGCTAGAAGAAACAGCATTTGCAGTGTTAGCACCAGCATTTGAACCCCCAAAGCCACTGTCTAGACCTCCTGGTCCTCCATAAGCAGGATGGCTGCCAAAACCTTCAGAACCGCCGGAAATCCCTGCATTTGCGTTAGCATTAGCATTGGAACTAGCATCACCAAAACCACCACCCGAAACATGTCCTGCTTTTCTAAATCCAGGATGGCGGCCAAAATGTCCCACATTAAAGGCACCACCCAAGCCTAGTCCTCCAAAAGCAGGACGTATGCCAAAGTCTAAAATGCCTCCTATGCCGAAACCTTTTCCTCCTGGATGACCGCCAAAACCTCCAGGACCAGCACCAGCATTTGCATTAGCACTTGCACCGGAATTAGAACCGCCTAAGCCGCCTCCTGACCCATGGCCTAGTCCCCCATATCCAGGTCGGCCGCCAAAACCACCAGCACCACCACCAGAGGTACCTGCATTTGCGTTAGCACTAGCAGCGGAGTTAGAACCGCCGAAGCCGCCTCCTGACCCATGACCTAGTCCCCCATATCCAGGGCGGCCGTCAAAACCACCAGCACCACCACCAGAGGTACCTGCATTTGCGTTAGCACTAGCAGCGGAATTAGAACCGCCGAAGCCGCCTCCTGAGGCATGACCTATTCCCCCATGTACAGGACGGCCGCCAAAACCACCATCAACACCGCCAGAGGCACCTGCATTTGCGTTAGCACTAGCAGCGGAATTAGAACCGCCGAAGCCGCCTCCTGAGCCATGACCTAGTCCCCCATATCCAGGACGGATGCCAAAGGTACCACCACCACCACCAGAGGTAGCTGCATTTGCGTTAGCACTAGCAGCGGAATTAGAACCGCCGAAGCCGCCTCCTGAGCCATGACCTAGTCCCCCATAACCAGGACGGACGCCAAAACTACCACCACCGCCGCCAGATGAACCTGCATTTGCTGTAGCACTAGCGCCGGAATTAGAACCTCCCCCATACACAGGGCTGCCGCCGAAACTACCACCACCGTCAGATGCACCAACATTGGAGTTAGCACTAGCAACGGCATTAGATCCACCGAATCCGCTACCTTGTCCTCCAAGGCCAGGACCGCCCTTAGCTTCCGCAACAGCTGATGCTGCAGCATTAGCATTTGCAGTAAAGCCACCTCCAAAGCCAAAATGTCTATGGGGCTTTGCTTGAATGCAAACAGCAAAAACAGCGAGAGCTATAAACACTTTCATATTAATTTCTACTTGGTATTTCGAATGGCCAAAATTAAACTGATGCTAAATAACGAAACAAACATCTTTTATAGTTTAACTTAAAGAATAATATCAAAAAAATCTTATATATTGAGATCTTATTAGTATAAGGAGAACAAAGAATCATTCATCTTTCTCCGAATTTCTCTATAACTAATACACTCACACACACACACCCAAACACACTGTCTCACTCTCAAATAAAAAATCGGGAATTCATTATAAGTTTTTGCCGTCAGCAATTTGTATGTTAATGGATTTTTATGAAAAAAATATAAAGCCGCAGATAAAATATTTTTTGTCCATTTGTTAATTTGCACAGTGGGGCCTAATGGGAACCAATCTATTAATAATAAATCGTTAACTTTTAAGCTACTAATCGCATTTTTGTGAAGCTTAGGAAATCTATAATCAAAGAGTATGAGGAAACAAATTCGGCGTTTCTAAGTAACTTTTGCAATACATTAATGCGCCCCTAAAGGCTCAAGAATTTTAGCTTGTTTTGAATTTTTCTTGGACGAATCCTTCTTGGTTAGTTAGTTTTGCCGTACATTTCTTAAACTAAATAAAATAAAAATGACTTTTTCATCTTGAAGTCAAAATTTCCCAAAATGATCTCAAGTGCAATGATGTTTCTATTTTTTAACTTTTTCAAAAGATATTTTTTCAAAAAAATTTATGCCCAACTTTGTAACTTTTTTTAAGCACAATACGCCAGTAATGGTCAAAAATAATACATTGAAAATTTTAGTTGTTATGTATATAAAGGAAATAAATATAGCCATGTTCAAGAAAGTGGCGACTTGAGATTTCCAGATGCTAAATGAACTAAATTATTACTACAAAATACATATACGATGGAGAATTCTCATATGGGCATACGGGCAAGGTTTTTAAATATTCCTATATTTTTCTAATTTCTTATGTACTTATAAAATGCTAAGGACATTATCCTTTAACAAAATATTCGGTTTACAATGTAGGCAAACAAATCTTACTTGTTGTTATTTGAACAAAAATTATCTGGAAATTTTTGATTTAAAATATTAATAACAGTTAAACAAGTAAAAAAGATTGGACGAAAGTATTAAACCAGTGCTAAATATTCTTTTATTATCCTTTTAAAGATGAGTTGCAAATGTATATATGTATCTATTATAATTATATAAAATTATAAAATATATGTATCTATTATAATGAAAAAAATAAAATGTAAATTACACAATCCAAAATGGCCAATTGGTTGAGATTGTAGTCTGTATATTATTTGATTGCATCAAAAATATACAAAACGTATGTGTTTTTATTTTAAGATCTTAAATATTTTTTTCATTTTGCTAAAGTATTAATTAATTCCACCAAAAATATACTCACAAATCGCCTAATTAATCAACTTGTATCAAACAAACTTGAGTTATGAGTTTTAAAAACGTTGCCGAAGCAGTGGAAGTATTAAATATATTTAGTGAAAAGCGCTAAAACAGTTCAAAATTTACCACGAACGTGGTGGTTCGAGTGTGGCCGGTTATCGAGCATTACAGGGTGATTATGGTTGTCATAGTCGAGTTAATGTGCAAGGAATTGGCAAGATTATAAAAAAAATTAAGAGACTGGAAGCGTTACAGATGTGGTCATCGCAATGTGTGCATTGCCGATGATATCGCTACTGTTCGTAAAAGTGTGGCGGATAATCCGCATTTGACGATTCATACCATTCACACCGCCGTAGATATGCTGATTGGGTGCTAAGCAACAGGCTTCCGATGCTGATTTTTCGAACAAAATTTTCTTCAGCGATGAAGCTCATTTCTCACTCGGTAGTTACGTCATCAACAAGCACACTTATCGCATATGGGAATCGGAGAACCCAGAAGTGATTAAGGAAAAGCCATTGCATCCGGAAAAAGGGACTGTTTGTTGCGCATTATGGTCTGCAGGTGTCATTGGGCGGTATCTGTTCGACATAGACAATGGAAGGACTGTTACCGTCAATTCAGAGCGACTCTCTTTTTGGCCTTCAATTGAAGATTATGAACAACTCGATATGTGCTTTCAACAAGACGGTGCCACGAGACTCAAAGCATCGACTGATTTCGGCTTTATTGCATGGGAAGTTCAAAAACTTCAACAATTTCAGAATCAATGGAATCTTAATTGCATATAAATATGTAAATATATTTATGTACGCTATCCATCATTTTACTAGGCGGTGTGTATAATAATAATTATTATTATTTATTGCTTTCACGCCAAATCGTGGGCGCATATTGCCAATACAAAATTATTCCAATCATTTCTATTTGAACTTAAGAGTTTTTATATTCTATTCTATTAAAATTCTCTTGATGTGGGTTTATCCCTCCTTTAAGACTCCGTCTCTGACAGATTCGATGTTCTGTCCATACAAGGAAAGTGATTCTATGTGTACTATATTTGTATTAAGCGATTTGGTTTTGTCGGCATTGATCTTGAGGCCATATTTATTCGATATGGTATCGATGTCGTTTATTTTACTTTAAACATCCAATTGACGTTTAAATATTAAGACAATGTAATCAGCATATACTAGGTCGTTCATGTGTTCCATGCGTAGTTGTTGCCACAATACTGCACGATGAGAATTGCTGTCAATTGCGACCATTAAAAGTTCATCAATGACTATAAAGAACAGTAATGGTGATAAAACACATCCTTGCCTCACACCAGACTTAATACATATGGGAGGAGATAGATTGCTGCCATGTTTTACGCTACATTCAAAACGCTGATATTGCGCCTTGATAAGGTTACAGATCTTGTCAGGAACGCCTTTAAAGCCCATCGCATCCCATATGCTTTGCCGATTATTTAGATCTAAACCCTTTTGGAAATCAGTGAAAACAATTTAGAGCTATTCCTTCATCTCGTTTATTTGTTCCATGATTATTCTTAAAGTGGCAATATAGTCAATACGTGACCTTCTGCCGCGAATTCCAGCTTGCTAGCGTCAAAGCGTATCATCAATCTTGTTTTCATTGCGATTAAGTATGATTTTGCAAAAAATTTTATGTTACCCTCATAAAATAACATGCTTCTCCATCAGAGGCACTAAAGTCTTTAAGTGCTCCTTTTTTAGGTATTTTTACTATGATTCCTTGCAGCCAGTCGGAAGGAGATTTTTCGTTTTAAAAGATTTCCTGGAATAGCTCGTGTAAACTTCGTGCAGATAGTGACAGTCCGTGTATAATAGAGCATAGAGCTTTCCAGTTGAACTTACTTCTATCGGCAAAATACTAAAGAACCGTTATTTGTCAATAGCTTATCAGTCGATTTAAATCTCTTGATGCTAAAAAATTATCTAATACCAACTTTTGATAAGTCTTAGATCATTTCAGTCAAAATCAGGCAAAGTATTAAGCAAAAGGGAAGATTCAGCATTTTTGTACACATGAACTTTGTGTTGTCGAACTTCAACCAGAGTTTTGATCCAACTAACATTGATTACAATCTCTATTTTTATATATGTATGCAGGAAGAATATATATATATATATATATATATATATATATATATATATATATATATATATATATATATATATATATATATATATATATATATATATATATATATATATGTGTATGTATATATATATATGTGTGTTCGTAATTTAGTCAGTTTTTCAAAGTTAACAAAACCGACATGAGTGAAAAACGACCCCACTTTAAACATTAAATGTTTAAGAGTTCCAAAAAGGGTATAAAGCGTTAGAGGAAAAAATTGTCTTCGGGTATTTTTTTTCTTAAGGTAGGACAAAGTGTCACGCAGTATTATTATGACAAATCCAACATTAACTGTTTGCTTTAGGCTTATAACTCGTCAATGGACCACATGGCTTAATGGACAGCATTAAAAGGTTCGTTCGCATGTCCACACAAATTAAATATGACGGAACGTTCCCTTACAACAATTACATACTCGTACTAGAGTCCTACACAAGATGTCTAGTGGGCATGTTGAAGATATTTGTTTTGTTCCAAATACTTTAGCTAATGTTGTAGTAATGTTGTAGTAAGTTTATACTGGAAAATACTACTCAAAATACGTTTTTATTGAGCTTGTGCGAACTTCAACCAGAGTTTTGATCCAACTAACATTGATTACAATCTCTATTTTTATATATGTATGCAGGAAGAATATATATATATATATATATATATATATATATATATATATATATATATATATATATATATATATATATATATATATATATATATATATATATATATGTGTGTATGTATATATATATATGTGTGTTCGTAATTTAGTCAGTTTTTCAAAGTTAACAAAACCGACATGAGTGAAAAACGACCCCACTTTAAACATTAAATGTTTAAGAGTTCCAAAAAGGGTATAAAGCGTTAGAGGAAAAAATTGTCTTCGGGTATTTTTTTTCTTAAGGTAGGACAAAGTGTCACGCAGTATTATTATGACAAATCCAAAATTAACTGTTTGCTTTAGGCTTATAACTCGTCAATGGACCACATGTCTTAATGGACAGCATTAAAAGGTTCGTTCGCATGTCCACACAAATTAAATATGACGGAACGTTCCCTTACAACAATTACATACTCGTACTAGAGTCCTACACAAGATGTCTAGTGGGCATGTTGAAGATATTTGTTTTGTTCCAAATACTTTAGCTAATGTTGTAGTAATGTTGTAGTAAGTTTATACTGGAAAATACTACTCAAAATACGTTTTTATTGAGCTTGTGCGTACATAATCCTCAAAATTAATGTAGCCAAGGTATTTGATACAAATGAAATGTCTTAAACATGCCAACAAGACGTCTTACACAGGACTCTAGTACATACATACACGGATACTCGTATATCAGTATGTATATGAGAGTAATAATCGTTCGGTGCTTTGTGGCTCAAAAAATGCTTTATGAATTTAAAATGCTTTGAAAAATCTTTCTTTTATGCTACAAGCACAATTTTATTAAAAAAATCACTTTTTTCCTTAATATCAATTATATTCAATTATATTCAGACTCCATTCACTTAAACTAAAAATTTGCTCATATTTTGTTTTTAAGTCAAATGGGAAAGTTGATTAAAAAAATTGGAAATTTTCAAACCTCTTGCAAAGATGAGTTTAAGAAAATAAACATAATTTTTAACCGTTGAAGCCACCACCACCAAATCCTCCTCCGCCAGAATTAGCATTAGCAGTAGCCGATGCTGAAGAACCTCCAAGGCCGCGTCCACCTCCATAGCCAGGACCACCGATATCACGACCACCTAATCCTGGACCACCACCGAAACCTGGAGCTCCATAGCCCCTCCAATATGTGCATTACTGGATACAAATTAAGATACAGTACAGATGAGTATGGCCAAAACAGCAACTGCTCTCATTTTATTATTCTGATAAATTGTTTGCATTGTTTAAACTTAATAACACAACTAATGGCATGTCTATAGAGTACAAAAGTATTAATACTAAAACGATAAATTTGATTTTTCGGTATTAGAGGCTAATTGAATTACTTAGACTATTTATATTATTAATATTAATAAAAATGTATGTTTCAGAGAATCTGATTCAAATCGCAATGTACTGGTGAGAACAATTCCTGATACGTCTAGATGTGCGACAACTCAAAATTTCGCATAGGAAAGGCATATAACCCTTTCTAAATTAAATTGACTGGGCTGCGGCTCCTCTCCACGACAAGAACAAGAGAATCCACGTACACATGCCAAGTTTCGTATATGTATGTGTGCATATAAGTATACATGCATATACATATACATACATATGTTTTATACATTCATATGTATGTACCCCTCGTAACTGCAAACGTAATGAATAATTTTAATACACTTTTATCACCTGGTATAACGAGTACTCTTACGTAGTATGCGAGTTAATTTGTTAACTTTGGACTTGATCAAATGGTGTTTCGCAGCAGCGCTTTTGTTATTAAATATTTTTCTCTCTATTACGTATATTTTTATTATTTTTTTTAAGTTTAATTTTCATATACGTACGTACATATGTACGTATTATTTGGGTGATTCCCACATGCGTTGTTAAAATAAAAAATACTTAATTTTTGATTTCTAATACGAAGATAAAACAAGAAAGATTATTGGAATTTTAAACTAATATTATGATCAAATTGACACGTAAGTTCGGGCCCTCCCATTCATAAAATAACATGCTTCTCCATCAGCGTTACCATTGAGAAATTCCTAAAAGGGCACAAAAAGGGAATTTTAAGAGAGAGAAACAAGTGGCAGCTCATTTAAGAAGAATAAAACTACAGCAAGTTTTGCTGCATTTTCAGAAATATTATACCAATTGTATATTAATACAAAATTTAGCATGGTAATTTACTAAATGATATAAAAAGAAAAATATTATTGCATTTTTAAAATTGAAAATCTCTATTTTGGAATAAGGTCTCTTTTTATGTCAATCAAAAAGTCATAATGTCTCTTCAAAGGCTGTGCTATTGGATGAAAAAGTTCGTTGCATTTAGAAGAAGAAGTTCATATTTGTGTATTTTGACATTTGGTGCGTTGGATATTGCAATTGAGAAATTTTGTCACAAATCGTGAGCGCTGCTTTTTGTTCTCTTTCAAGGCTGCTTCACAACTATCGTATGTAAAAGCTGAAGTAAAACTAAGTATGTATGTACATATGTACATACATATGTATATAATTGTCGGTGCTGAAATAAGAGCTCAACTGTTTTGCTTTTTTAGTACTTTTTCAAAAATTCGACATAAAAAATTTTCAACTTAGTACTTAAATAATTTTTATTATATGGTTTATGAATACTTAATATTGAAATTTCCATTTTTTTTTGATATTACCCCACTCTAATTGTTAAAACAATTAGAGCTTTTGCAAAATATTTTCCAACTGCTTCAAATTCACTGACTATTTGATTTAGGTTAGGTTAGGTTAATCCATCATCCATCCAATCAATGTGATAGCCCATGTCATACGACATACACTTAAGCCAGTGAATGCTTGTTGTGCGCTCCCTTTCGCAGGAATTTTATGTGATTGCACTAGAAAAACACAGAATTCATTAGACTTTAGCCAACATTCCTAAAATTTTGTTACTTTCAGATTCTAATGCAGAACATGGTAGAGCTTTATTTAAATTTATAATTCTTACCCGATTGTCCTAGTATTCAGGAAAAAGAACTTATATAACGATTTCAAAACTGGAAAAACATAATTAAACATAAAAATTAAATGATTAACGGACGTATGTAAAAAATATTTTACTTTAGGCTTAAAGTTTAGTTAATAAATACATATTTTAAGGCTAATACACTTTTGTTAATACTCTCTTTACACTTGAGCTCATCTTAGTGAAAGACATGGTAGATTTTGAGAAAATGAGACGTATGTTTATATTGCAACATCTATCTACCATCATCATCTGACAAATAGTTTTTTTATGTACCCACATTATGTTGAGCAACATAAAACATAAATTTAATAATATATATAATTTTTGTAATCAAGCGTTAGGTCTTTTTTTAAAAAATAATAATAATTTTATTCAATATTTCGACGCCTCTTTGGGCGTCTTCTTCAGGAAATTTTTTTATTAATATGACAATTGAAAAAATTTTTTTGAAAACTTATTTTACATACATACATAAATGAACAAATTGAAAAAATTTTTATGAACCAATCAAAATTTAATAAAGTAAAAAATTTTTTAAAGGAAACAAAAAACAAAAAACTAAACAAAAAATGTTTTTAACCTATGAAGAAATGAAAAATCCTTTATACTAATTATATAATAACAATAAAAAATATTTTACATTCTTATTAGTTAGTTTAATTTACGAATCAAATGTCTATAACATTGAGCAACATTATCTGTATCAGTTTTATAGTTTACTATCTTATTACTTGGAACATTAATAATGTTAAGCATCTCTAACATATAACGTCGTTTAAAATTCTTCTCTATAGCTAAGACTGATACTTTGCTAAAGTCCGGATTATGACTAGAGTTACAACAATGTTTCGTTAATGCTGTCTTTTGTGAAGTTGAAACATTCCTATACTTTTGGTCTGACTTGTGTCCTGCCAACCTAGTCTTCAATTTATTCTTTGTTGTACCTATATATACTTTATCACATCTCTCATTATTCTTACCATCGCATGGTATCTTATAAACGACATTAGATATGTCTAATTTTTCTACTTTATCTTTAGTCTTTGTGAATAATTTACCTACTGTATTATATATTTTATGAGCCATTTTATAGTTTCTGTTATCAAAAATATTTGATTTTTCTAATCTCTCGGACATCATTGGTACATAAGTTAACGATTTATAAATTTTTTGTTCCCGAATAATATCTGATCTTGTCCTATTATTTTTATATTGTATTATTAATTTATTGATAAGGTGAATTGAGTTTCATAAGAAGAATAAAGAAAAAATTAGGAATATATTACTTGATAATAGCTTTCCAATTCACCTTATCAATAAATTAATAATACAATATAAAAATAATAGGACAAGATCAGATATTATTCGGGAACAAAAAATTTATAAATCGTTAACTTATGTACCAATGATGTCCGAGAGATTAGAAAAATCAAATATTTTTGATAACAGAAACTATAAAATGGCTCATAAAATATATAATACAGTAGGTAAATTATTCACAAAGACTAAAGATAAAGTAGAAAAATTAGACATATCTAATGTCGTTTATAAGATACCATGCGATGGTAAGAATAATGAGAGATGTGATAAAGTATATATAGGTACAACAAAGAATAAATTGAAGACTAGGTTGGCAGGACACAAGTCAGACCAAAAGTATAGGAATGTTTCAACTTCACAAAAGACAGCATTAACGAAACATTGTTGTAACTCTAGTCATAATCCGGACTTTAGCAAAGTATCAGTCTTAGCTATAGAGAAGAATTTTAAACGACGTTATATGTTAGAGATGCTTAACATTATTAATGTTCCAAGTAATAAGATAGTAAACTATAAAACTGATACAGATAATGTTGCTCAATGTTATAGACATTTGATTCGTAAATTAAACTAACTAATAAGAATGTAAAATATTTTTTATTGTTATTATATAATTAGTATAAAGGATTTTTCATTTCTTCATAGGTTAAAAACATTTTTTGTTTAGTTTTTTGTTTTTTGTTTCCTTTAAAAAATTTTTTACTTTATTAAATTTTGATTGGTTCATAAAAATTTTTTCAATTTGTTCATTTATGTATGTATGTAAAATAAGTTTTCAAAAAAATTTTTTCAATTGTCATATTAATAAAAAAATTTCCTGAAGAAGACGCCCAAAGAGGCGTCGAAATATTGAATAAAATTATTATTATTTTTTAAAAAAAGACCTAACGCTTGATTACAAAAATTATATATATTAAAACAAAAAAGGTCGAAAAAATAGTGTTAATTAACATAAATTTAATATTGAAAACTTATTGATAATTAAATAAAGTGTTACTCTTCAAAACTAAAACAGAATTAACTGAAACGATGATGTAAATGAATTATATTTTAATTAAGTTCGAACAGAATTTCTCACTCATACTATCAATACATGTTACATACATACATAAATAATTTTTCATAATAAATATGACATATAGTAAGAATATTTGCATTTACAATTTTATATCAATTGACAACTGACAAGAAACTTAAACATAATATTTATTTTAAATGTAATTTGTATAGTGATGAAACTGAAATTATCGAAAGATGTTGAATACAATAAAATAAAAAGTGAACATATTTTGAAAACGTGGACAGATGTTTATTTTTAACCCTGTTGTGGGAGGATGTTAACATCGTTGATGTTGGTCAGTGTGAAGAGGCTACGAGTATTTTATGATTTAAGGAATTTTATTCGTAACACACTCTTAATTATAAGCTTAAGATATACAAAACCGATTACAACAATGACAATCGACTAGTCAAATATGTAAAAAAATATTCCCCCTTATTATGATTATTGACGTCGACGTCACACCAAGTCGACATCAATATATTGCCAATTGTGGGATCGTTATCGAGAACTATTATATATTATTGATAGGATATTACTACTACTATGGCTTATAAAATTACAATTGGCCATCAATATTAGTTAATTATTGTCTACAAGGAGTTCAGAACTCTTGTCTTTTTTCTACTGTCGACTTGATGTGACGTCGACGTTGACAATCATAATAAAGGGGATTATTTCAAGGAAAACTAAATTATTTTCAAAGATTATGAATTTCCACCGTGGTTGTAAGGCACACAAATGAATTAAAATCACAAGATAATTGTTATTCGCATAAAGACAGTAATTTAATGTCGAATTTTATATATGCATGCTATTTGTACATCACTAAAATTTTTTCTAATTATATTTTTTCTTTAGTATTCATTATGAAGTTTATTGTGTATTTTAATTAATTGAAATAATTTTTCTATTACCAAATGAAAGAAGTTGCATGCAACAAATTTCATTTAAAAAAGTGCCAAATCCTTCGATCGGCAGGAAAAAATCAACAAACTGAAAATTTAGCCAATAAGTATAATTTGTAAAAACTAATTAAAAAAAATTAATTTTAAATCCAAGAATAAATACGAAACTCAAACAAATTCGTTCGTTTCGAAAAAATGCAATATATGAAAAGATTTTATGTTAAAAGAAAACTTTCTGTCGAAAACAACATTCTAATTATGCACTTCATAATAAATTATTTATTTAGCCAATGGCAAAAAGGATGGGCCACAATCAAACTCGGTCCTTTTACTTAGTATTTACTATTTCACAAATAATTTATTCAGTGTAAATTAATGTTAATCGCGAAGGAAAATTTTGAGAACCTTGAAATTTTAATTTCCCTCAAATATAAAAAAAACAAAAATTTTTGGTTACATATTTATTTTATCTCATTTGGTTACATTCTTAAAAAAATTTTTGTTGCATAAAATGTTTTTGGTTGTGGCAGCACTGTATGAGTATATGAAAATACATCACAAGTCAATATAAATAAAAAGTAAAGATTAAATAAATATAGTGTAACAAAAGTAACACAAACTATGTGCATACGTACGACCGTCAGGTCTCTTTATACAGGTTTTCGCAAGAGCTCAGTTGACAGTTTTTGTTTAGATTTTATATGTGTCAAAGTGTATTTACTTTTTTCTTCTTCTGTTTAGATTTTTGGCCGCCGTTTTTGTTTTCTTTGCATTTGTTTACATTATTAATTTTTTACATTATTAGTTTTTATTGCTCGTTTGTCTTTATTCTCAACACAGCTGCTTTTGACAGTAAAAATTTTATTGTACAAACGGTTACCGCTTGTTATGAATGAATCAATTAAAATTTTAATTCAATTAATATTTTTTTGTAACATGAATGAAATTTCTTAATCCATCACGAAATCATTCAAATGTCAATTTAATTAATTTTCTGCATAAAATTAATGCATTTAAGGATTTTGAATTAATTTTGTTTGCATTCACATTTTATTTCAATTCCTTTTTTTTTGGAACAATGGCTGTATTCAATATGAAACAGCTGATTTCTTCAATGATTCGTTGTTTCATTCAGGAGAGTAGCATACGTATATTAATAAATTCGAATAATTTGCAGGTTGCAGGTTCAATTCCTGTCGAATACTCTGGGTGTTTCTGCGAACAAGCCAAATATCTTTGCAGTTTGTGTTTGTTAATTTTGTTATAAAGGAAAAGACTATAAGTAGAACAAAACCTCATAGTAAATGCGATTCTTCGAAAAGGGACAGAAGTGTCGTGTTAAAGAAGTTTCTGAAAGGGTTAAGGTCTTTAAAAAAAGGGGTGAAAATTTATTCGTTAGACTCACAATCTGAATAATGATTGCATTTACCACTAAAACTGATGGATGTCTTTCGTGTTCAGTTTGTGATGTACAAAATGACCTGGCGTATAGAATTTTTTATTTATTTATGTTTGAAAGAATTGATTTTGCTTTCAAATAGAACAGACGTGTTAAAAAAAAAATTGAAAAATTTTAAAAATAAAACATTTTCATTCGAAAAATTTTATTACAACGGAATCTTATATCCATTTGATACATAATGGACACTGAGACTGATCCTTTGGATGACAGCCTACCTCCAGATAAATTTGCAGGGATATTGGAAAAAAATTATTCTAATCGGAATGGATTCGACGAAGGAAAAGCGAATAATTCTTTGAATCACAATGAATATCACTTTTCAACATTGCCCGGTGATGATGAACAATGTATTATTAACAATAAAAGAAAGCGAATCCACGATGTGGAAATTGATTTGTCTAACTTTCATTCCAAGAATTATCAAGATAAGCCAGGTATTAAAACTCAAAACAGATTTGCAATTTTGGGAGAACTTAATATTGACGAAGAGCCAAGTACATCTAAAAAAAATTATGATAACAAGGAATCCAGTAAGATAAACTCAATTAATAACAAACTATTTTGCCCACCAACATTTTTATTTAACGTAAACATACAAAAATTAGTTGAACAATTGAATTCAAAGAAATTAGTTTATAAAATTGTTAACAAAAACAAACACAAAAGTAAATTGTTTTTGAAAGATGCTGTGGTCCATTCAGAGATGATGAAGCAATTAAAAGAAAAGAAAATAGAATCTTATTCTTACACACATAAAGAATTAAAACGTAACAGTGTAGTTTTACGCGGTCTTTATTATAAAACAGATTTGAATGATATAAAGAATGAGTTAGATTCATTAGTTCCAAACACAGTAGAATCAGTTTCCAAGTTTTCAACTGTTTTTTCAAGAAAAAATAATATAGATACGGGATTGTTTCTAGTCACTCTAATTGTCGGAAAAAAATTAATGAAATCACAAGCTTGCGTTTTATCTTAAATCAAAAGGTTATTTGGGAATCACCTAGAAATAATTTAAAAGAGATTCAATGTTGGAATTGTCAACAATGGGGACATATTTCACGTAATTGTAATAGAGCTTATGCATGTATTAAATGCGATCAAAAGCATAATCCAGGAGAATGTCAATTTAAACAGGACAACGAGAATTTACCTTTTTGTGTTAATTGTGGTAAAATAGGTCATCCTTCAAATTTTAGAGGATGTCCCGCATTCAAGAAATATCTTAATTTAAAAGAAAAAATAAAAAATACAGCTAAAGAACGGAAAATACAAGCAACGGACAATGTTGTAAATGCTTTGAATCAATCGAGTTTCATGTCTCCAAATATTTCGTTTGCAAATCAACTGAATAATTCTATTTCAAGTAGAATGCCTGCTAAGAGAGTGCCTTCAAATAAGCCTATTTTTGTACAAAACTTTATGAAACTTGCTATTTCTTTATTCGAACCTGAGCCGATTTTATTGGAACAGAGAATATCAAAATTTATGAGAGAACACAAATCACTATCTAAAGATGAAGCTAGAAAACAATGTTCTAGCATAATGAATGAAATACAAAAGGTGTATGGGCCATAATGGATTTAATTTATTAACATTTAATGCTAGATCGCTCATTGACGTGAGTCGTAGGATTGACTTAACAAACTTATTAAATTTCAATTCAATTGATATCGCATTCATACAGGAAACTCATTTGAGGAATGATCATATAATAAATTTAGAAGGTTACATATTTTTTAAAGACTGCAGTGCCCAAGGTATTGGTATTGCTATTAGAGAAAACTTTAAATGCTCCAAGTATGAGATATCAGGTATAGATTTCCCTAATTTATTTTTAAAAGTCGAAATATTAATTGATAAGTCAGTAAAACACTTTTTATTTGGATCAATTTACTTGCCATGCAATTTTGATCAAATAAAAATTTATAATGGCCTTTCATTAATAGCAAGATTTTCTCAGAATTTTTATGGTACATTTATTGGTGGAGATCTTAACTCTAAAAATATTTCGTGGGGTGATAATATAAACAACACAAACGGTAATATTCTCTTTAATTGGCTTCAACATTATTCTACAAATTTCAAAAGGATTTGTAATACATTTCCCTCATATCCAAATGGATCGTCGTTTCTTGATCATTTTTTAATAAGTTCAAATCTAATTGATACCGTTAATCCAAATTATAAAATTGTATCGCTTTCGACATTTTCAGATCATTTTCCTCTAAAATTACAATTTGCATTCCAAAATTTTGAATTTATGTTAAACAATCCTTTAGTGTATACAAGTTTTAAAAATACAAACTGGAATATTTTTAGAAATGAAATTATTAATGATTTATTAAATCATTTCCCAGATGCTAACAAAAACTTAACAAATGCTGAAATTGATTACTATATCGATCAATTTAATACAACAGTTGACTACGCAACTATTCTGAACTCTGAAAAAGTAATATTGATGTCAAAAAGAATAATTGTTTCTGAGAAAATTAAGAGATTATACAATATAAAATATAGATG
This sequence comes from Germaria angustata, assembly GCA_963681545.1. Classification (NCBI taxonomy): domain Eukaryota; kingdom Metazoa; phylum Arthropoda; class Insecta; order Diptera; family Tachinidae; genus Germaria; species Germaria angustata. The sequence goes on from OY812999.1 coordinate 32,375,607, forward strand.
GCAGAAAGAACTAAAGACGGTTTTTAAAAGAACTTTAAATCGTTGTAACCCTGATTATATTGTGCTATCGAAACAAATTCAGTTAATTAATATTATTATAAAAAACAAGTAGAACTTGAGCAGACGGAAATCTTTGATAAGAAACTTAAACAGATAAAACCTGGACCGAATGCTCACAAAAGCATTTACAATATTCTAAGATACAAAAAAAAATAAATTTGTTTCAAAACTATCAATTGATGGTGTTATTTTAGTAGATGAAACCCAAAAAATTAATCTTTTAAAAGACCATTTTTCAAAAGTTTATAATAGCGCATTACCCAATCGGAATGTTTCAAATATCGATGATGTTGTAAACAGATCCATTTCTACAGTACACGGCAATAATTTTATTTTTGACAGCAATTTTTCGTCTAAAAACAATCAAAGGTGTTCAAGACTTATCTCATTAGAGTCAAAGTTCTAAATAATAGGAAATCTTTTGGTTTAGATAATATATCTAACTTTATTATTAAAAAACTTCCAATGAAAGCATTGGAATATCTCACAATAATATATAATAATTGCATTAGTAACTCCTATTTTCCTGATACTTGGAAAATTTCAAAGATTGTTCCTATTCACAAGAAACCAAACAACTATGACATTAATAATTTGAGGCCTATTTCAATGCTTTCAGATGTAGGAAAGCTCTTTGAGAAGGTCTTAAGGATAAAAATGGATATCGGAATTAATGAACAGTATATTCCTGATTTACAATTTGGTTTCAGAAAAGGACATTCCACAGTAGATGCTATGCTTAAATTTCAACATGATATTATCACCAACCTTCGAAAAAGACAATGTACTATAGCGATTTCATTAGACGTTGAAAAAGCATTTGATCATACGTATCATAACGGCATACTTTATAAAATGATTCAAATAGGGTTTGACCCTTCTATAGTTAAAATTATTAATAGTTTTTTCTCTAATAGAGTATTTTGTGTACAATTAAATAAAAAATTTTCTAGCATTGGAAATATTAGTTGTGGAGTTCCTCAGGGTTCAATACTGGCACCACATCTTTTCAATATTTTTATTTATGACTTCCCTCATTATGGAACTAACTCCATAGGTTTATTATACGCTGACGACTCTTTGCTTTACTCTCACAATGAATCTCCAAAAAAAACTTTACAACAGGTTTCCGATCATTTAACAGTTGTCAAAAATTATTATAATGATTGGGGAATTAAACTTAACACCGCAAAATGTGAAGCTATATGCATACGAAATGCTTCTGGAAAATGTCGCGGATTTGTAGTACCAGAAAGCAAAAATTTAAAACTTTTTCTTGAAGGTCTTGAAATCCCATTCAAAGAAGAAATAAAATATCTTGGTATAACTTTTACTAAACTTTTAAAATTCAATAAACATGCAAGATTGATGATAAAAAAATCATACAAACTTATGGGAACTTTTAGTACAATTATTAATAATAAAAATTTATCGCAAAATTCTAAACTTTTACGGCCTTATTCATAAAAAATATTGTATGTTTATTAAAGGTTTATTTGACAAATATCCCATAGAAATTTGTCAAATAAGTAAGTTTCGTAAGCTCTGATTCTCTATTTCAAATTATATTCAAAAGTATAATATTGCCATTTAGAACATAATCAATTATACATAAATAAAATTCTGTGCATATATGTATATGTAAATATTAATATAGATTAAACTTTAAGATTTTTGTATATAATGTATTATAAATTTTTGAAATAACTTTAACAATTTTTGTTCTTGTATATTGTTGTTCTTATTGGAGTTCAACAATGCATGTTATTTTATTATTCCTTATTTTATAAAATTTACTTATTATCCTTGGATAGATTGTAAATAAAATGAGAAAAAAAGTATAATATTACACACAGCTAAGTTTTGATATGTCTAACATCCTATATAGAAATCATAAGATGAATGAGCTTAACAATTTACAGGCTTTCACTCGATGTTGTTCGTTATTACGTAATACTTTTAAAGATGGTCAAACTGCTACGTTTCCACATAGTAAATTCGACAAATAAATCGTCATTTAAAAGGAAAATCCCTGTAATGTGTGAAATTTAAGTCTGTCAGCAAAAGGCAATAAAAAAAAACAAAATATTACGAGCGATGTCTATATATTAGTGTTTACATATGAAAGTGAAAGTCGGACAAAGCCAATACACTCACACTTTTTCGCTAATACATTTACCTTTTTGTTACCTTCAGCTCAGCTTTCAATGAAGTTTTCAAGAAAGAGATTATATGGACACTTTCTGAAAGAAAAATGGCAAAGAGATAAACAGTGTTGCCAATGCAAACATTTATACCAAATTTCAGGATTGTAATATAATTATGTATACAAATTGCCTGACATTTTTTTCAAGTTTATATAAAGAACACAATTTGCTTGGTTTTAGGGCATAAATCATAAAAATATGTAAAAGAAAATATTAATTACTGTGCATTCTTTACAGATCAACACAAGCATTCCTCTTGGCATGTCTGTGTGAATTTTGAAGATCTTCTGACTTTCTTCAAACCTAAATGAAGAGCAATTTTAACAATAAATTTTTGTCTTTGACGACGTTTTGGAAATAAACTTTCACTTTCCCGTTTAGTTCTTCGAGAAATTTGTATAAAGTTGGAATATTTCTGTCAAGTTTTTACTGTTAACACTTATGTGCAACTTTCAAGAAAGTACTTTCATGTGTAAATGCAGGATATAAGTATATATATTATGCTATATATTTTTCCCTACAACTCGTTGCGAAAAATAAATTTACGAAAATAAGCCGGAAAACCTTGAAATAATTCGAGTTTATGTGAAACCAAAGTTCGAAAGCAAATAGTTATGCATCTATTTGTTTTGCAAGAGTTATCTATCCACTAATTTTTATACCAAATGAAATATATCCTCTGCAAATTCAGTTTTTTTTTAATATATTTCTATGGATCTGTTTTCAATTTTGGAATTGAGTCTGCAAATTTTTGTTTGTTGATATTATATGTGACTGCATACGTCAGAGAGAAAGATCGAAGTGGGACGAAAAGTTGTTTGGAAATGCTTAACGTTTTCGTTCGACTTCTCGTGGTGAGTGTATTTACTGGGACGAAAATCAGCTGTTTATCGTTTAGAATGCTTGCCAACGAAAACGTTTGAGATCGCGGGGTAGGCTGTGAGTTATTTTACACATCACATGGTTTTGCAACTAATTTTCAAGATCAACAATTTCAAAATAAAAACCTAGCGAATATGATTAAAAGCTATTATCTAAATTTTGTGCTTAACATTTTTCCGTAGCATACATATGTACATATATTGATGTTGTAGTTTTTCAAACCTTTTTGCAGCCTATTAATGTGGTCGGTAAAAATTTGTTGTAAAAATGTTTTTATTTTTAAGATTCCTTTGAAGACATTATGGGTGATAGCATTCCACCTGCTTCTTTCACATATTGGCGAAAATAGATTCACTTTGGCAGCATGCCAATTTTCAACGTATAAGAGAGGTGCCACTTCTCTTGCTCCTATCCAAAAAAATCTTCTTCAAACTGCTTGCTTTAGATGTAGGGTAACTCAGGCCAATTGGATGAAATGAGACCACCACAATTAATCTAATTTTTTATTTGTTCAATTTCTTATTTATTTAAAAGTACTTTTAAAATAATATTTAAAACCTATAACGGAAATACCATGTGTAATCGTGTAAAGAAAAAAATCAAATTTTTATCAAAAATAATTGGCAATTACTCAGCGTCTTTGTTAAATTTATTTGCAAAAGTCAGAACAAAGCACAATAGATATTACAAAAAAAAAATTATATATGTGTGTATGAACATGCAACCTGGTGCACCTGGACATCAAAAGTATGATATCATCTGTCATGTTCTGAAGATCGCTAATCTCATGAAATGGGCGATTACCAATTTCATCCGTTTTGCGATTTCCAGAGCACGGGTGTGTAACTGGCTGAGATATTATTTAAAGTACACATACTACACACATATATGCATACATTCATATGTATTTACATGTGACTTTTTTATTTACATAATGCATATCGTGCCTTAACCTCCATAAAAGCTTGAGGGATTATTAGCTGTTTTTGCACTGAGTTTTATGGCTACTGCAAAATTTACTTTCGCTCTAAATTTCTGTTGCCATTTCTAACGACTATGATTTGTTTCCTGGTAACACCCCAGATGTGCTGCGCTTACATATTGGCATACGACAAACACGAGATATAACGTTATACAAGGAGGAAAATTTAATCGAACGTGCGATGTCGATGTCGAGTAAAATACATTGTCATTTACGGGATAATAAACTGGCGTTCGAGTGCAAACATTCGAGTTGTAGGTCATCAAACAAAGGCGGATACTTGCAGAATTTGTACCACTAGTTCTAATCTAGCTAAATAAATTATGAGGGTGGGTCAATAAGCCAGTACTTTGTGAATTTTTTGCTTCTTAGATGCTTCCATCTGTAAAAATTTGAACAAGCTTCATCATTTAGTTTGTGTTTGACAGCCATAAATAGCAGACTACCATGTGATTTGAACAGAAAATGGAAAAAAGTGAATTTCGTGTGCTCATTAGGTATTATTTTTTCTGAAAACACCATCGCTCAAACTAAGGCTAAGCTTGATAAATACCATGGGAACTCTGCACAATCAATTTCGTTGTGGCCATACAATCGAGGAAGACACCGAACATTCTGGACGCCCAGTTGAGGACTATACAGCCGAAACAATTAACGAAATTCATAATATGATGTTGGCCGATCGAAGATTGAAAGTGCGATAGATTGTGGAAGCCAAGGCATACTACATAAGTTCAATTTTTAATGACCACTTGGGTATGGGAAAGCTTTCTGCGTTTACTCACAAGCAGCCACACACTTAATCGTGCAACTACTTCGCAGGGGTGTTGGCAATATTGATGAGTTCCTGCGCTGTTTCGTAACCGTGTATGAAATGTAGATCCATCGTAATGTGCCAAAAATCAAACATCAGTTAAAGCAATGGGTTGAATCGGCACCAAAGAAGGCCAAGGTGGGTTTCTCAACCAATAAAGTGTCATGGCGGCCATTTTTTGGGATGCAAGCGGTATAATCCACTTTGACTACCATCAAAAGAGTTAAGCAATGAATGCTTAATGAGGATTTGGAAAAAAATAACGCATATGGCCAAGGAAAAAATCCTTTTCCACCAGTACAATGCGAGGGTGCACAAATTTGCAGTTTCGATTGCAAAATTATATAAACTAGACAACAAAGTGGTCCCTCATCCATCCTATTCTCCACATTTAGTTCCTAGCAACTGTTTCTTGATTCCAAATCTGAAGTAGATTTGACTGCAGCGATAAAAAAACAATTAGCTATTTCAATGACCTTGGCAAATTTTACTTTTGGAAGGTATTAATAAATTTGGAGAAACGTTGGACAAAGTGTATAAAGCTCAAAGGGTTTATGTTGAAAAATTAAATGATTTTTTATCTCAAATCCTGTCTTTTATTTCACAAGTCACGGACTTATAGAGCCACTCTCGTATATTTCCGGGTACCCTAAAATTTTTTGATTTTCCAGAGTAGCAGTATGTTTATAAAAAGCTTGCCGTAACTTTTTAAAACTGTTACTCTTTTAGTTTTACCGCTGCATTTCGTGTCACTGTTGTATACCGAAATACTAGCGACATTGTTGTCGTTCGCAGCAACTCGAGGTTACCAAGTATCCAATTAAAACGGGTTCATTCCTTCTGTGCGTAAGTGTGTATAATAATAATCAAACTAATTAAAATATTTCAGACATCCTAAAGACGAAATGCTTAAGCCTACTGGACAAAAACAACTATATATTTGATTGAGACATGATCATGTACATGTGTATGTGGATGCGAGACATCCAGGACCCTTCAAATAGTGATACAAAAGGAAGATGAAAACTATCACTGGTGCATCCTCGAAAGAAACAATCCTCGTAGACAATTTAAGCTAAAATAAAAATCAACAAATCAACAAGAAAATAATTTGGTATTATATTAAATATTTTTAATGAAAGAAAAAAAGAGTATCTGTAACAAATGCAAAAATATTCATTCGACCACGTGCATTTAAAATGGTTTTGGCTGATCTCAATATAAATAAATCTCATGGACAGGATGGAGTTCCAGCACTGGTTTTGAAGCAGTGTTGTTCGACGATAGCTCGCTCATTATATATACTTTCTAGTACATTGTACTATGCTGGTGAATTTCTCTTGTGCCTGAAGGTCGCTAATGTAACGCCAATCCCCAAAAAAGGAGAAGCCAATAGTGATTTAATCGGCAATTTCCAAAGTGATGGAAACTATGGTTAACTTCCATCTTGTGAGGTATCTAGAGTCCAACAGTCTACATAATGACCGCCATTATGATTTCCGTATTGGCCGTTCTAGTGGTAGCCTACTCTCGGTGAAATGGTGTCATTCTGTCCAACACTTTTTCGAAAATAAAGTTGTGGCTGTAAATATCTCCCAGGCGTTTGACAAGGTCTGGCATGGGGCACTTCTGACAAAACTTTTTGCTTTTGGCGTCTTTAATGTCCTCACTCGGTTTACATCGAGCTTCGTCAGGGATCGCTTTATGCCACTTGTTATGGATGGAATCTTATCAGACTAGTTCAAGATAAATTCACTGGTACCGCAAATATTCATTTTTTCTCCTACCCTGTTTTTTTTTTTCTTAATGACCTTTTATTTAAAACTTCCAACCCCATCTACTCTTTTGCAGATGACAGCAGCATAAGCCATTCCTACTCGTACATTAATTATGGGTGGTATAAATATTGACGAATCATGCTCTCGGCGTGAAAATTCAGTGTGAACTGAGCACATTTTCTATATCGATAAAGAAGCGTTCAAGTGCCTCGGTTTCTTAAGACGCTATAAGAGATACTTCACTCCTTCTGATCGCCTTACTATTTATGTCACCTATGTAAGTATATCCAATAGAAAATCGAATGCAACTCCCATGCATAGTCCGGTGCTTCAAAGTCTATTTTGTAGTTACTGGACAAGGTACAGGAGATAGCAAAAAGGTTTATTGGTGTAGGCAACTCAATATTATGGACTCACTGGAGCATCGCCGCATCGTGGTTTGCATTACGCTGTTTTATCGTTGTGTAAAAGAATACATATGTTCTGAGACCCGCTCTAAGTTCTTCATTAAGTGCACATAATTTGTGGTCGATATACATATATATACTTATAAGTATATACATAGGGAATTAGCTGTCAATAAACCGTGGAGCGATACCTACCTCAAGAACCTTGAATAATTATTATTGCCTGTTGGAGCAAGATTTCGTATCAAAAATTATAATGTTCGGCGAAGCCCATTTCCACTTAAGCTGTTGTGTTAACAAACCAAATTTGCATTTCTGAGCTACAAGAAATGTACAATTTGTTGCGCCATTTACAGTAAAAAAGTGACTGGCCCTTATTTTTTTAAGACGCCGATGGCACCACCATAACCGGCGTTCTTTTTTGCCGCAAGTTGCTGCATTGAGTCCCGATCTGTGTTGGTTTCAACAGACAGAGCAACCGCTCAAATAGTTAGGGCAACGATTATGATTATGTTACACCAATTTCCAGGTCGAGTGATCTCTCGGTTTGGAGATTTGAACTGGCTGTTTTTCTTTAGGGCTTCTGAAGGTCTTGCGCTAACCACAACAAACCACGAATCTTGCAAGTATTAAAAGTTGATATTGAACCGTTCACGGTTACAAAATAATGCAATTTAACAACGCTTATATTGCTATTTAACAACGCAAAACACTCCTGCTCGATTGTAAGAACCCATTTTGCGAAAAGCATAATCATAGCCAAGTTATCATTCAAAATTTAAACCACTGAGACCTGTGATTGAAATTAAAAAAATACTGACTTGTTCACCTGCCCTCGTATGAATGTATGTTTTAGTGATGTTACGAATTTCACTTTTTAGATACTACCGAATACGTATCCGAATATTGAATTTGCAAGATGAAATATTTAAAATTTAATTAAAATCTTGCATCGATACGTTTATCCGCCTACAAATAAACAAAATTTTAATGGAAGTCATTCGGTTAGTTTAAAAATGATACAAAACATAAATTTTAAATGTTATATAAAGTATTATTAAAAGCCGGAAGAAAGAAGGAGGGTTAAAGGTAACGGCGCAAATTTTATCCTGAGTAAAATAAATGAGTTCCTTTAGCGTAATGGGAGGTTGCATAAGAAAAGCATTTTCGACGAAACAATACAATTAATAAGAAATGGAGTGGTTTATACGGCGCGAAATATTGGAACAAGGACAAGATTTGGATCATGGAAAGTAAGGACGATATCGTAAACATCGCGTTTGGCGCAAGTATGCACGAAATGGACAGATACCGTCTTGACTTTTTGGGAAGATGGCTACCATTTTATCTATAGCTGCAACCCATAACAAAGCGGCTTTCCCATAATATACAATATGAAGAAAACTCTAATGGTATGCAACCCTATATCCGAAGTGCCCGCATTAGCACTAAATATCGAAACATCAGAGTTATACAGTGCTACTCACTAATAGAAGCAGCTGACAACGACGCCAAAGACTCTTTCATGTGCAATCGCAATCACTCCATAAAAATTTTCATGGGGGATATGAACTCAAAAATTAGTTCCGATAACACAAATCTGCACTCAATTGTTGGATCCGAAGGCTTACGCGGTAATCGCAATAACAACGGTGAGTGTCTTATATGGTATTAAATTTCCACACAGTAATATATGTATGTGTAAATATATAAATATACATGGCAATCTCAGGATAGTATTATCCGCAATCAGAACGACCACTTTATTATAGCAGGAAGAAGACGCGTGGATATTATGCAGTTCCCGCATTGAATGGAAAGAAGGGGTAAGAATACCACTACCGAAAAACTGCGATCTAACGACATTTAGGAACTGGAGAGGTATAACCCTGCTGAACACCATCCAGAAGGATATCGCAATGATTATCTTAGAACGAATGAGACAAGGATGTATGCTTTCACTTGTACTTTTCCTTTTAGTTCTGGACACAGTTCTTCAGCAGACAAACATTGATGCACCAAATAGAACGCAACGCCACCTGAACCAGCGGCTGCATTACCTTGACTATGCGGACAACATTTGTATTCGTATGCCACATACACTGGACGGCATCCAACAAAAACTCAAAAGGCTGCAAGAGCTTGACATCACCAAAAACCAAGTCACTTGGAATTGCCACTGAAAACACAAATCCACTGCTTTTAAAAAGACATCGAGATATTATTAAAATTATCTATGCTGCTATCATAAGTAAAGATGGCGGCACAGATGAAGATACAGCAAGCAGAGTAAACCACGCACGTAGTGCATATGCCACCCTGAGTAAAGTCTGGAACTCTTCCCAAATGTCTCTACGAAAATGCATATGGATTGACCACGCGCTGCGTAAAGACATTTCCAACATAATAAAGGCAAGCTTACAATGGGATTCCCAAGGGGACGAAGTGTGGGACGACAATAAATAACATGGAGAAGATCTGTAGGACAACGAGGACACTCATGCACTCACAAATCCGACATATGGCAGAAGACAAAACTCGCTGGAGAGCCTGCGTAGTTTACTACCAGAAGACTATTATTTTCAGTTCAAAATAGAGACTTTTATAAAAAATTATTAAAAATTAATTTTTTTTTAATTTTTTAATTTTCTAAAATATATAGTTGAATTAGGTGCAATTTTGGGATCGAAATAACTACAATTGCTTAATCTTAAATAATATTTTTGTGTACTACTATTGCTCTCAAATTCCAAGTTTTTTAGGGAATTTCATAGTTTTGTTCTATTTAAATTAAATTGACTGTACGAGTGTACAACAGCCTCTTTGAAATGAAAGACAAGAATCTCTCCTTTTTGCAAATAACCCTTTTAAAAAAAGTTTCATATGTTTCTTGGGAAAACAAACTTTTATGTTAAACATTCTTAATGGTCTCCATACAGGCTTTATGTATTGTCATTCGAACATTTTAACAAATTGCAAGAACTTTCACAGTGTCAAAAATGGATGGAATTTATCTTTAAAACCAAAATTTACTAATATTTGGTTACACTTGGTTATCCCTGAAGTGAGTTTCTTGATAAATGTCTTCAATGTTTAAGCAATATCTTTCATCTTCTGCTTAAAAAAAATATCCAGTCCTTATCAAATTCAATTCCAAATAAATACTCTTTAAAGTTCTCAATAAGTTTTGCATATCATCACTTAAATGTTGTATTCTCGTTTTCCTTATATTTCGATTTGAAACATTTTTCTTATATTATATATAAATCCGATATCTACATGTAATATTTATTCAACTCTAATGTATATTTACAAAAGCAATGCATAGTTGAAAATTTTATTATTATTATTATATTTTTTAGTTTAAATTTTTTTTTTAAGTATATATATATATATATATACATATATATATATATATATATATATATATATATATATATATATATATATATATATATATATATATATATATATATATATATATAATATATATATATATATATATATATATATATATATATATATATATATATCTCAAGATCTCAAGAGATATAGCATATATTACCCATCCAATTTTAAAGATCAGTAGATTATTTTTTAATTTTTAATTTAAAGTTTTTCTCAGGTTAAAGGAGGTAAAAATGCAACCTCCTATGGAGCATACTAACTTTGAGGACTCTTATTCCACAGTTAGTCAGCTGATATACGATAACTAAGTACCAATTGGTATGGGAAGTCCTACTTCGATGTTATTAGTCAGCAAAATGCAAGATTTTTAAATACTACTTTGCATAGAAGACACCCTTTCCGCTGTTCCTATAACACGTTGGTTAAGATGGGACCAATGTAAAGTGTTTTGTATATTTATAGCACCACCATAAATTCTGGACTTCTTAAAAATCAAATGTTCCTTAGCAACAATACAACATATGAAAATGGGTGGAAAAACAGCACTAAAATTTTAGAACTTTTGTTGTAAATTTTTCTTTAGAATAAAAATGAGCATTTTTACCTCTTGCATAATTACTCCTATAGCACCATTTTCAGATGTATAAAATATGAGTTATTTTAAAAAAATTGCACAACTAAAACGTAGTAATTCCTCCTTTGGAAGTGATGAAATGAAATATCCAACTTTTTGAACTTCTATGAATATTATTCAATGCCTCTTCTCTTCAATTATATTTGTAATCAACTCTTCAACACTAGAGAAATGGCTGTTATTGGCACATGCTCATCGGACATGAATTGCCCAAACGTTTTCAATGATTTTTGTGTCAGGATAGAAAGCTGACCACAATACAATTTCAATAGACTGGCCATGAAAAAGTGTTTTTTTATGATTCTACCTCAAGAAGAGCTCCAAGTTACTGCTAGGAACAGTAATGTACCCTGTGCTATTCATTCAAGTAAGTGGAGACTGAAGCTGTATTTAAGCAGTTGCAGAAATTTCTTTGGACAAAATACTTTGACTCCTTTTTAGATCTCGGGAGTAGTATATAAAGCCAATATGGTTCCAGTAAGTTGCAATTTTATTTCATCGGGAAACATAAAATTAAGATAAAATCTTTGATATTTCCTAATGATAATGCTAACAAAATTTTCTTACATTGTCCCAATTGCTATTCATGTAGAGTCTTTTAAACTCGTACTTTTCGTTTTTGTGGTGAGGAAATCAAGGGTGAAACTTTTAGTTTTGTTCTTTAATGGTTAGGAAACGATGAAGGATCGGTCAAGAAGTTGATAAATGTTGCAGCAACTTTGTGATGTATTTCTTAAACAATTTCAAATTTTTTGCTGATAATTTTAGTCGGCTGGGTTCGGAGCCGAAATTGGATATATTGTTTCATCGCGAAATATTTAACAGTTAAGGCGATTACCACCTCAACCACATCAGGTTTTAAAATAGTGACGACACTAAGTTAACACTCGCGTATGTGAGAGCAAATATGTTTGCAAGACAGCTTTTACAGCAATTATGAAACTTGTAGAGTCCTGTGTCTTCTGTGGCACAATGCCCCACAATTTGCTATAAAGTGTTCCATCGACTCCTCATCTTCACCACAAAATCTGCAGATGTCCGTGTCAGATAAGCCCATTCTGTATAGGTGGGCTTTGCAGGTGTAATGGCCTGTAAGCGCCCCTACCAGCGTCCGTAGGCTTTTCCTGTCCAGTCTTAGAGCCAGATCCGCTCTCCCAGCGTCAAAGCGTAGGAATTTCTTGGAGTGACGTAATCCATTGATGTCATTCCAATGTTATGCAATCCTGGACGATGTCCATTTCGAAATCTCCGTCTTAAGGAGACTTTTGTTGAACCCAAAAGAAAGGGTGGGTCCAATGAAGTTCCCCTCAGCCCCTCTTCTTGCACAGATGTCCGCCATCTCATTCCCGGCATGCCCCTGATGCCCTGGTACCCCATATCAGAGTAATCTGATTGTGAGTCGCCAGATCATTTAGCCTGTTGTGGCATTCCAGTAATAATCTGGACATGTACATACAGCCTCTCAGGGCCTTAAGAACCGATTGGCTGTCCGAGAATATCTTAACCTGTATTCCCCTGTGTCCTTGCTCGGATAGGATCCCCACAGTTTCCAGTATTGCGTAAAGTTCCGCCTGGAAAATTGTCGTATCCCTGCTCAATGTTATAGACCTGTGTGCTCTAGGCCCCACTATTCCCGCCCCAACTCCTTGAGCCATCCGTGTACCACATTTGCGATCCATCTCTTAGCCATCCTGGGTTTGCGCACCATTCTTCCCTTGTGGGGAAGAGGACCCTGTATTTCCTGTCGAAACAGTATACTGGGTCCATATGGTCGCCTGCCTAAGACATATCAAGTATGTCCCCGATTCCCCTGAGGATAGCCAGATAGTAAGGTTGCACGCCCTAAGGTTCTCTTTCCCGTAGATAGAGATTGCCCTTATAGCTGCCTCCTCTTGTATAGCCAGATGGAGCGGTGCAAGGTTCAGAAGAGCTTCCATATCCAACGTTGGGGTTGATTTCATGGCCCCTGTGACGCATAAGTATGCAAGCCTTTGCAGCCTGCACAGTCTCGATATAGTTGTACGTTGCTCAGCCTTCCTCCACCATACCAGAGCCCCGTACAATATGGTTGGTCTCACCATCTGGATATATATCCAGAAGGTCATTTTGGGGCTCAGACCCCAGGATTTACCAAGTAGTTGCCTCGCTGTCCAAAGGCTCCTCGTGGCCTTTCCCAGTACTGACTCGAGGTGCGGTTCCGAGGTGAGTTTCATATCCAAGATGAGACCCAGATATTTCACCCTCTCCCTGGGAATTATCTCGATGCCACCCATCCAGAGACTGGGTAAATTAATCACCCTTTTCCTGGTAAATGGTACAATGATCGTCTTCGCTGGGTTAACAGATAGCACTTTCGAAGTGCACCATTCATACATCTTGTCTAGGGCGTCTTGCATTTGGTCCGCAATCGTCCCTGCATGGTTCCCCCTAATTATTACGGAGATATCGTCCGCATAGCCGATGGTTCTGTGCCCCCTCCGGTTAAGTAGCCCGATCAGGTCATCCACTAATATAGACCATAGAAGGGGAGATAATACCCCGCCCTGTGGGCATCCCTTAACCACGGTGACTGTAAGATCCGTGGATCCAAGGGAGGCCCTAATCGACATTTGGTTCAGCATGCGGCTGACCCATCGCACAGATCAGCTCCTCTAGTAGAGAGTGCTGTTTCCATAGCGAGGAAGTTCGCATTGTCGAAGGCACCCTCAATGTAAATAAATACACACAGGGCTATTTCCGTCGATTCCATGGCCTTTTCAATATCCCGAACAATATTGTGCAGTGCCGTGGTAGTTGATTTGCCCTTCTGGTAGGCAAATTGAAGCCTATGCAGAGGTCTCATGGAAAGTACCTCCATCCTGAGGTATTGGTCCAATAGTTTTTCAATCGTCTTCAACATAAAGGATGATAGACTAATTGGTCTGTAGGAAGTGGTCTTAAGTTTCGGTAGAAAAAAATTCATTAAATATTACAATATTTTTGTTGCATATTTTAAAATTCATTGATGAATTTTGTATAAGATTCGACGCAATCGAACCACTCCTGGTGTTCACAATGATATAAATTCATCAGGTGTAGACGATAGAGAAACAATATTGACAGCTCTTCCAAAAAAATAAACATAAACAACAAAAACTACTTGCAGTAATTTTAATATTAATGAATTAATTGTAAATAAAGAAGAAATCGCTTGCCCATATACATATGTATGTATATGGAATGTATGCATACATATGTACGTAATATTTCGTGTTACGCACTCAAGTAACCCAGGAAACACAGAAATACTCAAAAACGTATTGTTTGGATAAAAAAATGTTATGGCGACAATAATCGATTTCGTATAGTAGAACATATTATCGCAATACGATATAAACTCTCCTGAGTAATATGGCCATTTTAGCAATTTTGCATCTAGGCTTAGCATTTGTTAATTTTGATTTAGCTACAAAATTTTCCATTTAGAGGTGGTATTATTTTAATTTTTTTAGCACTTCTTTTTATATATTTAGCATTTTGTAGCATCTTCCAATCCAATAAATTTTAAATATTTTAATTTCAATTACTTATTATTTAAATTTTCTCCCCAGCTAATCGTTTTAGCAAATAAAGTTTCAAAATTTCAGAGGTTTGAGAACATTCAACCTCTTATGCTTATGCGAAATAAATCAAATACAATATGAGAATTCTCATATTATTTTACCGATTTGGCTTAACGACAAAAGCCACAACAAACAAACAAACAATAAATTAAGAGTTCTCACATTGCATTTGCTTTTTATATATGAAATACTTTCAAACAAATTTACTCATAATTAGTTTTATTTTCATCTCCCAAATTTCTCAAAAAGAAATGTTAAAGAATAGACATAAAAATATTCTTCTGCAACATAATCTGTGATAATAGTTAAATTTATTGCTATTGAGAAATATCTTCAGATAATTTTGGCTAAATAGCATAATACAAACAAAAAAATCAGTATGAATGTGTATGTGTGTGTGTGAGTTTTTTTTTGGTGCCGAAGTTTCCCAAAAATCTTAAAAGGACCAAATTACCCGATATTTTAGAGATATTATTATCAAGTGATAATCTTTGCGTATAGCTTTCATTTGTTTACTGGGAAAGACGGAAAAAATCTCACATACTTAATATTCAATAAAATTTTTATTGTTACCAATTTAAAACGTGTTGAATAACGCTCACGAAAAGCACCCAAAAAAAATATAAAAGAAGCAAAGAAATGAACGCACACACTCACTCTCGGGATTATACATATGTATGTATGTATGTATGTATATTAATATAAACCTTTTTCAAAAGATAGCGAAAGCATGGCTTCGATATTTAAACAAAAACATAATAATAATAATAATAAGAAGAAAGAGCAGAGGGCCAGGCCAACTGATTGATAAATACAAGCAAGAAAATCAAAGTGCACTTTTTGGAGAAACAACAACTGACCCAACCAATAAAAATACATGCATACATACATACTTATATGTGAGTATGTATGTGCTCGTACATATGTATGTATGTACTATAAGTAAATAAATGACAAAAAAAGATTGTATTTTATAACACGCGTTATAAAATTTGAAACGGAAAGTTATTTCTCTTGGAAATGGAAGAAGACATGGGACGATTAAAATTGTTTTGCTGTTTTCATTAACAGCACTTCACTTGAAAGCGTCAAACAGTTGGTTTGGGCCCGAAAACGAATTTCTTTTTAGAGAATAAAATTAAAGGCGATTTGTGCCATAAAATATACACTCATACACGCTGGCAGATCAGTAATTAAATAAACATTTTTATCATTTTTTATCTCATTGAAACAATTAATACGTAACAATTTATTTGCCAAAGGGCGGTTTACATGTACTCGTACGTACTGGTAACTTATGAATTTTGTAAGAAGAACATCATGGAATTTAAATTATTTTAGTTGAAGTTTGAATGTAACTTGTGGTTTTGTTTTATGTAAACGTTAAGAAATGTTTAAGTTTACAAAGTCTTTGGTTCTAAACATATGCTTGTGTTTTTTGTTAATAAATATATTTATAAATCAAACAAATACCCAATTTATTGATGAAGATGAGGACGACAGCAACGAAGATGAAACGGAAGAAGAAAAAGCGGAACGCAAAAGTATTACGGAGGATTCCTATTTATCAGTGGTGAGTAAACAGAATAAAAATTATTATAATAGCATTTTTGCGGCAACAATAAATGTTAAGATCTAAATGACAACTCATTATTATTTGAAAATTTTTAAACGTATTTGCATAATGACCACTAGATTGATACAAATATCTTGCAAAACTGATATGTGTATATGGTTCCATTGAAAACAAATATTTTTATTTTGCACTTTATGCGTTTGTACTTGAAACAATGTGTACACATTTTTAACTGACTTAAAAAATGGAGAAGGATTTCAATTTGAGTGTATTTTTTTTTAATTTTTGTACATGGACATTTTCAATTACAGGTAAATTTTAAACTAGAAAAATTATAAACTAGAATCGAAGAAAACTATTTATTTTTCGATAGTAATGCGTGCTTCTATAAAAAATAAATTATAAAATGCTTTAATTTTGTGATGCTTAGAACAGAGAGATTCGCAGACGATAGTTTGTGTTTTTGGTTGATGAATATTTCATTATATAAATGAAATATTTTATATGATCTTAATGGTTTGTTTTTCAAGAATACGAGACAGTAAAGCAAATATTAATTGATATATTCACTTATAATATATTTTTAAGCAATGAATTCATTCTTTAAAAAACTTAAGAAGATCATGTACGCAATGAAATTTTTCACTGTATTGATGAAAAGAGTCATGAATATGGTGAAGAATATTAACGAGACCACCCAAGTGTTATTTTTACATCATGCCTTAGCCGGCATGATAAACATACAATTCTACATAAGAAGCGTTTTTATGAACTACATTTGCACCAAGTTCTATGGCTACTACAAAATATGATTTTCTTCTAAACTTGTGATACCTCTTCAAACGACTTAATGATGCTGATATATGTAAAAAATATCACAAAAAATATCACGTTGATATGCTTTCATTTTTATAAATAATTTTTACATTTGGTAAAATAGAAAAACTTTTTAAAATATTATCTTAAGGAAATATTTCATATTTTAATATTAAAGGAACCTTTTATATAATAACCTTTTATATATAAACAAAACAACTGATCATTTCCTTCCGGTCCGAACTTATCCAAAAAAAGGTTCGAGACTATGGGCAAGAAATGAAATTATTCTTTGATATGTTGTCTTTTGTTTTCAATTGTTATTGTTTCGGATCGATTTCGGGAAAGATCGTGCAGCTTTGGTTAGATTTTATTAACTTCGACCTTGAAAGTGTCTATTGCCGATAATGACATGTAAGAACACTACTCCCATACAATGATGGCAGTGTGCATAACACATCACAATCCAAAAAACTAATACAAATAAGGAGTGAAGTCCAATATTGACATAAGGTAACTAAATACATATGTACATACGTACTGCCAAGGCCCATTTAAAAGATCTGTGCAAGCGAACTGTCTACGTCAAAGCCGACAATGTAATTGTCAAACAAGTTATAAAAAGTTTCAAAAAATTTTATATACTAGTATAGAGTTCGACTATCATCTTAATTATCACTTTGGAATAATCATTTACTATCAAAGCCAATTCATTACAGGTAGAATTAACAACGCAACTCAATGTCAAACTTTTAGACTTCTACTTTTGACATTAAATAACGAGAAGGCCGTATTTGTTATACTGATGAGTATATCTGGTACGAATTCGCGTTGTTTGAAATATAATTCGTTGATGGTATTTCAGTGGCTCCATTAATTTCAGGCAATTCGTTTTTTTATTACGTTTTTCTGATAGTTTCTGCAACCTAGTAGTTCATAATTTAAAAAAAAATTTAAGAAATCTATAGTGTCGTTGTCGTAAGAAAATATTAAAAATGTTATCGATTACGACAACTATTGACACACGTAATGAGGCCCAATATTCAAAGCTCAAGTGATTACCCCAAATTGCTTGGAGCATATTCAGCACTGTGTTCATTTACCCGAATTTCAGAAATTACTGAAGATTAAAAAAACTTTTCATTACATTAAAATCAAAAGATCATTTGTAAAGTCCAAAAAAGAACTTTTTATATCTTCTTAACAACGAAGCTATAAAATCATCGATTATTTGTTTGTTTCCAATATTGGATTTAGTCAAGGAACACCTTCAAATACCAGTATATCCAGCTGACATAGAGAAAACATCAATTATCACGACTTTTGGTCTATTTGAACATGTTGGCTTACTTAACTCATCTCAAAACATTCTAATTATTAATCCAAGTAAATTTTTCTTAGGATCATCACAGTTAGACATATTTGTGTGGAACTAAACCTATTCAATCTGAAATTCAAGCAAATTTTTTAACTTTTTAAGCCCATTCCATGGAACAACTTCGTCGATTGTTTGCAATAACCAACTAATAGGGAAGATCTATGATATATTTCGCCCAATACCAAACAAAATTGAATGAAATATTCAAAGGTTGTCGAAAGAAAGGCTACTGAATTTTATTGCAGAACTCTTGAAATAGAAAAGGCTTTCAAGCTCTCCACAAAACACCTCATCAGCACATAATATCTCAATTCACCACAGATGTACATATACTAGAATGTAGACGCAGATCATTTGTCGAGATCATCTGAGAATGAATCAATTGATTACAGCAACATGGCAATTCAATAAAGTGAAAATTAAGAATTCAAGTAAATCCTTACTGGTCCGTAACCTACTCAATTAAAGCTTAACAACTGATTGGGCGGCAGTGGGTTAACGCCACGTAAAATCACCGATATTAGCCCAACTCGATAAATTTAATTGCGCAAGCATTAATTTAGTTTGGAGAAGATGGGGAAAACATATATTCCTCTCTCTATCTTTCTCCCAGGTGAATTAAAACAGTGTTGTTATATTAAAAGCACTCTGTTAGCAAAAGTATTTACATATGTATTCTTATTGGTGTCAGCATGTAAATAAAGGGAAACAGTGGTGTGGTCAGTGTTGTCATATATGTACATACATTTTTTATTAATTTTTTAATTTAGGGAATAAAAATATTTTTCAACCCAAAAAACTTTCTTTTAATTGATCACTAAAAAAGAAAATATTAGAACTGTACATAATAAATATGAAACTAATTAAATTTAATACTTTGTTTGATATTAACTTAGATACTGATACTGAACTTAAAATCAAAATCCATATAATTATACAATACGAAAATGGTAATATATTGTTAATAAAGTAAAAGTTGTAACCAAATTATCTTATTAAACTTCAAGGTCATTTCTTTTAATGCAACAAAGTTGTATAAATAACTGAAGAAAATACCAAGTTGGTATTTCTGATTCATATCTTGATTTCTTTTTTATTTATAAACAATTTGTTAAAATATTCGCTCAATCGACGCTTCACATCCGTCACATTGTCTTGTTGATACATCGTTTAGTTACTTTCATAACACTTTGTATACGAATACATTGCATCCCTGACCAATCAATGCTACTGCAGTCACCAGGAGAGATTCAGCAAATAAATGTCGTTACCAAGTCTAAAATTAATTTGTGCAGACGATTTGAGTGATACACAGAAGCGTTTGCAGAATTTGATAGTTGGAAACATGTTACAATGCAAATCCTCAGACAGCAATTATGTTGGTATATTGCGATATTTATACATAATATATCAAAGAAATAAAGCAAAACAAAATAAAACCAGCGACGAGCTTTTATATCGCGCCTCACCTCCAAAAAACCATAACCGTAACCGTCATGACTTTCTATTTTCAGTTTCTTATCGCAATAGAAAATTCATCATCATTGAAATTAATTCTTTTAATCATTAAGAGCACATTCAGACACTTACAGCAAAATAAAATTCACAATAACCCTACAACTTCGTGCAAAAATTATGTATGTATGTGTTTGTCACTTTCGTCTTATCGTGGCTAAAGTTCGATATGTTTGACGCAATTTGCATTGCATGTAAACTTTTTTGGATACACATTTTGCTTTTCTTGGCGCATCGAACATTTTATGCATTTGAGAACAGAATACATTGTAAAAATTTTATACACAACGTTTAGGAATCAGTTGCAATGTATTACTGCAAAGCAACATGCGTTTAGGAATACACTCCTGTTAAAAATCAACGAAAATCCCTTCAAACACTTAAGCGCCTTGTGGAATATATATATATATATATATATATATATATATATATATATATATATATATATATATACATGAATGTATGTATGTATATTGTGTACAACTATAACGCTTAAGCCAGCTGAAGCACATAATAATTAGCCCTTTTAGGCTGACTTGAACATCTTCCAAACAAACGTTACAGATGAGTTTATTTGTCTTGTTTTCTTCTTTTCATTTTGCCGACATCAATCTTACAACATCCCTTGTTCAAAACTTACAACAACAATAACAAACGCTTGTACGAAGGATAAATTAATTGCTAAGTATGGGTATCCAGCTGAAATCCACACTGTCACCACTGATGATGGTTACATATTAACCATGCACCGTATACGTGGCAAGCAAGGTGCTCAGCCATTTTTCTTGCAGCATGGTCTTGTTGATAGCTCAGCCGGTTATGTTATCATGGGTCCAAACGTAAGTCTTGGTAAGAATTCATATCGTTGTAATTTATATATTTATACATTCATTCATCACAGGTAAACACACGAGTACAGCAAATATAACTCTATCAACACCCAATGTCGAAAACGACAGAATAAATATCGAAAGCAAAGGAAAATGTTCCAAAATAATCAAAACGTATTGAAATATTTTGATACCAGTACCGGGCAATTGTCTTTAGACTAGTCTGGCGATCTGTCACAAGGTGTCCTAAAGGTATAAACTTTCCCTCGTATGGAAAATCCATTTTAAAGTAATAATCGAGCCGGTCCTAATTCCTAAAGGAGTAGTCACCATAGTGTATGGTATTATTCGTTTCTCTATTTACAAAATCTATATTTTAGCTTCTCTTCTGACCACCAAAAAGTACAAAGTCACACCATGAGATAGGTAAGGGCTCGACTTCTAGATTAAATTTCCACGAAAGTTTGGAGTCTACAGCTATACCATGGTAGTTAGTCTCTTTCGAGAGTCCAGTCCAGGTGGTAGTCTGAACTCCGGAGTTTCGTACCGTTTGATAATGAATACAAATTTGGTCCTACGGCATTGGATAAATAATTTACATATTGTACCATAACGAGTATCTGACTTATATATCCGTAGTGTCCATCGAGAGCCATCGTTGATGGCTCAAGAGGGCAGAGCCATCAACAAAATTATTATATTCCAATGATAAACAAATGCAAGGTAGACGATATATTTAATAAGCACAATTTGGATGAACATTTATCTAAATATTTGTAGAATCATCCAAAGATCACTTTTCACTTCTAAGAGAAGTAAACTGTTTTGGACAGTGAACTTTCACCATGCATTCATCTGTAATAAATAAATCGTTGACGAATTGTGGATTTAAATTCGATGACCGAAGCAAATCATTGGTAAACAATAATATCTATGGAACTGGCTCATTCCGTTGAATCCCTTATTGGATGCATTGCTTTAACATTTATCATTCTGGGTAAATAATTTTTTAACTTATCACGAAGACTAAAGGGAGCCGTTTTTTCTACATTTGGAAAAGTTTTCTGGGTCGTCGAAGCTTACTGCCTGTTTCACGATGTCGAACGACATCGTTCGTTCGCATAAATACATTAAAACCAAAAACAACATTTTAAAATTTGTTGCTGTTTCAAAGGTATTTATGCGAACGAACGATGTCGTTCGACATCGTGAAACAGGCAGTATATCTTTCATAGGCCATAACTTCCACGACGTTATACGAGACCATATCGAATAATATCGAATCCAAAATAAATTTGTCTATATTTTTCGGTACGACGTAATCATTTTGAATTGAAAGTTGTTTGTAATAACAACGACAGAGTTTATTCAATTAATTGTGATTTTCTTGCTGCAGCGATATTTTATTTATTCTTCAAGATGAATCTTTTGGAAAAGCTTGTTTATATTGTTGAAGTCTGTGCTTCCGGTACTCTGTTTCCCAAGAACGTATACATACATACGAGTATTTGCCACAACTGAGTTTAATTTTTCCTTAAAAAAAATTCAAATTTCATTCTCAAGAGAAGTCTTCGTGTAAAAATAACCCTTTCCCACAAATATAATTCAATTGCTTGCATTAAAAATTCAATATAATGCTAATATATTTAAAATTTTATTGTTTTTTGTTGGCTCTAACCAAATCATCAGTACTCTTCAGCCAAATCATGTTTGAAAAGCATTCAAACTCATATACTTATACAAAAATTACAAATACTTTGATGAGAATGCAACAGAACTCAATCATATTTTTCTATTTGTATTGAGTTCTGTTGGATTCTCGGGAAATATGAAACAAAAAACTTGGCATTTTAGCCAAATGGTATAAATAACTAACATACCATAATTACGATTAAACTTGGCCAAGATCAAAAACAACACAGCGTTTAAGGTTTTTAGTTTCATATTCTAATTTCTTTATATTGAGGAATAGTATTTCTGCAGTATTTTGAAACGTTTGATTTTTTGACACTTTTTGACTAGACGAGTGTTGCATTAAAAGAGTGATGAATTTATACAGTTAAAATTAGTTTTATTCTTCTTATTTGTTCCAGCATATCTTCTTGCCGACAAGAACTACGATGTCTGGATGGGTAATGCACGTGGTAATCGGTACTCTAGGAACCACACTTCATTAGATCCAGACGGAAAAAAATTCTGGGAGTTTAGCTGGCATGAAATCGGGATCTATGATCTGCCAGCCATGATTGATTACGTTCTTAAGACTACTGGATTCAAAAAAATACAATACGCTGGGCACTCACAAGGCTGCACGGCATTCTTTGTAATGTGTTCCATGAGGCCAGAATATAATAAAAAAGTTATTATGATGCAAGCCATGGCTCCAGCCGTATACGCTAGAGAGACTGAAGACCATCCTTATATCAGAGCCATTAATTTATATTTCAACGTAAGTAAAATATGCTAAGATACGAGTATCTGGAGCCAAATAGAAAACTAAATATGCATATATGTACTTATTATATTAGAGCTTAGTGGGCGGCTCTATAACGGAGATGTTCAATGGTGAATTCCGTTTTCTATGCCGCATGACAGAAGAAACTGAGAGATTGTGCATAGAAGCCGTGTTCGGTATAGTAGGCCGCAATTGGAATGAATTTAATAGGGTGGGTATTATATGTTTATGAAAATAATAATTCTCAAATATATGTACATGATCTTTTTAAGAAAATGTTCCCCGTCATTTTGGGCCATTATCCCGCCGGCGTAGCTGCCAAGCAGGTCAAACATTTTATACAAATCATCAAAACTGGAAAATTTGCCCCTTATAGTTATAGCTCCAATAAAAATATGTTGTTATACAAGGAGCGCGAACCACCACGTTACAATCTGTCGGCTGTTATAGTGCCCACTTATGTCTACTATTCTGATAATGATTTACTTTGTCACCCGAGGGACGTCGTGGACATGTACAAAGATTTAGGTCGTCCTATAGGCAAATATTTGGTACCTCAAAAAGAATTCAATCACATGGACTTCTTGTGGGCCTTAAATGTTAGAAAACTGGTCTACTCCAAAATGCTTCAGGTTTTGTCTGGTCAAAGAGCTAAATGGACGCGTGACAATGTGGGTGTGTATTCCACGACAGAAAAAGGATTTCTGAAAGAGTTGCCATAATTAGAATTTAGTCTATGAGCCATTAAGTAGATTTTAAATTATTGTCTGTTAAAGAAAAAAGCTTTTAGTCCCCTGATGATGATCAACGAAGTTGATCGAAATATTGGTGAAAATGACGAAAAAAACAAATATAAATTGGTTTTTTATTTATAAAACTTTTGAAAAATTTGACCTCAAGCCGAAGAAAAACAGCTTTAGACAACATTGAAAATCATAGGTTAACAAATACAGCTTTATCGAGTATTCAACGGAAGGCACACCGCAATTAGAAGTCACAATGGCTTTTTACAAAAGCATCAAACAAAAATATAACAAATACACAATCAACATTCTCAAGAATTACACCAAACAGAACAAGAATCTGGTAAATATTCAAACGTCAGTAACGTTTCTTATCAAATATAGGCAATCAGGTATCATCCCGAATTGCATTTACATCACAACCAAATATATTGACAACCTTTTTAAAGTTAAAGAAAAAATGCCGCGAGAGCTTGGAAAAAGTTTGGAAAGACATATTTATAATTTTCATGTAAAAATTCTAAAAATGATGATTAATCAGAAACACAAACAAATAATCCACTACAAACACACTCTCAACTTGACAAGAATTAAATTGGATGAACTGATGGACAAAAACGACACACAAACTTTATTTGAAAGTGAGAATAAAATTGTTACAAGCTTGTTGGAAAAAAGAAAGCAAACGCAAATAAGGAAATTTGAAAAACTAAAAGAGAACCAATATAAAGATATCAATTTCAAAAACAACAAACATTGGTTTGTAAATAAAACAGATAAACAAATACCAACAAACGTGCAGTGGCTCCTGTCTCTAGGACCTAAATTTGCATTACCAAATGCAACAAAAACTTTCCCCTTGTTTAAATGTATTATTGATGGTGAAGAGTGCGTACAAACTAATGACATTAAAGAACAACAAGAGATATCTAGAGCGAACCTAGTATCATTAATTGACGACCACATACACAAGTACAAACATAATAAAAGAGACACTTATATTTTAGACACAGTGGGACAAGTTCGACGATTTTTACAGCAAAATGATGATATACTTATATTGAATTCTGATAAGGGAAATGTTACAGCAGCAATGAAGAAAACTGACTATGAAACAAAAATGAACAATATCGTTGGAAATCTTTGTACATATAAGCGTCTTCAAAAAGACCCAACAATGGTGTTACAGAATAAAAATAATACCCTTATCGAAAAACTGGTTAACACAAACAGTATAAATTTGTCCGAAAAGAGCAGGTTAACCGTAAAAACCGCAGTTCCACCGAGGATATATGGATTGCCTAAATTCATAAAGTTCACAACCCACTTAGACCGATATGCTCATCAGTTAATTCACCATCACATAGGTTATCTAAGTACTTGGCCGATATTCTTAAAAACTTAACTAGGGTTTCGATCTACAATGTAAAAGATGCAGTAGAGTTCAAACATAGAATTAATAACATTAAAATACAAGATAATGAAGTTCTCATCTCTTTTGATGTTGTCTCCCTCTTCCCTAGTATCCCAGTTAATCTCGCCCTAAAAACTATTGAAAGTAAATGGAATATATTACAAAACTTTACAAAAATTTCCAAAGGTGATTTCATGGAACTTTTATGTTTTTGCGCAAAAGAAAACCGTTATTTTAAATATAAGAATTTATTTTATGAACAAAAGAAGGGAATGCCAATGGGTTCACCTATCTCGCCGATAATAGCCGATATTTTAATGGAACAACTTCTGAACGCAACCGTAGAGAAAATAGAAATCAAGCCACGCATAATTACAAAGTACGTAAATGACTTATTCGCCATAGTCAGATCAGACAAGGTAGAGGAGACGTTAACAAAACTAAATACTTATAATAACCAAATCCAGTTTACAATGGAAATAGAAAATAATAACAAACTACCATATCTTGCTTCCATCATAATCAGACGCAATTCAGTACTTAAGTTAGATTAGTACCAGAAACCTATGTGCTCAGACCGATCAATTAATTTCTATTCGAAGCATCCGAGAAGAGTTATAATAAACACCGCGAAAAATTTTATAAAAAGAGTTTTAAATATAAGCCATGAGAGTTTTCATGAGAAGAATATATATAAAATTAAAAATATATTACAGGCTAATGATTTTCCAAAACTAACTATTGACGATTTAGTAAAACAAGTAACGAACATACAAAACAAACAAAATGAAAAAGTTCCAAAATCTCCAAAAATATATAAATCTACAGTTTACATACCAGGTTTTTCTGAAAGACTAAAACAATCAAACATTTACAACAAAGAAAAGAACACCTTAGCGTTCAAAAATTATAATACTAATAACCAGTTGTTCAGTAATACAAAATCAAAACGAGAGAAAGAAGAAGAATCGAATTTGGTTTATCAAATCGGTTGCACTGGAGACGGTACCAATATGTGTCCCAAAGTATATGTTGGAACTACACAGTCAAAATTAAAGACAACACTGGCATCCCATAAATCGGACATAAAAATAATTAAAAATTCTGAAATACCAAAAACAGCACTTGCCGCCCATTGTGCAGCAACGGGACACAAACCAGACTTTAAAAATGTAAAAATATTACAAAAGGAAAATAACTACAAAAAGAGATATACTCTTGAAATGCTACATATTATTAATGTACCAAAGGAAAAGAGATTAAACTATAAGAGAGACGTTGAGAGTTGCCCGCAAATATATAGAAACTTAATAAATAAACATAGTACAAAATAAAAAAAGGAAAAAGCTTTAGTCCCCTGATGATGATCAACGAAGTTGATCGAAATATTGGTGAAAACATTAATAAATGACGAAAAAAACAAATATAAATTGGTTTTTTATTTATAAAACTTTTGAAAAATTTGACCTCAAGCCGAAGAAAAATAGCTTTAGACAACATTGTCTGTTAATATATTTATTTATTATAATATTCCAGTAAAAATATGGAGGTTGTTCTTGAGGAATTACATTTTAATCGTTTCAAAGGCATCTGTTAATGCGTTTCTTTGACTTCCTAGGAAGTTATGTAGATCGAAAAGATCTTGATGAAATCCAAAAAGCTCGCATTTCTTCAGATTATCATAAAAACAATTTTTTTTAGAATTCTAACTGAAACTATTTACTATTTTCACAAAGAAAAAACTAATTTAATTACGGCCGTCCGTGTAAAAAACTTTGTGGTACACTAACCGAATGAATCTGAATCCATTAGACAATGAATGTGTTTTGTGATTAGAAATTATTTTAAATATGTATAGTTTAAAATTTTGTTATCCCTGAGGAGGTTCGAAATGAATAATTAAACAAATTGTTACTTTATTTAAGTACATTTAAAACAAATTCAATGACCTTAGAAGTCTGCATAGTAACTGTGATGTATCAAGCGATAGAAATAAAACAAAATGTTGTCAATGACGAATTCAAATGCTTAATAATAAAGTTTATTAAAAAAATATTTATCAAATTTGTTATTCGAGATATTCTCCAAAATAACTATTTTAATATGTTATTGTTTGTTGTTGGCTTAGCTAGGTATATGCCTGCATTTCATTGGCGCTAACCAAATCATCAGTACCCTTTTAGCCAAATCATGATTGAAAGCATTCAAAGCTCGTATACTTATGCAAACAATTACAAATATATATGAGAATTCTATCAGAACTCTATCATATTTTACTATTTGTAATCAACAAAAGCAAAAGTATAAATAGCTATAGAAGCTTTTGTACAATCACAACACAACAAACAATTATAATTGACTTGCGTCCTTTTGTTTTTTCTTTTTACGCCTTTATACAATTAATCGCCCGTTGGGTGATAATGAAAGTATTTATAAGGCAATGAAAAAACAAAATTTATAATAACAATATTTATCAAATTTGTTATTCGAGATATTCTCCAAAATAACTATTTTAATATGTTATTGTTTGTTGTTGGCTTAGCTAGGTATATGCCTGCATTTCATTGGCGCTAACCAAATCATCAGTACCCTTTTAGCCAAATCATGATTGAAAGCATTCAAAGCTCGTATACTTATGCAAACAATTACAAATATATATGAGAATTCTATCAGAACTCTATCATATTTTACTATTTGTAATCAACAAAAGCAAAAGTATAAATAGCTATAGAAGCTTTTGTACAATCACAACACAACAAACAATTATAATTGACTTGCGTCCTTTTGTTTTTTCTTTTTACGCCTTTATACAATTAATCGCCCGTTGGGTGATAATGAAAGTATTTATAAGGCAATGAAAAAACAAAATTTATAATAACAATATTTATCAAATTTGTTATTCGAGATATTCTCCAAAATAACTATTTTAATATGTTATTGTTTGTTGTTGGCTTAGCTAGGTATATGCCTGCATTTCATTGGCGCTAACCAAATCATCAGTACCCTTTTAGCCAAATCATGATTGAAAGCATTCAAAGCTCGTATACTTATGCAAACAATTACAAATATATATGAGAATTCTATCAGAACTCTATCATATTTTACTATTTGTAATCAACAAAAGCAAAAGTATAAATAGCTATAGAAGCTTTTGTACAATCACAACACAACAAACAATTATAATTGACTTGCGTCCTTTTGTTTTTTCTTTTTACGCCTTTATACAATTAATCGCCCGTTGGGTGATAATGAAAGTATTTATAAGGCAATGAAAAAACAAAATTTATAATAACAATATTTATCAAATTTGTTATTCGAGATATTCTCCAAAATAACTATTTTAATATGTTATTGTTTGTTGTTGGCTTAGCTAGGTATATGCCTGCATTTCATTGGCGCTAACCAAATCATCAGTACCCTTTTAGCCAAATCATGATTGAAAGCATTCAAAGCTCGTATACTTATGCAAACAATTACAAATATATATGAGAATTCTATCAGAACTCTATCATATTTTACTATTTGTAATCAACAAAAGCAAAAGTATAAATAGCTATAGAAGCTTTTGTACAATCACAACACAACAAACAATTATAATTGACTTGCGTCCTTTTGTTTTTTCTTTTTACGCCTTTATACAATTAATCGCCCGTTGGGTGATAATGAAAGTATTTATAAGGCAATGAAAAAACAAAATTTATAATAACAATATTTATCAAATTTGTTATTCGAGATATTCTCCAAAATAACTATTTTAATATGTTATTGTTTGTTGTTGGCTTAGCTAGGTATATGCCTGCATTTCATTGGCGCTAACCAAATCATCAGTACCCTTTTAGCCAAATCATGATTGAAAGCATTCAAAGCTCGTATACTTATGCAAACAATTACAAATATATATGAGAATTCTATCAGAACTCTATCATATTTTACTATTTGTAATCAACAAAAGCAAAAGTATAAATAGCTATAGAAGCTTTTGTACAATCACAAAAAAACAAAAGGACGCAAGTCAATTATAATTGTTTGTTGTGTTGTGATTGTACAAAAGCTTCTATAGCTATTTATACTTTTGCTTTTGTTGATTACAAATAGTAAAATATGATAGAGTTCTGATAGAATTCTCATATATATTTGTAATTGTTTGCATAAGTATACGAGCTTTGAATGCTTTCAATCATGATTTGGCTAAAAGGGTACTGATGATTTGGTTAGCGCCAATGAAATGCAGGCATATACCTAGCTAAGCCAACAACAAACAATAACATATTAAAATAGTTATTTTGGAGAATATCTCGAATAACAAATTTGATAAATATTCTTATTATAAATTTTGTTTTTTCATTGCCTTATAAATACTTTCATTATCACCCAACGGGCGATTAATTGTATAAAGGCGTAAAAAGAAAAAACAAAAGGACGCAAGTCAATTATAATTGTTTGTTGTGTTGTGATTGTACAAAAGCTTCTATAGCTATTTATACTTTTGCTTTTGTTGATTACAAATAGTAAAATATGATAGAGTTCTGATAGAATTCTCATATATATTTGTAATTGTTTGCATAAGTATACGAGCTTTGAATGCTTTCAATCATGATTTGGCTAAAAGGGTACTGATGATTTGTTTAGCGCCAATGAAATGCAGGCATATACCTAGCTAAGCCAACAACAAACAATAACATATTAAAATAGTTATTTTGGAGAATATCTCGAATAACAAATTTGATAAATATTGTTATTATAAATTTTGTTTTTTCATTGCCTTATAAATACTTTCATTATCACCCAACGGGCGATTAATTGTATAAAGGCGTAAAAAGAAAAAACAAAAGGACGCAAGTCAATTATAATTGTTTGTTGTGTTGTGATTGTACAAAAGCTTCTATAGCTATTTATACTTTTGCTTTTGTTGATTACAAATAGTAAAATATGATAGAGTTCTGATAGAATTCTCATATATATTTGTAATTGTTTGCATAAGTATACGAGCTTTGAATGCTTTCAATCATGATTTGGCTAAAAGGGTACTGATGATTTGGTTAGCGCCAATGAAATGCAGGCATATACCTAGCTAAGCCAACAACAAACAATAACATATTAAAATAGTTTATTAAAAAAGACAGATTGTACAATTGACGATGCTGGACTATTCAGGCATTTGTTAACAAACACCTGAAGAGACTAGGTATCGCGGCGCGGTGCCATATTTCACGCTTCTCAACCGTTCAGTTCCGTTCTAGTGCGTGAAAAAGCCTCCATCGCCTCAGCACGTTTGTTTCGACAGGTTGTTGTGTTTGCACGAAGGCGATTGTGATCCAAGTTTCTGCTTAATTGTAGCCATTGTTTGGTTTGTTTGGATTACGATAATCATGCATTATTACTTGTTGGCCTTGTTGAAAGGACTCCGAGGTTAAAAATGTTGCTATGTTGGGAATGAATTAGTTTTTCTTATGTTATTGGTATATACTTTTCAAGAGGATCTCCTGTACTACGGTGTTACGGTAATGAAGTAAAAATCTGCATATTATTTGATCTAAATTGGCTTCTTTGTGTTGATCAAAATTTGCTATAATCGAATTTTTGAATGTACCTTAGCAAAGTTTTCGGCTTGACCATTTGTGCTGTCAAAATGTTGCAATTAACTCGAATGTATTGACCAATTCATATCGCGAAAACGTTTTTCTTAACTTTGCTATTGTGGAGGCCGTTGTAATGTTCGTCGTTTTAAAAATTTCCACGAATTTTGAGAAAGAGTCGATGACGATTAGAAAGTGAAAGTTTCTGATAGAACCAGCAAAGTCAACATGGATTTGGCTCCATATAACTCCACATGGTGTCCACGGTATCAAGCTGCTCTTCTCAGAATTTGGTTGCAGCTTTTGACAGAGTATACAGTTTTTAATTGTATTCTTAATATTTTTGCTAGTAGTAGTAGTAGTAGTAGTGAAATGGGGTTTGGCCCAGGATAGCCTTTTGCACTGCGACCATTGCTGATCTATTGTGCTTCCCCTGTCCTTAACAGTTTAATACGTTCGCAAATAGGATCAGCTCCTTCAGTGGGAGCATTAGCAGATCCTCTTCACTCAGCGTATATGCATGTAGAGTCCTGTGTCTATTTTTGCCAAGTTCGGGCCACCATATGTATGATCTGGCCAGGGCTTTTGATATCACTGTTCCTATAGCCCCACAATACATTCCCGTACTCTACATTTAGTTAAATATGCTTTTATCGACACGACAACTTTTGACAAAATTTTGTCTCGCCTTGTCTCACGAACGATATTATTAAAAGTTATATTTAACTGATTTTCTATTTCAACAAAATTAATATACGAGTTTTCAATAGTCTTTTCTTAAAGGGCTGATTGCGGCATTCTTGAAATGCTGGCAGCTTCATTTTGACTGCCTTCGACGTGTTCAATAAAATAATCGAATCCCAACAAAATTATTGCCCAATGCTGTATTCGACCCGAAGCCATGATTGGCAAGCCTTTGTTGCTACCAACCATTGTAAGTAATGGACGACAATCAGTTTTTAAGATGAACTTATTCCCCAGTAAATAATGTTTTAGCTTTGTAACCCAATATACAATGGATAGAACCTTTTCCAAATTCAATTGAAGCCAGCAGATTGTAACTTTTGAAGCACCAGCTTCTTCGTTCGAACATGATCCTGCATTGTTTTGACAGTGACCGTAACATCGTCTTGATATACCACCACAAACGGGATTCCTCTTAGTACATTTCCATTGTTTCTTGAAGATGTTTGCTCATCAGTATTGATTTTTCTGTGTGTGTGACTACTTTTGAGTTTGACTTCATAAAAAACTTATATAACTTACAATAAAACATACAAAATTTGGTGGCAACAAAGCTTGAGCAAGTTGGCAAGTTGGCCCTGTCAGGGTAGCTGATAGCCATAAAAAGGCCGTTGACACTGCCATTCAAGATAAAATCACACGTTTAATTATATTTACTGATAGCAGAAACGCCTGCATTTTACTGGAACGCTCTGACATGACAAATCACCTAATTTCGGACATTTTGAGTTCTATTGAAGCCTCTGGAACTATTTTGGAGGTACATATTGTATGGGTTCTAGCTCATACTGGAATAGGTTTCAATGAGAGAGTGGACTTTTTGGCCAAAAGAGCCATTTCTCTGCTAGCATCCCATATGGTGATGCGCTTTGAAAGATTCGTAATTTCTTGAGGCACGAACATACCATGAACGTAACATGACAGGTAGCTCGGACCACCTTATTTTTCATTGTTCAGAGTTTAACGCTATTAGAATAAAGCATCAGTTATTCCACAGATTTACATACGACATCGTTTTTGATTTGTTTATAAACCGGCATTTTTAGGCATTTTTTAATGCTCAACTTAGCCCTGTTTTTTTTCTCTCGCAAATTTCTTTTGTGTGATATACCCCCCGGCACTTTCCGTGCTGCCTTCCAATCTTTATTTTTGACATAGAACCAAAAAAAGTATCTCTTAAAAGTATAAATATTGCATGGTGGTTCGACTGAAACGGTTTATGACAAATTTTGCCAAATCTTGATTGGAATTAAAGGGTATTTTTTTTAACTTATTTCAAAATAATGTTAAATTTGCTGTGTCTAAGGTTTCGGATGAATGCTGTTGGTTCCGAAATACTGCTTAAAGTGATTTATTATCCTGTTATTTATAATGCTGAATTAAATGGTGTCTCTAGATACCTTGAGTTAGTTTTACTTGTATCAAAATTGTATCAGAATCTATGGAATCACTTAATGTTTTCGATGCTACGCGGTTGGATAGCGCCCGCATGCAAAAAAGGCGTATGAACTGCTTCAGATTTCTCTGAAGGAGTAATGCAATGTGAAGCATTTTCTAGTTGCTAAGCGGCAGGTTCTACTCGTGCATTTTTTGCAGGAGTCTAGGACTGTGGTTGAGTTTCTACTATTCGTGCTTCTTCTTTAATTAAACTTTCTTTGAATGAATTGCACAATTTTTGTCCGGGCCGATAACTGATAGACTTGAGTTATCAACCCTGCGAACATCGCAGTTACGATAAGCCTCACGAAGTAAAAAAGCAATCAGTTTCCTCAATACGTAATAAATGCCTGCATGAGATGCATAAAAGAAAGTGGGTTTAATATTCGCAAGTGGAATGCAAATCATTCACAGTTACTCCAAAACATACCACAAGGTGATCTGGAAGTAAATTTGGATTTTTAAAGTACAAAGGCTGACTCCATAAAAACATTAGGACTTATCTGGCTTCCGAAGGAGGACAAGCTTTGTGTTAAAGTTAACATCGAGGCAGTTAACAAAATCACCAAACGTACAGTCACATCCGATCTTGCGAAATTTTTCGACCCACTGGGAATTCTCTGTCCAATTGTGGAGCAAAAATGTTTATCCAAGAATTATGGGAATTGAAATTAGGATGGGATTCAATCTCTACCTCAATCGTTACATACCAAATGGAGTTCTTTTCGCACCGATCTAAATGAGCTAAAAACCTTGGAAATATCGAGACACATCTTTAAAGGTGGAATCCCAGCTTCAGTCCAACTACATATTTTTACGGATGCGTCAGAAAGGCGTATGGAGCAGCAGCCTACATACGGTCAGTGTTCAAAAACGGGACCATTATGAATCGACTCCTTTGTGCTAAATCTCGTGTAGCTCCACTCAAAAGGCAAACAATTGGCCTTTTGGAAATTGGAGCTATGCGCAGCGGTATTAGGAGCGCAGTTAGCTACAAAAATTAGATCTGATCTGCAGTGGACCAGCCCAGTTTGGTTTTGGACCGATTCAGAAATTGTGCTGTCATGGATAAATTCATTATCTGCATCATTCAAGACCTTTGTGGCCAATCGAATTTCAATCATTCAGGCAGAAACACAAACAGATCAATGGCGTCACGTCACCTCAAAATGCAATCCCGCCGACATTTTATCTCGAGGAATGTCGCCAAGGGCCCTGAAGGAATGCACACTGTGGTTATGTGGACACTTATTTCAGCATGGAGCAGAAGCAGCATGGAAACTGAAGTTTAATCCAAGCTTGGACATCCCGACCACCTTGGAAAGAAAAACAAAATCAGTAGAATCATCTGTGACAGTAGTAGACGGACATGATTTTGTCTACAAGATTAACCACAAAAATTCGTTCTTCCGATTACAGCGAATAATTGGGTACGTCATGCGTTTTATTACTCACACCAGATGCCTAAAGGACAATCGACAGCCTAACAGAACATTAACAACAACTGAGCTAGATCTAACTGAGCTAGACCTAATTCCAATCATTAAGCAAACGCAAGCAGCAGATTTAAAGGATGACATTCTACACTTAAAAAATACAACGAAGTTCAAAAAACAAGCAGTTTGTGAAACCTGTCTCCTTTCCTAGATCGTAATGACTTAATTCGTGTTGGAGGCAGGCTTGAGGCCTCTTCATTGGCATATGACTCGAAGCATCAATTTGTCAATGACCCAATTTCAAAATTAATCTTCGAAATGGTTCATAAAGACAATAAACACTGCGGAGCGCAAACGCTATTGGACAGTAAAAGGAAAAATTATGGCTCCTGCTACAGTTCATCGCTGCACAATATGTAGCAGGGCTAAACCAAAAATGTTTGAACATATAATGGGAGATCTGCCTGCAACACGAGTATTACCAGCTCTGCCATTCGTAAATGTTAGAGTCGACTACTGTGGTCCACTTGAAGTTCACTACAAACTGAGAGGAAAAAGGCCACAGAAGGCTTATATTGCAGTATTTTGTTGTTTCGCGACAAAGGCTGTACATCAGGAGCTCGTGAGCGATCTCACCACAGAGGCATTCATAGGTGCTCTCAAAAGATTTATCAGCCGCCGTGGACACTGCCAAAATTTGTATTGCGATAATGGAACGAATTTCGTTGGAGCGAAAAATCAACTACCCCAACTGGCATCCATAATCTACACATCAGAAGCACAAGAAGCAATTACAAGCGCCTGTGGCAAACGGGGCATAAAATTTAATTTTATACCACCACATTTTGGCGGACTATGGGAGGCAGCGTGTAGATAACGCGTCGTTGACTTATGAAGAGCTCGAGACCGTAGTCATCGAAGTCGAAGCTATTCTTAACTCCATACCAATTTCACCGGTATCAAATAACCCAAACGACATCGGTGCCTTGATTCCAGGGCATTTCCTTATTGGAGAGCCTCTCACTGCCCAAATCGATGCGCAAGCCAAGTCAAACAACGTCAAGCTGGCGACAAGATGGAATTCGGTGTCTCGTCTCAAACACGAATTCTGGAATAGATGGTCGTGAGATTACCTGAATGAATTACAATATCGTAACAAATGGCAAAAGCAATCAGAAACTCTTAAGCCTGGAGCCATGGTCATCCTCAAAGAGAATAATACTCCAGTTATGAAATGGCCTTTGGGACGTGTAATTAAAACCTACAAGGGAAGCGACGAAGTCGTCAGAGTTGCAGATGTCAAAACAGCTACGGGTGTATTTAAACGTGCGATTCCTTACCTGGCACCACTTCCTACATCTGACGATGAAAGCAATGAGTGCCAGGATCAACCAATTCAACAATTTTCGATGACGTCAAATGATAACCATGCAAAAGAGAGTCAGAGACAGCAACCTGCGTTATCAACCGATGAAATGCCGACTCAGAAAAGAAGAAGGATGTCAGCAGCCAATGCTATGACGACAATATTGATGGCACTGTTCGCTCTTCCCCTTATTTTTGCGAACAAAATTGAGTATAAATAATTTGACTCCAAACATTGGCTAACATTTTGATGGAATCGGCAGCACACGATCTCCAGATCGGAATGGAATATCATAGCCTACTATGAATTACAGTCGTATTGGACAGAGATGGCTGCCCTCACAAATGGAACGTCAACACTGCAACATTTATGCATCATTATAAAGCAAAAGTCAAACTGCCTAAATGTGCTACGGACAATTAAATTTGGCTTACTAGATCTGAAGGACGAAAATATTCTGTTAAAAGAAAAGAGAGTTAAGCGTGGTGCGATCAATATCATCGGAAACGTTGGCAATTCACTATTTGGATTTCTCGACTCAACTTATGCAGATCAAATGTCCAATACCATCGATTACATTAAAGCAGATGAAACCAACCTGAGGGAACTTTTAAAAAATCAAACATCACTTATTGACGCAACACACGATATATTCAAACAAGATGACCTTAAAATAAAGGAAAAGTTGGACACCCAACTAACCGAAATCATATCAAGGATACACGAGGAAGAAGAAGAAAACTATCAAAGTAAGCTATTTAATATCTTAATATCACTATCGGTTCAGCTTTCTGTGATATCTTCCAGACTACATCGAATAGAATCAGCAATAGTTTCATCACTGACCGACTCGCATAATGGAAAAATCAGTCCAATATTGTTATCACCCTTACAACTCCAATCTGAACTAATACAAGTGATAAATCACCTCCCTGCATCTCTACAGTTACCAGTAAACCAAGATAACCTCATGCAACTTTATAGCCTCATGAGTGTAAAGGGTGGAGTAACAGAAAATCACGTCATCTTTCACATGGCTATTCCATTATGTAATCCAGAAATTTTCTACCTCTATAGACCACATCCTATTCCAGTCCTGATAAACAACATACTGGTTGCAATAAAACCGTGCAGTAACCTGTTAACAATCAATAACCACAGGGATCACTATTTCATTTTAACTGAAAAACAGTGGAGTTCATGTACAACGATATGGGAAGACGAGTTTCTATGCCCGAACATACAATCTACATTCGATGCAGACGCTGACAACTGTTGGTGCGAAATTTCACTTTTCAACAACAATTCATGCACTAGCTGTAATCTTATATCTCTTACAAACAACCCATCGTTCATACAATTGGAGCACAATAATCAATGGATGTACATCCTATTCGAATGACAGCAGTATGTGGACAAGACCATTCACAACTCACGTTGAAAGGGTCTGTGCTCCTCAAAATAAATCCAGATTGTACACTTAAGCACAAGACAATTACAATTCAAGGCCATCAAACATACTCATCATCACTGAAGTCATCGTATACAATTAGTGCTAACATAAGCGACATTGCACATCCAATACAAATGCACACGCTGTTGCAAGACTTCCACATAAATCACTACTCCGATCATCTCAAAAACATCTCTGATGTTCAAAATAAGTTACATCAACAGGTGCTAACGCAGCTATCATCGCATATCCAACACATGAAATATCATCATGCAACTGTGGCATTCTCTGCGCTTCTATTGAAAGGTGCAACCAAGTCAACAAACTTGTCCAGCTATCCGTCAACACGTCACACCGTCCAAATTCATTACTACGGTTACGTAAGGAAATTCCGAAGCTATCTGGAAGAATGCACAATTTATCAATCATTATTCAATGCATTTTTATGTACCCGCAATATGTATTGTCTTCTATTTTACATTTTTTTGTTCTTAAATGTTTGGAGCATACGTATAACACTGAAGCGACTGGGTCAAATCAGCAATTTCTTCTTAATTGATCAGAGCTCAAAGGACGGGTATATGTTCAAACTTTCACCTTGAATGCACATGTACATTTATACATGTGTGTGTACATAAGTTTGCATGAAATTGTGAGCAGAATTTGATCGCTTTAGTCAATATCCAAAGTCAGCATGATTTCATTCGCTACCTGAGTTCATTGCTTTCCTTTATCTAATGTGAATGCAATGAACTTCAGCAAAATAACTAAATGTAAAAAAATGCATTATACCATAAATTGCAAATAAGCACTAAATTAGTATTTAAGCCAACGAATTTTAATAAACATGGCGAGAAGTAATCAAGCAATTAAATCGGCTATTTCTTTCCAATTTCTCCATATCAACCGGGTTTCAAGTGCTCGAGTTGAATTAACTGTTTTCATCGTGATTCACCTTGAAACAATCCTAACGACCAATGCGAATCGGCTCTTGGTAATCTATTACATCTGATTGGCAAAATAGCCAAATCAAAAAACAAGAACTTTGTGCTTCTTGTACAAATTAAAGACTGAAACTACTTAAAACATGTTTCTTTTTTCATTGAATATGTTACAATGCACACATTTATTGGACTACATATATATTTATAAGTTAACTTTTTATAACATTTTTTGATATGTTTTGTAAATCAAGCCAAATGAAGTAGTGCTGTGAAAATTTCTTTCATGATTAAATGATGTTGGAAAACAATATTTATTGGACTTATTTAATTACTACTATGCAAAACAGACTATGGAAAAAAACTATATTTAAAAATTTTGTTGTACGTAGGTCACTTTTCATATCCTTTTGAATATCGCCGTCGCCGAGTCGCCGAAGTATGATGTTTAGGAATTAAACAAGCACACGTTTATCTATAGTTAAAACACAAGAGACGGAAAAATATTAATTTTCATAAATAGTTTTATAGAATAAATTAAATTAAACCAGTGAGGAGAAATCACTTATATTATAAAAAATTCATTATTTTAGTAACGATTAAAAGCACAAGAATGCCCATTTTGGGAGAATAACAGATATAATCACTATATAATAATTAAAATTTAATATATAGAAACACACCTTTCTCCTTTTCGAGCTTCATAATCGTTCGAACCAAGGATTGAGACACAAAAATAGAAGAATAAATAAAACAAAATCAGCATAAATTAATTACTAAATTATGGAATAATACCTTTTTCAAATTCTGGTATTTTAGTAAGTAATAAGACCGCAAAATGTTGATTTTCATAAATTATTTAAGAGAAAGAACAATATTAAATCAATTTAGAATCATTATTAATATGTGTAGAACAAACATACCTGAGATTCCCGATACTTTGATACAAGAGAAGGAAAATGTCAGTTTTCGTAAATGGTTTTGGAAGAATAAATAAAACAAAATCAGCATAAAGTAATTATTAATAATATGGAAAAATACCTTTATCCTCTTTTGGTATTATGAGTAACGAATAAGACGGCAAAAAGTTAATTTTCATAAATTATTTAAGAGAAAGAACAATATTAAATCAATTTAGAATCATTATTAATATGTATGTGTAGAACAAACATACCTGAGATTCCCGATATTGGGACACAAGAGAAGGAAAATATCAGTTTTCGTAAATGGTTTGGGAGAATAAATAAAACAAAATCAGCATAAAGTAATTACTAAATTATGGAATAATACCTTTTCGGAATCCTGGTATTTTAGTAAGTAATAAGACCGCAAAATGTTGATTTTCATAAATTATTTAAGAGAAAGAACAATATTAAATCAATTTAGAATCATTATTAAAATGTGTAGAACAAACATACCTGAGATTCCCGATATTGAGACACAAGAGAAGGAAAATGTCAGTTTTCGTAAATGTTTTGGGAGAATAAATAAAACAAAATCAGCATAAAGTAATTACTAAATTATGGAATAATACCTCTTCCAATTTCTGGTATTTTAGTAAGTAATAAGACCGCAAAATGTTAATTTTCATAAATTATTTAAGAGAAAGAACAATATTAAATCAATACCTGAGATTCCCGATATTGGGACACAAGAGAAGGAAAATGTCAGTTTTCGTAAATGGTTTGGAAGAATAAATAAAACAAAATCAACATAAAGTAATTATTAATAATATGGAATAATACCTTAACCCACTTTTGGTATTTTGAGTAACGAATAAGACGACAAAATGTTGGTTTTCATAAATTATTTAAGAGAAAGAATATTAAATCAATTTAGAATCATTATTAAAATGTGAAGAACAAACATACCTGAGATTCCCGATATTGGGACACAAGAGAAGGAAAATATCAGTTTTCGTAAATGGTTTGTGAGAATAAATAAAACAAAATCAGCATAAAATAATTATTAATAATATGGAATAATACCTCAGGCTACTTTTCGTATTTTAGTAACGAATAAGACGGCAAAATGTTGATTTTCATAAATTATTTAAGAGAAGAATAATATTAAATCAATTTAGAATCATTATTAAAATGTGTAGAACAAACATACCTGAGATTCCCGATATTGAGACACAAGAGAAGGAAAATGTCAGTTTTCGTAAATGTTTTGGGAGAATAAATAAAACAAAATCAGCATAAAGTAATTATTAATAATATGGAAAAATACCTTTATCCTCTTTTGGTATTATGAGTAACGAATAAGACGGCAAAAAGTTAATTTTCATAAATTATTTAAGAGAAAGAACAATATTAAATCAATTTAGAATCATTATTAATATGTATGTGTAGAACAAACATACCTGAGATTCCCGATATTGGGACACAAGAGAAGGAAAATATCAGTTTTCGTAAATGGTTTGGGAGAATAAATAAAACAAAATCAGCATAAAGTAATTACTAAATTATGGAATAATACCTTTTCGAAATTCTGGTATTTTAGTAAGTAATAAGACCGCAAAATTTTGATTTTCATAAATTATTTAAGAGAAAGAATAATATTAAATCAATTTAGAATCACTATTAAAATGTGTAGAACAAACATACCTGAGATTCCCGATATTGAGACACAAGAGAAGGAAAATGTCAGTTTTCGTAAATGTTTTGGGAGAATAAATAAAACAAAATCAACATAAAGTAATTATTAATAATATGGAATAATACCTTAACCCACTTTTGGTATTTTGAGTAACGAATAAGACGACAAAATGTTGGTTTTCATAAATTATTTAAAAGAAAGAATATTAAATCAATTTAGAATCATTATTAAAATGTGAAGAACAAACATACCTGAGATTCCCGATATTGGGACACAAGAGAAGGAAAATATCAGTTTTCGTAAATGGTTTGTGAGAATAAATAAAACAAAATCAGCATAAAATAATTATTAATAATATGGAATAATACCTCAGGCTACTTTTCGTATTTTAGTAACGAATAAGACGGCAAAATGTTGATTTTCATAAATTATTTAAGAGAAGAATAATATTAAATCAATTTAGAATCATTATTAAAATGTGTAGAACAAACATACCTGAGATTCCCGATATTGAGACACAAGAGAAGGAAAATGTCAGTTTTCGTAAATGTTTTGGGAGAATAAATAAAACAAAATCAACATAAAGTAATTATTAATAATATGGAATAATACCTTAACCCACTTTTGGTATTTTGAGTAACGAATAAGACGACAAAATGTTGGTTTTCATAAATTATTTAAGAGAAAGAATATTAAATCAATTTAGAATCATTATTAAAATGTGAAGAACAAACATACCTGAGATTCCCGATATTGGGACACAAGAGAAGGAAAATATCAGTTTTCGTAAATGGTTTGTGAGAATAAATAAAACAAAATCAGCATAAAATAATTATTAATAATATGGAATAATACCTCAGGCTACTTTTCGTATTTTAGTAACGAATAAGACGGCAAAATGTTGATTTTCATAAATTATTTAAGAGAAGAATAATATTAAATCAATTTAGAATCATTATTAAAATGTGTAGAACAAACATACCTGAGATTCCCGATATTGAGACACAAGAAAAGGAAAATGTCAGTTTTCGTAATTGGTTTGGGAGAATAGATAAAACAAAATCAGCATAAAGTAATTATTAATAATATGGAATAATACCTTAACAGACTTTTGGTATTTTAGTAACGAATAAGACGACAAAATGTTGGTTTTCATAAATTATTTAAGAGAAAGAATAATATTAAATCAATTTACAATCATTATTAAAATGCTTAGAACAAACAACATACCTGATCGTCCTGATATTGGGACACAAGAGAAGGAAAATGTCAGTTTTCGTAAATGGTTTGGGAGAATAAATAAAACAAAATCAGCATAAAGTTATTATTAATAATATGGAATAATACCCACTTATGGTATTTTGAGTAACGAAAAAGACGGCAAATTTTGATCGTCATAAATTATTTAAGAGAAAGAATAATATTAAATTAATTTAAAATCATTATTAAAATGTGTAGAACAAACATACCTGAGTTTTGAGACACAAGAGACACATTTTCGTTTTCATAAATTTTTTGTGGGAATAAAAAAATTATATTAAAGATTTAATCTTATTGAAAGAATTATTAATATAATGGAAAAATAACTTCCAATAGATGTGGTATTTAGTAACATTTAAGACACATAAGAAGGCACGGAGTATAATTTTTCGTAAATAACAAAGAAATAATAATAATATTAATAATGTTAATAATAATATTAATAATATTATTAATGAAATGATATTTTAATCACGATTAGGACAGACATGACAAAAAAATATTTTCACTTTCAGGAATAAATAAAATTAAA
This sequence comes from Germaria angustata, assembly GCA_963681545.1. Lineage (NCBI taxonomy): Eukaryota > Metazoa > Arthropoda > Insecta > Diptera > Tachinidae > Germaria > Germaria angustata. The sequence continues at coordinate 32,418,454 of OY812999.1, forward strand.
TTAGTGCAAAAATTACCTTTTGGTTTCGATTCGTAGCCATTTAGAAGTAAGATTAAGATACAAAAGATAACGAAAATTTTCATTTTTAAAAATAGTTTTACACAACTGAACTATTAGTACAGAAATTTTTCTCCTTTTATATCAAAATTACAGAGAAAAATGGCTGACTAGATTTTGAAAACAAATGAAAGCAAATATTTGATTATTAAATATATTTCTACTTGTTTATCAAATAAAATACAAAAATATATAAGTACATTGATTAGTCATACATAGTCTCTCTTAGTTGTTTTTGTAAAAATGTGTTTTTAAAAAAGTATTATAGAAGATAGTAGACCTTGATATCAGTGTTTATATTTCCTCATTTTTTTTTAATGATGAAAGAATCTGAATTGTTTTAAGTAGATTTGCTATTTGGATCCATAAATTCCTTTTAATAATATATATGAGTACAGACCATATGTTGGGAAGGCCAGTTTGTCCTTTTTAGAGGCAATAGCGCACCAACCTGTGGGCAGCCTTTAGTTGATCTTATGATCCTCGATGTATCACATAGGCTTAAATCAACAACCCTGGATAAAAAAAATTCTAAAGCCCAGCTTTTCATAATCTCCGGAACTCTATTTCTATCAAGTTCGTTACCGATCGCGTCATACGATGCGATGGTTATAAGAGTGCATAGGGGTATTTGATTATTAACTAGAGCTTTTTGTACGACATTAATTAAATATTATATGGCTGTTACCGTTGGCTTACCTGACTGGTATGTACATTGGAACTGTTGTATTGGAGTGTGAGGTAATTTTTCCTCAGAAGTTTCTCCATCATTTAAACGATTTGAGATGATGGAGTAAAATCGGATTTACAAGCGGTGATCCTGGGAAGTATCTCTATGAATTTTACACTTCTCTTCTGCTGGCTCCGTATGCGTACCATCTGAGTGTACGGAGACCATTTGAGTGATCCTATATAAAGGCCTTCTGTATTCGTACTGCCTCGGGTAAATTATTTATACTTCCATCAAAATTTTTCCACGTTGACCTTTTGGACTCTACGCGCTGTATTATTTCTAATAAGTACAGCCTTGTAGATGATCCAGTCATCCGTATTCTTGACTTAGTAAATATGAAATAAATTGCAGCTTGCGTTTCTGGGATTACGATATTGTCGTTCTAAAAAATTGGAATTGTTGGTCATTTCACACATATATTTCACTAGATAAATGCCAATTATTTATCATACGTGAATAGATGTTGCTACTAAGAGGGAGATAAAGGACCTCTTATCTAAATTTGCCCCTATTTACTATGTATGGTCTTGTATTGTAATTCGAGTAAACAATTACCACAGACCTTTTTGAACGCGTTGGTGTCGCAGCATCTCAGCCTACCAAGGTTGTTTTTCTGGCCACAGGTCACCAGTTTGCACATTTTTATCATAGGGGCTCGACCTATATATAAGGCTTGCAGATCATGGAATTTTATTATCAAAATTCATGCTCGGTTAAGAAAGGGCATCGTCTACTTTCTTACCGGAAAATTATGTTTAGCGACGAAGCTCATTTCTGATTAAATGGATACGGGAACAAGCAAAATTACCGTATTTGGTGTGAAGAGTAGCAAGAAGCATTACATCTCGCAAAATGAAAGCATAATTTGACCATTTTTTTTTCAAAGGCGACGAAGGCAGAAACGTTAGTGAAAATGGTGAGCGCTACCGTGCGGTTATAAATTTTTTCCCCAATAGAAGAGACTGGCTTAGTTGACATGTGGTTTCAATTAAACGGTGTCACACAGCACGCGAAATAATGGCCCAATTGAGAGGCGACTTCGATGAACACTTTATTTCACGTTTGGGGCCGGTCAATTGACGGCCTACATCTTGTAATTTAATCCCTTTAGACTACTTTTTATGGGGCTTTGTTAAGACTCATGTCTATAGGGACAAGCAAGGGACAGTTGACGCAGTGGAAGCCTATATTTAAGAAGAATTTATTCATGTGATACCGGCCGATATGTTGGAGAGAGTATGCCAAAATTGGACCCACCGCAAGAACCATTTGAAGCGTAGCCGTAGTCAACATTTACATGAAATCATCTTTAAACATATAAAACGTTATATCGACTCATATAAAAATATCATACACTTCTCTAAATTTTATGTGTTTTTTTAATCAATATATATCTATATATACTTTATATATACACTATTCTTAGAGGTATAATTTCTAAGAATTCTAATTCAGTTATCTGATCGCATTTTGCAAATTACACAAAGGCTTGAATAAATAATCATTAAATATGCCAATAAGAATCATAATAGTAAAATTATTAGCAATTCAAATAATAACAACAATTTTGATTCCAACAAATCATTTGAAGTCATATGTGGTGCATATAAAATGAATTATGTATAACGAAAATATAATTTCCAAACTTATTAGTATGTGTTTAGAACGTTTAAATATTTCGTTAACTTTGAATTGGTGTCAATGTCGTATTTAATAATGTCGTTAATGTCTTTTTATTCCACAATGCATTTCAAATAAGATCAAGCGACGAAAATTAAAGTTCTTAAAAAATTAATTCAAGGTTGAAAACAAAACGACTAAAAAGCCTTAATATAAAACAAATAAAGTTAAATAGTCAATAAAGTATTAATTAAAATTAATTAAATAATGTTAATTAAAAATAAATCATCTTAGACATACCCAAGTAAAAAAATTGCTGCAGCGGGAGTAAAAACGTTAGACGGTCTTTAGTATTCTTTTTTTTTGTATTTAATTTCGCATGTTTTTTTCCGATTAACACTGCCATACGAACATAAAACCAAAATGGTCACAAGTCGCCACCTAACGCCAAAAACAATACCTTAGAAAGGTATTTGATCACAACCAACCATTGGAATATTTTGTTACCGATCGCACCTAAAAATTATTTGATTTTTTGATGGATAATGGCACTTTTATTTCTTACAAAAGACCGTTCAGAGTGGAAGAATGACAGCATTTACGAGTACATTGGGATCGAAGAAAAATCCAATATTTTAAAATTAGTGACTGATTGTGCTGAGCGAGTAATTGCACTGGTCAGTAAATTCAACAGCTCTATCATAAATAATGAAGAACGAAAACAATATTTGCTCCGTTTAGTTGGTCAACATAAAAGGACATGTCCTGATGCTTTAAATAGGAACATTCGACAGAATGAATTAGGGAAAGTACAATAAGGTAAAACGTATAACTCCATTTAGAAAAGTTTTACATTCAATGACTACAGTTTATTTTAGACGTTTTCCGTTGAGAATTAAAGAAAATTTTGATCTTTTACGACTAAAGTTATTTGTACACATTTTACACATTGATCACTACAATAAGGTGAATATAATCTAATGCCGGTTGTCATGCTATAGCGTTTTAAGAGAAGTATTTTTAGTGCGGCAGGATTTGATGGAGAAGCTCAAAATTGAATTCCAATGTAAAACAATTTGCCAGAAGAGGGGGTATTTAAATCTGATGAAACTGGACTCTACAGGAATTTACTGCCAGACAAATCGTTTCTGCTCCTGAGGAGAAATTTTCTAAAGAGAGCTGATCCCTCTTGTAGCAAGAAAATCAAGCCGCTATTGACCAAAATAAAATTGATTATTTCAAGGTTTTAGTCCTAAGAAAATTGCAAGAAGAATCAATTTAAAAGGGTTTATCAGCGATATACATATAAACAATCATTTATTATTGATTTTTTAAAACCCTGATATGTATTACCTTACAAGCAGCTACACTGAGATGAGAAATACACGTAAATACAAAATTCAAAATCAATGTTAAAAGAAGCCACTTCTTACTACATGTACAATTTCGGTATAACGAATCTTCCAGCTTAACGAACGCATCCGGGTTTCGATTGTACACCCTTCCCTCAGATTGCTATAATCGAATAACCAAGTAAAAATAAATGTTAAGACCAATTGTACACCAAAAAATATGCGTTTTAATGTTAAAATATTTGATAAGTTACCAAAAAGATAATTAAACAGGATTTTTGTAGAAAAACCTAAGAATTAACCTGCATTGTTAATAGATAATTTGGAAGTTACCCGGGTACCGAGTTTTTATAAGTTTTAATTCAGGTTCAGTTCAATTTTTTTAGTGGTATACGTATCTAAACGGGGCCTGCCCCTTATCTTTTGACTTGCGAAATTGAACTTGACTATTATATTGATCTGTTATTAAAGAAATAATGAATTGTCGGCCCTTTTTTGGACTCAAAATTTATATTAAAATATGAATATTTTCATATTAATTATAAGAGTAAAATAATTTTACAAATTTGGTATTGATAATGCAGTTTTCCAATTTTTTTTCATGAAAATATATCATGACTTAAAAAGCCGATATGATATTTTTAATTTGATAACGAATTCACATATACAAAAACATTATGAACTAAATCAAACTCGCCAATATTTGTTCGAATTTTATATAAGTTTCTATAATTTTTATAAATTTAAGGCAATTTTGACACGTTTTCTCGTCATATTATCACTCTAGTAATTCTTAAAATAAATTTGGAGACATTTGGAGTTACAAACCAAAACTTTTAAAAATGTGTGGTTCATACAAAGGTTAGGTTAGGTTAGGTTGATTGGAGGGGTGTGATAGCCCATGTCAAACGACATACACTTAAGCCAGTGAAGGCTTGTTGTGCGCTCCCTTGGTTCATACAAAAGTTTCCCTTAAGTTTTTTTTTATAGAAGTGTAAAACCTACAATAAAATTATTAATTTTATAGATCGTTTATTGATGTTTTTTAAGGCTAATAATCGTTTATGAATAAAGTTTTCTTAGTTAATTTTCCTTATAAAAGGTTTATAAGCCATTTATAAAATTTTATGAGTATGACTATTGGTTATTACTTTAATTCTAAATGAATTGCTTATTTCATACCATTAACAAGTAACAGCATTTCTTTTAAATTATGCAGTTTTTTTTGCCAGTGCAACAATATTTTACAAATAAATTTTTATTTTTGCGCGTCACTGTGTCAAAATCCGCTGTGTAATGTGGTGTAGTGGTTAAAATTCTTGTCTACAAAAAACCAAGTACCCCAGGTTCGTTCCCTGGCAGAGGTCAAAAATTTTTCGCCATGGTTTTTCGAGTTTTAAAAATTAACTGGCTTCATCCTCTTCCAAGAAATCCATCCAAGAAGCCTCTTGACCTCCCCTCTCCCTGGAAAAGAGGATAACACCATGTCAAACGCCAAGCAGCCACCATCCCCTTGAAAAAAAGTAGGAATCAAAGGTTAGTAAGATTCCTCACTACTACACTAAATACACAGATGGGGCATTGTTTCTAGGCAACGACATATGGCAGCCCCATTATCCTAAACCTGCTACGGCAGACCAATCATCTGCTTAGATGGAACAACAACCGATTAACGACACTGATACATTTCAAAAATAACATTGCGAAAATAACTGCAACAACTCGTAAAAGATGGAGAAGCTTTGTGGAAGCCAAATGCTCCCAAAAAAATGTGAGCTTAAAAGGAAGGGCAAAAAATCCTCTTGCATATTAATTATATAGATATAAATACTATAAATACTATTACAGAATTATTATTGCTAATTTCTAAAAATCTGTAATAACTAGTCATCAATTAATTCAAGAATTTCAACATTTCCTCAGAAAATATGGATTTTCGCTTTCATACATTTCAAAAAGCTACCTTCTTAATTGATTCTAAAAGCTAAAATGTACAAAGTCTCATATGCTACATAAAGAGTCCTTCGATAAAATCGAGGTGGCAGAAAAATGGAATACCAGAGTACAAGATATATTTGAAGAATCAGCCATTTCCCTATTTGAAAGACCACCCATGTGTGCAACTGGTGTCAGGGCGTGGGACATTGACACGTATTTTACGTAATTTGAGCAGGATTTATTTATTTTACTTACTTTTTTTTGATCTCCTCAATTTGCGACAAGACAAAATAATGCAGGAAGTGCAACATTGGCTGTAGCAGAAAGCAATTAATAGTTTAATTTTTTTTAATCTAATACTCTTGTGCGGCGAGTAGAAATACAAGAGGAAAGTATAAATTATGGGTCTGTGTTTAGCACCCTCTGTACTTGTATACTTAAAGTATACTCATGATATACATTTATATACATTTTATTTACAACTTGACATGGAAAAGTTACATATACATGAGTATGAATTGAGCTTTTACTCATAAGCATTCGTGTGTATGTTTTCAAATTATTCAACGAAGTGGAATTTTAGAAAGACTTACTGTGGTAGCAGCCAGTAGCACGTAGCCTAAATACGTTTTTCCACCTTGATACACTGAGAAACACCTTCCTGTGCAACAACGTCAAAGGTTAAGAATACGTATGTATGTAATGTAATGTAATGAGGGTTTGGCCCAGGGTGGCCTTTTGCACTGCGACCATTGTTGATCCATTGTGCTTCCCCTGTCCCTAACCGTACAATACGTTCGCAAATAGAATCAGCTCCTTCAATGGGAGCGTTAGCAGATCCTCTTCGCTCAGCGTATATGCATGTAGAGTCCTGTGTAGTCTGTGGCCCAATGCCCCACATCGCTATCAAGTGTCCCGTGTCAGATAAGCCCATTCTGTACAGGTGGGCTTTGCAGGTGTAATGGCCTGTGAGCGCCCCTACCAGCGTCAGTAGGCTTTTCCTGTCTAGTCTTAGAGCCAGATCCGCCCTCCCAGCGTCAAAGCAAAGGAATTAAGGATACGTAAGACGTACGTAAGACATGGTCTGATCTGTGTTGATTCTACTACGATCTTTCTTGTTTTGATCTTGTTTTGAAAGACACAACGATAATGTGGTGAGTTATCATAATGGACATTTTAATAAAATTACTTACGTAAATACATATCATATATGTACATATATGTTCATATATTTTACTAACATTTCATAGAATTTAAATTTTTATTACCTAAGATTAAAATACATTGTGGAGTAATAGCAAATTCCAAAGTATATTCAATACTCGTAAGATAATAGATACCAATTCAAAGTTAATTAAATATGAGAACATGTATTATTCTACCCAAAAATATTTCGTAACAATTATGTGTAATCAATGTTTTCATTGCGCATTAACGTATTTTTTTGTTATGGTTGTTTTTAGCCTAGTTTGCGTCGTATTATTTTTCAATTATTTTATTTTTCAGAATTTAGGTGTTTATTACATAATTATTATTGATAAATTCTAGAAATTACTAATTCAATGTTAAGCAAATATTATTTAAAAATGTTCTGTTTTTAAACAATAGAATTAGATAATTAACAAAATATCTTTTAACAATAAATATTTCTTCTAAATACTTTAGTATGTGTGATTAAAATTGTTATTGTATATTATTGCTATTGTTGTTATTGGAGGTACTCTGAACATTATTATTGCTGTTATTGTTATCGCAACGAAAAGAGAGAGCGAATTTTTCTTTACGCTGTTTTAATTTACTCTCCTGTAATTTGGTTGATTTCACAATCGTAAAGTAATCGCATTAATATGTGCCTTAATGGTATCATCAAACATTATATTCCCCATGATCTGACAAAGGTATATCGCATAGTGCTTCCTAGGAAATCAAGTTGACAAAATGTGGATTAAAAATATGAAGATCTACACATCAGTACAACTCGATATGAAGAAGCTGTTCATATGCCGACATTTCATTGGTCTCTAAACTAAATCGTCAGTGAACTTTTAGCAGTTTGAAAGCTGGCATCAGCTTTCAATATGAGAATTCTATATAGTACATGATTACTACAAAATACATGATCATAGTAGGCTTATAATGCTTTTACACAAACAAAACTATAAACAATTATACTCAACGTGAGCCTATTTTATTTTTCTTGCAACATGTGTACAACTAAACGCCCGTAAATGCGTTAATGATTGTATTTAATCCGGCAAAAATGAAATGTTTATTTTTAATACATAATATTGAAATTTATTATTTTGGGATATAAAGTATTTAAAAATTTATTTCTTTAATTCTTCAATGAATAAGTGTGGTAAAATTACTTTTACATAGTTAACGAATAATAAATTATGACAACTGGTAAATTTGTTTGTTATAGTAGCAAATAACCAATTCTAATGTAGTATTTAATTGTTTTCTTTGTAAAAAAGACACAAAAAGCTTACTTTTCCCAATGTAATGAAGACAGCTTCCTGATTTGGAATAAGAATCAAAAAAGAGAACTGACTACTATGACAACACTATTATAAAATCATTGAAAATTATACAAATTTACACTACTTCCGGATCTTACACTGAAAGAAAAGTCTTTTAATTTCTATTGTTCATAAATATTTCACAGTTCATTGTCTTACTGAAAATCGTTTCTAAAAGAAATCGATTTATATGTTTTTTAATATATAAAAAAATGTTATATGGAGTTTCAAGTGAATAATTTTTTAAATTATATGTTACACACAGTTTGCATTATATAAATTTAAATATAGGATCACTTAATGAAAGAACCTTTATATGATACAGATATAAAGGGGGTCATGCTGAGCTCTCGGGTCATACTAAGCTCTCGACTGACATAAGAAGTCGACCTCATTAATTTTTACCAATGCCTTCCACCAGACAAATGATCCACAGACGAGAAGGGATCTGATCACTACCATCTTTTCCCAATGCTTATCTTACATCTGTAAAAAGCGCATAAGTCATGCCCTCCACTTTCCACGAGAGTTTGGAATCGAAGACTATGCCAAGGTACTAGGCCTCCTTCGACAGTTCAAAATAAATGCTATGCAAATGTGGTGGCCTGAAATCTGGAATGTTGTATCGTTTGGTAAATAGTACCATTTCGGTCTTTGTAAGAACGATCCTCAGACCGGTATCCTTGACCCAAATTAATAGTTTGACGATTGCCTGATTCTATGAGAACACCTGACGTTGTCAGAAGTCTGCTTCTGATAATGAGCACAACTTTGACAACACGGACTACGACTCTGCGGTATGGTTCTTGTTATAACCTTCACCTCTGTCTTCTTACCCATTCTATCAAACAATAGTTCTACTATTGAACAGGCTTACTGGCCTTGATCATTGGAACCAATTTCACATTAATATAGACATCTTTTTTATCCATAAAGTCTGCCAGAACGTATTCTTTTTTACCGAGAGAATCATCCTCTGTATAGAAAACTTCACGTGGTGGCTGTCTCCACAGACCTACCCTGATGGTTATAAGCTTAGAAACTTACAAGCACTTTTAAAGCCATAATATTTTATAAAATAATTGCACAAAACAGAAGTTGTTCATTGTGCGTGATAATTCGTTATAACCGGGTGCGTTATAATCTTGCTCCACTGTGGATTGTGCAGTAAATAATGGACAGACGAAATCAATTACGTGATTTTGCTGATCGTGCATAAACTTGTTCAGTGAAACGAGCTGAGGGAACAGTAGTATTAAATATTTCGACGTGAGTTAGCGTTCGAAATGTCATTTGAAGTTTCAAAATACAGGTAGACTACTTTTCTATTTGGTAGATGAAAATTATTCCACACCTTGGGAGTCTCTAAAATTTCGTTATGAATTTTTTTGAGTTGTTTTGGTTCCTCGAAATATGAAGCACTTATTTAGAATACCGCCGATACCACAAGAAACCCGAAAAAGATGAGGCACCTGCGAAGTTTGCAGTGTTTTCATTTTGCTTAAAAGTGTCGCATTTTTTTTTAACAAAAAAAAAGAAATATATATATATATATATATATATATATATATATATATATATATATATATATATATATATATATATATATATATATACATATATATATATATATATATATATATATATATATATATATATATATATATATATATATATATACATATACATATATATATATATATATATATATATATATATATATATATATATATATATATATATATATATATAGCCCACTACGATTACACGGTTTTACTTAATATGTTTGCGATCACTGATTTTTCAAGAAAAAAGATACGAGATTTTATGGATATATCCATATCCTCGATCATCGATGTCCTCTGTAAAATTGGTTCCAATCCCTTCTGACTTACCAATAATTAATGACAGCAACGAACAAAAACATAAAATTGGTGAAAAAAATTTATATACAAATATGTAGAGTTGAATGTGACATGCGGACGTATTTCATTATATAAACATAATATTTTCATTGCGACATGATCATATTGCTTTGTATTAAAAAAATTTTAAGATGAGATAATAATTTTAAATCAAATAAATCAATTTGTATTGAATTAATAGAAAAAAAATCGTATCACTTAATTAAAATATTGAAGGATTTCGTTCAGTAATGAACCGATTTTCACTGAGACAATGAACTGTGAAATATCTATTAAGAATATAAATTGAATGACTTTTCTTTCAGTGTAAGATCCGGAAGTAGTGTGAATTTGTATAATTTTCAGTGACTTTATAATAGTGTCGTCATAGTAGTCAGTTCTCATTTTTGAAGCTGTCTTCATTACATTGGGAAAAGTAAGCTTTTTGTGTTTTTTTTATCAAGAAAACAATTAAATACTACATTAGAATTGGTTATTTACTACTTTAACAAACTTCACATCCGAAAGGCGAACAAATTTACCAGTTGTCATAATTTATTATTCGTTAACTATGTAAAAGTAATTTTATCACACTTATTCATTGAAGAATTACAATGTTTTCATACAGATTTAAAGAAATAAATTTTTATATACTTTATATCCCAAAATAATAAATTTCAATATTATGTATTAAAAATAAACATTTCATTTTTGCCGGATTAAATACAATCATTAACGCATTTACGGGCGTTTAGTTGTACACATGTTGCAAGAAAAATAAAATAGGGTCACGTTGAGTATAATTGTTTATAGTTTTGTTTGTGTAAAAGCATTATAAGCCTACTATGATCATGTATTTTGTAGTAATCATGTACTATATAGAATTCTCATATTGAAAGCTGATGCCAGCTTTCAAACTGCTAAAAGTTCACTGACGATTTAGTTTAGAGACCAATGAAATGTCGGCATATGAACAGCTTCTTCATATCGAGTTGTACTGATGTGTAGATCTTTAAAGGAAGAGACATAGAAGACGTGTCCCGCAAACTGAGGCAGGTGATGATACGAGTTAAAGCGTGGCTGGGCTCACGTGGCCTACAGCTGGCCACCCAGAAGACAGAACTTTTGCTACTCACCAAGAAGCACATACCCCTGGAGATTGACATTCGTAGCCACGAGGAAATCATAAGAACCAAGAAGATTGTGAACTACTTAGGAATAAGGCTTGACAACAGGTTGACATTCTCAAGTCAAATCCAGTATGCAGTGAGTAAAGCAGGCAAGATAACCACGCAACTTGCGCGGCTCATGGCAAACATAGTAGGCCCGTTACCTAAAAAGCGAAGGCTACTAATGGATGTGAGCAGTAGCATCCTTCTCTATGGATGTGAGATATGGGGAGACATAGGCACCATTAAAAAGAGAGCAAACGCGTTAATAGCAGTACAAAGAAGAGCAGCACTACGTATAACATCAGCTTATCGTACAGTATCCGCTGCCGCCGCACTAGTGATAGCCGGTACTACCCCCATTGATCTTGTTGCAATAGAGTGTAAGAAGATATGGACGATGAAACATGGAACCGAAACAGCCCAAAAAGAGGAAGCCAGTATCAGACAAGAGACTCTTCAAACATGGCAGACAAGATGGAATAACGACACTACAGGCAGATGGACGGCGAGACTTATTCCCCAAATCTCTAAGTGGATAGACAGAAAGCACGGCGAAGTAAATTATTACCTGACCCAGATGCTGACAGGTCACGGATATTACAGGAAATATTTGTACAGAATGGGGAAATGTAATACACCGTACCGTCTCTACGAAGACGAAGAGACAGAGGATAATGCCGAGCATACATTTTTTAGTTGCTCTCGCTGGTATGAAAGCAGAAGGGATCTAGAGAGCTGTGTCGGACCATTTACAATAGAGTGTATTGTAGATAGAATGCTGGAGACCGAGTCTAACTGGCGAGCGGTATCAAAATACTGTGAGCACATCCTGAAAACAAAGAAACCAGATCTGGATGCAGCGGTCCAGCAGGAATAATATCAGAGATCTCACCATCAGGATACAGCAAGCGACACTATAGAACCAGTAATAAGTCAGCAGTGGGCACCCGGACGCGGGTATGAAATAGAGAAAGGCTAATGCCAACCAGGGATCCATCTCGAAGTAATGCGAACGTAGTCCCGAGGTGGAAACACATCCCGAAGAGTTTCGGGGTTGGTTTTTTGTCGGTATTCCCACTTGTGGGCGAGTCCGACATATCCCGTGGATGACGACCCATGGGAATGCGTAAATGCATTTTCCAATCCCTGCCCGAAAAAAAAATGTGTAGATCTTCATATTTTTAATCCACATTTTGTCAACTTGATTTCCTAGGAAGCACTATGCGATATACCTTTGTCAGATCATGGGGAATATAATGTTTGATGATACCATTAAGGCACATATTAATGCGATTACTTTACGATTGTGAAATCAACCAAATTACAGGAGAGTAAATTAAAACAGCGTAAAGAAAAATTCGCTCTCTCTTTTCGTTGCGATAACAATAACAGCAATAATAATGTTCAGAGTACCTCCAATAACAACAATAGCAATAATATACAATAACAATTTTAATCACACATACTAAAGTATTTAGAAGAAATATTTATTGTTAAAAGATATTTTGTTAATTATGTAATTCTATTGTTTAAAAACAGAACATTTTTAAATAATATTTGCTTAACATTGAATTAGTAATTTCTAGAATTTATCAATAATAATTATGTAATAAACACCTAAATTCTGAAAAATAAAATAATTGAAAAATAATACGACGCAAACTAGGCTAAAAACAACCATAACAAAAAAATACGTTAATGCGCAATGAAAACATTGATTACACATAATTGTTACGAAATATTTTTGGGTAGAATAATACATGTTCTCATATTTAATTAACTTTGAATACTCTTACGAGTATTGAATATACTTTGGAATTTGCTATTACTCCACAATGTATTTTAATCTTAGGTAATAAAAATTTAAATTCTATGAAATGTTAGTAAAATATATGAACATATATGTACATATATGATATGTATTTACGTAAGTAATTTTATTAAAATGTCCATTATGATAACTCACCACATTATCGTTGTGTCTTTCAAAACAAGATCAAAACAAGAAAGATCGTAGTAGAGTCAACACAGATCAGACCATGTCTTACGTACGTCTTACGTATCCTTAATTCCTATGCTTTGACGCTGGGAAGGCGAATGTGGCTCTAAGTCTGGACAGGAAAAGCCTACGGACGCTGGTAGGGGCGCTCACAGGCCATTACACCTGCAAAGCCCACCTATACAGAATGGGCTTATCTGACACGGGCATCTGCTAATTTGGTGGTGAGGAGGAGCAGTCTATGGAACACTTGATAGCAAATTGTGGGGCATTGGGCCACAGAAGACACTGGACTCTACATGCATATACGCTGAGCGAAGAGGATCTGCTAACGCTCCCATTGAAGGAGCTGATTCTATTTGCGAACGTATTGTACGGTTAGGGACAGGGGAAGCACAATGGATCAACAATGGTCGCAGTGCAAAAGGCCACCCTGGGCCAAACCCTCATTACATTACATACATACATACGTATTCTTAACCTTTGCCGTTGTTGCACAGGAAGGTGTTTCTCAGTGTATCAAGGTGGCAAAAAGTGTTGAGGCCACGCACTACTGGCTGCTACCACAGTAAGTCTTTCTAAAATTCCACTTCGTTGATATATGTATATGTAACTTTTCCATGTCAAGTTGTAAATAAAATGTATATAAATGTATATCATGAGTATACTTTAAGTATACAAGTACAGAGGGTGCTAAACACAGACCCATAATTTATACTTTCCTCTTGTATTTCTACTCGCCGCACAAGAGTATTAGATTAAAAAAAATTAAACTATTAATTGCTTTCTGCTACAGCCAATGTTGCACTTCCTGCATTATTTTGTCTTGTCGCAAATTGAGGAGATCAAAAAAAAGTAAGTAAAATAAATAAATCCTGCTCAAATTACGTAAAATACGTGTCAATGTCCCACGCCCTGACACCAGTTGCACACATGGGTGGTCTTTCAAATAGGGAAATGGCTGATTCTTCAAATATATCTTGTACTCTGGTATTCCATTTTTCTGCCACCTCGATTTTATCGAAGGACTCTTTATGTAGCATATGAGACTTTGTACATTTTAGCTTTTAGAATCAATTAAGAAGGTAGCTTTTTGAAATGTATGAAAGCGAAAATCCATATTTTCTGAGGAAATGTTGAAATTCTTGAATTAATTGATGACTAGTTATTACAGATTTTTAGAAATTAGCAATAATAATTCTGTAATAGTATTTATAGTATTTATATCTATATAATTAATATGCAAGAGGATTTTTTGCCCTTCCTTTTAAGCTCACATTTTTTTGGGAGCATTTGGCTTCCACAAAGCTTCTCCATCTTTTACGAGTTGTTGCAGTTATTTTCGCAATGTTATTTTTGAAATGTATCAGTGTCGTTAATCGGTTGTTGTTCCATCTAAGCAGATGATTGGTCTGCCGTAGCAGGTTTAGGATAATGGGGCTGCCATATGTCGTTGCCTAGAAACAATGCCCCATCTGTGTATTTAGTGTAGTAGTGAGGAATCTTACTAACCTTTGATTCCTACTTTTTTTCAAGGGGATGGTGGCTGCTTGGCGTTTGACATGGTGTTATCCTCTTTTCCAGGGAGAGGGGAGGTCAAGAGGCTTCTTGGATGGATTTCTTGGAAGAGGATGAAGCCAGTTAATTTTTAAAACTCGAAAAACCATGGCGAAAAATTTTTGACCTCTGCCAGGGAACAAACCTGGGGTACTTGGTTTTTTGTAGACAAGAATTTTAACCACTACACCACATTACACAGCGGATTTTGACACAGTGACGCGCAAAAATAAAAATTTATTTGTAAAATATTGTTGCACTGGCAAAAAAACTGCATAATTTAAAAGAAATGCTGTTACTTGTTAATGGCATGAAATAAGCAATTCATTTAGAATTAAAGTAATAACCAATAGTCATACTCATAAAATTTTATAAATGGCTTATAAACCTTTTATAAGGAAAATTAACTAAGAAAACTTTATTCATAAACGATTATTAGCCTTAAAAAACATCAATAAACGATCTATAAAATTAATAATTTTATTGTAGGTTTTACACTTCTATAAAAAAAAATACTTAAGGGAAACTTTTGTATGAACCAAGGGAGCGCACAACAAGCCTTCACTGGCTTAAGTGTATGTCATTGACATGGGCTATCACACCCCTCCAATCAACCTAACCTAACCTAACCTTTGTATGAACCACACATTTTTAAAAGTTTTGGTTGGTCTCCAAATTTATTTTAAGAATTATTAGAGTGATCATATGACGAGAAAATGTGTCAAAATTGCCTTAAATTTATAAAAATTATAGAAACTTATATAAAATTCGAACAAATATTGGCGAGTTTGATTTAGTTCATAATGTTTTTGTATATGTGAATTCGTTATCAAATTAATAATATCATATCGGCTTTTTAAGTCATGATATATTTTCATGAAAAAAAAAATTGGAAAACTGCATTATCAATACCAAATTTGTAAAATTATTTTACTCTTATAATTAACATGAAAATATTCATATTTTTATATAAATTTTGAGTCTAGAAAATGGCCGACAATTCATTTAATAACAGATCAATATAATAGTCAAGTTCAATCTCGCAAGTCAAAAGATAAGGGGCAGGCCACCGTTTACATATGTATACCACTAAAAAAAATTGAACTGAACCTGAATTAAAACATATACAAACTCGGTACCCGGATAACTTCCGAATTATCTATTAACAATGCAGGTTAATTCTTAAGTTTTTCTACATAAATCCTGTTTAATTATCTTTTTGGTAACTTATCAAATATTTTAACATTAAAACACATATTTTTTGGTGTACAATTGGTCTTAACATTTATTTTTACTTGGTTATTCGATTATAGCAATCGAAACCCGGATGCGTTCGTTAAGCTGGAAGATTCGTTATACCGAAATTGTACATGTAGTAAGAAGTGGCTTCTTTTAACATTGATTTTGAATTTGTATTTACGTGTATTTCTCATCTCAGTGTAGCTGCTTATAAGGTAATTCATATCAGGGTTTTAAGAAATCAATAATAAATGATTGTTTATATGTATATCGCTGATAAACCCTTTTAAATTGATTCTTCTTGCAATTTTCTTAGGACTAAAACCTTGATATAATCAATTTTATTTTGGTCAACAGCGGCTTCATCTTCTTGCTACAAGAGGGATCAGCTCCTTTAGAAAATTTCTCCTCAGGAGCATTGGATTACCCACCGAGCAGAACGGTGGGTTGTTTTTTTTTTTGTTCAAAATTCAGCAATTTCGGAACGAGTTTCAACGATTTCGGAACACGCTTTGTGCCCAAAATTTGCGAAAAAAATCCCAACATAAAAAAATCCTTAATCGAATGCACGTAGCCCGGGAAATTTCTAAATTCATTATTCCTATTGAACAGACTGTATATATATCAGTATAATAATACGATTTATATAACACAGAAAGGACTGCCCAAAGGGTTTCCCAACTTTTCCTATTGTGCCTGATATTGCAATGGAAGAACTTCTAGGCAAGTGCATTAAAAAATTACTTGTTAAACAAAAGTGGAGTAGAAATTATGTTGTCAATATTTGACTCTTTCCATGCTGATATTAAATTTACAATTAAGAAATAATGCAATTCTGTACTTCCATACTTAGAATCATTAGAAAAGGGGAGGGGGAAGTACTGGACGAATGTTAATAAATTGGTACCAAAAGCCAATATCGAATATTTTTCATAATGTAAAACAGTCAAAAAATTTATACTACAGTAGGTAAATTATTCACCAAGACAAAAGATAAAGTAGAAAACTTTGATATTTCTAATGTAGTTTATATGAGTATAGGTACCACAAAGAATAAATTAAAGACTAGGCTGGCAAGATAAGAGCCAGACCAGAAGTATAGGAATGTTTAAATTTCACACAAAACAGCTCTAACGAAACACTGTTTTAATTCTAATCATAGTCCGGACTTTAAGAAAGCATCTGTTTTAGATATAGAGAGTCACTTTAAAAGACGTTATATATTAGAGTCGATTAATATTACTAATGTTGCAAATAATAAAAGCATAAATTATAAAACTGATGTAGATAATGTTGCCCAAAACTATAGGCATTTGATTCGTAAGTTAAACTGACCAATAGGAATGTAAACAGTTTTTTATTTTTGTAATATAATTAGTATAGAGAAAATTGCAATTTCTTAAAAATTGAAAACATCTTTTTTTTCGTTATTGTTTCTTTCTTTTGACTTCTTTATCTTTTTTATTTCTTTATGTATATAAAATGAACAAAAAATGTCAATTGTTATTGTCACATACATATATTATAAAATTGCCTGAAGAATACGCCCAAAAGCGCGACGAGATATTAAATAATTTTTTTTTGTATAAAAAGACCCAACGCTCGTTTATGAAATAATAGTGTTAATTAATTTAATTTAAATATTTATTCGCTGTTATCTTAAATAGTGGCGCTTACTTTTACTATCCCTATTGACACGACTTACTCATTCACGAAGTGAAATTATCTTGAATATATTTCGGTAAATTTAAATGTTAGTTTTAAATCTATTTGGGAGCAATATAGATGAGTTTTGAATGGCTCGAAATAGTTTCTATTAATTTTTAAGCAGCTGTTCCTTGCATAAGTACATAAAATCATCAAATAGTGGTGATTGAGCGTACTCTTCCTTCATTTGCTACATATGAAATTAATAATAGAAATTAATAATTTGTATTAAAGAGCGAAACAAGTTCGATTTATAGAAGTTCAAAAGAAGGCCGAAAGCACTCTAATACATGTTGTAATAACGTTGCAAAATAATCTTGGAAGAAAATCGCTGTTTTATTTCGAAAATTATTTGTTACCTAAAATGTACTTTTGTTTATTAAAAAATAATTGAAAATAGAACAAATATATGAAAATATGTATGCATTTATGTAAGTACATATGTATGTATACAACTTGCCAAGTCAAGTTGAACGCATGTACATATGTCAAACACCACAAACTAATGAAGAAACTGTAACTGAAAAATTATAACATCATGATTGTGATACAATGCAAAATGTAATAATTTTAAGTAAACAACGAGATTCGAATGATTAAATTAAGTTGGAGAAAGATTAACTCGCTAACACTTTTTTTAAAAACACAGATTTGAAAAACGCTATAAAATATTCAAAAGTGATAATGATCATAAACATACTTGAAACATTATAATGATGTTACGGTTTGTTGGACTTTCTTTACCGTCTTCTAAAAGTTTGCTTTTACTCAGAAGCGGCAACAAGAAATACTAATATGTATGTACGTAAGTATATTGTACCAGACCTTTGCTACATACCCGTAGCAATCTGAAATAAAAAAATTTATTATTCGCAAATAGGCATATTAGCATTCTAACAAATAATAAGAAATAGAAAATTTCAATTTTTCAGATTTTTTCGCGTACAACCCCACGAATTTGGCGAACACGAACACATCGTAAGTGTGACCGGCCGGTTTCATCTTGAACAACTTGGATGAATTTGCCCTTAATATTATGTTCAGTATAAGATATCGTCGATATACTCGTCCCAGAAGATTACATATGTATAAAGTTTATCGTTCATCTTCTCCAAACTTTTCACTCAGTTTGTCATCAATGAAACTTAGCGCAAGACAGCCTTCTCGACTGTTTTGCTTACGCGTATCTTGTGGTCAACTGGTTCAAATAGCAATTAATAAGACGTTATTGCATATCAATCGTTAGTTGCCTTTAACAGAAGTTAGTTTCTAATGTTGCGTCACTAAACTAATCATCAATGTATAAAAGTTTCTTAAGTAGTGCCATTGAGAAACGTAATTGATGACTGAGAAATTCAAAAATGTCTTGCAGAAATCTTTAAAGGCATTGTTATATAAGATGATATTCCCAACTGGGTAGAGTACACGTATAGCTGTGATAGTATCTGTTTAGGTACTCTTTCCCTAAAGTGTGGCACCATTTTTCATATTTTTTTTAATAAAAATATTTACCACAAAACCACAGAAATTTATAATCTAGAACATGTTCTGGATCATCGTTTTATAGTGCCGGGCATCAACTCTGTACTATTTTGAGCTGGAATCAAAGTCTTGCGATGGACTACTTTGATTAGTCTTTACAACGATTTTTCTTTTCATATTACGTACCTACATACTACATCCATACATACACACATATCAACAGCGTTTTGAGCCAATTGAAAAGCGCTCAAGAGTATCTCCATCAAAAACTGCATCTAACTGCAGTCACCGCATTAAAGTGAAATTGGCTGGCTAAATGTAAAACGTCAAGAATTCACTCGTAGCTACTCACACCAATAGCCACAAGTTCATTTAATACACTCACATAATAGTAACAAACTTTTTTAAGTCAACACATAAAACCGGCAACTCAAGGAAGCAACAACTTGTAATAACGCGTGCGCGAAATCAAAAATCAAACTACCAAAATAAAAAAAGGAAAATACTGGAAATAAATAAGAAAGCCATGGTCAAAACACAAAAATATAAATAATTTAAAAGTAGTAATAACAACTTCTTATAAGAGACAAAAATTTTTTTGCACATATAAGGATGTCTTAAAATATTTAAAAGAACAAAAAAGCCAGTGCAATAATTAAAAAAATTAAATAAAATAATGTTGAAAATGAAGTTGTCTTTTATTAGCTCTATAATAATAATTTTATTTAAAGTAATAATGGTTCATTCAATAATTTTGAGTCAAACAGATCTGAAACATTTCTTACGCAGTGGTGCTTTGGACTTAAATTTCTTAAGATGCTTCTTAATGAATACCAACTTTTGCCCAAATCCATACATAATGCATCGTTTATACACACCGTAAGTAAAAACTTCTTTTCCTTTGTAAATATATAAGATTAATTCAAATGACTGAATTTGGCATTTTGTAAGAAAAAACAATATATACTCGTACATATGCACATGCGAATTTGTTGTCAATAAACCACAATTGCTGGATAAATCTGGACAATATCTATATATATGAAACTATTTTATGAGCCGCATTTAGGAGAGCACATCAACTCCGTAGAAGACTATACCAAAAATCAAAATGCTTGGAATACGCAAATGCCACATGTTACTATTTAAGTAACACAATTATTTCACAGTTCATAACAAGTGCATGTCTATGTTGGCACTTGACAATGATTTTCTAACTCAGTATTTAATATGAAAAGAAAAATCGTTGTAAAGATTAATCAAATCATTCCCAAGACTTTGATTCCAGATCAAAATTATACAGAGTTGATACCCAGCAATATAAAACGATGATCCAGAACATGTAGATTATAAATTGCGGTGGTTTTGTGGTAAATATTTTTATAAAAAAAGATAGAAAAAATGGTGTCACACTTTAGGGAAAGAGTACCCAAATAGATACTATCACAGGTATACGTGTACTCTACCCAGTTGGGAATATCATCTTATATAACAATGCCTTTAAAGATTTCTGCAAGACATTTTTGAATTTCTCAGTCATCAATTACGTTTCTCAATGGCACTACCTAAGAAACTTTTATACATTGATGATTAGTTAAGTGACGCAACCTTAGAAACTAACTTCTGTTAAAGGCAATTAACGATAGATATGCAATAACGTCTTATTAATTGCGCCTATTTGAACCAGTTGACGACAAGATACGCGTAAGCAAAACAGTCGAGAAGGCTGTCTTGCGTTAACTTTCATTGATGACAAACTGAGTGAAGTTTGGAGAAGATGAACAATAAACTTTACATGTAATCTTCTAGGACGAGTTTATCGACGATATCTTATACTGAACATAAAATTAAGGGCAAATTCATCCAACTTGTTCAACACTTACGATGTGTTCGTGTTCACTAAATTCGTGGTTGTACGCGAAAAAATCAGAAAAATTTAAATTTTCTATTTCTTATTATTTGTTAGAATGCTAATATGCCTATTTGCGAACAATAAATTTTTTTATTTCAGGTTGCTACTGGTATGTAGCAAAGGTCTGGTACAATATATTTACATATGTAAAACAATTTGAAAAATAAACAATGAGACATATAAGTAGGAAAGAAAGAGAAAAGAATGAGGAGAGAAACATATTAATTTTTGCTTATTTTGACGTTATTTAAAATCCAAGAAAAAGACAAGGCATTTCTTAAATTCAGATGATTTATTTAGTTCTGGCTCAAGCAAATGATCGATTTAAATTGGTGTTAAACTAGTTGAGTTTAATACAGACTTTTACGGCTAAAGTAAGCGTCTATAGTGGACAAAAAGAACACTTTTGGTTAAAGTTAACTTAAGAACTCCAACTGTATACTTTTTTGATGACTATATTTCTCTCCCACTGTCTTTATTAATGTCTTTTATTAATGAAAACATCTTATAAAGATGTGAGAGACAAAGTTGTTATGCTGCATTAAAGAATGTAGATTAAAAAAACACGTATAGAAAAATATAATAAAATTTTTTTTAAAGTACTTGATTTAACATTTTTCATATTTAAATTAATATTGAACAAGGTTGAATTGGTCCAAATAAATATTAGCAGTAAAATGAACATTGTGTCTAATTGAAACAATATAGAAAAATGTAAAGTCTTCATTGTACCTTTCTAAGTAACTATTCACGTAGAAACAACATACTTACATACTTACATAAGTATGTATAGTAATGTTGAATTAACATCGGTATAAGTATGTATGCTATAGTAAAATAACATTGAAGAAGATAAAATTAATATGACAGCAAGATAAAATAAAAAAGTGTCCATCCATCTCTTTGTATATTACAAAAAACCAACTTTTCTTTCATTATTAACCAAGCGTCATTGTCGTGAGCAGTTTGAAAAAGTGTTTCTTTTAAATACTTAAGTGCTTAAAGTAATAAAAATACATAATGAATTTACAAGAAAATAATATCTTTCTTATTATTAAAGTTACAGTTGAACCAAATAATTTGTTAAATAATAAAGAGGATAATATTCTGAATTTCCAATCTATATACAGTAGCCAGCAAAACTAAGGACACACCAGTATTTTTTAATTTAATTTCGTTAAAACTTTGTGTTTAAAAATGAAAAACAAATTGAAATGGTTAAAAATAAAAAAGTATATTATTATACTTCAAGCTTATAAAAAAAATTAGGAACTTCATGTTATTAAATAAGAAAAATTAAGAAATTAATTGCGTTTCCTCACAATTCGACACAGCAAAAGTAAGGACACACCTGTAAAAACAACTTAAATTTATTATAAAATCTAACAAAATTTACCAAAATTTAACATTTTTAACATTTTGTTTGGTAGCCTTTACATTTCCACACAGCTTCTAAACGTTTTTTCAATGAGCTGACCGATTTTTTTGTGATTTCAGAACGTAGGTTCTTCCATTCTTCTAAAAGCACCTCTTTGAGTTGCTGTTTATTTCGAATTTCAAGTTTTCGTGAATTTTTTATATTAGAGAAATTGGAAAAATAGTATGTCATATTCGTTTTACGGTAAAAAAAAGTAGTTCAACGAAAAATAAAAGAAAACCGAGTAGAAAATAAGCTTGCAAGTGGTCGACAATCGGCTGGGCGAAAATGATAAACGGTACATTAAACGCATAGTTGAAAAAAATCCCACTACCAGTGCTCTAAAAATAGCTGCAGAGATTGAAAAATATGAAAATATAAAAGTTTCACCCCATACTATGCGGCGGTGTTTAAAAAGTCAAGGTCTTTTATCATGTGTTCCAAGAAAGAAGCCACTCATAAAAAAAATCAACAGACAAAAGCACAATGACTTCACAAAAACTTTTATTAGTAAGCCTCAAGACTTTTGGGACAAAGTAAGTCAAAATATAACATATTTGGCTCTGATGGGCGTTATAAAGTTTGGCGCAGTGAAGGCTATGCGTTAAATCCTAAGAATATAATAAAGACCGTAAAATATGGAGGTGGAGATGTTATGATATGGGGTTCTATGTCCTATGCGGGTGTTGGAAATCTGGTTTTTATTGAAAATGCAATGAATCAGTATACTTACTAGGATATTTTAAAAAATAATTTCCAAGATTGTGCGTCAAAAATGGGTCTATCTGATAGCTATTACTTCCAGCAAGATAACGACCCGAAGCATACGGCTCACAATGTGAAAATGTGGCTTCTGTACAACACTCCACATATGCTTGTAACACCTCCACAATGTCGGGACCTCAACCCAATTGAGCACATATGGGAAATATTAAAGAAAAATTTACGAAAACTCGAAATTCGAAATAAACAGCAACTCAAAGAGGTGCTTTTAGAAGAATGGAAGAACCTACGTTCTGAAATCACAAAAAAACTGGTCAGCTCATTGAAAAAACGTTTAGAAGCTGTGTGGAAATGTAAAGGCTACCAAACAAAATGTTAAAAATGTTAAATTTTGGTAAATTTTGTTAAAATAGGATGTGTGTATGTATGTATGTATGTATGTATGTAAGGTAATGGCTCCAAAACGGCTGGACCGATTTTGACGAAATTTTCAGGGAACCTTCAGAATACTTGGGCGGGTGACACTGTGAAGTCTGATTTTTGAATTTCGGTCTGTGGGCTGAGGGGCGTGGCGAAATCCAATAATTCATAAAATGAGAACGGCTGGAAAATCCCTCCGGAAAAGTCGGAAAATTGGAAAAATCGAAAATCGAGTTTTTGTATGAAATTTTGTTTCCTTAATGGCTTTTCACATGAAAAAATAGAAAGGTTGTCTGAAGGCTTAAAATTGGGGCGAGGCGAAGTTCGCCTGGTCCGCTAGTACTTTATAAACTAAGAGACGAGCTGGAAGAGCTATTAGAGAGTTTCAATTTGATTGTAGTCAAACCTTATTTAATAAGTAAGTAAATATGTATGTATGTACATACATATGTTTGTACATATGTACATATGCATATGTATTCAAATATTTGTAGCAAAATGTGTTGGGTTAAATTTAACAATGACCTACATACATACATATGTAAATATATGTACATACTTATGTACATACATACTTACATACATATATTTTTAGAAGCTCAAGTAACATTTGAAAGCTTAAAATATGTATGTATGTACATAGTTATGTACATACATATGTATGTATATATATGTACATATTTATCGAGAGAAGATATTAAAAAAGCTATGTCACCATTTGTTTCCAATTAACAATGGAGAAATATACATACATACATACTTATGTAGGTACATAGAGTCTAAAAAATAAATTTTTGTAATTCCTATACCCCATTTATTTAATATAAGTACTTACTTATGTACATATGTTGGTAAATATAAAAAGTCCATTTTTTAATTTTTTTTCCTCTAATATTTTTTTATTGTATCTTCAAAACTGAACTAACAATAATTATTCAAATCTTAAATATAGATATAATAATTATTTAGGCCCAACCAGTGTCGGACATAAACTTAGTGATAGTAATTAAAAATACATAAATGGCGTGTTAACCACAAAAATATTTTCAAAAAGTTTCATCTGGAGTGTTGTGTACAAAAGCCGTAGTATCCCTCTTTTTTAAGCGGATGTGTCCAGTAAAGTTCAAAATGTTACGAGCAAGGGGATTAGGATGGGGTTCGAGTTTTGTTAAATATTTGCCTGCATATTTTGCAATTTCAGCGGTCACAAGTGGCATATTTAAATCAAGATGTAAAATTGAATTTTTGATGTACCATGGAGTTGATGTAATTAACCTTGAAATTTTGTTTTGCCTTCGTTGGAAGCTGAAGCAGTGCCCCATAGCTGAATTCCGTAACACCATATGGGTTTGAAAAGCGACTTGTATATTAAAAGTTTATAATCTAGACTGAGGGTAGAATTTCTACCAATCAGCCAGTGTATCTGGGTTAATTTAAGCTTCATTTGTGTTAGCTTAGAGTCAATGTGGTGTTTCCATGTAAGCCGTCGGTCAAGGTGTATACCAAGGTATTTCACCTGTGAATGTTGAGGAACAACTTGATTGTTGATACGAATGGGGGAACAAGTGTCTCTTCGTAGGGTAAATGTGACATGAACACACTTTTGTTCATTTACTTTTATTCTCCATAAGTTCAACCACAGCTCCAACAGGTTAATATGTTCCTGAAGATATCGGGATGCCTCGTGAGGGTTTTCATGCATACTAAGGCAGGCTGTATCATTGGCAAATGTAGAAGTGAGGATATTACTGCTCAAAGGCATATCACAGGTATAAATCAAATACAAAACTGGCCCCAGTATACTCCCCTGTGGCACACCGGATGAGATAGTTTCGAACACACTCATGAAGTCTCCTTCCACAACAGTGAACTTCCGGGCAAGAATGTAACTTTCCAAAAGATTTAGAATGTTTTAAATGCTCAGCAAATATCTTACCTTTTTCAGTATTGTTTTTTGCCGGTAGAAGCGCGTAGGGGTAGTTTAAACTCAACGGGTGTTTTAAGTTTTCTAGCAGCGCGCCACAAGGAGTAATTGGATGCTGCTGTGACATCGAGACCTTCCAGATAGTTTTTAAGAGATGCAGATTTTTCAGATGCAAGTAACTCTTGGAGTCGTTTAGTGCATTCTTTAAGTCTGATTTTATGTTGGGGTGATCTGTTCTTTTGCCATTCCCTTCTAGCTCTTCTTTTTTCACATACGAGACGTTCAATATCCGTAGAATAAATTCTATTAAACCCAGTCCGCGGATGGGAGGTAGTGGCATGTTTAGCAGCCTGTTTAATATTTTCGGTAAGATTGGCAATGTTAAATTCAATGTCATCAGAAGTTCTTAGCTTGATGTTCTCCGTACAATGACTACTGAGATATTTTTTGAACCCTAGCCAATTACCATGATTTATCATCTTCCCATATGGGTGCGGTTAGTCAATTATTAGTGGGCTACAAATTGTAACGATCGTGGGAGAGTGATCGGAGGAGAGATCATGAGAAGCTTCAACATAAATTAAATCTCTAGAGATATTTTTCACGCCAAAATCTATAACATCCGGAATTTTTTGTATGTCAGTAGGGCAGTAAGTGGGCTCCGCGCTCGAAATGACGTCCAAGCCCATTTTTGAAATTTTGTTGAACAACGCTCGACCTCTAAGTGTAATAAGACGCGATCCCCAGAACGTATGTTTTGCATTGTAGTCGCCAGCTAGGTCCAAGAGTTTTGTAAAAATCCTCGTATTGATTTGAAAAAAATTTTCGATGCAAATATTCGTTGCTTGTAGATGGACTTCACAAATGATCTCAAGAATATAGTGCTTGAGTCTTGACTTTATTAGAACTGCTGATCCTCCACATGCTCTTCCTCTCGGGTCCTTTGTATCATATAAGGTGTAGCCACTCAATTTAAAAAGGCTTCTCGAAGTCAAATGAGTCTCAGATACCAACATTATATCAATATTTTTTGCCGTGAGGAAGTGCTCAAGTTCATTTTTATGTTGGCGAATGCCGTTTGCGTTCCAGAAACATACTTTTAACGTGTTCATGGCTTGTTAACTAATGCTAGAAGCAGTGTGTTCTGCATTCGCAGCATTTCTTGCATCATGCTAGTCATATTTGTTGTAAAGTTGTTTATAGTTTGCACTAGATTATCAAAAATAGCTTCAAGACGATTGAAATTAAAGCTTGCGTTGGCATTTGTTGTGTTATTTGGTGGTGACACTTTTTGAATGGGAATAGAGTTGATCTTCACAGCGTCAGCATACGATACATGTGAAGTGATTGGTTGGGCCATTAGGGGATGAGTAGCGGAGTACGTATTTCCTGTTTGCGCTGGGGTTACTTTAGGCTTTTGACTGAAATCTTGTTTAACGAAAGAGTATACAGGGCATCCTCTGTAGTTAGCAGTGTGATTAGCTCCACAATTACTGCACTTTTTTCCTTCCTTCTGGTTTTTCGACTTATTGCAAATAGCAGTATCGTGTAATTCACCGTACACAACACAAACAGTAGGTAATTTACAATAAGTTTTTGTATGGCCATATTCTTGACAGTTATGGCACTGTACAGGTCCTGAACGCTTGTGTAGTTCTTCCGGTATAAGAGATATTTTAAATTGTAAATGGGATGGGTCTCATTTTTGTTCAATATTATATCATTTGGCTCCAGTTCAACGCGAAATAGGGTTTGGGGGATCTTCTCTCTGTTTATTATGTTGGATAAATTTTTTGCCTTGAATCCTTTCAGGGTGAGAGCATCTTTTATTTCAGCAGGGACAACGTAAGAATCAATGCCCTTCAATACGACCTGTAGGCCTTTAGCGCTCTTAAGCTGGAATATGTATGTAAAAACTTGTTTTATTTTTCTCAAATTCAGTAACCATTTTGCGGAAGTCTTTTTCTTCGTATATTTGAACTTTTGTTTCATCAATGTTACCTCGATTTATTGGAACAATGTGAAATGCCTTTTCACCAAAGACCGAGATTAGTTTTTTAATAAGTATGTTTGAATTTTTTGTCTCAGGTAGATTGGTGGTGGTTTTGAGGTTTTTTTCAAAGATTCTTCGGATTTGTCGCTCTCATCTTGCAATATTATAAAACGGTTTTGACGATTAGTTGAAGCGGCGTCGATATCCCTGGATATCTTGGGAACAGATGAGATCTTTGAGGAATTTGGGCTTCGCCCGCGCTTTACCACTGTGATATATCTGTCCATTCCGACAGGCACCGACAGGCACCTTAGGTTTCTGACTACTGTTGTCTGTAGTGATAACTTGGTAAAGTGATGAACACGAGCCTGGAGCGGATAATGGCGCTGACTTAAATAAAGAAGTACTAGGCAACGGTAATGTTATCACTAATTGGCATCGGAGAAACCAAAGTGGATCGCTTACGTAAAATTGGCTTTGCCGTTAGAAAAAGACTATCATCAGATTTTTTATTTTTATTGTTTGCATTAAGAATATCAGAACTCACAGTAAAATAGGCATTTCTGCCGTTAGAACTCACTTCACAATTTTCTGTGTTTGAAGTACTCATGCAGAGTATTCGTCAGTCACTTTGTTTGCGGTTTTTCTTTTTGTTGTTTCAGATTATGCGAAAATTATTATTAATGCAAATAAAGCAAATTTAACAAAATCAGTACTTATTACGAAACAGTACTTATTACAAATATTTTTTTTTTATTTTTGTTTGTATAGAATGTAAAGAAAAAAGTCCGCTAACACGTCTGTGTTAGCGGACTTTAATACATGAATATCACTGTAATTGAAAAATAATAATTCATTTTGAATTAACGCTCAAATCATATAAAAATTACATTAAATTCATGTTATTTTAACATTGAATTCGTAATAAATTAACAATAAAATCATATTTATTCAATATTAAAATCATATTCGCTTAATTTTAACAACGTTGATTCAACAGGTGCGTCACTTTGTTTCAAACTTAATTCAATTTTAAATCCACTAGGATTATATATTAAATCAATTCGACTCAAAGTTGTTTTAAAATGAAATCTTGATGTTTGTACTTTATTAGAAAACCATGTTGACAATGACATTTTTCTGTGTGAAGAGATATTTGAAGAATCAGCAAATCAGAAATTTCTCTATTTGAAAGACCAACCATGTGTGCAATTGGTGTCAGAGCGTGGGACATTGACACGTATTTTACGTAATATGACAAGGATTTATTTATTTTACTTATTTCTTTTGATCCTTTCAATTTGCGACCAGACCAGGGACGCCAGTTTTTTTCAAGCTTCGTCGCCAAATGGCTTTTATAATGTCGCCAAAATCGCTAAAATATTAAAGAATGTAATTTAAGTAATAAAATATATTTTTATTTTTTTATTACAAAAAATTGTAGCATTTTTTTTTTAGTTTAACATTCGTATGCCATACCAAATATCGCCAAAATCGGTCAAATATCGCCAAAATATAAAATAATGTAATTTTTTGTTCTAATTTTATTACTACAAATATTGTTATATGTACATACATACATATAAAAATTCACTTATTGTATTATCAAAATACAATCCCTACAAAAATTAAAAAAAAAACATTTCATATTAGTAAAAGGTACATTGGTTAAATATTGCAAAACAATTTCACAAAAAACATCAAAAAGTAATCAATGCTTCAGTGCTGAGATCAAAATAAAAAATTAAAAAGTAAGAAAAACCATTTAGGCACACATATCAAGTATCGAATCAAAATTTTCGTACTCGGTATTTTCTTCATCATTACATACATATTTTTGTTTGCGGCCTTATTGTGGTACATTTCTTTTAAATTGAACCTACCTAACACATCTTCAGTTGGAACGAATGTTTTACAATATATACTGTTCACATTCATAAACGATATTATTAAAAGTAAAGAATTTAGAAGTTCGTACTGAATTTTATTTCTCAATTTTTCTTTCAGTGTAAGATCTGGAAGTAGTGTGAATTTGTATAATTTTCAATGATTTTATAATAGTGTTGTCATAGTAGTCAGTTCTCTTTTGTGATTCTTATTCCAAATCGGGAAGCTGTCTTCATTACATTGGAAAAAGTAAGCTTTTTGTGTCTTTTTTTACAAAGAAAACAATTAAATAGTACATTAGAATTGGTTATTTGCTACTATAACAAACAAATTTACCAGTTGTCATAATTTAACGTATTTACGGGCGTTTAGTTGTACACATGTTGCAAGAAAAATAAAATAGGCTCACGTTGAGTATAATTGTTTATTGTGTTGTTTGTATAAAAGCATTCTAAGCCTACTATGATCATGTATTTTGTAGTAATCATGTACTATATAGAATTCTCATATTGTATTTGACTCATGTGAAAGCTGATGCCAGCTTTCAAACTGCTAAAAGTTCACTGACGATTTAGTTTAGAGACCAATGAAATGTCGGCATATGAACAGCTTCTTCATATCGAGTTGTACTGATGTGTAGATCTTCATATTTTTAATCCACATTTTGTCAACATGATTTCCTAGGAAGCACTATGCGATATACCTTTGTCAGAACATGGGGAATATAATGTTTGATGATACCATTAGAGATCTTGTTTCCGTATATTCATAATGCCACGTACAGAAGGAGGAAATTTTGCTCCCAAAAATCAACTAAAATACAGGAGAGTAAATTAAAACAGTGTAAAGAAAAATTCGCTCGCTCTTTTCGTTGCGATAACAATAACAGCAATAATAATGCTCAGAGTACCTCCAATAACAACAATAGCAATAATATACAATAACAATTTTAATTCAAAATCACACATACTAAAGTATTTAGAAGAAATATTTATTGTTAAAAGATATTTTGTTAATTAATTCTATTGCTTAAAAACAGAACATTTTTAAATAATATTTGCTTAACATTGAATTAGTAATTTCTAGAATTTATCGATAATAATTCTGTAATAAACACCTAAATTCTGAAAAATAAAATAATTGAAAAATAGTACGACGCAAACCAGGCTAAAAACAACCATAACAAAAAAATACGTTAATGCGCAATGAAAACATTGATTACACATAATTGTTACGAAATATTTTTGGGTAGAATAATACATGTTCACATATTTAATTAACTTTGAATTGGTATCTATTATCTTACGAGTATTGAATATACTTTGGAATTTGCTATTACTCCACAATGTATTTTAATCTTAGGTAATAAAAATTTAAATTCTATGAAATGTTAGTAAAATATATGAACATATATGTACATATATGATATGTATTTACGTAAGTAATTTTATTAAAATGTCCATTATGGTAACTCACCACATTATCGTTGTGTCTTTCAAAACAAGATCAAAACAAGAAAGATCGTAGTAGAATCAACACAGATCAGACCATGTCTTACGTACGTCTTACGTATCCTTAATTCCTATGCTTTGACGCTGGGAAGGCGAATGTGGCTCTAAGTCTGGACAGGAAAAGCCTACGGACGCTGGTAGGGGCGCTCACAGGCCATTACACCTGCAAAGCCCACCTATACAGAATGGGCTTATCTGACACGGGACACTTGATAGCGATGTGGGGCATTGGGCGACAGACTACACAGGACTCTACATGCATATACGCTGAGCGAAGAAGATCTGCTAACGCTCCCATTAAAGGAGCTGATTCTATTTGCGAACCTTTTGTACGGTTAGGGACAGGGGAAGCACAATGGATCAACAATGGTCGCAGTGCAAAAGGCCACCCTGGGCCAAACCCTCATTACATTACATACATACGTATCCTTAACCTTTGCCGTTGTTGCACAGGAAGGTGTTTCTTAGTGTATCAAGGTGGCAAAAGTGTTGAGGCTACGTGCTACTGGCTGCTACCACAGTAAGTCTTTCTAAAATTCCACTTCGTTGAATAATTTGAAAACATACACACGAATGCGTATGAGTAAAAGCTCAATTCATACTCATGTATATGTAACTTTTCCATGTCAAGTTGTAAATAAAAGGTATATAAATGTATATCATGAGTATACTTTAAGTATACAAGTACAGAGGGTGCTAAACACGAACCCATAATTTATACTTTCCTCTTGTATTTCTACTCGCTGCGCAAGAGTATCAAATTAAAAAAAAATTAAACTATTAATTGCTTTCTGCTACAGCCAATGTTGCACTTCCTGCATTATTTTGTCTTGTCGCAAATTGAGGAGATTAAAAGAAATAAGTAAAATAAATAAATCCTGGTCAAATTACGTAAAATACGTGTCAATGTCCCACGCCCTGACACCAGTTGCGCACATGGGTGGTCTTTCAAATAGGGAAATGGCTGATTCTTCATATATATCTTTTACTATGGTATTCCATTTTTCTGCCACCCCGATTTTATCGAAAAACTCTTTATGTAGCATGTGAGACTTTGTATATTTTAGCTTTTAGAATCAATTAAGAACGTAGCTTTTTGAAATGTATGAAAGTGAAAATCCATATCTTACTAAAAGTATTTTTTTATTTAGTTTTCTGACTTAATTTTCTAAGAAATGTTGAATTTTCTAAGGAAATGTTGAAATTCTTGAATTAATGATGACTATTTATTACAAATTTCTAGACATTAGCAATAATAATTCTGTAATAGTATTTATAGTATTTATTTTTGCAATGTATCAGTTTCGTTAATCGGTTGTTGTTCCATCTAAGCAGATTACTGGTCTGCTGTGGCAGGTCTAGGATAATGGAGCTGCCATCTGTCGTTGCCTAGAAAAAATGGCCCCTCTGTGTATTTGGTGTAGTGGTGAGGACTCTTGCTAACCTTTGATTCCTACTTTTTTTCCAGGGGGTGGCTACTTGGCCTTTGACATGTTATCCTCTTTTCCAAGGTGAGGGATATTCAAGAGGCTTTGTTTTTGCACGAGGAATTATATGTATGTATAAAATACTGCGTAGTATAATGTTTGAGCGTCTGCTTTATTCAATGTATGATCACAAAAAGAAAGAATTACAATTCAAGAGTATGCATATAAGTACCAATGTAAAATGAGTATTACATACTTATGTGAGAGGAGAGCTTACATACATACATATATTAAAGTTCTGTTGATGTTTCGGAATTAGTGATGCTAACAATAATATTAATGGTTTATGAGTAATCGGTTACGATAACAATGATTATTTTAATTGGTACTAAATATGTTGTAATAATTTGCAAAAAACTTATGTATGTATATTTAAATGCTAGACTAATTTAATGCGATATGGCCCAACATAGTCCCGCCGTTGAAACCTTCAAGGCTTTCAAGATTCATCGTTGAGAGGCAATGGAGCAACCTTGTGAATTGGCCTTTTAAAAGATCCCTTTGATGTGCGTAGTTGTACGACACGTACTCGACCATCAGCGCCTGGTATAGTGTCAGTTATACGAGCTAGCATCCATTGTTGAGGTGGCAGATTATCTTCATGGACTATGACTAATTGCCCAACCTTTATGTTAGTGTGAGGCTGTAACCATTTGGAGCGTTGTTGCAAGTCGTGTACGTAATCACGGACCCAAAGTTCCCAAAAACGTTGTTTCAAATATGTTACACGCTGCCAGATGGTAAGATAGTATACCTTGTTGCATTCAAATGTTTCTTCTGGCAAAGCCTTCAAAGAGCATCCAATAATTAAGTGAGCAGGTGTAAGTGCCTCGTCATCATTGGGATCATTTGATAAATATGTAATAGGACGTGAATTTAGTATTGATTCAACTTCAATTAAAACTATCTGAAGCTCTTCGAACGTTAAATTAGAATTAGCGACATTTTTGACTAAAAGTGTTTTAGCTGATTTGACGGCCGCCTCCCATAATCCTCCAAAGTGCGGAGCGCAGGGCGGAATAAAACGAAATTCAAACCCTGTTTGGCTTGAATAGCTCACGATGTCATCCAGAGAAGTTTTGTTAAAAAATGTTTGGCGAAACTCGTTTAGCTTTGCTTGAGCACCGACAAAATTAGTAGCGTTGTCACAGTACAAACGCAATGGTATGCCGCGTCTACTTACAAATCTTTTTAGAGAAAGTAAAAAACCATTAGTAGACAAATCGGAAACCAGTTCCAAGTGGACGGCTTTAGACGAAAAGCACACAAATATTGCAGCATATGTCTTACATGGTTGTTTTCCTCGAACTCGATATGATGTAAAAAACGGACCACAAAAGTCCACACCACTTACGAGGAATGGACGATGGGCTTTAAGCCTATCTGCGGGAAGGTCACCCATAATTTGGTTGATTAACTTAGTAATGAGCACAATTCCTTACAACCTTGCGTACAATTTCTCTTGCGTTGACTACCCATATCCGTTGTCGAAGGAGACCAATGAGAACCTTAGCCCCTGCGTGTAGATTTTGTCTGTGAAGGTGCTCTATGTAAAGTTGAGTGAAGCGATGGGTTTTTGGAAGAAATGCAGGAAATTTCGCATCATATGCAATTGGAGCTTTAGCCAAGCGTCCTCCTACTCGTAGTATTTTGATACATTTGTTGTCAATTTGCATTTCCTGTAAAAATGGAGAAAGTTTTGTTAGACTGCCCTTTACTGGTTGATCTTTGGACAAATTTGATAATTCATCCTTAAATTCAAACCGTTGTATTTCAGAAATAATTCTCCAAAATGTTCTATCCAGTTCTGCTCTGGACAAATGCAAAATATCAACTGCCGTTTGATTTCTATAAACTGGATATTTATTGAAAACTCTAAAGATGTATGAAAAAATGCGGAGAATTTCGTAGTACGACGAGTACCGTTCAATTATCTCATTCACGATGGTTCCAGCGATGCCACTGTCACTACCACTACATTTGAAGGAAAATTGTTTTCTTTTTTCTAAATTCTCAAATTGCGACGGAAATTGATCGACTTGTGCAGGCCATTCATTTGAGTCCTTTAGGAGAAATTCTGGTCAAGAAAACCAACTGCGCTGCATCCACGGGATACAATGTCTGCAGGATT
Source organism: Germaria angustata (assembly GCA_963681545.1). Classification (NCBI taxonomy): domain Eukaryota; kingdom Metazoa; phylum Arthropoda; class Insecta; order Diptera; family Tachinidae; genus Germaria; species Germaria angustata. The sequence goes on from OY812999.1 coordinate 32,453,141, forward strand.
CTCCTTTGATGGAACATGCCTCCACTGAATATCCTTACAATCTTCTTGCAACTCGGAAATTCTATTTCCGACGAAACAATTTAGTGAAAAAGAATGCATTTTAAGCCATTGAAGCACGATTTTGGAATCAGTCCAAAAATATACGAAAGATACAAATCGCGCAAGTTTGTGCATGATCCTCTTCCAAGTTTTGTTTAGTAGAACTGCAGCACAAAGTTCAAGCCTTGGAAGTGATTGCGCCTTTATTGGGGCCACCTTAGATTTTGCCATTAAAAGAGATACCTTATACGTGCCGTTTACATTGGTTCGCACATATAAGCAGCAACCATATGCTCGTTGCGAAGCATCTGCGAAACCATGTATTTCGCTGAAGGTATTGCTAGAAGTATGAACATAACGTGGGACTTCGACTTCGTTTATCTTTGCTAAATCCTCCAATATAAGATTCCACATGCTAAGAAGATGATTTGGTAAGGGTTGGTCCCAGTCTAGATTTTGTATCCACATTTCTTGCAATAAAATTTTGCAGCGAATAATTATTGGACTTATGAGACCAATCAAGTCGTAAATTCGAGAAATAATTGATAATACAGAATGGAACTTCAGGTTTTTGTACTTCATATCGAAAGCAGAAGATGTCCTCTTTCGGCTTCCACCAGAGTCCTAAGGCCTTAGCAATATCTTCTTCTCCACCCTTTATTAGTTTTTCTTCAGTATCTTCAGAAACCAATTCCATGCTATTGCTATTCTACTTTGCCTATTCGAGTCCAGATGTCGCTAGTATGTTTACGATTTCCCTTTTCTTACGTAGAAGTTCCGTTGTGTTGTCTGCCCCTGTCAGCAAGTCATCTACATACAGATCCTCACGTAGAACTTGTGAACCTATTGGAAATTTATCGAAATAAGTATTTGCGATATGAAATAATGATCTTATGGCAAGGAATGGTGCTGAAGCCATACCGTAAGTCACTGTATTGAGTTGGTATACCTGCAATGGCTCATCAATTTGCTTCCTCCATAAAATAATTTGGAACCTTCTATCCTGCTGATTTATCAAAAACTGCCTATACATTTTGCGAATATCTGCAGTCAAAGCGAAACGATTAAAACGAAAACTGAGAAGTGTGATAATTAAGTTTTGCTGAATGGCGGGACCTACCATGAGTATGTCGTTAAGGGAACGATTTGAAGAAGTGCGTGCTGAGGCATCGAAAACCACGCGTAGTTTCGTCGTGGAGCTTTGGGGCCGAAGCACACAATGATGTGGTATAAAATAATTCAATTTGGCACACGAAGTATTATTTAGAGGCGACATGTGGCCTAAAGCGAGATATTCGTCCATAAATTCGGCGTACATCCGCTTTAATAGTTGGTTGCGTTGCAATCTTCGCTCAAGTAAAAGGAATCTCCGCTGTGCGTTGTATAGTGAATCTCCAAAATTTTCTGGTGATTCCTTAAAGGGAAGGCGTAGTTCCAATCGACCATCTTCACAAAATCCCACATTTTCTTTAAAATGCTCCTCACATTCCCTTTCTTCGAGAGTAAGTTGATCAGTTGATGTCGAAAATTCTTCAATTTCCCAGAAACGCCTTACAGTTTTATCTATTTGAGAAAGTGAGGGAAGAGACCTTACCGCTACGTTGCATGTTCGATTTAGGCGCGTAGAGGCTGCTTCAACCTTCCCTCCTACAATCCAACCAAAAACTGTGTTGACAAGACACGGCAAGCCACTACCCAAGTGAATTTTCCCATCAAGTAACAAATTGAAAAATACTTCGGTACTAATGAGCATATCAACACGCTGCGGCTTGTAAAACAAGGGATCTGCAAGCTCTATATTAGTTGGAAGTCGCCAAGAGGATACGTCGATGTGTTCTCCTGGTTGTTAAGAAGAAATTGATTTGGTGATCGCGAAGTTCGAAGACCATTCAAAATCGGTTAAGCGAGACCTTATAGTGGCGTTTACAGAATACCGCAGTTGGGTTCGAATATCTGAAATTCCAGAGACCTCTTGTATATCTCGGTTACATTTAAGTTGAAGACGTTTGGCAATTTCCTCTGTGATGAAATTGATTTCAGAACACGAGTCCAACAGCGCGCGAAAAGGGTTGGAAGAGACCGTACTTGCCCTTGACAAGAATGACTGCGGTAGGAATAATTGAGCGTTTATGCGTATTCGTAACGAGGGATATGGGCGTACTGTGGTGAATCTTGCTTTGGATTCCAGAAGTGTTTGGTAAGAAACATGAGAATTGTTGCTCAAGTGGTGACGAGGTAGAATGAATATGCAAATGCGTATGATGTGAGGTTTTGCAAACGTTACAACGTGACTTAGATTGGCATTTAGAAACTGAGTGCCCTTTACGCAAGCAATTAATGCAAAGCGAGGCTCGTTTGACAAAATCAAATCGTTCAGCTACTGCTAAATTTAAAAACGATGAACATTTGCTAATTGTATGTTCACTACTCTTACAATATGCACAATCTACTTTGGAGTTAGTGAATGAATGTGACTGCTTTTTCGTTACTGGCTTTAATTATCTCTCCTTTACCAACACGTCACGTTTACTACCCTGACTTTCGAGAAATTGACAGCGCCGAGAAAGAATTTTGTAAAATTCGTCCCAAGTTGGAAGTTTATCTAGTTGCTGTTTTTCCTTATAAGTGAGTGTTGACTCGACGTCTAATTTAGAGAGAACTATATGAATTATGATGGCATTCATAACGTCTACCTCCGATCCTAACGATAGCAAAGAACCGCGAATAGCCGATACGCCGTCTAAAATGTTGCGAAGCGAATTTGGTTCACCCTTTTTCATAAGAGGCAGATCGAAAAGAGTATTGATATGGTCGAGGAAAATGAGCACGTCATTGTCATAGCGCTCCTTTAAACGTTGAAGAGCCTTGGGATAGTTTTCCTCGGTAACTTGAAATGCTTCAACTACTGCAAGTGCTTGACCAGACAGACAATTCAACAAGTAGTTGAATTTATCAACGGTGCTGATTGTAGAATCGTCGTTTACTAAGTTTGAGAATGCACGAATGAATCGTTTGTACTCAGCGTATTTCCCAGTGAATTGGGGGAGCTTTAACTTAGGTAAGCGATTTTGGCGAGAAATTGACGATGTGGTTGTTAAGTTAAGGAAGCTAGAATCATGTGAAATTTCACCACGTTTTGAATTAATTAACGACAGAAGTTTGGCTTTAACCACAATGAATAATTCTTCCAAGTCACTGCGACAAACGTCTGCTGGGTAAACTTTCTCTATTTGGGTCTGAATATACATTATCTGTTTGAAATATGTATGTCTCTAAAATCTAAAGGCGACATTCGAGAATAGTTAAATCAGGTTTGTTACCTTCCTTTTCTATTTTTGTTTTGAGGTTAGAAATATTTCTTTTCATTGTTGTACGCTGCTGTTTGAGAGATGTTAAATCAACTTCAATGTTTGAAGCAGACTTTTCCATTTGTAAATCAATCGTGTCTTCTTGACTCATTTCGAAGGCTTAGCAGTTACAAAGTATGTACATATGTATGTATGTATGTAATAATGAAACAAATGAAGGGTAATGACAATGGGTTTCAAAATGCAGATATGCAGGCAAACAATGGTATTGTTGGCAAAGCAAAGTGAACAGTTAGCTCAACCGGTAATTGATCGCGTTGTTTGCTCAGTGGTATGATGTAAATACTTACATATGTATATACATACATATGTACAAGGGTGTGTAGATCTATGTAAATACGTATATGTTGTATATATGCGCAAGTATATGACCGAATGCCGTACCGTTAGAATATGTATGTACATACATACATATGTATATATATGTATGTTTGATCGAACGAATCAATATAATAAATGCAATAAAATTCTTACGAAAATTGTAGAGTTAATCCACCGACGATAACGATGAAGTGTATGATTTCTTGGACGGAATGAATTGCGTTGTCTTTCTGCAAACACTTTCCAGAAGTGATGATGAAATCGTCCAGAGCTTCGAATTGTGGTCTGCATGAACACGGACAGTCTTTATAACAGGGTACGTTTAACGAAAATTTCCTATTTACAGGCTAAGTCCTGTCACGGTCCCCAATGTTTTTGCACGAGGAATTATACATATGTATGTATGTATAAAATACTGCGTAGTATAATGTTTGAGCGTCTGCTTTATTCAATGTATGATGAGCTTACATACATACATATATTACAGTTCTGTTGATGTTTCGGACTTAGTGATGCTAACAATAATATTAATGGTTTATGAGTAATCGGTTACGATAACAATGAAATGCTGCTGCTTTCGTGAGAATAAGACGTATTTTCTCGTCGCTCTGTTTGAAATTTGATTGTACGCTTGTCTACTGCTAATTTAAAGTTCTGTGGATCGTTTTGTGTTTTAACTCTTAAAAGTCTATGCTGGTTGATGCATTTTAATTAATTTTCCGTTGTTCTTTAATTTATTAAAATAAACAATAATTGGACTCGTTGAAGTGTACATACATGCTTACATTTTACATGCATACATATATTAATACAAACATATGTTCAAACTAACAACTAAATATAACATTGATCTGCTGCTTATCTTATTATTGCTTTATGTTGTGAAAAATAAAAACTGATAAATTTACAACAACTAAAACAAATCACCTAAACATCAGTTATAAATATAAGTAACAACAAACTTTCTGTACACACTCTTGTAAGCGGCATTTGCTTTGTATATTACACCTGTACCTCAACTTGCGTAATTAATCATATTTGTTAATAAACTGAATCAATGGATTGCTTACAAGTGAATTGCAACGTGGCTGGTAATGATCGTATGGTGTCATGTTGGCTGTGTTTAAGCAGCTGCCATATAAAATGTTGTGGACTTAAGGCGCGGGATGCTGATGCCCTTGCGGACATTAATAAATCCCTGCACTGGACTTGTTCCCGCTGCAAAAATATCAAAATTGAATTTTACAAATTTTTTAAAAGCTACAAGGATGATTTTGATAAACTAAATAAAGAATTTATATCGGTTCAATCGAAACTCTCTACATTTGGTGAACTGTTTACAAAATTTTCTAATTTGGATAATTATGATAATACCGCGAATAGCCCTTCTTCTAAAAATAAAAAAATGCCGAGCTTAGCTCCACCAACACCTGTAATATCTAACTCTCCAATGACCACCTCTCCTAATTCACCTATAGTAAATGATGTTTTTTTTCTGCCTACAACTTCTACGAACGCCAGATGTTCCCAAGCCATTTTTACTCCGTCAGTATGCACTGGAAACAGTTCGTCTAACACTATATCTGCAACAATACCTGCAATGCCTCAGATTCCAGCTAACTCCACATCTTCTCATCAACCAAATATTAAGCCGCTGATAGCTGTTCCGCCTAAAAAGTCTCTTTTCGTTTCTCGATTGGCTAGTAACACTTCTATAGAGGACATGGAATATTACTTAAATTCTAGGATTGGGCACAATTCTACTGTTCTCATTCATAAATTTAAGTTTTCGCAACCAAGGTCCATTTCATCTTTTAAATTAACTGTTCCTGATGAACTTTTTGATTTTATTATGGATGTTGATTTTTGGCCTGAAAATACTCTGGTGCGTGAATATAAATTTATGGAAAGACGTAAACCTAAAAATATTGGTATGCTTCCGCAAAGAGAGGGACATATTTCAAAAAACTGAATACTTCGCCATCCAAATTCAATGCATTTCAACCTATTGCTAGCTGTCTAAACTCTTCTGATGATAATTTTACAAATACTATTGCAAACACATACACAGTTGTTAATAATTTACATTCTCAGTACTCAGTTTATTTTCAAAATGTTAGTGGAATGAGATCTAAAGCCCGTGACTTCGTTTTATTTACATCTGCGCGCGAATATGATATTATTATTATTACTGAGACATGGTTTAATGACACAATTAACAGTAGAGAGTTTTTTGATAATTATTACACCGTCTATCGTCACGATCGTTGCTGTACATTGTCAGAGAAAGAGAAAGGTGGTGGCGTTTTAATAGCTGTAAGAGCAGATTTCAAGTCGGAGCCTGTTTCTCTTAATTTTACTAATATTATTGAACAACTATGTATTAAATTAACTTTTACAAATAATTACACCATTTTCATTGTTAACTCTTATATTCCTCCAAATAGTAGCTTTGAGACCTACCGATATCATTTGGAAAATATTCAAAACCTGTTAGATGATTTGGACTTAAACCAATTTGTATTTGTATTTGGCGATTTTAATTTACCAAACATCCATTGGAAAATGGAAGACAATATTTTACTACCTCATAATATAATTACTGATGTTGATGAATATGTCACAGGATTCTTTTTATTAAATGATTTAAATCAACTTAATTCTTTCAAAAATGATATCGGTAGGATTTTAGATTTAATTTTTGCAAACAATTTTATTAAAGTATTTTGCGATTTAGCTGGCTCTCCGGTTTCTCAAAACACCGTACATCACAAAGCATTACATTTTAACTTCGAGTTTTTTTCTTTTGAGAAAGATACTCATAATCAATCGTTAGATTATAATTTTAATAAAGCTAATTTCGACGGATTAAATGATTACTTTAAAGCAGTGGATTGGTCTGCCCTACAAGATGTTGATGATCCTAATATAATGTATTCATTTATCTGTGACCACTTTGATGTGGCCATAAACCTTCATGTACCAAACTTCGACCCAAAACCCGGCAATAAACCTTCATGGTTTAATGCAAGATTGAGTCACATGAAAAATATTAAGAATAAAGCATACAATAAGTTCAGAAATTCTAATAGTGAATCAGATCGTGCGAAATTTCTTTTGGCCCGAAATGAATACAATTTCTATAGAAATTTTCTTTACAAACAGTTTATATTTGAAGTTGAGAATAAAATTAAATCTGACTCTTCAGCTTTTTGGCATTTTATAAATGGCAAAAAAGAGAATAATGGTATACCTAAGCTCATGTACTATAATAACTTGCGGGCCGATAGCACGCCGCAATCATGCAACCTTTTTTCTGACTATTTTCAGAGCACTTTTGTTAGACCTGTTTTTGATAGTTCTAGTTATCATTTAACTGCATGCAGGAATGTAAACATAAATTTTGTTATTAACGTTGATGAAGTATCTGATGCTATAAATGCCTTAAAAAACGGTACCAAAAGTTCAGTTGGTGCATATCCACCCATATTTTTTAAGAAATGTTCCTCTAATATCGTGGAAATTATTACTAAACTTTTCAATATGTGCCTTAGACATGGTAAATTTTTAGACTGCTGGAAGCTTTGTTGTATAGTTCCAATATTTAAATCTGGTGATCGTAGCGTCGTTACTAATTATAGACCTATAGTTAAACAAAGTCCTTTCGCTAAAATTTTTGATAACATTTTAAAGGATAAACTTTTTGAACAGGTTAAGAATGTTATTTCCTATCGACAACACGGTTTTATGCCTAATAGATCTACGTCGACTAATTTACTTTTAATAACTCGCGATATAATCACTACTATAGGACGTAGATCCCAGTGTGATGTTATATATACTGATTTCACTAAAGCTTTCGATAAAGTTAGTCATCATCTTTTGTTACGTAAGCTTTCCACATTTGGACTTTCAGATAATCTACTATTATTTTTTAAAAGCTTTTTGACTGACAGGAAACTTGTAGTCAAAATTGGAAATACCTCCTCTTCATTAGTAATTGACGCTTATTCAGGTATTCCTCAGGGAACGCATATTGGTCCGTTGCTTTTTTTAATCTTTATCAATGACCTTCCACTGAACTTTGAATTTTCTAACTGTTTGTTATTCGCTGATGATTTGAAATTGTATTCCAATATCTCTGATCATACGAGTTGTCAAAACTTACAATCAGATCTGGACAACTTGTCTAACTGGTGTTCCAATAATGATATACACATTAACGTTTCAAAATGTTGCGTAGTGTCCTATACACATATTGCAAACCCAATTACGTTTGATTATTGTATTGATGGCCTCCCGCTTAAACGTGCGGTTGAAGTTAAAGATTTAGGAGTAATTTTCGACACTAAGTTAAGTTTTTCTAAACATATTGATAATGTAATTTCTAGAGCGTACAGTATGCTTGGTTTTATCAATAGAAATTCAAAAGATTTTAGAGACGCATACACCTTAAAATCTCTGTACACATCGTTAGTACGTAGTATTTTGGAATATTGTTCTATTGTGTGGAACCCATATCTTCAGGGTCCATCTAATCGTATTGAACGTATTCAAAAAATTTTTACCAAGACTGCTTTAAAGTTAATATGGCATCATGAACTACCTTCTTACGATGTAAGGAGAAAGTTATTAGGCTTACAATCTTTAAGTGATCGTAGAACTTGTTCCTTATTATTACTAGCCTATAATGTTTTATCGGACAATATTGATTGCCCGGAAATTAAAAACTATTTTACATTGTATTGCCCTCCTAGGGATTTAAGAAATAATCGTATGTTTGAGGTGAATCTTCATAGAACCAACTATGCGATTAACGAGTCAATTGCAAGATGCTTGCATTTATGTAATAGCTTCACTCCTTTGTTGAATTTTAATGTTAGTTATAATATGTTTAAAGTTTTGTTATTTAAATATTACAATTAATGTGATAAGTAATCTGTAAGAATAATATTCTGTAGATGAAAAAATATAAATAAATAAATAAATAAATTTTAATTGGTACTAAATATGTTGTAATAATTTGCAAACAACTTATGTATATTTAAATGCTAGACTAATTTAATGCGATATGGCCCAACAGGCTTCTTGGATGGATTTCTGGAATTTTAACCACTACACCACATTACACAGCTGATTTCACACAGTGACGTGCAAAAATAATTTTTTTTGTATTAGTGAGTAAAATAAAGTTACACTAGCATAAAAGTTGCATAATTTAAAAGAAATTCTATCACTTGTTAATGGTATGAAATAAGCAATTCATTTAGAATTAAAGTAATAACCAATGGTCATATTCATAAAATTTTATAAATGGCTTATAAACCTTTTATAAGGAAAATTAACTAAGAAAACTTTATTCATAAACGATTATTAGCCTTAAAAAACATCAATAAACGATCTATAAAATCAATAATTTTATTGTAGATTTTACCCTTCTATAAAAAAAATACTTAAGGGCAAATTATTTGTATGAACCAAACGTTTTTAAAAGTTTTGGTTTGTAACTCCAAATGGCCTCCAAATTTATTTAAAGAATTATTAGAGTGATCATATGACGAGAAAACGTGTCAAAATTGCTTTAAATTTATAAAAATTATTGAAACTTATATAAAATTCGAACAAATATTGGCGAGTTTGATTTAGTTCATAATGTTTTTGTATATGTGAATTCGTTATCAAATTAATAATATCATATCGGCTTTTTAAGTCATGATATATTTTCATGAAAAAATTGGAAAACTGCATTATCAATAGCAAATTTTTAAAATTTTTAACATTATTATTGTAGGAAATTTTCTTCTCTAAGGAAATAATTACGCAAAGTAGTATCTTTTTTACTTAAGTATATTTTATTTCACGAGGAAAAAATAACATCTGCCACTTGCAGTTTCTAGAGAATGAATGCTTTTAATTTTGTATGTTTTTACATATTGCTGCATATACTTAAGTAGATCATCAAAATTCTTTTTGACAACAACAAATCAATGTTTTTAAATGAAACGTTAGGTATTCAACTTTAATTTGTAAACAAATGACAACTTAAAAGAAAATAGATAAAATAACTTTAATGTTGAGAAATTAAACATTAGTGAGGATCACTAAGAATTACTTAATTTATAACAGTTTGGAAAAATCCCAAACATTCTCCCCCACGAAGAACGTTGTTCTTTTTAAGTTTGATTGTAGGCGTCATTTGTGGGCAAGAGGCATATCTTTGAAATTGGTCGCTTGATGTATTTACCATTAATGAAGAGTGTAACAACACGTACCAAACCATCTGGACCAGGATGTAATGTTTCAACTTTAGCAAGCGGCCATTGACCAGGTACACTTCGTTCATGAAGAAGAAGTACGATGTCATCAACTTTGATATTTCTTTCTACTTTGTTCCACTTTGGTCGAGCTTGTAGTCGGCATAGATATTCTTTGTTCCAGCGATCCCAGAAGTTTTGCTTCAGGCGTTCGACTAATTTCCAGCGGCGAAGCCGGTCCATATTTTCATCAAGCAAGTCGTCATCGGGAATGCAATTTGATGGTTCACCAATTAGAAAATGTGATGGTGTTAAGACATCAGTGTCTGTTGATCAGGCCTGGAATTGAGGTAACTCTCAATTTGTGCCAGTAGTGTACTGAGTTCCTCATAAGTCAATATGTGATCCTTCATTAGACGGCGCAAATGATGTTTTGTTGATTTTAATCCGGCCTCCCAGAGGCCACCAAAATGAGGAGTAGCAGGGGGAATGAAGTGCCATTTTGTGCCTTGGTTCGCTAGTGTCTCCACCAGGTGTTCAGGAAGCGAAGATTTGTTACGCTGATAAATGACTTGCAGTTCTTTGTTGGCACCAACAAAATTCGTACCGCAGTCCGAGTATAAGTCTGTACATAATCCTCTACGTGCTGTGAAGCGACGAAAAGCAGCTAAGAATGCATCAACATTTAAGCTTGTAACAGCCTCCAAATGTATTGCCTTAGTGCACATGCAGATTAAAAGACAAATATAAGCCTTGGAAGTTGATGCTGTCCTTAACGATGAAGTTTTTATGTTGATTGGTCCAGCATAGTCAAGACCACTGTGCTTAAATGCCCGTGTAGGTTGCAGTCGCACTGCTGGCAAGTTTCCCATCAGTTGTTGGCAAGATTGAGCTTTGTACTTAAAGCAAGTTACACAATGACGTTGAACCCTTTTGGCTATATTTCTTGCAGAAATTATCCAATAAGACCGAGAAACGTAGGACTGCATCAGCTGGAGACTTCCATGAAATGTTTTGATGCGAGCATCTGAAAATAGAAGAAAAGACAGAGGATTGCGTTTCGATAATAATATCGGATGCTTAGTGTTGAAGGGAATTGCAGAATTCGAGAGTCTACCACCGACTCGTAAAATTCCCTCTTCGTCCAAAAATGGGGAAAGTTTTAAAATGCTGCTTTGATTGGAAACCCTGTTTCCTGATTTCAACTTGTCAATATCTTCACGAAATGATACAGCTTGTGTTATTTTTATAAGTTTTAGCCGTGCTGCTTTTAGTTCGTAGGTTTTAAGGAAACCAAATTCTCTTTTATTGCGTTTTAGTTGAGTGTTTTTGTAGAATCGTAGGATGTATGACGTCACACGAATCAATCTTGATAGTTTTGAAAATCTTTTTAGAATTTCAGGATATGTGGCAGTTGTTTCTATTACATGAACAGCGATCTCTGTGTTGATTGTTTCTTCATTAAGAGTGTCAGCGGGAAAAGAAGGCCAGTGATCAGAATGACTCTCCAGCCAAGGAGGTCCTTTCCACCATAAATTGTGTTTCACCAATTGTTCAGGCATTAACCCCCTGGATGCGCAATCAGCAGGATTGTCTTTAGAGGGAATGTAGCGCCAATCGTGTAGATTAGTTAAATGTCGAATTTTGTCAACTCTGTTAGCCACATAGACTTCCAACCGTGATGATTTGTTTTTTAACCACGCAAGGACAATAGTACTATCTGTCCAGTAAAATATATTTTCGATGTGGAAATCAATGCTGGCCTTTATTTTGGCAACCAATTTTGCCATCAGTGTTGCAGCGTTTAATTCCAGCCGTGGAATTGTGTCACCTTTTAATGAAACGACCTTTGTTTTGCTTTGCATTAAATTTATTATTATATCGCCAGCCTCTGTTTCAACACGAACATATACGACAGCTGCGTAAGCTACCTTTGAAGCGTCACTGAATGCATGAAGATCAACTTTGCATTTATACGGCTTATAACATATCCAACGGGATATTTTAATTGTTTCCAGCATCTTTAATTTTTTCCGAAAGTGCAACCATTCTCGTTGAAGTTCATCTGGTAGAATATCCTTCCAATCGAGTTTAAGTTTCCACAGCTTTTGAAATATTATTTTGGCAATGACAGTGGTGGGTGAGAGCCATCCTAAAGGATCAAATAATTTAGATGCATCTGAAAGCAAATTACTTTTAGTTATTTTATCAGAGAACGTAAAATTTATTGAAAAGCAAAAATAATCATTTTGAGTGTCCCAACTAATTCCAAGCGCCTTGGACATTTTTGGTTCATGTATAGAAAATGAGGTTTGATCTTCGCGGTCTTCCACCGGAATATTTTTCATGAGTTCGCTCGAATTTGAGGTCCATTTTCTTAAGTGAAATCCTCCGGATTTTACAAGCTTTGAAAGTTCTTCATATAACGACAAAGCTTCTTGTACGTTGTCAGCACCTGATATGACATCGTCTACATAAGTGTCGGTTCGTATTATTTGGCTAGCTTCCGAAAATCTGTTTTCTTCATCTTCTGATAGTTGCTGGAGAACTCTGATTGCGAGGTAAGGAGCAGATGTTGTGCCATATGTTACAGTACGAAAGTTTTTCTGTACTATTTCTCCACAAAATGCATTGAAAGGGCTGATGTTCAGGAGACACGTTTATTTGCCTAAACATTTTTTCTAAGTCTGCAGAGAAGCCAATATAGTGTTTTCTCCAGCGGGTAATAATTGTAGCCAAATCATTTTGTAAAGCAGGACCTGGTGATAATTCTTCATTTAAAGAAGTTTGTGGTGGTCTACGGTTTCCACCATCAAAAACCACTCTCAGTTTTGTAGTTGTACTGCTTTCTCTAAACACGCCATGATGCGGGAAAAAATAAGCTTTCTGAGGTACAGCTTGTGGGTACTCACCAAGATTGACCATGTGATTGAGAGCTTCATACTCCATCATAAATTTTTTGTATTCTGCAGCAAATTTAGGCTTCTGTTTAAACGATAATTCCAACTGTTTAAATCTTTTTAAGGCGTTGTAATCCGTGTAGGAAAACTCTGGCAATTCTTCACCTTGAAGAAGTTTTTTAAATGGTAAATGAACTGTATACCTCCCTGTTTCGTCACGAGTGTGTGTTGCTTTAAATAGCTCTTCACAAAGTTGTTCTTCTTTTGACCATGGACTTTTATCTAGAATCTCTTCTTGTTCCCAAAATAAGCGAAGTTGATCATCAATCGAGCAAAGATTTGCAGAAATATTTTTGTCTTCGTTGTTCTGTTTTTGAGAACCAGATATCATCCAACCTAGATGACTTTCTTGCAGAAGTAAACCGTTACCAAATCTTTTCATACCAGGAAGTATTAAGTCTCCATAGACATCATTACCAAGGAGAAGATCAATCTTTTGTGGAATCATAAAATCTGGATCTGCAAGGAGAAATTCTGACGTATCTGGAATTAAATCAGCTTTAATTTTATTTTGTCCATATGAAGTTACACTTGGGACAACTAGCGCAGAAATTTGCAATTCAAAATCCTTTTTAAATCTTGACATTAAAGAAAAACGAACTATTTTCTTAACTGTTACTGCCTGGTTTCCTCCTATACCAGAGACCTTTACTCTTGTTTTATATTTTTCAACTGGCAGTATATAAGCAAACTCTTCTGAAATAAATGAAAGCTGGGAGCCTTGGTCTACTAGAGCTTTAACACAAAAATTTTTCTTTACAGTTTTTATAATTACTTTTACCGTTGGCAGTAATGCTGGGTTAAGATTTTTACACTGCAGGTTAGAAATATTTGTACTTACAGAAGCTGTGTTCGGTGTTGATGTAACAGGGGGCTGTTGAACGCATTGATCTCCAATTCCAATATTGGATATAGGCGAGGCTGTTCGGCATGGCTGATTCTTGGAAAATTCATTATGAATGATTGTATGATGAGACTCATGGCAAATGTGACATTTTGTATTCAGCTTACAAGAAGATTGCATATGTCCAGTGTTAAGACAGTTTCTGCAAAGGCGATGTTTATTGACAAAGTTTTTCTTCTCTGATGAAGACATATTTAAAAATCTGAAACATTTGTAAATAGGGTGACGTTTATGGCAGCAAATGCAGTCATCATCCTTAATGACTGCAGCTGTATGAGCACGAACATTTCTAGTAGGTTTTCTACGATCGATTACAGAAACACTTTGTTTTTCAAGAGAATCCAGAGTGCGGAAAGTTGTTTTCAAAAATTTCATCATTTCGGACATAGGCGGTATGTATGTACTTGCCTTCATTGATTGCTCCCATTCCTTGCGAGTCTGTATGTCTAGCTTTTGCGATATGAGATGTACTAAAATTGAATCCCATGTGGATATATCAATATCTAAAGCTTTAAGTTGTGAAAGACAGGTGCGTGTTGTATCTAACAATATTTTTATATTTTTGAAGCTAACATCGGAACTCGGGAGGGAAAACAAACGGTTCAATATTTGCTCCACAAGCTTCCTTTTGTTATGAAACCTCTTCTCAAGAGCATTCCATGCCATCTCGTAGCTGCTCTCAGCAGCTGGGTATTCACTTACCAAGCTAAGCGGCGTACCAGTACAAGAAGATTTCAAGTAGAAATATTTCTGTACCTTTGAAAGAGATGTGTTTTGATGCACAAGTGTCTTAAACATATCTCGATATGAAATCCATTCCATATACTCTTCAGAAAATGTTGGCAAATCAATTTTTGGTAGTCTGGCTCCGGCAAAGATGGACTCGTTGCGGCTTGTCGCTGTGAATGAACTTGCGTGTACGGTTGGTGTCTGTGGTGAAATAAACTCAAACATTTCGTTAAGAATATTTGTTTTTAAAGAAATGTAAACATCATAGCATTTGTAAAAGGCGGCACATCCTTTTCAACAATGGAATTTTCTGTGATTATCTCTATCACTTTCTTGTGGCCATTTTCAAACAGCTTGTATTTGGACTCCACTTCCTCCAAAATAGCTTGAACATATCCTCGCGATAGTTCGTTTCTAGACCTCGCTTCAAATTCTTTAGCCACATGCTCGATGTGGGCAAAAAGTTTCTTTTGATCCTCGATCGCTTGAAGTGATGACGTCATTGCACTAGCACAGCAAATTCTACACAAGTATGTATTAAAATAAAGCCTCAGGTATTCAGCAGGAAAAAGCACTTCTCAAAGTGGCAGGATACAATTCACTCACACTCAAGCTCAGGATCAAACTACGAAAACTTCAATTGATTACCGTCGACATGGACAGTTCCCGGGTTTCGGCACCAGTTTTATGTAGGAGATTTTCTTCTCTAAAGAAATAATTACGCAAAGTAGTATCTTTTTTACTTATATTTTATTTCACGAGGAAAAAATAACATCTGCCACTTGCAGTTTCTAGAGAATGAATGCTTTTAATTTTGTATGTTTTTACATATTGCTGCATATACTTAAGTAGATCATCAAAATTCTTTTTGACAACAACAAATCAATGTTTTTAAATGAAACGTTAGGTATTCAACTTTAATTTGTAAACAAATGACAACTTAAAAGAAAATAGATAAAATAACTTTAATGTTGAGAACTTAAACATTAGTGAGGATCACTAAGAATTACTTAATTTATAACAGTTTGGAAAAATCCCAAACAATTATACTCTTCTAATTAACTAGCGCCCCAATTTTAAGCATTCAGGCAAACTTTCTATTTTGTAATTTGAAAACCCATTAAGGAATAATTTCAAACAAAATTTCATACAAAAGCTCGATTTTAGATTTTTCCAATTTTCCGACTTTTGCGGAGGGATTTTCCAAAATTTTCTAAAAAATTTTCATAAACTATATTATTAAAAGTAAAGAATTTAGAAGGTCGTACTGAATTTTATTTCTCAATTTTTCTTTCAGTGTAAGATCTGGAAGTAGTGTGAATTTCTATAATTTTCAATGATTTTAGAATAGTGTTGTCATAGTAGTGAATTTCCTTTTTTGATTCTTATTCCAAATCGGGAAGCTGTCTTCATTACATTGGGAAAAGTAAACTTTTTGTATCTGTTTTTACAAAGAAAATAATTAAATAGTACATTAGAATTGGTTATTTACTACTTTAACAAACTTCACATCCGAAAGGCGAACAAATTTACCAGTTGTCATAATTTATTATTCGTTAACTATGTAAAAGTAGTTTTATCAGACTTATTCATTCAAGAATTAAAGAAATCAATTTTTAAATACTTTATATCCCAAAATAATAAATTTCAATATCGTGTATTAAAAATAAACATTTAATTTTTGCCGGATTAAATACAATCATTAACGGCCGTTTAGTTGTACACATGTTGCAAGAAAAATAAAATAGGCTCACGTTGAGTATTAATGTTTGTGTTGTTTGTATAAAAGCATTCTAAGCCTACTATGATCATGTATTTTGTAGTAATCATGTACTATATAGAATTCTCATATTGAAAGCTGATGCCAGCTTTCAAACTGCTAAAAGTTCACTGACGATTTAGTTTAGAGACCAATGAAATGTCGGCATATGAACAGCTTCTTCATATCGAGTTGTACTGATGTGTAGATCTTCATATTTTTAATCCACATTTTGTCAACATGATTTCCTAGGAAGCACTATGCGATATACCTTTGTCAGAACATGGGGAATATAATGTTTGATGATACCATTAGAGATCTTGTTTCCGTATATTCATAATGCCACGTACAGAAGGAGGAAATTTTGCTCCCAAAAATCAACTAAAATACAGGAGAGTAAATTAAAACAGTGTAAAGAAAAATTCGCTCGCTCTTTTCGTTGCGATAACAATAACAGCAATAATAATGCTCAGAGTACCTCCAATAACAACAATAGCAATAATATACAATAACAATTTTAATTCAAAATCTCACATACTAAAGTATTTAGAAGAAATATTTATTGTTAAAAGATATTTTGTTAATTAATTCTATTGCTTAAAAACAGAACATTTTTAAATAATATTTGCTTAACATTGAATTAGTAATTTCTAGAATTTATCAATAATAATTATGTAATAAACACCTAAATTCTGAAAAATAAAATAATTGAAAAATAGTACGACGCAAACCAGGCTAAAAACAACCATAACAAAAAAATACGTTAATGCGCAATGAAAACATTGATTACACATAATTGTTACGAAATATTTTTGGGTAGAATAATACATGTTCACATATTTAATTAACTTTGAATTGGTATCTATTATCTTACGAGTATTGAATATACTTTGGAATTTGCTATTACTCCACAATGCATTTCAATCTTAGGAGATAGAAATTTAAATTCTATGAAATGTAATTTTATTAAAATGTTTAGTTAACACTTATACACAAATTGTACATTATGGTGACTCACCTTTCACAAGTATTTTGCACTCGATATGAAACTAAATACATATGTATACTAATAAGAAAGATCGTAGTAGAATCAACACAGATCAGACCATGTCTTACGTACGTCTTACGTATCCTTAATTCCTGTGCTTTGACGCTGGGAAGGCGGATCTGGCTCTAAGTCTGGACAGGAAAAGCCTACGGACGCTGGTAGGGGCGCTCACAGGCCATTACACCTGCAAAGCCCACCTATACAGAATGGGCTTATCTGACACGGGCATCTGCTAATTTGGTGGTGAGGAGGAGCAGTCTATGGAACACTTGATAGCAAATTGTGGGGCATTGGACCACAGAAGACACTGGACTCTACATGCATATATGCTGAGCGAAGAGGATCTGCTAACGCTCCCATTGAAGGAGCTGATTCTATTTGCGAACGTATTGTACGGTTAGGGACAGGGGAAGCACAATGGATCAACAATGGTCGCAGTGCAAAAGGCCACCCTGGGCCAAACCCTCATTACATTACATTACATACATACGTATTCTTAACCTTTGCCGTTGTTGCACAGGAAGGTGTTTCTCAGTGTATCAAGGTGGCAAAAAGTGTTGAGGCCACGCACTACTGGCTGCTACCACAGTAAGTCTTTCTAAAATTCCACTTCGTTGATATATGTATATGTAACTTTTCCATGTCCAGTTGTAACTAAAATGTATATAAATGTATATAATGAGTATACTTTAAGTATACATAAATAAATCCTGCTCAAATTACGTGAAATGCGTGTCAATGTCCCACGCCCTGACACCAGTTGCACACATGGGTGGTCTTTCAAATAGGGAAATGGCTGATTCTTCATATATGTATATCTTGTACTATGGTATTCCATTTTTCTGCCACCCCGATTTTATCGAAAAACTCTTTATGTAGCATGTGAGACTTTGTACATTTTAGCTTTTAGAATCAATTAAGAAGGTAGCTTTTTGAAATGTATGAAAGTGAAAATCCATATCTTACTAAAAGTATTTTTTTATTTAGTTTTCTGACTTAATTTTCTAAGAAATGTTGAATTTTCTAAGGAAATGTTGAAATTCTTGAATTAATGATGACTATTTATTACAAATTTCTAGACATTAGCGATAATAATTCTGTAATAGTATTTATAGTATTTAAATCTATATAATTAATATGCAAGAGGATTTTTTGCCCTTCCTTTTAAGCTCACATTTTTGGTCTGCCGTAGCAGGTTTAGGATAATGGGGCTGCCATCCGTCGTTGCCTGTGTATTTGGTGTGGTGGTGAGGAATCTTGCTAACCTTTGATTCCAACCTTTTTTTCCAGGGGATGGTGACTGCTTGCCCTTTGACATGGTGTTATCCTCTTTGCCAGGGAGAGGGGAGGACAAGAGGCTTCTTGGATGGAATTCTTGGAGGGGGATGAGGCCAACTAATTTTTCAAACTCGAAAAACCATGGCGAAAAATCTTTGACCTCTGCCAGGGAACGAATCTGGGGTACTTGGTTTTGTAGACAAGAATGTTAACCACTACACCACATTAGACACAGTGACGTGCAAAAATAAAAATTTATTTGTAAAATAAAGTTGCACTGGAAAAAAATGCTGCATAATTTAAAAGAAATTCTATTACTTGTTAATGGTATGAAATAATCCATTCATTTAGAATTAAAGTAATAACCAATGGTCATATTCATAAAATTTTATAAATGGCTTATAAACCTTTTATATGGAAAATTAAGTCAGAAAACTTTATTCATAAACGATTATTAGCCTTAAAAAACATCAATAAACGATCTATAAAATTAATAATTTTGTTGTAGGTTTTACACTTCTATAAAAAAATACTTAAGGGCAACTTTTTGTATGAACCAAGGGAGCGCACAACAAGCCTTCACTGGCTTAGGTGTTTGTCGTGTGACATGGGCTGACATACCCCTCCAATCAACCTAACCTAACCTAACCTAACCTATGATACTCGATGTATCACATAGGCTTAACTCAACAACCCTGGATAAAAAAATTTCTAAAGTCCAGCTTTTCATAATCTCCGGAAATCTATTTCTATCAAATTCGTTACCGATCGCGTCATACGATGCGATGGTTATAAGAGTGCATAGGGGTATTTGATTATTAACTAGAGCTTTTTGTACGACATTAATTAAATATTATATGGCTGTTACCGTTGGCTTACCTGACTGGTATGCACATTGGAACTGTTGTATTGGAGTGTGAGGTAATTTTTCCTCAGAAGTTTCTCCATCATTTAAACGATTTGAGATGATGGAGTAAAATCGGATTTACAAGCGGTGATCCTGGGAAGTATCTCTATGAATTTTACACTTCTCTTCTGCTGGCTCCGTATGCGTACCATCTGAGTGTACGGAGACCATTTGAGTGATCCTATATAAAGGCCTTCTGTATTCGTACTGCCTCGGGTAAATTATTTATGCTTTCATTAAAATTTTTCCACGTTGACCTTTTAGACTCTACGCGCTGTATTATTTCTAATAAGTACAGCCTTGTAGATGACCCAGTCATCCGTGTTTTTGAAATAAATTTCAGATTGTGTTTCTGGGATTACGATATTGTCGTTCGTAACAAATAGTAATTGTTTGTCATTTAACACATATATTTCGCTAGATATATGTATGCCAATTATTTATCACACGTGACTAGATGTTGCTACTTAGAGTGAGATAAAGGACCTCTTATCTAAAGATGAGCTAATTGCCCCTATTTACTATGTATGGTCTTGTATTGTAATTCGAGTAAACAATTACCACAGACCTTTTGGAACGCATTGGTGTCGCAGCATCTCAGCCTACCAAGGTTGTTTTTCTGGCCACAGGTCACCAGTTTGCACATTTTTATCATAGGGGCTAGGTCGACCTATATATAAGGCTTGCAGATCATTGAATTTTATTATCAAAATTCATGCTCGGTTAAGAAAGGGCATCGTCTACTTTCTTACCGAAAAATTGTGTTCAGCGACGAAGCTCATTTCTAATTAAATTGATACGGGAACAAGCAAAATTACCGTATTTGGTGTGAAGAGTAGCCAGAAGCATTCCATCTCGCAAAATGAAAGCACAATTTGACCATTTTTTTTTAAAGGCGACGAAGGCAGGATCGTTACTGAAAATGGCGACCGCTGCCGTGCGGTTATAAATTTTTTCCCCAATAGAAGAGACTGACATGTGTTTTCAATTAAACGGTGTCACACAGCACGCGAAATAATGGCCCAATTGAGAGGCGACATCGATGAACAGTTTATTTCATGTTTGGGACAGGTCAATTGACGGCCTACATCTTATAATTTAATGCCTTTAGACTACTTTTTATGGGGCTTTGTTAAGACTCATGTCTATAGGGACAAGCCCATACAGTTGACGCAGTGGAAGCCTATATTGAAGAATTTATTCATGTGATACCGGCCGATATGTTGGAGAAAGTATGTCAAAATTGGACCCACCACAAGAACCATTTGAGGCGTAGCCGTAGTCAACATTTACATGAAATCATCTTTAAACATATAAAACGTTATATCGACTCATATAAAAATATCATACACTTCTCTAAATTTTATGTGTTTTTTTATTTATTTACAACTCATAAAATGCTTACACTATAATAAACAATAGTATACATAATTACAAATTTACATTAAAACATTGGCCCGAGAACGGGAACTCGAGTAGTTTTTATATACAGGATTAGTTTTTTATTTTGAAATAAAATATATTCAGATCGTGCTAAACGAGATATTTTATTAGTTTGCAATGAAAAAATGTTAAGAAAAAACATTGCACATATATGAGGTTACGATAAAAAGTTTTAATCTAAGCCTAAAAACTAAACTAAAAACTAAATGTAAAAAGAAAAAGTTTTATAGTACATTATTCATTCATCCACCAGAATTTTCTGGTATTTTTGTTTCGGAGTTCTCTCTTACTTAAACTTCTATCATATCTATTTGAATTATACAAAAAATTAGAATTGATAGCCTTATTACCGCGTCTATATTTGTGGTAAAATGTTGGAACACCATTTTCATCTTGGATAATATTTAATGTATCTAGGTACAAGAATGCCTCTGGTGGACCTAGTCCCTTTTCTAGAGCATATGAAATGTAATCAAAACTTGTGTAGTATGGTGCCATAATTAAATTATTTTCCGTGCAGTCTGACCTCCTCAAAATCTAATTAAATTAATGATGAAGTTATCAATTCTTATAATGTTTGCTTTATTATATAAATTTTTGTTTGAAACATTTTTTAAATAGTTGCTATGCGATGTTCTAAATAACGAAGTGCAAGCTCTTAAACATTTTCGTTCAAACACCCTCAGTTTTTCTATGTAGGAAGGTGAGATGTTGAACCATATAGGGCAACCGTATGTAAGAATGGGCCTTATGAGCGATTGATACATAATTATTTTTACCAATGGTTTTATATATTTCGAGTAAAAAAGAGATTTATACATAAAAAACGCTTTTTGTGCTCTTCTAATGACTTCGTTAACGTGTTCATTAAAGTATAAGAATTTATCTACTTGTATACCCAAGTATCGGACATTTTGTTTGTTTGCAATTGCTGTTTGACTTAATCTTGACCTTATTCCAAAGGATTTCCAATTCTTTCTTATGTTGCTGTTGCATTTGTCTACAGGGGGCCTAAATAAAATTGTTTCACATTTATTTATGGAATCTTGTTGAACCTTCGTAGTGAACAGACGTGTTAGCGGAGTTTTTTTTTTTACATATGTAGTAAACAAAAAAAATACAAAAAAAAAATATTCGTAATAAGTACTGATTCGTAATAAGTACGGGTTTTGGTGAAATTTGCTTTATTTGCACTAATAACATTTTTCATATAATCTGAAACAACAAAAACAAACAAAAAAAAAAAACAACCGTAAACAAAGTGATTGAGGAATACTCTGCATGAGTACCTCAAAAACAAACAATTGTGAAGTGAGTTCTAACGGCAGAAATGCCTATTTTACTGTGAGTTCTGAAGCTCTTAATGCAAACAATAAAAATAAAAAAATTGATGATAGTCTTTTTCTAACGGCAAAGCCAATTTTACGTGAGCGATCAAATTCGCTTACTCCGATGCCAAGTAGTGATTCTCTAACATTACCGCTGCCTAGTACTTCTTTATTTAAATCAGCGCCATTATCCGCTCCGGGCTCGTGTTCTTCACTTAACCAAGTTATCACAATAGACAAGAGTATACAGAAACCTAAGGTGCCTGTCGGAATGGACAGATATATTACAGTAGTAAAGCGCGGGCGTAGCCCAAACTCGTCTAAAATCTCATCGGTTCCCAAGATATCCAGGGATAACGACGCCGCCTCAGTTAACCGTCAAAATCGCTTTAAAATATTGCAGAATGACAACGAAAAACCCGAAGCATCCTCGAAAAAAACCTCCAAACCACCACCCATCTATTTGAGGCAAAAAAATTCTAACACACTTATCAAAAAACTAATATCGGTCATTGGTGAAAAGGCATTTCACATTGTTCCAATAAAACGTGGTAACATTGACGAAACAAAAGTTCAAATATATAATGAAAAAGATTTCCGGAAAATGGTTAATGAATTAGAAAAAAATAAAACAAGTTTTTACACATTCCAGCTTAAGAGCGCCAAGGGCCTACAGGTCGTATTGAAGGGCATAGATTCTTACGTTGTCCCTGCTGAAATAAAAGATGCTCTCACCCTCCAGGGATTTAAGGTAAAGAATGTCTCTAACATAATAAACAGGGAGAAGATCCCCAACCCCTATTTCGCGTTGAACTGGAGCCAAATGATGTAATACTGAAGAAAAATGAGACCCATCCCATTTACAATTTAAAATATCTATTATACCGGAAAATCACAGTTGAAGAACCACACAAGCGTTCAGGACCCGTTCAGTGCCATAATTGCCAAGAATATGGCCATACGAAAACTTACTGTAAATTACCTAGTGTTTGTGTTGTGTGCGGTGAATTACACAATACTGCTATTTGCAATAAGTCGAAGGACCAGAAGGAAAAAAAGTGCAGTAATTGTGGAGGTAATCACACTGCTAACTACAGCGGATGTCCTGTGTTCTCTTTTGTTAAACAAGCTATGAGCCAAAAGCCTAAAGTAACTCCAGCGCAAACAGGAAATACGTACTCCGCTACTTATCCTCCTATGGCCCAACCAATTTCTACACAAGTATCGTATGCTGACGCTGTGAAGATCAATTCAGTTCCAGTGCAAAAAGTGTCACCACCAACTAGTACAACAAATGCAAATGCAAGCTTTAATTTCAATCGCCTTGAAGCTACTATTGACAATTTGGTGCAAACAATAAACAACTTTACAACAAATATGACTAGCATGATGCAAGAAATGCTGCGAATGCAGAACACACTACTTCTAGCATTAGTTAACAAGCCATGAACATGTTAAAAGTATGTTTCTGGAACTCAAACGGCATTCGCCAACATAAAAATGAGCTTGAGCACTTCCTAACGGCAAAAAATATTGACATAATGTTGGTATCTGAGACTCATTTGACTTCGAGAAGCCTTTTTAAAATGAGTGGCTACACCTTATATGATACAAAGGACCCGAGAGGAAGAGCATGCGGAGGATCGGCAATTCTAATAAAGTCAAGACTCAAACACTACATTCTTGAAAACATTTGTGAGGACCATCTGCAGGCAACAAATATTTGCATCGAAAATTTTTGTACAAATTTCGTGATATCATCAATTTACTCCCCTCCCAGATTTTCAATCACTGAGGATCAATATGAGGAGTTTTACAAAACTCTTGGACCTTGTTTCGTAGCAGCTGGGGACTACAATGCAAAACATACGTTCTGGGGATCGCGTCTTATTACACCTAGAGGTCGAGCATTGTTCAACACAATTTCAAAAATGGGTTTGGATGTCATTTCTAGCGGGGAGCCCACTTACTGGCCTACTGACATACAAAAAATTCCGGATGTTATAGATTTTGGCGTCATGAAAAATATCCCTAGGGATTTAATTCATGTTGAAGCTTCACATGATCTCTCCTCAAAAAATATCTCAGTAGTCATTGTACGGAAAACATCAGGCTTAGAACTTCCGATGATATTGAATTCAACATTGCCAATCTTACTGAAAATATTAAACAGGCTGCTAAACATGCCACTACCTCCTCTCCGCAGACTGGGTTTAATAGAATTTATTCTGCGGATATTGAACGTCTCGTATGTGAAAAAAGAAGAGCTAGAAGGGAATGGCAACAGCACAGATCACCCCAACATAAAATCAGACTTAGAGAATGCACTAAACGACTCCATGAGTTGCTTGCATCTGAAAAATCTGCTTCTCTTAAGAACTATCTGGAAGGTCTCGATGTCACAGCAGCATCTAATTACTCCTTGTGGCGCGCAGCTAGAAAACTTAAAACACCCGTTGAGTTTAAACCACCCCTGCGCACTTCGACCGGAGGTTGGGCAAGAACCAATACTGAAAAAGGTAACATATTTGCTGAGCATTTAAAACACGTATTTACCCCAAACTCATGTACTGGTGCTGTTGATTTGCCGAGTGTAGTTGCTCTACCCCCTCGACCCATGAAGTTTAAGATGCGTGATGTACAAAAACTAATTGCTGAAACCAACCAGAAGAAAGCTCCGGGTATTGATGGCGTTAGTAACAAGATGCTGATGCAGTTGCCTCGTGTTGCTATTAGAATCCTGTTGTTTATTTTTAATGGTATTTTACGACTGGAGTATTATCCACACAGCTGGAAACTTGCCATGATCAAAATGATTCCAAAGGCGGGCAAAGATCTTACCAAGGCTGAGTCATATAGGCCAATAAGTTTATTGTCCACAATTTCAAAGCTTTTTGAAAAGCTGCTCATGACAAAATTGTCCCCAATTCTAACTAATAATGGGTGTATACCGGACCATCAATTTGGTTTTAGAAGTCAGCATAGCACCATTGAACAAACTCATAGATTGGTTCATTTCATAAGAAGAGCATTTGAAGAAAAAAAGTATTGTTCTTCCCTCTTTATTGATGTCTCTCAGGCATTTGATAAAGTGTGGCATGAAGGCCTAATTGTAAAATTGAAGACATATCTGCCAATAAACATTGTAAATCTATTGGAAAGTTATATTCTTGCCCGGAAATTCACTGTTTTTGAAGAAGACTTCATGAGTGAGCCCGAAACTATCTCATCCGGTGTGCCACAGGGGAGTATACTGGGTCCAGTTTTGTATTTGATCTATACCTGTGATATGCCATTAAGCAGTAATATCCTCACTTCTACATTTGCTGATGATACAGCCTGCCTTAGTATGCATGAAAACCCTCACGAGGCATCCCGTTATCTTCAGGAACATATTAAGCTGTTGGAACTGTGGTTGAACTTATGGAGAATAAAAGTAAATGAACAAAAGTGTGTTCATGTCACATTTACTCTACGAAGAGACACTTGTTCCCCCATTCGAATCAACAACCAAGTTGTGCCTCAACATTCACAGGTGAAATACCTTGGTATACACCTTGACCGACGGCTTACATGGAAACACCACATCGACTCTAAGCTGACAAAAATGAAGCTTAAATTAACTCAGATACATTGGCTGATTGGTAGAAATTCTACCCTCAATCTAGATTGTAAACTTTTAATATACAAGTCGCTTTTGAAACCCATATGGTGTTACGGAATTCAGCTATGGGGCACTGCTTCAGCTTCCAATGTAGAGAGAATACAACGAATGCAAAACAAAATTTTAAGGTTAATAACATCGGCTCCTTGGTACATGAAAAATTCTATTTTACATCGTGATTTAAATATGCCACTTGTGACCGCTGAAATTGCAAAATATGCAGGCAAATATTTAACAAAACTCGAGTCCCATCCGAATCCGCTTGCCCGAAATATCTTGAACTTTCCTGGACACATCCGCTTAAAAAAGAGGGATACTACGGCCTTAACACGCAACGCAGATGAAACTTTTTGAAAATAATTTTGTGCTTAACACGACATTTATGTATTTTTAATTATTATCACTAAGTTTATGTCCGACACTGGTTGGGCCTAATTATTCTATCTATATTTAAGATTTGAACACTTTTTGTTAGTTCAGTTCTGAAGATACAAAAATAAAAATTAGTGGGGGAAAAAAAAACATTTATTTATATTTAATTTCATGAGCCAGTCAACTGCAAACTGTTCTACAACATCAAATGTTTCCTGAAGCTTTGTATTTATTTTCTCAATTGTTGTGTCAGCGTGATAAATAACGATATCATCTGCAAATGCGATCATATTTTCGACTTTTTTAATTAAGTCTAAAATAAAAATGTTAAAAAGAATTGGAGAGTTAACGGTACCTTGTTGTAACCCATTAATTATTTTAAATGTACCATTGCTTTCGTAGTTTTGGTAATATGTTCTAAAGGATTTATCGCTTATCATACTATATATTTATAAGAACTATCATATTGACTGGAAATTCTAGTGTAATTAGTCTGTAAATTAGCCCCGGGATCCATATGTTATCAAAAGCCTTTTCCATATCTATCAAACATGCTCCTGTATATAGCCTTCTATTCCAATTCCAGTAAATGTTCGATGTGAAACAATGTATTGCGTTAGTCGTCGAGTGCTTATATTTAAAGCCGAATTGTTTTTCACTTTCCAGTCCCTTTTCTTTACAAAACTTTATTATATTATTATTTATACATATTTCAAATACTTTACTTATATTGGGTAGTAAACTTATGGCTCGTAGATTATTTGGATCGCTTACTTCTTTGTCCCTTTTTGGTAATAGGATTACCCTTGCCCTTTTCCATTTTACAGGAAAATATGAATTATTCAGCATGTTATTAAACAGGCCGCAGTATTCAAATACTAAATTTTTAGGAATGTTTTTCAGAATTATATTTGGAATTCCATCAATTCCTGTTGACAGTTTACCTCTAAGTTTGGCAAAGATATACAGTATTTTTTCCTCAGTAATGAAAAACCCATCTGCCTGCGAATCAGTTAATTTATTTGATTTTTTATTCGAACTAAAATTAGTTATTGTGGTTTGGCAACTTTCAAATTCTGTTTTTGTTTCCAAAAAACTATTGGAAGTGTCCACAACATGTAATTGTGTCGTGTTATTTCTGTTTATTTCCTTTTCCGAGTGAACCGATTCCAAAAAAGCGCCTATGGCATCCAACATTTCACCCTTTTCCCTTAAAATAAAATTATTCAAATTGTCTCTTTCCAACTTGTTTGTATCAATTGCAACGTTATGAAGTAAATGTCTAAGCTGTTGTGGTATTTTTATCTCCTCTAGTTTTGACGGTTTCAAGTTTCTAAATTTTTCTTAATCTCTACGAACATTTTTTTTTGAATCTTTGGGGTCTATTTGGGTTAATGTGTCCTGTATATTTTCATTTAGTAATCTCACGATATTTTCTTTCAAGAGTTTTTTTATAAGTTTCAGTTTTGATTTAAATAAATTTATTTCGTTTTCAGGTAGCGTGCGTTCAAGTCTATTATGTTTTTTAATTATTGTTAATATCTTACTTTTTTCTTTGTGCAGCTTTTCTATAATTGGTGTTTTCAGTTTACTAAAGTTGTCCTGTTTTCGAAATTTGGGTGTTATTTCTTCTACTGCTTTCAATATTATTTCGTTTAGATTGTCGATATAACAGTCTATTTCAGAGTTGGAAAGATTTCTTGCAGATGGAGTAGGTTCGGTATTGTCCAGTTGTCTTTTAATATTATTTTTAAATTTTTTCCAATCTGTTCTTTTATAGTCAAATACTGCCTTAGGCTTTTCTTCCATAAATGAAAAAAGTTCGCGTTCAGAATTCATGTATGCGAAAATGGATAAAGCTTGGTGACCACTGTCATAATCCAAAGTTTCCAAACAATTCAGTGTGTTATTTACTGTGTCAATGTGTAGTCTACAGTCAGCAATACATATATCTATGTATGTATGACCTAGACCTAGGCAATGATGGTAAGCTAGAGGCGTAAAATTTACATCTAAAAGTTATATCATTATCAGCTAACCAGTCTTTTAGTTTCCTTCCCTTTGTATTGTCAGTGTCATTATTCCAGTCTCTGTGACGTCCGTTTAGGTCTCCTGCTAGGATATAGTAATTGTTAATATTTTGTATATCTAACGATAGAAAGAGATTGCTCAGTTCGTGGCTAAAGTTACTGTCATTGTTGCCTGACGGGTAATAAACAGAAATAATAAACATATTTTTATTTTCTGCCATAGGTATACGCACTATACATGTTTCTAAGAACTGAAAGGTATTAATGACACTGTTAGAATATATGTGGTATTTTATGTTATTTCTAATTAAAATTGCAGTTCCACCCCCTCTAGTTTCTCCATTTCTATCTTTTCTAATCATATTATAATTATTAAAGTTGATTTTATGCCTCGCATTTAGTTTCGTCTCGTTGAGAAGAACAATATCGGGACTGTGTTTTCCTAAAAAAATTTGGAGGTCTAATCTTCTACTTATAAGTATTAGTGAGTTGACGTTTATATGAATTATTTTCAGATTTTTTGTCAAGAAAGCTCCCTGGTCAGCCATTCTTACATATCTACCATAGTAAATATAGCATCAATACGTGATGCCTGTAGATTTAATTTTTTTTTTTGGAGACTTGCCATTTGGTTATTTAGATTTAACATCATATTTTTTAATTCTGATAAGAAAGAATTATTATCATAATTTATACCTATATTATTAGTATTTTCTTTAATTACATTTGCAAAAGTTGTTGTTGGATTATAGTACCTGTTAATATTATTTTGACTATGTTTATTTTCATGTATTAAGTTCTTCTTATTTCTAAGTTTTTGCTGCAACTCTTTATATTTTTCACAGCCTTTATATGAGGCCGGATGCCCATATTTGTTGCATAGTACGCAGTATAATTTCTCTCTATCTTCTTCTCGAATGTTAGTTAGCTTGCATTCTCCTCTTTTGTGGTTATTGTTGCATTTAACGCATCTGGTAGGTAAATAACAATTAGTTGCACTATGGAAAAATCCTTTGCAATTACGGCATTGAGGAATCTCCGGTCGTCGTAATTGCTCCCATTTGATTATTCTATAAAAAATAGTTTTTATGCTCTTAAGCTTGTTGATGTTGCTTTCTGGAGTAATTTGAACCAAAAAGAAAGGTAAGTTATAACCGCCCTTTTGGGACTTTGTTGTTGAAAAATTATTGACTTTGGTAAATTTCAAATCTTCGGATTCATGATTCTTTAGTTCGTTCAATATATGTTCTGTTTTAATGACTGAATCAAGGCCTTTCAACAGTATTGTTTTAGTTTTTGTTGCTTTTGGTGTGAAAGTTACAAAATTCGTGTTTGTTTTCATTAAATAAGTTTTAACTTTAGAATAATCTTCTAATGAGTTCATAAATAAAGAGTTTTTATTTCTAAATTCTTTAATTTGGAAGTCTTTTATTTTAAGTGCATTTTTTATGAAATCAATTAATTCTTTTGTGTCTATGTCTATTACTTTTAACGGTGGAATTCTTTTGTTTCTATTTTTTTTCATTATTTGGTGTTGTGTTTTTATTATTCATTGATGCAGAAGCATTTTTTTTTTCATTTATTTTCTGCATTTCGCTCATTGCTGCACTAGCAGAATTTATTTGTTGAGATTTCTTTTTTTTGTTTTTTGTATGCTCCTCAAATTTTTTAAACATATCTTCATCACATTGATTACCATCATCAGTGTCAAGTAGTGAATAATAGTTGTTTTTTTGTTGTTTGGATGTTGATTGATCCATAATTTCTTGTTTTCTTTTTCTCACATTATCAGTGTCATTATTGTTGTTTTTTAGAAATATATTTCCATTGTTTAATGAGGTTTGAGCATTGCGCTCACTCATTTTATGATGCGTAATATAAAAAGTCCTCTGACCACTATCAATTAGAAAAATATTAAATTCTATTCACGTACATATTTATTATTTTAATTCCTTTTCCAAATTTTCAGTTTTTTTGTTTTAATTTTCACAAAACGTTATAATAATACTCTATACTTACAGGTATAATTTCTAAGAATTCTTATTCAGTTATCAATTCGCATTTTGCAAATTACACAAAGGCTTGAATAAATAATCATTAAATGTCAATAAGAATCATAATAGTAAAAGTCATATATGGTGCATATAAAATTAATTATGTATAACAAAAATATATTTTTCAAACTAATCAGTATGTATTTACCATATATGTATTTGCTTGAATATAGAACGTTTAAATATTTCGTTAACTTTGAATTGGTGTCAATCTCGTATTTAATAATGTCGTTAATTTCTTTTTAGTCCACAATGTATTTCAAATAAGATCAGGCGACGAAAATTAAAGTTCATACAAAATTAATTCAAGGTTGAAAACAAAACGACTAAAAAGCCTTAATATAAAACAAATAAAGTTAAATAGTCAATAAAGTATTAATTAAAATTAATTAAATAACGTTTATTAACCCATTAAATCCCAAGCACCTTTTAAATGAAAATTTTTTATGTTTTTGTATTAAATCTAGCTTATAAGGGTTCAATTTAAGAAAAAAAATTTTAAAATTAAAAAAAGTTAAATAGAAGATTGTTTTCTGGCCTGTACTCGTACGAGTACAATGGGGCGTATAATTAATTAGGTTTAAAACAAAGTGAGTTTTTCTTCAAAATGCTTCTTTTTATTCACAGTTATAGTATTTTGAAATTGAACACGACACAGAAACAATTTAATTAATTATTATTACTACCACTTGCATTCGATTTGGTGTGAAATGTTTTAAAACACTCTTTTTCTACGCAAAGTGCAACGTTACAAAGCTCACAAATCCACCGAATTCGACTATGACAAACCTTGCATCTTATTTGATTGGAAACACGTTTAGGGAAGTGCTTATCTGCTGATGTTGCAATTGAGAATGTAGTTGATCGTCTCGGTTCTATGGCACGAATCGAATAATTTCTCAGGTAGAATCGAACTATTTCACGTTGGAAATATAAAAGATCGATTTGGTTGTTGTTAGCGCTCTTGTAAAGTTTCCAAGAATTCACTACACATGAATTAATCATTGACGTAAAAATAGGCCACCACCATTTCTTGCTTCTGAATTTTATATTATAGACATTTATTGCTTGATCATGGAGATCCACTCCTCCCATTCCAGCATTGTATTCTGCAATAAGCTTTGGTTGCTGCACACTAATTTTGCTTTTACTTGCTTTGGACCATCGTTTGACTTGACGCATAGGTTCTATTGCGTCAAAATTTGTACCGACAGTCACCACACTATTATCGTTCCATTTTACAAAAAGAACTCCCGACTCAGAATACCTATTTTACGGCCAAGATTTCGTATAAATATTATAAAAGATATTCACAATTACTTACCTATAGTCAAATTTTCCACGCTCTTCTTTTTGCATTGCCTTTTTTAGAACCAGAGGACAATTTCTAGTTCTTCGGTCTCGAACAGTTCCTGTAGCCTTAAATCCTTTTTGTTTGAGAAGACTCAAAATATCAAACGATGTAAAAAAGTTGTCGAAAAACAAAATGTGGTCCGTAGGATGAGGAATATTTTTTATAAGATCTAGGACAACTCTCGAACCTAATGGTAGATGTTGACGTTCTTTGTCAACCACTTTAGCACCACAATAAGTATCCAACTGATACAAATATCCACAACTACTGGTTAGCATCCATTTTTGGAGGCCAAACCTAACGGGCTTCCCTCTAATAAATTGTTTGGCCGAATGGCCACCAAAATACTTGACCATTGATTCGTCAATTGAGAGGTTTTGGTGCATGTATCCGAACTGACAAAACTTTTCACATAACATTTTTGACAGTGGTCTAATCTTCGCCATTCTATCACTTAAATCTAGTACAGCGTTGTCAGCCAGATGTATGTAGCGTTTTATTTCTTGGAATCGGTTTCGTGACATATTATTGGAAATAAGTGGTGAGTGCGTATCCTCGTCTAACTGCCAATACATGCGCTCTCTCGGTAAGGAGTGATAACCGCTGAAAAGTAGAATGCCAATAAACACCTTTAGCTCTTCCGCAGTAAAGTTCAATCTATGCATGTTGTGTTGAGAGGCATATTTCATAGTTTGGTCAACAATTAGATGCACAACATCATTATCAAAAACTGATTCAAATACTTCAACAGGAGTTTTGCCTTCTAGTGTCGTCTTCATATTATTCTTGCAACTTTCAAAGAATGTAGAGCTAGGCATATCCATATTCATAGGTCTTTTTCTCCATTTTTTTGCCGATGGCCCTAAAATCGACATTCTTAACTCTGACAGTGATATATCATCTTCACTGTCACTAGCTTCAAACAATTCTAACTCTCCTGGAATGTCGTGGGGAATATCATTGCGTAATAAATTTCCTTCGTCAATTTCTTCTTCGTCTGTTTCGCGATCGACATTTGGAGGAATTATGGTAAAATCAAAATTTGTGTGACTATTACTATCTGCATAATCCAATGCAGCTGCAATATTTTCAAATTTTTTGCCATAAAATTTATTAACGTCCATCCCAAAAAACTAAGTACAATTACTATGAAAATTATTATATTCATTATCCCATTGTACTCATACGAGTACACCAATAATAATGCTTACCAAAAAACACTTTTAAGCACTTTTTCAATAAATTTTTATAATTATACTTAAATTTTGTTATCTTAGCTTATAATTTCACACAAACTCCTCGGCGTCAAGTTCAACACTAATAAACTATAAACAAAATTGCAATGAAAAGCGCAAAATACTGAAAAACGGGGAATCACCTATTAAAGAATATTAGAATATCAGTTTATTCGTACACATGTTTTGCTTCTGTTAATACAGATTTATTCTCTACACTCCTAAGTAATATTTAAAGCAAACAGCTCTTCAAAAAACAGAGTTTCGTTAGTGTTACGAGGGCATAAAATTGAGTAATTTTCTGTACTCAAGCGAGTACAGTGGGATCTAATGGGTTAAAAATAAATCATCTTAGACATACCCAAGTGAAAAAATTGCTGCAGCGGGAGTAAAAACGTTAGACGGTCTTTAGTATTCTTTTTTTTGTATTTAATTTCGCATGTTTTTTTTCCGATTAACACTGCCATACGAACATAAAACCAAAATGGTCACAAGTCGCCACCTAACGCCAAAAACAATACCTTAGAAAGGTATTTGATCACAACCAACCATTGGAATATTTTGTTACCGATCGCACCTAAAAATTATTTGATTTTTTGATGGATAATGGCACTTTTATTTCTTACAAAAGACCGTTCAGAGTGGAAGAATGACAGCATTTACGAGTACATTGGGATCGAAGAAAAATCCAATATTTTAAAAGTAGTGACTGATTGTGCTGAGCGAGTAATTGCACTGGTCAGTAAATTCAACAGCTCTATCATAAATAATGAAGAACGAAAACAATATTTGCTCCGTTTAGTTGGTCAACATAAAAGGACATGTCCTGATGCTTTAAATAGGAGCATTCGACAGAATGAACTAGGGAAAGTATAATAAGGTAAAACGTATAACTCCACTCAGAAAAGTTTTACATTCAATGACTACAGTTTATTTTAGACGTTTTCCGTGGAGAATTAAAGAAAATTTTGATCTTTTACGACTAAAGTTATTTGTACACATTTTATACCGTGATCACTACAATAAGGTGAATATAATCTAATGCCGGTTGTCATGCTATAGCGTTTTAAGAGAAGTGTTTTTAGTTCGGCAGGATTTGATGGAGAAGCTCAAAATTGAATTCCAATGTAAAACAATTTGCCAGAAGAGGGGGTATTTAAATCTGATGAAACTTGACTCTACAGGAATTTACTGCCAGACAAATCGCTTCTGCTCCTGAGGAGAAATTTTCTAAAGAGAGCTGATCCCTCTTGTAGCAAGAAAATCAAGCCGCTATTGACCAAAATAAAATTGATTATTTCAAGGTTTTAGTCCTAAGAAAATTGCAAGAAGAATCAATTTAAAAGGGTTTATCAGCGATATACATATAAACAATCATTTATTATTGATTTTTTAAAACTCTGATATGTATTACCTTATAAGCAGCTACACTGAGATGAAAAATACACTTAAATACAAATTCAAAATCAATGTTAAAAGAAGCCACTTCTTACTACATGTACAATTTCGGTATAACGAATCTTCCAGCTTAACGAACGCATCCGGGTTTCGATTGTACACCATTCCCTCAGATTGCTATAATCGAATAACCAAGTAAAAATAAATGTTAAGACCAATTGTACACCAAAAAATATGTGTTTTAATGTTAAAATATTTGATAAGTTACCAAAAAGATAATTAAACAGGATTTATGTAGAAAAATTTAAGAATTAACCTGCATTGTTAATAGATAATTTGGAAGTTACCCGGGTACCGAGTTTTTATAAGTTTTAATTCAGGTTCAGTTCAATTTTTTTTAGTGGTATACATATGTAAATGGGGGCCTGCCCCTTATCTTTTGACTTGCGAGATTGAACTTGACTATTATATTGATCTGTTATTAAAGAAATAATGAATTGTCGGCCATTTTTTTGGACTCAAAATTTGTATTAAAATATGAATATTTTCATATTAATTATAAGAGTAAAATAATTTTACAAATTTGGTATTGATAATGCAGTTTTCCAATTTTTTTTCATGAAAATATATCATGACTTAAAAAGCCGATATGATATTTTTAATTTGATAACGAATTCACATATACAAAAACATTATGAACTAAATCAAACTCGCCAATATTTGTTCGAATTTTATATAAGTTTCTATAATTTTTATAAATTTAAGGCAATTTTGACACGTTTTCTCGTCATATTATCACTCTAGTAATTCTTAAAATAAATTTGGAGACATTTGGAGTTACAAACCAAAACTTTTAAAAATGTGTGGTTCATACAAAGGTTAGGTTAGGTTAGGTTGATTGGAGGGGTGTGATAGCCCATGTCAAACGACATACACTTAAGCCAGTGAAGGCTTGTTGTGCGCTCCCTTGGTTCATACAAAAAGTTGCCCTTAAGTATTTTTTTATAGAAGTGTAAAACCTACAACAAAATTATTAATTTTATAGATCGTTTATTGTTTTTTTTTAAGGCTAATAATCGTTTATGAATAAAGTTTTCTTAGTTAATTTTTCTTATAAAAGGTTTATAAGCCATTTATAAAATTTTATGAGTATGACTATTGGTTATTACTTTAATTCTAAATGAATTGCTTATTTCATACCATTAACAAGTAACAGCATTTCTTTTAAATTATGCAGTTTTTTTGCCAGTGCAACAATATTTTACAAATAAATTTTTATTTTTGCGCGTCACTGTGTCAAAATCCGCTGTGTAATGTGGTGTAGTGGTTAAAATTCTTGTCTACAAAAAAACCAAGTACCCCAGGTTCGTTCCCTGGCAGAGGTCAAAAATTTTTCGCCATGGTTTTTCGAGTTTCAAAAATTAACTGGCTTCATCCTCTTCCAAGAAATCCATCCAAGAAGCCTCTTGACCTCCCCTCTCCCTGGAAAAGAGGATAACACCATGTCAAACGCCAAGCAGCCACCATCCCCTTGAAAAAAAGTAGGAATCAAAGGTTAGTAAGATTCCTCACTACTACACTAAATACACAGATGGGGCATTGTTTCTAGGCAACGACATATGACAGCCCCATTATCCTAAACCTGCTACGGGAGACCAATCATCTGCTTAGATGGAACAACAACCGATTAACGACACTGATACATTTCAAAAATAACATTGCGAAAATAACTGCAACAACTCGTAAAAGATGGAGAAGCTTTGTGGAAGCCAAATGCTCCCAAAAAAATGTGAGCTTAAAAGGAAGGGCAAAAAATCCTCTTGCATATTAATTATATAGATATAAATACTATAAATACTATTACAGAATTATTATTGCTAATTTCTAAAAATCTGTAATAACTAGTCATCAATTAATTCAAGAATTTCAACATTTCCTCAGAAAATATGGATTTTCGCTTTCATACATTTCAAAAAGCTACCTTCTTAATTGATTCTAAAAGCTAAAATGTACAAAGTCTCATATGCTACATAAAGAGTCCTTCGATAAAATCGAGGTGGCAGAAAAATGGAATACCAGAGTACAAGATATATTTGAAGAATCAGCCATTTCCCTATTTGAAAGACCACCCATGTGTGCAACTGGTGTCAGGGCGTGGGACATTGACACGTATTTTACGTAATTTGAGCAGGATTTATTTATTTTACTTACTTTTTTTTGATCTCCTCAATTTGCGACAAGACAAAATAATGCAGGAAGTGCAACATTGGCTGTAGCAGAAAGCAATTAATAGTTTAATTTTTTTTAATCTAATACTCTTGTGCGGCGAGTAGAAATACAAGAGGAAAGTATAAATTATGGGTCTGTGTTTAGCACCCTCTGTACTTGTATACTTAAAGTATACTCATGATATACATTTATATACATTTTATTTACAACTTGACATGGAAAAGTTACATATACATGAGTATGAATTGAGCTTTTACTCATACGCATTCGTGTGTATGTTTTCAAATTATTCAACGAAGTGGAATTTTAGGAAGACTTACTGTGGTAGCAGCCAGTAGCACGTAGCCTCAATACGTTTTTCCACCTTGATACACTGAGAAACACCTTCCTGTGCAACAACGGCAAAGGTTAAGGATACGTATGTATGTAATGTAATGTAATGAGGGTTTGGCCCAGGATGGCCTTTTGCACTGCGACCATTGCTGATCCATTGTGCTTGCCCTGTCCCTAACCGTACAATACGTTCGCAAATAGAATCAGCTCCTTCAATGGGAGCGTTAGCAGATCCTCTTCGCTCAGCGTATATGCATGTAGAGTCCTGTGTAGTCTGTGGCCCAATGCCCCACATCGCTATCAAGTGTCCCGTGTCAGATAAGCCCATTCTGTACAGGTGGGCTTTGCAGGTGTAATGGCCTGTGAGCGCCCCTACCAGCGTCTGTAGGCTTTTCCTGTCTATTCTTAGAGCCAGATCCGCCCTCCCAGCGTCAAAGCAAAGGAATTAAGGATACGTAAGACGTACGTAAGAAATGGTCTGGGGGCAAATTACGGCATTCGATATCGAACGAAATTTCAAACAAAATTTTCTTGAATTGTATTGAAATTTCGATCGATATCGAATGCCGTAATTTGCCCCCTGATCTGTGTTGATTCTACTACGATCTTTCTTATTAGTATATGTATTTAGTTTCATATCGAGTGCAATATACTTGTGAAAGGTCTTATTTTGAAAGACACAACGATAATGTGGTGAGTTACCATAATGGACATTTTGTGTATCAGTGTTAACCAAACATTTTAATAAATGTACTTACGTAAATACATATCATATATGTATGTACATATATGTTCATATATTTTACTAACATTTCATAGAATTTAAATTTTTATCACCTAAGATTAAAATACATTGTGGAGTAATAGCATATTCCAAAGTAAGTATATTCAATACTCGTAAGATAATAGATACCAATTCAAAGTTAATTAAATATGAGAACATGTATTATTCTACCCAAAAATATTTCGTAACAATTATGTGTAATCAATGTTTTCATTGCGCATTAACGTATTTTTTTGTTATGGTTGTTTTTAGCCTAGTTTGCGTCGTATTATTTTTCAATTATTTTATTTTTCAGAATTTAGGTGTTTATTACATAATTATTATTGATAAATTCTAGAAATTACTAATTCAATGTTAAGCAAATATTATTTAAAAATGTTCTGTTTTTAAGCAATAGAATTAATTAACAAAATATCTTTTAACAATAAATATTTCTTCTAAATACTTTAGTATGTGTGATTAAAATTGTTATTGTATATTATTGCTATTGTTGTTATTGGAGGTACTCTGAACATTATTATTGCTGTTATTGTTATCGCAACGAAAAGAGAGAGCGAATTTTTCTTTACGCTGTTTTAATTTACTCTCCTGTATTTTAGTTGATTTTTGGGAGCAAAATTTCCTCCTTCTGTACGTGGCATTATGAATATACGGAAACAAGATCTCTAATGGTATCATCAAACATTATATTCCCCATGATCTGACAAAGGTATATCGCATAGTGCTTCCTAGGAAATCATGTTGACAAAATGTGGATTAAAAATATGAAGATCTACACATCAGTACAACTCGATATGAAGAAGCTGTTCATATGCCGACATTTCATTGGTCTCTAAACTAAATCGTCAGTGAACTTTTAGCAGTTTGAAAGCTGGCATCAGCTTTCAATATGAGAATTCTATATAGTACATGATTACTACAAAATACATGATCATAGTAGGCTTATAATGCTTTTACACAAACAAAACTATAAACAATTATACTCAACGTGACCCTATTTTATTTTTCTTGCAACATGTGTACAACTAAACGCCCGTAAATGCGTTAATGATTGTATTTAATCCGGCAAAAATGAAATGTTTATTTTTAATACATACATAATATTGAAATTTATTATTTTGGGATATAAAGTATATAAAAATTTATTTCTTTAAATCTGTATGAAAACATTGTAATTCTTCAATGAATAAGTGTGATAAAATTACTTTTACATAGTTAACGAATAATAAATTATGACAACTGGTAAATTTGTTTGTTATAGTAGCAAATAACCAATTCTAATGTAGTATTTAATTGTTTTCTTTGTAAAAAAGACACAAAAAGCTTACTTTTCCCAATGTAATGAAGACAGCTTCCTGATTTGGAATAAGAATCAAAAAAGAGAACTGACTACTATGACAACACTATTATAAAATCATTGAAAATTATACAAATTTACACTACTTCCGGATCTTACACTGAAAGAAAAGTCTTTTAATTTCTATTGTTCATAAATATTTCACAGTTCATTGTCTTACTGAAAATCGTTTCTAAAAGAAATCGATTTATATGTTTTTTAATATATAAAAAAATGTTATATGGAGTTTCAAGTGAATAATTTTTTAAATTATATGTTACACACAGTTTGCATTATATAAATTTAAATATAGGATCACTTAATGAAAGAACCTTTATATGATACAGATATAAAGGGGGTCATGCTGAGCTCTCGGGTCATACTAAGCTCTCGACTGACATAAGAAGTCGACCTCATTAATTTTTACCAATGCCTTCCACCAGACAAATGATCCACAGACGAGAAGGGATCTGATCACTACCATCTTTTCCCAATGCTTATCTTACATCTGTAAAAAGCGCATAAGTCATGCCCTCCACTTTACGTTTCCACGAGAGTTTGGAATCGAAGACTATGCCAAGGTACTAGGCCTCCTTCGACAGTTCAAAATAAATGCTATGCAAATGTGGTGGCCTGAAATCTGGAATGTTGTATCGTTTGGTAAATAGTACCATTTCGGTCTTTGTAAGAACGATCCTCAGACCGGTATCCTTGACCCAAATTAATAGTTTGACGATTGCCTGATTCTATGAGAACACCTGACGTTGTCAGAAGTCTGCTTCTGATAATGAGCACAACTTTGACAACACGGACTACGACTCTGCAGTATGGTTCTTGTTATAACCTTCACCTCTGTCTTCTTACCCATTCTATCAAACAATAGTTCTACTATTGAACAGGCTTACTGGCCTTGATCATTGGAACCAATTTCACATTAATATAGACATCTTTTTTATCCATAAAGTCTGCCAGAACGTATTCTTTTTTACCGAGAGAATCATCCTCTGTATAGAAAACTTCACGTGGTGGCTGTCTCCATAGACCTACCCTGATGGTTATAAGCTTAGAAACTTACAAGCACTTTTAAAGCCATAATATTTTATAAAATAATTGCACAAAACAGAAGTTGTTCATTGTGCGTGATAATTCGTTATAACCGGGTGCGTTATAATCTTGCTCCACTGTGGATTGTGCAGTAAATAATGGACAGACGAAATCAATTACGTGATTTTGCTGATCGTGCATAAACTTGTTCAGTGAAACGAGCTGAGGGAACAGTAGTATTAAATATTTCGACGTGAGTTAGCGTTCATTAATAGTACTCATAAGTGATCGAAATGTCATTTGAAGTTTCAAAATACAGGTAGACTACTTTACTATTTGGTAGATGAAAATTATTCCACACCTTGGGAGTCTCTAAAATTTCGTTATGAATTTTTTTGAGTTGTTTTGGTTCATCGAAATATGAAGCACTTATTTAGAATACCGCCGATACCACAAGAAATCCGAAAAAGATGAGGCACCTGCGAAGTTTGTAGTGTTTTCATTTTGCTTAAAAGTGTCGCATTTTTTTTATTAACAAAAAAAAAAGAAATATATATATATATATATATATATATATATATATATATATATATATATATATATATATATATATATATATATACATATATATAGCCCACTACGATTACACGGTTTTACTTAATATGTTTGCGATCACTGATTTTTCAAGAAAAAAGATACGAGATTTTATGGATATATCCATATCCTCGATCATCGATGTCCTCTGTAAAATTGGTTCCAATCCCTTCTGACTTACCAATAATTAATGACAGCAACGAACAAAAACATAAAAATGGTGAAAAAAATTTATATACAAATATGTAGAGTTGAATGTGACATGCGGACGTATTTCATTATATAAACATAATATTTTCATTGCGACATGATCATATTGCTTTGTATTAAAAAAATTTTAAGATGAGATAATAATTTTAAATCAAATAAATCAATTTGTATTGAATTAATAGAAAAAAAAAATCGTATCACTTAATTAAAATATTGAAGGATTTCGTTCAGTAATGAACCGATTTTCACTGAGACAATGAACTGTGAAATATCTATTAAGAATATAAATTGAATGACTTTTCTTTCAGTGTAAGATCCGGAAGTAGTGTGAATTTGTATAATTTTCAGTGACTTTATAATAGTGTCGTCATAGTAGTCAGTTCTCATTTTTGATTCTTATTCCAAATCAGGAAGCTGTCTTCATTACATTGGGAAAAGTAAGCTTTTTGTGTCTTTTTTACAAAGAAAACAATTAAATACTACATTAGAATTGGTTATTTGCTACTATAACAAACAAATTTACCAGTTGTCATAATTTATTATTCGTTAACTATGTAAAAGTAATTTTACCACACTTATTCATTGAAGAATTAAAGAAATAAATTTTTAAATACTTTATATCCCAAAATAATAAATTTCAATATTATGTATTAAAAATAAACATTTCATTTTTGCCGGATTAAATACAATCATTAACGCATTTACGGGCGTTTAGTTGTACACATGTTGCAAGAAAAATAAAATAGGCTCACGTTGAGTATAATTGTTTATAGTTTTGTTTGTGTAAAAGCATTATAAGCCTACTATGATCATGTATTTTGTAGTAATCATGTACTATATAGAATTCTCATATTGAAAGCTGATGCCAGCTTTCAAACTGCTAAAAGTTCACTGACGATTTAGTTTAGAGACCAATGAAATGTCGGCATATGAACAGCTTCTTCATATCGAGTTGTACTGATGTGTAGATCTTTAAAGGAAGAGACATAGAAGACGTGTCCCGCAAACTGAGGCAGGTGATGATACGAGTTAAAGCGTGGCTGGGCTCACGTGGCCTACAGCTGGCCACCCAGAAGACAGAACTTTTGCTACTCACCAAGAAGCACATACCCCTGGAGATTGACATTCGTAGCCACGAGGAAATCATAAGAACCAAGAAGATTGTGAACTACTTAGGAATAAGGCTTGACAACAGGTTGACATTCTCAAGTCAAATCCAGTATGCAGTGAGTAAAGCAGGCAAGATAACCACGCAACTTGCGCGGCTCATGGCAAACATAGTAGGCCCGTTACCTAAAAAGCGAAGGCTACTAATGGATGTGAGCAGTAGCATCCTTCTCTATGGATGTGAGATATGGGGAGACATAGGCACCATTAAAAAGAGAGCAAACGCGTTAATAGCAGTACAAAGAAGAGCAGCACTACGTATAACATCAGCTTATCGTACAGTATCCGCTGCCGCCGCACTAGTGATAGCCGGTACTACCCCCATTGATCTTGTTGCAATAGAGTGTAAGAAGATATGGACGATGAAACATGGAACCGAAACAGCCCAAAAAGAGGAAGCCAGTATCAGACAAGAGACTCTTCAAACATGGCAGACAAGATGGAATAACGACACTACAGGCAGATGGACGGCGAGACTTATTCCCCAAATCTCTAAGTGGATAGACAGAAAGCACGGCGAAGTAAATTATTACCTGACCCAGATGCTGACAGGTCACGGATATTACAGGAAATATTTGTACAGAATGGGGAAATGTAATACACCGTACCGTCTCTACGAAGACGAAGAGACAGAGGATAATGCCGAGCATACATTTTTTAGTTGCTCTCGCTGGTATGAAAGCAGAAGGGATCTAGAGAGCTGTGTCGGACCATTTACAATAGAGTGTATTGTAGATAGAATGCTGGAGACCGAGTCTAACTGGCGAGCGGTATCAAAATACTGTGAGCACATCCTGAAAACAAAGAAACCAGATCTGGATGCAGCGGTCCAGCAGGAATAATATCAGAGATCTCACCATCAGGATACAGCAAGCGACACTATAGAACCAGTAATAAGTCAGCAGTGGGCACCCGGACGCGGGTATGAAATAGAGAAAGGCTAATGCCAACCAGGGATCCATCTCGAAGTAATGCGAACGTAGTCCCGAGGTGGAAACACATCCCGAAGAGTTTCGGGGTTGGTTTTTTGTCGGTATTCCCACTTGTGGGCGAGTCCGACATATCCCGTGGATGACGACCCATGGGAATGCGTAAATGCATTTTCCAATCCCTGCCCGAAAAAAAAATGTGTAGATCTTCATATTTTTAATCCACATTTTGTCAACTTGATTTCCTAGGAAGCACTATGCGATATACCTTTGTCAGATCATGGGGAATATAATGTTTGATGATACCATTAAGGCACATATTAATGCGATTACTTTACGATTGTGAAATCAACCAAATTACAGGAGAGTAAATTAAAACAGCGTAAAGAAAAATTCGCTCTCTCTTTTCGTTGCGATAACAATAACAGCAATAATAATGTTCAGAGTACCTCCAATAACAACAATAGCAATAATATACAATAACAATTTTAATCACACATACTAAAGTATTTAGAAGAAATATTTATTGTTAAAAGATATTTTGTTAATTAATTCTATTGCTTAAAAACAGAACATTTTTAAATAATATTTGCTTAACATTGAATTAGTAATTTCTAGAATTTATCAATAATAATTATGTAATAAACACCTAAATTCTGAAAAATAAAATAATTGAAAAATAATACGACGCAAACTAGGCTAAAAACAACCATAACAAAAAAAATACGTTAATGCGCAATGAAAACATTGATTACACATAATTGTTACGAAATATTTTTGGGTAGAATAATACATGTTCACATATTTAATTAACTTTGAATTGGTATCTATTATCTTACGAGTATTGAATATACTTTGGAATTTGCTATTACTCCACAATGTATTTTAATCTTAGGTAATAAAAATTTAAATTCTATGAAATGTTAGTAAAATATATGAACATATATGTACATACATATATGATATGTATTAACGTAAGTAATTTTATTAAAATGTCCATTATGATAACTCACCACATTATCGTTGTGTCTTTCAAAACAAGATCAAAACAAGAAAGATCGTAGTAGAATCAACACAGATCAGACCATGTCTTACGTACGTCTTACGTATCCTTAATTCCTATGCTTTGACGCTGGGAAGGCGAATGTGGCTCTAAGTCTGGACAGGAAAAGCCTACGGACGCTGGTAGGGGCGCTCACAGGCCATTACACCTGCAAAGCCCACCTATACAGAATGGGCTTATCTGACACGGGCATCTGCTAATTTGGTGGTGAGGAGGAGCAGTCTATGGAACACTTGATAGCAAATTGTGGGGCATTGGGCCACAGAAGACACTGGACTCTACATGCATATACGCTGAGCGAAGAGGATCTGCTAACGCTCCCATTGAAGGAGCTGATTCTATTTGCGAACGTATTGTACGGTTAGGGACAGGGGAAGCACAATGGATCAACAATGGTCGCAGTGCAAAAGGCCACCCTGGGCC
Organism: Germaria angustata; assembly: GCA_963681545.1. Taxonomy (NCBI): domain Eukaryota; kingdom Metazoa; phylum Arthropoda; class Insecta; order Diptera; family Tachinidae; genus Germaria; species Germaria angustata. Next base: position 32,497,698 of record OY812999.1, read on the forward strand.
AAACCCTCATTACATTACATTACATACATACGTATTCTTAACCTTTGCCGTTGTTGCACAGGAAGGTGTTTCTCAGTGTATCAAGGTGGAAAAACGTATTGAGGCTACGTGCTACTGGCTGCTACCACAGTAAGTCTTTCTAAAATTCCACTTCGTTGAATAATTTGAAAACATACACACGAATGCGTATGAGTAAAAGCTCAATTCATACTCATGTATATGTAACTTTTCCATGTCAAGTTGTAAATAAAATGTATATAAATGTATATCATGAGTATACTTTAAGTATACAAGTACAGAGGGTGCTAAACACAGACCCATAATTTATACTTTCCTCTTGTATTTCTACTCGCCGCACAAGAGTATTAGATTAAAAAAAATTAAACTATTAATTGCTTTCTGCTACAGCCAATGTTGCACTTCCTGCATTATTTTGTCTTGTCGCAAATTGAGGAGATCAAAAAAAAGTAAGTAAAATAAATAAATCCTGCTCAAATTACGTAAAATACGTGTCAATGTCCCACGCCCTGACACCAGTTGCACACATGGGTGGTCTTTCAAATAGGGAAATGGCTGATTCTTCAAATATATCTTGTACTCTGGTATTCCATTTTTCTGCCACCTCGATTTTATCGAAGGACTCTTTATGTAGCATATGAGACTTTGTACATTTTAGCTTTTAGAATCAATTAAGAAGGTAGCTTTTTGAAATGTATGAAAGCGAAAATCCATATTTTCTGAGGAAATGTTGAAATTCTTGAATTAATTGATGACTAGTTATTACAGATTTTTAGAAATTAGCAATAATAATTCTGTAATAGTATTTATAGTATTTATATCTATATAATTAATATGCAAGAGGATTTTTTGCCCTTCCTTTTAAGCTCACATTTTTTTGGGAGCATTTGGCTTCCACAAAGCTTCTCCATCTTTTACGAGTTGTTGCAGTTATTTTCGCAATGTTATTTTTGAAATGTATCAGTGTCGTTAATCGGTTGTTGTTCCATCTAAGCAGATGATTGGTCTGCCGTAGCAGGTTTAGGATAATGGGGCTGCCATATGTCGTTGCCTAGAAACAATGCCCCATCTGTGTATTTAGTGTAGTAGTGAGGAATCTTACTAACCTTTGATTCCTACTTTTTTTCAAGGGGATGGTGGCTGCTTGGCGTTTGACATGGTGTTATCCTCTTTTCCAGGGAGAGGGGAGGTCAGGAGGCTTCTTGGATGGATTTCTTGGAAGAGGATGAAGCCAGTTAATTTTTAAAACTCGAAAAACCATGGCGAAAAATTTTTGACCTCTGCCAGGGAACAAACCTGGGGTACTTGGTTTTTTGTAGACAAGAATTTTAAGACTGTATATATATATCAGTATAATAATACGATTTATATAACACAGAAAGGACTGCCCAATGGGTTTCGCAACTTTTCCTATTGTGGCTGATATTGCAATGGAAGAACTTCTAGGCAAGTGCATTAAAAAATTACTTGTTAAACAAAAGTGGATTAGAAATTATGTTGTCAATATTTGACTCTTTCCATGATGATATTAAATTTACAATTGAGAAATAATGCAATTCTGTACTTCCATACTTAGAATCATTAGTAAAGAGGAGGGGAAGTACTGGACGAATGTTAATAAATTGGTACCAAAAACCAATATCGAATATTTTTCATAATGTAAAACAGATATAAAATGGGTCATAAAATTTATACTACAGTAGGTAAATTATTCACCAAGACAAAAGATAAAGTAGAAAACTTTGATATTTCTAATGTAGTTTATATGAGTATAGGTACCACAAAGAATAAATTAAAGACTAGGCTGGCAAGATAAGAGCCAGACCAGAAGTATAGGAATGTTTAAATTTCACACAAAACAGCTCTAACGAAACACTGTTTTAATTCTAATCATAGTCCGGACTTTAAGAAAGCATCTGTTTTAGATATAGAGAGTCACTTTAAAAGACGTTATATATTAGAGTCGATTAATATTACTAATGTTGCAAATAATAAAAGCATAAATTATAAAACTGATGTAGATAATGTTGCCCAAAACTATAGGCATTTGATTCGTAAGTTAAACTGACCAATAGGAATGTAAACAGTTTTTTATTTTTGTAATATAATTAGTATAGAGAAAATTGCAATTTCTTAAAAATTTAAAACATCTTGTTTTTCGTGATTGTATCTTTCTTTTGATTTCTTTATTATTATTTTTTTTTAATTTCTTTATGTATATAAAACGAATAAACAAATTTCAATTGTTATTGTCACATACATATATTATAAAATTGCCTGAAGAATACGCCCAAAAGCGCGACGAGATATTAAATAATTTTTTTTTTTTTTTATAAAAAGACCCAACGCTCGTTTATGAAATAATAGTGTTAATTAATTTAATTTAAATATTTATTCGCTGTTATCTTAAATAGTGGCGTTTACTTTTACTATCCCTATTGACACGACTTACTCATTCACGAAGTGAAATTATCTTGAATATATTTCGGTAAATTTAAATGTTAGTTTTAAATCTATTTGGGAGCAATATAGATGAGTTTTGAATGGCTCGAAATAGTTTCTATTAATTTTTAAGCAGCTGTTCCTTGCATAAGTACATAAAATCATCAAATAGTGGTGATTGAGCGTACTCTTCCTTCATTTGCTACATATGAAATTAATAATAGAAATTAATAATTTGTATTAAAGAGCGAAACAAGTTCGATTTATAGAAGTTCAAAAGAAGGCCGAAAGCACTCTAATACATGTTGTAATAACGTTGCAAAATAATCTTCGAAGAAAATCGCTGTTTTATTTGGAAAATTATTTGTTACCTTAAATGTACTTTAGTTTATTAAAAAATAATTGAAAATAGAACAAATATGTATATGAAAATATGTATGCATTTATGTAAGTACATATGTATGTATATAACTTGCCAAGTCAAGTTGAACGTATGTATGTCAAACACCACAAACTAATGAAGAAACTGTAACTGAAAAATTATAACATCATGATTGTAATACAATGCAAAATGTAATAATTTTAAGTAAACAACGAGATTCGAATGATTAAATTAAGTTGGAGAAAGATTAACTCGCTAACACTTTTTTTAAAAACACAGATTTGAAAAACGCTATAAAATATTCAAAAGTGATAATGATCATAAACATACTTGAAACATTATAATGATGTTACGGTTTGTTGGACTTTCTTTACCGTCTTCTAAAAGTTTGCTTTTACTCAGAAGCGGCAACAAGAAATACATATGTACGTACCTACATACTACATCCATACATACACACATATCAACAGCGTTTTGAGCCAATTGAAAAGCGCTCAAGAGTATCTCCATCAAAAACTGCATCTAACTGCAGTCACCGCATTAAAGTGAAATTGGCTGGCTAAATGTAAAACGTCAGGAGTTCACTCGTAGCTACTCACACCAATAGCCACAAGTTCATTTAATACAGACTCACATGGTAGTAACAAACTTTTTTAAGTCAACACATAAAAACGGCAGCTCAAGGAAGCAACAACTTGTAGCAACGCGTGCGCGAAATCAAAAATCAAACTACCAAAATAAAAAAAAGGAAAATGCTGGAAATAAATAAGAAAGCCATGGTCAAAACACAAAAATATAAATAATTTAAAAGGCAAAAGTAGTAATAACAACTTCATATAAGAGACAAAAAAATTTTGATGCACATATAAGCATGCCTTAAAATATATAAAAGAACAAAAAAGCCAGTGCAATAATTAAAAAAAAATTTAAATAAAATAATGTGCAAAATGAAGTTGTCTTTTATTCGCTCTATAATAATAATTTTATTTAAAGTAATAATGGTTCATTCAATAATTTTGAGTCAAACAGATCTGAAACATTTCTTACGCAGTGGTGCTTTGGACTTAAATTTCTTAACATGCTTCTTAATGAATACCAACTTTTGCCCAAATCCATACATAATGCATCGTTTATACACACCGTAAGTAAAAACTACTTTTCCTTCGTAAATATACAAGATCAATTCAAATGACTGAATTTGGCATTTTGTAAGAAAAAACAATATATACTCGTACGTATGCACATGCGAATTTGTTGTCAAAGTGAAATTACGTGCCTTTCCATAAACCACAATTGCTGGATAAATCTGGACAATATCTACATATATGAAACTACTTTATGAGCCGCATTTAGGAGAACACATCAACTGCGTAGAAGACTATACCAAAAATAAAAATGTTTGGAATATGCAAATACCACATGTTACTATTTTAAGTAACACAATTATTTCACAGTTCATAACAAGTGCATATCTATGTTGGCACTTGACAATGATTTTCTAACTCAGTATTTAATATGAAAAGAAAAATCGTTGTAAAGACTAATCAAAGTAGTCCATCGCAAGACTTTGATTCCAGCTCAAAATAGTACAGAGTTGATGCCCGGCACTATAAAACGATGATCCAGAACATGTTTTAGATTATAAATTTCTGTGGTTTTGTGGTAAATATTTTTATTAAAAAAAATATGAAAAATGGTGCCACACTTTAGGGAAAGAGTACCCAAACAGATACTATCACAGCTATACGTGTACTCTACCCAGTTGGGAATATCATCTTATATAACAATGCCTTTAAAAATTTCTGCAAGACATTTTTGAATTTGTCACTCATCAATTACGTTTCTCAATGGCACTACTTAAGAAACTTTTATACATTGATGATTAGTTTAGTGACGCAACATTAGAAACTAACTTCTGTTAAAGGCAACTAACGATTGATATGCAATAACGTCTTATTAATTGCTATTTGAACCAGTTGACCACAAGATACGCGTAAGCAAAACAGTCGAGAAGGCTGTCTTGCGCTAAGTTTCATTGATGACAAACTGAGTGAAAAGTTTGGAGAAGATGAACGATAAACTTTATACATATGTAATCTTCTGGGACGAGTATATCGACGATATCTTATACTGAACATAATATTAAGGGCAAATTCATCCAAGTTGTTCAAGATGAAACCGGCCGGTCACACTTACGATGTGTTCGTGTTCGCCAAATTCGTGGGGTTGTACGCGAAAAAATCTGAAAAATTGAAATTTTCTATTTCTTATTATTTGTTAGAATGCTAATATGCCTATTTGCGAATAATAAATTTTTTTATTTCAGATTGCTACGGGTATGTAGCAAAGGTCTGGTACAATATACTTACGTACATACATATTAGCAAATGACAACTCTGAAGAGCTGACAGCTGATATTGTAAAACAATTTGAAAAATAAGCAATGGGACATATGAGAAAGAAAGAGAGAGAAAAGAAACAGGAGAGAAACATATTAATTTTTGTTTATTTTGACGTTATTTAAAATCGAAGAAAAAGACAAGGCATTTCTTAAGTTCAGATGATTTACATATTTAGTTTTGGCTCAAGCAAATGATCGATTTAAATTGGTGTTAAACTAGTTGAGTTTAATACAGGCTTTTATGGCTAAAGTAAGCGTCTTTTTATGTCTATAGTGGACAAAAAGAATACTTTTGGTTAAAGTTAACTTAAGAACTCCAACTGTATACCTTTTTGATGAGTATATTTCTCTCCCACTGTCTTTATTAATGTCTTCTATTAATGGAAACATCTTATAAAGATATGAGAGACAAAGCTGTTATGCTGCATTAAAGAATGTATGTAGATTAAAAAAGATAAATAAATGAAAGATATCGTATTGCATATAAATTTTATATGTGTACTTGGCCAACTGAAACACTATAATTGGTCAAATTGTCATACACGACAATGCACTCCATGTCCACTGTCGATTAGGTTTTCTAATCGGTAGTTGAAAGAAAATTGACGTTTAAGGTGAAATAAGCGATGACAGTCTTATAAGAGTTCGTACCGAAGCTGCCACTGTTCATAATTAATTATTGTTGCCATTTGCTACTACTTTAACAAAACTCGCGTCCCATTCTAATACTCTTTCTCGTAACATCTTGAACTTTACTGGACACATCCGCTTAAAAAAAGGAACACTACGGCTTTAACACGCAACATACCAGATCAACCTTTTTGAAAAAATTTTTGTGCTTAACACGACATTGATCTATTATTAATTACTATCACTAACTTTATGTCCGACACTGTTTGGGCCTAACAATTATAATATCTATACTTAAAATTTGAATACTTATTTGTAGTTCAGTTTTGAGGATACAATAAATAAATATTGGCGTGAAAAAATTGCTACTACTTTATGCGTAATTATTTTTAAAATTAGGCTAACAATTCATAGCTACTAACTGTTCGGAATATAACTTAATAAAAATAATTAAGTTTTATTGGAAATAGCTCGTTCAATGAAAAAAATTATATATATATTTCTCGTTGAAAGAAATATTTATCTACTCTGGCAAGCATCGATGTATTTTCGAAGAATTAAAACAGCTGACAACTAAAATGTAAAAGCCAAATTATAACATTTCTTGCAATAGAAAGTGTCTTCAATATATTCATAATTTTATAAATTCTTTGGTGGAAAATTGTCTGTTATACTATAAAAATCAATGAAGAACATTTCATACCATTCATTTAATTAATTTATTGCGAAATTCAAAATAAAATGAATGAAAAAGTAACCAAGTGATTCTAAATCAGCAGCCGTTTTCAAATCACAAACATTTAAAAACTTTGGTGTGCAGAACACCCTTCTTGTGATTTCAAATCACTTTCACAAAAATTGATTTCCAGATGATGCCTGTCTATTATCTTTTTGTTGGCAAAATTACTTAAGCTTAGATGTGGTAAGCACATTGTGTTATAAATATGTATGTATGTTAAATATGAATGGAAGAGAATTAGTTCAAATCCCGGCAACAATAAAAATAAAAAATTTACTTAATTAATGAAATAAAGAGTGAAGTGTTAAAAAAATATTTATTATTTATTTATCTTATAATTAAAATTACAAGATAAAGATATAAAGAGCAATAAATGTTCAAAAAACATATTAATATTTTCTGTAGGATTTGCTATTATTCGCCATGAAATCACTTATTGCGTTTGACCATTTGCGTTCTTAAAAAAAGAAATATTTTCATGTTCTTCATTCAACATTTTGTTAAGTGCAATTATAAAAAATTGTGCAACGTCACTGTACTTCCACGAAATCAGAATTTCTATTAATTTAATTCTCTTTGTTGATATATAAAAAAAATCCACAAACAAATATTCCTAATCGTGAGTCGCACAAGAAACTTTGTGTCATATTTTATAGGACACAAAGTTTAAAAATGGGTTTAAAAAATTAAATTTAAAGAAATTGTAAATTTTAAAAATGAAACGTAAGAGTACCGTGTTTTATTGGCTTCGCAAGATTTCAACTAAGCGTCCAAATTACGAAAAACAATATGTTTATACTAGTGCGAAAGGACATTAATATCAATTGATGTCTTCGACATCACTTAGTTCGTTCTGACTAATTTTTTGTGATAGTAACAAGACAGTGTGGTGGTTTGCCTGAGAAGTTTTTCCATGAATAACCCTATTCTAATTACACGGTTATAACTTGAAGTAAATGCAATTTTAAAAACTTTGTTTTCTAATTCATGAATACATGATAAATGTGGCTTGCATTTCACACAAGAATGTATGACAGAGAGTTACATATAATAATGTCTTCTAAAATTACTTTTACCACAAAGAGAAAATATTATATTCCAAAATTATTAAATTCATTCAACCAAAGCCCGGTCCAGCTCTAAAAACAAGATGTGACCAATTCCACAATTAAATTTATTGCCTAAGGACAGAAAAATTTTTATTTGCCCTGGATGAAGGAAGTTCTGTTTGAGATTTGAGTTTTTCTAAATTGAAGTTATTATGCGATTCACTCCCCAATCGATCAAACACACACTCTTAATAGTGAAGAGGTTCTTCAGTTATAAGAAAATATTAATTAATCATTTTAAGTGCGAGTATAACGCATATGTACATATATATTTTTGCATTATACTATGTATCTTACAAGGCATACCCAGTGCGCTTGGCTACCCCGATCGTCATAAAATATATCAAACATTTAAAACTTATAAACAAGTATACGGAAGACTTCAATTCCAACATTCTCGTGCTCCTTTACACACTTTAGTTTCCCAAACATACGTTCGAAATACCATGTTCGCCATGATGTTGTCTGCCATGCAGAAGAAAACTGACAGATACTTAAGCAAGTCAGACTAGACAGCGAAAACACTTACGAAAAAGTAATGATTTGTCTGAATATGAGCATCAATACATATTGGCCATAAGAACATGAAAAAATTAATACCACTGCTCTGTCGAAGGTATCTTCATGTCTTGTCCAAGTCGATGACTTAGAGTAAATATTAGAGAGTTCTCTAGATATAGTATAATTAATAATTGGGGCCGTGCGTCTATTCCTCTAATACCACCATTATTTTGCTCGAATACAAACTTTATTCCCTTATGTGCACAGCCGGACACTCGCATAACATTTGCGATTGTGACTTTAACTCCCAAGAGAGTTGTTGTACAAATCACAATAGCAATAAGCTTGACGATTTCAGCTCGCTTGTGTATATTGAATTGAAGTGGCGTATTTTGATTAAACAAATCACTAAAGAGAAAATAAAATGTTTTGCAAATTAAATTTAATATGTTTTCTTTTTATTTTAACAAAAACTAGTAAAATTTTTAATACATGTATTATTCAAGAAATTAAATTGAGTTTTTCAACTGTTATACATACATATCTGTCAAAGAACTGGTGATTAAGTATAAACAGCTGATTAAATTGATATTCAAAAAATTTTGTAATCAAATAAAACACTTGCATATTTGTTAGTTTTGCCTTTTATAACATAGGAAATTAAATATATATGGACCTTTAATGTTAAAGCATTTAGAAATATGCCGCGAAAGTACATTTGGAGCAGATTAAGTCTGAACACATGTACTATATGATACAAAATATTTATCGATTACCTTCGATAAAAGCAACCTATCAGTTAAGACTAAATAAATCAAAAGACTAAATAAAATCAAAACATCACTAGAAAAAAGTTGCATTTGGACCACAAATTAAGCACTTAATATTCATATTTATAGTATTTAGCTTAATTTTCTATGAAATATCTATTGCTTCTTGATTGCAACTTCTCTAGCGCTATTACACAAGATGGGCAAAAGTAATATCATACTTTCAACAAGCTGCAATTTTGTTATAAATGAAAAAAAGAGCTCTGCTTTCATAAAATATTTATTTGAAAGTGTAAAATTTATCAAATTAATTGGAAAAAATTGTACCAATCATATGGTCACCTCGAAAGTTGATACATCATTGCACTGGTATTGCGGCATTTTGCAGAAAACATCTGACTCCAAATTGGCGATTTCTTCTTCAATGTCAGCTTTCAAGACTAGCACGGTTCGCGGTTCCTTGTGGTAAGTCCCAAAAGAAGAAGTCTGGTGCTGTTAAATCTGGCGATCTGGACAGCACTTCATATGTACAAGATGGGAGATCTCCCGACGTAGAAATTGCTACACCAAAATCTCCATTGCTCGATCTATGTGCTCGGTTGCTCCATCCTGTTAAGGTTTACCCACCATAGTATTTACGAATACGAATACTACGGTTTTGTATACTATTTATTGGTTATATTTATACTAATCTTTTTGTATTTATGTTTGAAATCTCATTTTGAGGACATTTTGTCTCTATACGTAACTGTCAAATAGCAAAGAATTTAGAACTAATGTTGTTACTGGGCTTGCACAACTGTTATTGAACACAGCTAAAATATGTGTTTAATGAATGATCCGAAAGTGTGGAAAATTGGTGCCACAGGAAATCCTGGACAACTATCAACTACGGCTGCAAAACTAGATCGATTCTGCAGAAAGACAATGCTGTGTGTCCGGTGGACCAGAAAGGCGTGGTGCACCACGAGCTCCTAAAACATGGTGCAACCGTTAATACAGATCGCTGCCGGCAACAAACGATCAATTTGAACCATGCATATATTGAAAAACGAATGGGCCACAAGACACGGCAAGTTAATTTTGCAATATATAAATATACATGGCAATCTCCGGATGGTATTATCCGCAATCAGACCAACCACTTTATTATAAGCAGGAAGAAGATGCGTGGATATCATGAATGGAAAGGAGGGATAATGATACCACTACCGAAAAACTGCGATCTAACGAAATTTAGGAACTGGAGAAGTATAACCCTTCTGAACACCATCCAGATGGATATCGCAATGATTATCTTAGAACGAATGAGACAAGGATGTACGCTATCACTTGTACTTTTCCTTTTAGTTCTGGACACAGTTCTTCAGCAGATATTGATGCACCAAATAGAACGCAATGCCACCTGAACCAGCGGCTGCGTTACCTTGACTATACGGACAACATTTGTATTCGTATGCTACATACACTGGACGGCATCCAACAAAAACTCGAAAGGCTGCAAGAGCTTGACATCACCAAAAACCAAGTCATTTGGAATTGCCATTGAAAACACAAATCCACTGCTTTTAAAAAGACATCGAGATATAATTAAAATTATCTATGCTGCTATCATAAGTAAAGATGGCGGCAGAGATGAAGATACAGCAAGCAGAGTAAACCACGCACGTAGTGCATATGCCACCCTGAGTAAAGTCTGGAACTCTTCCCAAAAGTCTCTACGAAAATGCACATGCATTGACCACGCGCTGCGTAAAGACATTTCCAACATAATAAAGGCAAGCTTATAATGGGATTCCCAAGGGGGACGAAGTGAGGGACGACAATGAATAACATGGAGAAGACCTGTAGAAACGGAACATTGACAACGAGGACACTCATGGTCATAAATCCGACATATGGCACAAGACAAAACTCGCTGGAGAGCCTGCGTAGTTTACTACGAGAAGACTATTATTTTGAGTTCAAAATAGAGATTTTTTATAAAAAATTATTACAAATTAATATTTTTTAATTTTCTAAAATACATAGTTGAATTAGGTGCAATTTTGAGATCCAAATAACTACAATTGCTTAATCTTAAATAATATTTTTGTATACAATATTGCTTTCAAATTGCAATTTTTTTTAGGGAATTTCATAGTTTTGTTCTATTTAAATTAAATTGATTATACGAGTATACAACAGCCTTATTGAAACGAGAGACAAGAATCTCTACTTTTTGCAAATAACCCTTTTACAAAAAGTTTCATATTGTAATATACACTAGATTCACAAGCTATAACTATTCATTTATGTTGTAATATACTACATTAAGTTTACTTCAATAATTAATCGCAAGACATAACAATTGTAACATAACAGCTGTAACATCATTAGATATAATATAATACGTTATAAGCAACTATGTAACAGGTGCAGCCAACACATGAATGTTAAAGTTCAGTATTCACCCATTCGTTCTGAAAGAAATTTTTGTTGTGAGACAATTTTAGTTTACTGAGAGTTTGCTCACAAAAGATTCACACGCATCGAACAAATGTTCTGCAGAAACAAAGCTACCACATGGAACAACTCTGTAAATGATGTGTGTTTCTTTTACAAGCAGGCAGCACAGTGGCAGATGATTGTAATTTGCTGTGTTCTAAATTAAACAAATTTTTATAAAATTTAAAATATACAAATGAATAAAAGTCGAGTGCATGTTCTAATAGCTATTTTGTTAAATAAATATAAAAAATTTACAAATATACTCTGATGTGGCAGCTCATTTCAATTTTGCATAAAAATTTATGTATCTGGCAGCACAGTTCAATTCGTTCGGGACGATAATTAAAATTAAGGTGAATTCACCCGTTCGTTCTGTACGTTCAGAACGATTTTTTTTATATGTAGTTTGACGTCTCTATTTTTGAGAGAGTGAGAGAAAGAGAGTAAATTTAATGCGGAACAATTTTTGCTTGAATTGGTTTAATTTTAATTATCATCCCGAACGAATTGAACTGTGCTGCCAGATACATACATTTTTTATGCAAAATTGAAATGAGCTGCCACATCATACTGTATGTACATATGTATGTATTATAATATACAAGTTTATTTGTCAATTTTTTATATTTATTAAACTCAATAGCTATTAGAGCATGCACTCGACTTAAATTCATTTAAATATTTTTTATTTTATAAAAATTTGCTTAATTTAGAACACAGCAAATTGCAATCATCTGCCACTGTGCTGCCTGCTTGTAAAAGTAACACACATCATTTAGAGAGTTGTTGCATATGGTAGCTTTGTTTCTACAGAACATTTGTTCGATCCGTGTGAATCTTTTGTGAGCAAACTCTCAGTAAACTAAAATTGCCTCTCAACGAAAATTTCCTGCAGAACGAACAGGTGAATTCACCTTAAAACCAATTCAAGCAAAAATTGTTCCCTCTCTCAAAAATAGAGACGTCAAACTACATATAAAAAAGGGTTCGGAACGTTGAGAACGAATGGGTGAATTCCAGTGTTGCCAGTGAAATTTCAATAAAGATACATTTTAGTTTCCAAAAAGATTTTCCCAAAGAGATAAATTTTGAAAAAAAAATTAAAATCCATGTTTAACGTTTAACATTTATTAACATAACATTCTTATTTCATATTTAATTTTTTTCATTAACCATCCATTGTACTCTTTTAAACAGCCATTTATCATTAAAATTGTACATTGTCTTTTTTGGAGAATGACCTGTAAATTATAATTTATTGGCATTTCAATAATTCCATATAGAAACATATGTACATATGTACATAAGTATGTACATAAAATTTGTTTAAAATGAAAAATTCACTCTCATTTTATTTATATGTACATAAATGAATAAAATATAATATTTGCAGTCAGCTGTTTTAGTTTTCTTCCTTTAGTTTCGGGGATTAAAATTGTTTTATTTTATAAAACTATTAAAACGAAACGTTTATATTAGCTATTAAGACCTAGATCAAAATTGAGCTTGGGAAACAAAATTAAAATTTATAAAACAATATTAAAACCTACATATATGGACTTATGGCATTCAGCTATGGGGCACAGCCAGCAACTCGAACATTGAGATATTACAAAGATACCAGTCTAAAACTTTGAGATCCATTATCAATGCTCCATGGTATGTATCAAATAAGACAATCCATAACGATCTGTATATACCGAAGGTTGTAGACGAAATTAAAAGATACAGCGAAAATTATTTGAAGAGGCTTAGTCATCATGTTAACCCACTAGCAATAGCTGTGCTCGACGATACTGTGGAAATAAGACGGCTTAAAAGACGTCATATCCTGGATTTGCCATACAGGAACTAATTAACTTATGTTTGTATTTATGCTTGTATATGTAAAATCGCTTCTATTGTAAATAATAATAATATTAACTTGATATTATGTGTACATATGTATACACTGTCACGTCTTAATAAATATATCGTAAGTTATCAATAGTCTGTTTTAAATGTATGCTGTTGTTCTCATTGGAGTTCAACAAATGTATTTACTTTACTCATTGTATCAGATTTACTTATTGTCCTTAAATGGATAGATTGTAAATAAAGTTATTATTAAAAAAATTTATAAAACTATTATACGGTCTGAAATTATTAACTGTAAAGATCGTTATTGTTTTCTTCTAAAATTTCATCTTAACAGATGTACATATGTATATACATAGGTACATATGTATATGTACACAAGAATAAGCAGATGACAGAAGAACTTAGAAAACCTAACAACAAAATACATGTAATTTTTCTATTTAGTTGTCACTGTTTTTTAGTATTCATAACGAAGTGATAACTTTAAAAAACTTTGTCAGGGACGGACAGCTTAATATTTTATTTCTGTACATTTTGCGTACAGATTCAAAAGATACGAAAAATGTCAGGATTATACATGGTACCTGAAGTCATGGAAAGATACGAAAAATGTATCTTTCGTATCCTAATGGCAACACTGGTGAATTCACCTTTACAATATGTTTCTTTAGAAAACAAACTTTTATGTTAAACATTCTCAATTGTCTCCATACAGGCTTTATGTCTTGTCATTCGAATTCTTCAACAAATTGCAAAAACTTTCACAGTATCAAAGCTGGATACAATATCTACGTTGATTTTATGTTGAGCTTAAAACTTTGAATTTAAAGATAAATTCCAACCAAAATTTAATAAGCAATATCTTTCATCTTCTGTTTAAAAAAAATATCCAGTCCTTAGCAAATTCAATTTCAAATATTTACTCTTTAAAGTTCTCAATAAGTTTTCAATATCATCACTTAAATGTTGTATTTCGATTTGAAACATTTTGCTTATATTATATATAAATCCGATATCTACATGTAATATTTATTCAACTCTAATGTATATTTACAAAAGCAATGCATAGTTAAAAATTTTATTATTATTATTATATTTTTTAATTTCAAAGTTTTTTTCTAAAGTATCAAATAAATTTAGGTTAAAAAATCGTTAGTGTGCTCCAAATAGTCAAATCCGACAAACGAACAACGTAAACATTAGATCTTTGAGAATCAAAAAATCTCATAAAACATCAGGGTTACAAATTTTATAAGATATTTTTTAAATAAAAGTGTCTGTTAAAAAGATATTCAACTTTCATCTCGAGCAATTTTCCCACATGTGGACTTCTTCATGCAACTATTCATCTTTCCTCCAATTTTTCTAAACTTCAGCATTTTGTTATTCTTTAATCTCTTGAATAATAAAATATTTTCTACACATACACATGGATGTACATATATTTATATACTTACATATGTATGTATATTTATGTACAGTGAAGGACTAAAGTCTACATGCAACCACAATTTTGTTAATTTTTCTAAAACAATTTATTAACTGGAAAAGCTAAATATACAGTTTTGTTCTACTTTTGATATCATTCGCAAAAATAAAAAAAATGATATGACAAAAGTCTACATGCAGCCAAAACAAACAAATGAAACAATGATAAAGTAGCTGGAAAGTACCATTATTTAAAATTTTTGGTATATGTACATATGTACATTTCATAGTAGTTATTATATGTAATATTTTAGTTCATGTTTTGATAATTTGCTGATCAAATGTGGAAAAAACCCATCTAAAAAAGAAATATCGACTGAAACTGAAACGTGCGCTGAAATTGCCAAAATATTAAATTTAAGCAGCGCAACAGTGCAAATAACTATTGAGAAGTATAATAAAACTGGTTCCTGTGATAGCAAAGAGCGAACAGGTAGGCCAAAGAAGCTTTTTAGGAGATATATTACTTCTATTATAAAGGAAGTGAACAAAAATCCCCGAACTAGTGGCCCAAAATTAGCCGATCATATTTCCCTTGTCTCCAATAACAGTGTCCATCCAAGAACTATCAAAAGGCCAGACACAATCGAAATGCAGGAATTTATAGTGCTTTTATTGACTATAGTAGTCAACAAACAGGGAGGTGTTGATTTTAGAGAGTACTGGGATCCAATATTTGGAAATCCGATATTTCGCGCCACAATGGGAAAAAATTGATTTGCTTATTTACTAAGATTCTTGAGGTCCGATGATAAAAATACCAGATCTCTTAGAAAGTCAAAAGACAAACTTGCACCTATTAGAGAACTGTGGGAATGTGTAACTGTCTATTTCACGATGTCGAACGACATCGTTCGCTTTCATAAATACGTTTGGAACAGCAACAAATTTTAAAATGTTGTTTTTGGTTTGAATGTATTTATGCAACATCGACATCGTGAAACAGGCAGTTAATCTAAACTTGAAAAATTTTTATTTGCCTGGAGAAAATCTAACAATTGATGAGCAGCTAGTACCTTTTCGAGGACGAGTGTCATTCAAACAGTATCTACCCAGCAAACCTGACAAGTACGGTATGAAAATTTGGTCGATCTGTGATAGCAAAACCAGTTACCCTCTGTTTGGTATACCATATCTTGGAAAAGAAGGACCAAATAGAGCGGCAACTTTGGCATACAATGTAGTCAACCAACTACGTGAGCCATACTTCCGTACCAACAGAAATGTTACCTTTGACAATTATTTTACAAGCCTTGAAGTTGCAAAACACTTGGCACAAAATGGTCTCACAGTAGTTGGAACCATAAGAAAAAACAAGGCTTGCATACCACCACTTTTTCAACCCAACCGAAATCGCGACATCGAATCTAACGTCTTTGGTTTTTCTAATAATATGACTTTAGTGTCGTATGTACCGAAGAGAAATCGTTCTGTTATTTTTTTGTCTTCGATGCATCACAGTAAAAAAATAGACGTTAGCAATAAAAATAAATCTGAAATAAATTTATACTATAACTGCACCAAGGGCGGTGTTGATACCCTTGATCAAATGGTTCATGAGTATACAGTTCGACGCAAAACAAATAGATGGCCTGTTGCATTTTTTCAAAATGTAGTAGATGTTATGGGGAGTCGCATCACTTGTAATACGGAAAAACATATATCCTACTTGGAACCAACATAAAAACTTTTTTTGCGAGAAGTAGCACTTGAGTTGGTAACGCCTCATATACGAAGACGGAACACGAAAGGACTAACGAGTTATCACTTAGCAGCCATCAAAGATGTGCTATCATCTGATCCTGCCATTGATCAAGCATCTGAACCTGATTCGAAAAGAAAGAAGAGTTGTCACATTTGCCCCTAAAAAATACCTAGAACTTTCAAGCAGTGCTGCGAGAAATGCAAACGGAATGTCTGTTCAGAACAATCTATAAAAAATATTATTTGTAATGTTTATTTAAAAAATAAGTAATTAAAGTTAAATAAATAAAATACGTAAGTAAATAATATCAATAAAATATTTCTCTAATGTATACTTTCATTGTTTTTCTTTAAGTGTCATTAATTTCTTTAATGAGTCCGTTGGACACTACTGGTCAGTTACGTTACAAAAGCATACTGGGTAGTTAAGGGTTAAATAGTATTAGTAGCCTTTTAAGACTGAATTGTATGTATGTACACTTTTGTCATACCATATTTTTGTTATTTTGTGGGTTTTCTTTTGTTAAAGGGCAAATTAATTAATTCAACTTTTATTTTTTTATGAATAAAGATGATTTTTTAAAAAAACTGTATCATTAATTGTTCTTGTAACTAAGTGGTTTTTTCAGAATAGCAGTATATGGGACCGCATGTAGACTTTAGTCCTTCACTGTATATAAAACATGCGTATGCATTTTATTTACACATATTACATTTATTCTTTCATATTAAAATTTCTTTTATGAAACATTTTTTAATTTCATAAATTTTTTTAATTTATTTTTCCGTTTTCACTAATAATTGCTATTTTAAAACAATTACACCGATCCAACTTTACACACCTCACGCACCTTCAAACACTTTGTAATGAATTTTTCCAATAAATTAAATTAACTCCTCTTCATTTTACATTTTCTTCAATTTGTTTATACAAGAAAACAACAAAAGAGAACATTTAAAATTTAACCCAAATTATTTAATAGAGTAGATCAATAATATTAGTTTCGTTTTCTCAGAATTAAATAAATATCAAGTGGTGTTGGAAAGAATTACTCAACAGCCTTAAGTATAATTGTGCGTGATGTTGCATTGTAATTAGTGTACGAGTAAACATTGTAACTTGATAAAAAAGGTTAAAGTTTGGATTCAAATATACAATTGCAAAAAGTAAATAAATTAAACAACAGGTGCAAGTAAATAAATATTATTATTTATTCGAGTAAGAGGGCGATTGCAATAATATATGCCGTACACGGCGGAACCAAGTAAATAAGAACACTTTATATACATACATATATTATTAAAATGTTACAAAACGTATTATAGAAATATTTATTGACCTTTTGGTCTACTTCAAAGGGCAATGTTCCTTATATTTCACTTTGAAGAGGTTGTTTTTGCTTTAACAACAAATGACTGATATGTTTTTTTAAGACCGTTTCGGTGTCCCGTTGCGCTTGAAGTCGACTGCAGTTGGGGGTGTTATTGTTTTTACCAGGGATGTGTAAAGTAGAAGTTTTTTTTTCACTGAGGTGAACAATTGTTGAAGGAATAATTTAATATTCGTAAGAAGTGTTTGTGTAAATCGTATACACAATTCAAAGATACGAAATAAAAACGTAATTAGGTGCTTTGCAAAGTACAAACGAAAGCATTTTGCGACATTTCAATAAGTTAAGTTGATGGGATCTTAATTTAAATTTAAATTGATCTTTGTTTAAATCCATGAAAACTATCTGAATTTTCACCAGTTTCAGATTACAATTTTCATTGTTTTTTAGGAAACTTTAGCGATAACGTTTGCCCACAGCTTATCAACAAGTTTATGTTTTACAAAGTAAAGTAGAGTTTCTATGTTGTATGTATATGGCAAAAATTAGTAAAGATTTAAAATATTTCTTTAAGGAGACACTATGAATGTTCCGAATAGAATATGGTGAAAATACTACATAACAAACTTCTATCTGCATGCGGCTAGCGAAAAGAAAATGACTACAACACACATACATATGTATGTACTCGTCGCACTCTAGCTTAAGATCATGAAAATAAAAGAAAAACCAATAAAGTAAAAAGAGCCGTCAGTCGAGAAGCAAGAGAAGCGAATCAACGTCTTTGAACCAAGCGGTCATCTCCTACAATATATATATATATATATATATATATATATATATATATATATATATATATATATATATATATATATATATATATATATATATATATATATATATATATATATATATATATATATATATATATATATATATATATATATATATATATATATATCTCAAGATCTCATGAGATATAGCATATATTACCCATCCAATTTTAAAGATCAGTAGATTATTTTTTAATTTTTAATTTAAAGTTTTTCTCAGGTTAAAGGAGGTAAAAATGCAACCTCCTATGGAGCATACTAACTTTGAGGACTCTTATTCCACAGTTAGTCAGCTGATATACGATAACTAAGTACCAATTGGTATGGGAAGTCCTACTTCGATGTTATTAGTCAGCAAAATGCAAGATTTTTAAATACTACTTTGCATAGAAGACACCCTTTCCGCTGTTCCTATAACACGTTGGTTAAGATGGGACCAATGTAAAGTGTTTTGTATATTTATAGCACCACCATAAATTCTGGACTTCTTAAAAATCAAATGTTCCTTAGCAACAATTCAACATATGAAAATGGGTGGAAAAACAGCACTAAAATTTTAGAACTTTTGTTGTAAATTTTTCTTTAGAATAAAAATGAGCATTTTTACCTCTTGCATAATTACTCCTATAGCACCATTTTCAGATGTATAAAATATGAGTTATTTTAAAAAAATTGCACAACTAAAACGTAGTAATTCCTCCTTTGGAAGTGATGAAATGAAATATCCAACTTTTTGAACTTCTATGAATATTATCCAATGTCTCTTCTTTTCAATTATATTTGTAATCAACTCTTCAACACTGGAGAAATGGCTGTTATTGGCATATTCTCATCGGACATGAATTGCCCAAACGTTTTCAATGATTTTTGTGTCAGGATAGAAAGCTGACCACAATAGAATTTCAATAGACTGGCCATGAAAAAGTGTTTTTTTATGATTCTACCTCAAGAAGAGCTCCAAGTTACTGTTAGGAACAGTATGTATCCTGTGCTATTCATTCAAGTAAGTGGAGACTGAAGCTGTATTTAAGCAGTTGCAGAAATTTCTTTGGACAAAATACTTTGACTCCTTTTTAGATCTCGGGAGTAGTATATAAAGCCAATATGGTTCCAGTAAGTTGCAATTTTATTTCATCGGGAAACATAAAATTAAGATAAAATCTTTGATATTTCCTAATGATAATGCTAACAAAATTTTCTTACATTGTCCCAATTGCTATTCATGTAGAGTCTTGTAAACTCGTACTTTTCGTTTTTGCGGTGAGGAAGTCAAGGGGGAAACTTTTAATTTTGTTCTTTAATGGTTAGGAAACGTTGAAGGATCGGTTAAGAAGTTGATAAATGTTGCAGCAACTTTGTGATGTATTTTTTAAACAGTTTTAAAATTTTTTGCTGATAATTTTAGTCAGCTGGGTTCGGAGTCGAAATTGAATATATTGTTTCATCATGACATATTTAACAGTCAAGGCGGTTACCATCTCAACCACATCAGGTTTTAAAATAGTGACGGCACTAAGTTAACACTCGCGTATGTGAGAGCAAATATGTTTGCAAGAGACTCATTAAAAAGAGCTTCTAAAGCAGTTATGAAACTTCAGAGAAATTGATGCAGAAAAATTGCAATATAATATGATTATAATATTAAATTCTTTAATGCCATTTTGTTTCACTAAAAACCTACAATTAATGCATTAAGGAAGTATTCTTAAGTTTCGGTAGAAAAAAATTCATTAAATATTACAATATTTTTGTTGCATATTTTAAAATTCATTGATGAATTTTGTATAAGATTCGACGCAATCCAAGTGAGGCCCTAATCGACATTTGGTTCAGCATGCGGCTGACCCATCGTACTATCACAGATCAGCTCCTCTAGTAGAGAGTGCTGTTTCCATAGCGAGGAAGTTCGCATTGTCGAAGGCACCCTCAATGTCCATAAATGCACACAGGGCTATTTCCTTCGATTCCATGGCCTTTTTAATATCCTGAACAATATTGTGCAGTGCCGTGGTAGTTGATTTGCCCTTCTGGTAGGCAAATTGAAGCCTATGCAGAGGTCTCATGGAAAGTACCTCCATCCTGAGGTATTGGTCCAATAGTTTTTCAATCGTCTTCAACATAAAAGATGATAGACTAATTGGTCTGTAGGAAGTGGTCTTAAGTTTCGGTAGAAAAAAAAATCTTGAAATATTACAATATTTTTGTTGCATATTTTAAAATTCATTGATGAATTAAATATTAATGAATTAATATTAATGAATTAATTGTAAATAAAGAAGAAATCGCTTGCCCATATATGTAAGTATGTGTATGGAATGTATGTATAAATATGTACGTAATATTTCGTGTTACACACTCAAGTAACCCTTTTTTTTGTAATGAAAAGCTCAAATTACCCATCACTAACTTACACCAGTCTTGCCATTGTTATTTATTCCTTACCAACTATACACATGCTTTTTAATTTGCTTATTTTGTTTTTTACTTATGGCAAACTTGTTTGGTTTGTTACTATAAGTATGTATATTTATTAATTTTTGCTACAAGCAAAAAAATTAAAAAGCATGTGTATAGTTGGTAAGGAATAAATAACAATGGCAAGACTGGTGTAAGTTAGTGATGGGTAATTTGAGCTTTTCATTACAAAAAAAAAAAGCTTTCACAAATTGTGATACGATGAATCAAAACAATTCACGTATTCTATTTACAGTGAAAAATTTGTATAAATAGCTGAAATATACATCAACTGACACCACAGAAGTGGACCAAACACAAGAACGCTGATGATGAAAGTGTAGCGGCTTTCTAAAACAGCATGTTGTTCCGTTCTGCTAGTGTTTGTCAGAATAATTTACACATGTGTCTTTGTTGTAATTTGTTTTTTGATAACTATCACATGTAATTTGGCTTATAAAATACGATTGAACTAAGTAGCCTATTTAAAAATTTAAATATTTTAATTTCAATTACTTATTATTTAAATTTTCTCCCCAGCTAATCGTTTTAGCAAATAATGGGTCTCATGCATAAAAACGAGTAAAAGAGCTGAGTTGAGGCATGTAAGCAATTGCTCGTAAGTCGAGTTCAATCAAACAGTAACAGCTTTTGCTCAATTTGGTATGCATAAAAATGAGTTCAAACCCACGGCAATTACTTGAGCAAAGGGAGATCAAACGTCTAATTGTTATTGAAGTGCAAACATGTCGTCAAGAGAAAGTGAAATAGAAGTAGAATCAAATAATAATAACAAAATAGAAACTGACGACATTTTTAAATTTTTAGTAGAAAAACTAAAACAAAATAAATATTTACTAGAAAAGCGTCAATTTCTTGCTGTTTGTTGTTTGATGTCATTTCCTAATTGCCACACAACATTATTGTGGTAATCGTCATTGATAGGGATATAATCGTTTTTTGTTATGCTAAATGAAACAACTGGCTATTACGTGGGGCACTAACTCTGTCGATACACGAATTTTGTATTGAAGTATCGAAAATCTTTGCTTCAATTGCCCAAAACACCGTTCTATAATGACACATTCCCTTGTAAAGACTTTGTTGAATGTTTTTTTTTATGTCAGTTGTTGGGTTCCGGAATGGTGTCATTAGCCATTGGCATATTACATAGCCCGCATCCCCGAGAAGTAATTCATCATTTGTTGCATTTTCATTATTCTACATACCTCGCTGTTGCGTAAGATGCGTGAGTCATGAACTGAAACAGGCCAGGATATGTCAACGCTTGTAAAGAATTATTTTCCATCACAAGTTGCCTGGATATTTATAGAGTGGAAGCCTTTTCTACAAATATACTCATCGCCTTGATTTGTGGGTTTTTTAATTTTTATATGAGTACAATCAATCATTCCAATTGCAAATGGAAAGCAATAATTTGCTTCTCATTTCATTTGAGCATCTTTTATT
The DNA here is from genome assembly GCA_963681545.1 of Germaria angustata. Taxonomy (NCBI): domain Eukaryota; kingdom Metazoa; phylum Arthropoda; class Insecta; order Diptera; family Tachinidae; genus Germaria; species Germaria angustata. The sequence continues at coordinate 32,520,320 of OY812999.1, forward strand.
CCATCTGCATCTTTCGGGAATTTTATCCACCCGCTTGCTTTGGCAGATATAAGTTTCGCAACTTCCGCAATAGTTCGCGACATAGTTGATTGATGGACTCCAATATCTGTGGATATACCATTTTGGAATCCAGGATCTGCACAAAATCTTAAATACAGTCAAATTTTATCAATGTTGCTGAGGGCACCACCACGTGTTTTTTCTGACTCTTCAAAAAAATAATTAACCAACCAGGAGATGCTACTATCATCAAAATTATTTATTTATCATTTTATTATTAACTAGCTGACCCGGGCAAACGTTGTTTTGCCTTCAAATTTTATTTTCACTGCAAGTCTGGTTTCGTTGCAAAGTCATGGTGGATTGATATTTCGAAGAAGTATGAAAGGTGCACTAAATCGACATAGCAGTTATTGTTCAAATATCGGCTAAGTAACGCCACTACACGCTGATTAAGAGCCCAACGCCTTCAGCGAAACACAGCATAGGCTTATCGAGCTAATCTCTATCGGGCAAAACACAAAAAAACTAAATATTGGGCCACCTGTCGTACGAACTTCAAACTACACAGAAACACTCCTCACGGCCCATAGAGCATGCATATAAAATTTGGTCAAAATCGGTCCAGTAGTTCTTGAGTTTAGCGATCACGAACATACACGTAATTTTTATATATGTAGAGATTATATAAAAAAGAAATTAATAATTGAGAATACCTGTATAATTTTTTATCCTCACTTGCTAAATTTGTTTTACGCTGTTGAAAACATTTTGTATTTCTTTGTGGCACAAAATATTCAGCCAAAATTCCTTTTTAGTGTACGCGAGTCAACTATAAGGCAGGGTCAACAAAATTTGAGCAAGAGCTCACAAAAAAAAGCAAAAGCTTGTTTTTATGCATACGAAAATGAGCACAAGCTCATCTAACTTAGTTCAAACTGAGCAAGACGAGATCAAACGTGGGCAGTGAGTAAAAGCAAATACATGAAATTTTATTATGCATGCGACAAGCACCTTTTACTCAAAAAATCGAGCCTGAGCTCAAGCTCACGTTTTATGCATGAGACCCATTGTTTCAAACTTTCAGAGGTTTGAGAACATTCAACCTCTTATGCTTATGCGAAATAAATCAAATACAATATGAGAATTCTCATATTATTTTACCGATTTGGCTTAGCCACAACAAACAAACAAACAATAAATTAAGAGTTCTCACATTGCATTTGCTTTTTATATATGAAATACTTTCAAACAAATTTACTCATAATTAGTTTTATTTTCATCTCCCAAATTTCTCAAAAAGAAATGTTAAAGAATAGACATAAAAATATTCTTCTGCAACATAATCTGTGATAATAGTTAAATTTATTGCTATTGAGAAATATCTTCAGATAATTTTGGCTAAATAGCATAATACAAACAAAAAAATCAGTATGAATGTGTATGTGTGTGTGTGAGTTTTTTTTTTGGTGCCGAAGTTTCCAAAAATCTTAAAAGGACCAAATTACCCGATATTTTAGAGATATTATTATCAAGTGATAATCTTTGCGTATAACTTTCATTTGTTTACTGGGAAAGACGGAAAAAATCTCACATACTTAATATTCAATAAAATTTTTATTGCTACCAATTTAAAACGTGTTGAATAACGCTCACGAATAGCAGCCAAAAAAAATATAAAAGAAGCAAAGAAATGAACGCACACACATACACTCACTCTCGGGATTATATGTATGTATGTATGTATATTAATATACATAAACCTTTTTCAAAAGATAGCGAAAGCATGGCTTCGATATTTAAACAAAAACATAATAATAATAAGAAAAGAGCAGAGGGCCAGGCCAACTGATTGATAAATACAAGCAAGAAAATCAAAGTGCACTTTTTGGAGAAACAAAAACTGACCCAACCAATAAAAATACGTACATACATACATACTTATGTATATGTATGTACCCGTACATATGTATGTACTATAAGTAAATAAATGACAAAAAAATATTGTATTTTATAACACGCGTTATAAAATTTGAAACGGAAAGTTATTTCTCTTGCAAATGGAAGAAGACATGGGACGATTAAAATTGTTTTGCTGTTTTCATTAACGACACTTCACTTGAAAGCGTCAAACAGTTGGTTTGGGCCCGAAAACGAATTTCTTTTTCGAGAATAAAATTAAAGGCGATTTGTGCCATAAAATATACACTCAGACACGCTGGCAGATCAGTAATTAAATAAACATTTTTATCATTTTTTATCTCATTGAAACAATTAATACGTAACAATTTATTTGCCAAAGGGCGGTTTACATGTACTCGTACGTACTGGTAACTTATGAATTTTGTAAGAAGAACATCATGGAATTTAAATTATTTTAGTTGAAGTTTGAATGTAACTTGTGGTTTTGTTTTATGTAAACGTTAAGAAATGTTTAAGTTTACAAAGCCTTTGGTTGTAAACATATGTTTGTGTTTTTTGTTAATAAATATATTTATAAATCAAACAAATACCCAATTTATTGATGAAGATGAGGACGACAGCAACGAAGATGAAACGGAAGAAGAAAGAGCGGAACGCAAAAGTATTACGGAGGATTCCTATTTATCAGTGGTGAGTAAACAGAATAAAAATTATTATAATAGCATTTTTGCGACAACAATAAATGTTAAGATCTAAATGACAACTCATTATTATTTGAAAATTTTTAAACGTATTTGCATAATGACCACTAGATTGCTACAAATATCTTGCAAAACTGATATGTGTATATGGTTCCATTGAAAACAAATATTTTTATTTATTTTGCACTTCATTCTTTTGTAATTGAAACAATGTGTACACATTTTTAACTGACTTAAAAAATGGAGAAGGATTTCAATTTGAGTGTATTTTTTTTTTAATTTTTGTACATGGACATTTTCAATTCCAGGTAAATTTTAAACTAGAAAAAGAAGAAAACTATTTATTTTTCGATAGTAATGCGTGCTTCTATAAAAAATAAATTATAAAATGCTTTAATTTTGTGATGCTTAGAACAGAGAGATTCGCAGACGATAGTTTGTGTTTTTGGTTGATGAATATTTCATTATATAAATGAATATTTCATTATATGATCTTAATGGTTTGTTTTTCAAGAATACGAGACAGTAAAGCAAATATTAATTGATATATTCACTTATAATATATTTTTAAGCAATGAATTCATTCATTAAAAAACTTAAGAAGATCATGTACGCAATGAATTTTTTCACTGTATTGATGAAAAGAGTCATGAATATGGTGAAGAATATTAACGAGACCATTCTGTGGTCTCACCCAAGTGTTATTTTTACATCATGCCTTAGCCGGCATGATAAACATACAATTCTACATAAGAAGCGTTTTTATGAACTACATTTGCACCAAGTTCTATGGCTACTACAAAATATGATTTTCTTCTAAACTTGTGATACCTCTTCAAACGACTTAATGATGCTGATATAAAAAATATCACAAAAAATATCACGTTGATATGCTTTCATTTTTATAAATAATTTTTACATTTGGTAAAATAGAAAAACTTTTTAAAATATTATCTTAAGGAAATATTTCATATTTTAATATTAAAGGAACCTTTTATATAATAACCTTTTATATATAAACAAAACAACTGATCATTTCCTTCCGGTCCGAACTTATCCAAAAAAAGGTTCGAGACTATGGGCAAGAAATGAAATTATTCTTTGATATGTTGTCCTATGTTTTCAATTGTTATTGGTTCGGATCGATTTCGCAAGAGATCGTGCAGCTTTGGTTAGATTTTATCGACTTCGACCTTGAAAGTGTCTACTGCCGATAATGACAGGTAAGAAAACTACTCCCACACAAACCAATGATGGCAGTGTGCATAACAGATCACAATCCAAAAAAAAAAAACGAATACAAAAAAGGAATGAAGTCCAACATTGACATGAAGGTAACTAAATACATACATACGTACTACCAAGGCCCATTTAAAAAATCTATGCAAACGAACTGTCTACGTGAAAGCCGACAATGTAATTGTCAAACAAGTTATACAAAGTTTAAAAAAAAATTTATATACTCGTATAGAGTTCGACTATCATCTTAATTATCACTTTGGAATAATCATTTACTATCAAAGCCAATTCATTACAGGTAGAATTAACAACGCAACTCAATGTCAAACTTTTAGACTTCTACTTTTGACATTAAATAACGAGAAGGCCGTATTTGTTATACTGATGAGTATATCTGGTACGAATTCGCCTTGTTTGAAATATAATTCGTTGATGGTATTTCAGTGGCTCCACTAATTTCAGGCAATTCGTTTTCTTATTACGTTTTTTTGATAGTTTCTGCAACCGAGTAGTTCATAATTTAAAAAAAAAATTAAGAAATCTATAGTGTCGTTGTCGTAAGAAAATATTAAAAATGTTAGCGACTACGACAACTATCGACACACATAATGAGGCTCAGTATTCAAAGCTCAAGCGATTACCCCAAATTGCTTGGAGCATATTCAGCACTGTGTTCATTTACCCGAATTTCAGAAATTACTAAAAATTCAGAAATTACTAAAGATTCATTACATTAAAATCAAAAGATCACTTGTAAATTCCAAAAAAGAACTTTTTATATCTTCTTAACAGCGAAGCTATAAAATCATCGATTGTTTGTTTGTTTCCAATATTGGATTTAGTCAAGGAACTCCTTCAAATACCAGTATATCCAGCTGACATAGAGAAAACATCAATTATCACGACTTTTGGTCTATTTGAACATGTTGGCTTACTTAACTCATCTCAAAACATTCTAATTATTAATCCAAGTAAATTTTTCTTAGGATCATCACAGTTAGACATATTTGTGTGGAACTAAACCTATTCAATCTGAAATTCAAGAAAAATTTTTTAGCTTTTTAAGCCCATTCCATGGAACAACTTTGTCGATTGTTTGCAATAACCAACTAATAGGGAAGATCTATGATATATGCCGCCCAATACCAAACAAAATTGAATGAACTATTCAAAGGTTGTCGAAAGAAAGGCTATTGAATTTTATTGCAGAACTCTTGAAATAGAAAAGGGTTTGAAGCTCTCCACAAAACACGTCATCAGCACATAATATCTCAATTCACCACAGATATATACACCCATATGATATGTAGCCGGCTCCTAGAATCATTTGTCGGAATCATCTGAGTATGAATCAATCGATTACAGCAACATGGCAATTCAATAAAGTGAAGATGAAGAATTCAAGTAAATCCTTACTGGTCCGTAATCTACTCAATTAAAGCTTAACAACTGATTGGGCGGCAGTGGGTTAAACAATGTGAGCAGCGCGAGAGATCAAAAATTTAACGCCACGTAAAATCACCGATATTAGGCCAACTCGATAATTTTGAATTGCGCAAGCATTAATTTAGCTTGCAGAAGATGGGGAAACATGTATTCCTCTCTCTATCTTTTTCCCAGGTGAATTAAAACTTGCGCAAGTAAAATTGCCTGGTAAAAAACACGTATAACTAACAAATTTTAATGCTGTCCGCAACATTTACGAAAGAGCAACGAGGCCTTAAGACAAATGATGTCAACGCATTATCTAAATTGTGAGATAGTTAATATCGTAATAAAGATCAGTATGTATTGTGTTGTTATATTAAAATCGCTCAGTTAGCAAAAGTATTTACATATGTATTCTTATTGATGTCAGCATGTAAATAAATGGAAACAGTGGTGTGATCAGTGTTGTCATATAAATACATTTTTTATAAATTCTTTAATTTATGGAATAAAAATTTTTTTAACCAAAAAAACTTTCTTTTAATTGATCACTAAAAAAGAAAACATTAGAACTGTACATATTTATATTTAGTTTAAAATTTGAAACCAAACATAAATAATATACTACATAAACTGTCTACCTACATGTGTGTATGTATGGAAATACATATATATGACTGCTTATGTACATGTATTAAGTATGAAAAAAAATTAAATTTAACACTTTGATATTAACTTAGATACTGATACTGAACTTAAAATCAAAATCCATATAATTATATAATACGAAAAAGTAATATATTGTTAATAAAGTAAAAGTTGTAACCAAATTATCTTATTAAACTTCAAGGTCATTTCTTTTAATGCAACAAAGTTGTATAAATAACTGAAGAAAATACCAAATTAAGTTGGTATTTCTGATTCATATCTTGATTTCTTTTTTATTTATAAACAATTTGTTGAAATATTCGCTCAATCGACGCTTCACATCCGTCACATCGTCTTGTTGATACATCGTTTAGTTACTTTCATAACACTTTGTACACGAATACATTGCATCCCTGACCCAATCAATGCTACTGCAGTCACCAGGAGAGATTCAGCAAATAAATGTCGTTACCAAGTCTAAAATTAATTTGAGAAGACGATTTGAGTGATACACAGAAGCGTTTGCAGAATTTGATAGTTGGAAACATGTTACAATGCAAATCCTCAGACAGCAATTATGTTGGTATATTGCGATATTTATACATAATATTTCAAAGAAATAAAGCAAAACAAAATAAAACCAACGACGAGCTTATATATCGCGCCTCACCTCCAAAAAACCATAACCGTAACCGTCATGACTTTCTATTTTCAGTTTCTTATCGCAATAGAAAATTCATCATCATTGAAATTAATTCTTTTAATCATTAAGAGCACATTCAGACACTTACAGCAAAATAAAATTCACAATAACCCTACAACTTCGTTCAAAAATTATGTATGTACATATGTGTTTGTCACTTTTCTTGGCGCATCGATGACAACAGTATGCATTTGGGAACAGAATACATTGTAAAAATTTTAGACACAACGTTTAGGAATCAGTTGCAATGTATTACTGCAAAGCAACATGCGTTTAGGAATACACTCCTGTTAAAAATCAACGAAAGTCCCTTTAAACACTTAAGCGCCTTGTGGAATATATATATATATATATATATATATATATATATATATATATATATATATATATATATATATATATATATATATATATATATATACATGAATGTATGTATGTATATTGTGTACAACTATAACGCTTAAGCCAGCTGAAGCACATAATAATTAGCCCTTTTAGGCTGACTTGAACATCTTCCAAACAAACGTTACAGATGAGTTTATTTGCCTTGTTTTCTTCTTTTCATTTTGCCGACATCAATCTTACAACATCCCTTGTTCAAAACTTACAACAACAATAACAAACGCTTGTACGAAGGATAAATTAATTGCTAAGTATGGGTATCCAGCTGAAATCCACACTGTCACCACTGATGATGGTTACATATTAACCATGCACCGTATACGTGGCAAGCAAGGTGCTCAGCCATTTTTCTTGCAGCATGGTCTTGTTGATAGCTCAGCCGGTTATGTTATCATGGGTCCAAACGTAAGTCTTGGTAAGAATTCATATCGTTGTAATTTATATATTTATACATTCATTCATCACAGGTAAACACACGACTACAGCAAATATAACTCTATCAATACCCAATGTCGAAAACGACAGAATAAATATCGAAAGCAAAGGAAAATGTTCCAAAATAATCAAAACGTATTGAAATATTTTGATACCAGTACCGGGCAATTGTCTTTAGACTAGTCTGGTGACCTGTCACAAGGTGTCCTAAAGGTATAAACTTTCCATCGTATGGAAAATCCATTTTAAAGTAATAATCGAGCCGGTCCTAATTCCTAAAGGAGTAGTCACCATAGTGTATGGTATTATTCGTTTCTCTATTTACAAAATCTATATTTTAGCTTCTCTTCTGACCACCAAAAAGTACAAAGTCACACCATGAGATAGGTAAGGGCTCGACTTCTAGATTAAATTTCCACGAAAGTTTGGAGTCTACAGCTATACCATGGTAGTTAGTCTCTTTCGAGAGTCCAGTCCAGGTGGTAGTCTGAACTCCGGAGTTTCGTACCGTTTGATAATGAATACAAATTTGGTCCTACGGCATTGGATAAATAATTTACATATTGTACCATAACGAGTATCTGATTTATATATCTGTAGTGTCCATCGAGAGCCATCGTTGATGGCTCAAGAGGGCAGAGCCATCAACAAAATTATTATATTCCAATGATAAACAAATGCAAGGTAGACGATATATTTAATGAGCACAATTTGGATGAAAATTTATCTAAATACTTGTAGAATCATCCAAAGATCACTTTTCACTTCTAAGAGAAGTAAACTGTTTTGGACAGTGAACTTTCACCATGCATTCATCTGTAATAAATAAATCGTTGACGAATTGTGGATTTAAATTCGATGACCGAAGCAAATCATTGGTAAACAATAATATCTATGGAACTGGCTCATTCCGTTGAATCCCTTATTGGATGTATTGCTTTAACATTTATCATTCTGGGTAAATAATTTTTTAACTTATCACGAAGACTAAAGGGAGCCGTTTTTTCTACATTTGGAAAAGTTTTCTGGGTCGTCGAAGCTTAATCTTTCATAGGCCATAACTTCCACGACGTTATACGAGACCATATCGAATAATATCGAATCCAAAATAAATTTGTCTATATTTTTCGGTACGACGTAATCATTTTGAATTGAAAGTTGTTTGTAATAACAACGACAGAGTTTCTTAAACTAATTGTGACTTTCTTGCTGCAGCGATATTTTCTTTATTCTTCAAGATGAATCTTTTGGAAAAGCTTGTTTATATTGTTGAAGTCTGTGCTTCCGGTACTCTGTTTCCCAAGAACGTATACATACATACGAGTATTTGCCACAATTGAGTTTAATTTTTCCTTAAAAAAAAATTCAAATTTCATTCTCAAGAGAAGTCTTCGTGTATAAATAACCCTTTCTCACAAATATAATTCAATTGCTTGCATTAAAAATTCAATATAATGCTAATATATTTAAAATTTTATTGTTTTTTGTTGGCTCTAACCAAATCATCAGTACTCTTCAGCCAAATCATGTTTGAAAAGCATTCAAACTCATATACTTATACAAAAATTACAAATACTTTGATGAGAATGCAACAGAACTCAATCATATTTTTCTATTTGTATTGAGTTCTGTTGGATTCTCGGGAAATATGAAATAAAAAACTTCGCATTTTAGCCAAATGGTATAAATAACTAACATACCATAATTAAGATTAAACTTGGCCAAGAACAAAAACAACACAGCGTTTAAGGTTTTTAGTTTCATATTCTAATTTCTTTATATTGAGGAATAGTATTTCTGCAGTATTTTGAAACGTTTGATTTTTTGACACTTTTTGACTAGACGAGTGTTGCATTAAAAGAGTGATGAATTTATACAGTTAAAATTAGTTTTATTCTTCTTATTTGTTCCAGCATATCTTCTTGCCGACAAGAACTACGATGTCTGGATGGGTAATGCACGTGGTAATCGGTACTCTAGGAACCACACTTCATTAGATCCAGATGAAAGAAAATTCTGGGAGTTTAGCTGGCATGAAATCGGGATCTATGATCTGCCAGCCATGATTGATTACGTTCTTAAGACTACTGGATTCAAAAAAATACAATACGCTGGGCACTCACAAGGCTGCACGGCATTCTTTGTAATGTGTTCCATGAGGCCAGAATATAATAAAAAAGTTATTATGATGCAAGCCATGGCTCCAGCCGTATACGCTAGAGAGACTGAAGACCATCCTTATATCAGAGCCATTAATTTATATTTCAACGTAAGTAAAATATGCTAAGATACGAGTATCTGGAGCCAAATAGAAAACTAAATATGCATATATGTACTTATTATATTAGAGCTTAGTGGGCGGCTCTATAACGGAGATGTTCAATGGTGAATTCCGTTTTCTATGCCGCATGACAGAAGAAACTGAGAGATTGTGCATAGAAGCCGTGTTCGGTATAGTAGGCCGCAATTGGAATGAATTTAATAGGGTGGGTATTATATGTTTATGAAAATAATAATTCACAAATATATGTATATGATCTTTTTAAGAAAATGTTCCCCGTCATTTTGGGCCATTATCCCGCCGGCGTAGCTGCCAAGCAGGTCAAACATTTTATACAAATCATCAAAAGTGGAAAATTTGCCCCTTATAGTTATAGCTCCAATAAAAATATGTTGTTATACAAGGAGCGTGAACCACCACGTTACAATCTGTCGGCTGTTATAGTGCCTACTTATGTCTACTATTCTGATAATGATTTACTTTGTCACCCGAGGGACGTCGTGGACATGTACAAAGATTTAGGTCGTCCTATAGGCAAATATTTGGTACCTCAAAAAGAATTCAATCACATGGACTTCTTGTGGGCCTTAAATGTTAGAAAACTGGTCTACTCCAAAATGCTTCAGGTTTTGTCTGGTCAAAGAGCCAAATGGACGCGTGACAATGTGGGTGTGTATTCCACGACAGAAAAAGGATTTCTGAAAGAGTTGCCATAATTAGAATTTAGTCTATGAGCCATTAAGTAGATTTTAAATTATTGTCTGTTAATAAATATATTTATTTATTATAATATTCCAGTAAAAATATGGAGGTTGTTCTTGAGGAATTACATTTTAATCGCTTTAAAGGCATCTGTTAATGCGTTTCTTTGACTTCCTAGGAAGTTAGATCGAAAAGATCTTGACAAAATCTCAAAAAAACTCGCATTTCTTCAGATTATCATAAAAACAATAATTTTCTTAGATTTCTAACTGAAACTATTTACTATTTTCACAAAGAAAAAACTAATTTTATTACGGCCGTCTGTGTAAAAAACTTTGTGGTACACTAACCGAATGAATCTGAATCCATTAGACAATGAATGTGTTTTGTGATTAGAAATTATTTTAAATATGTATAGTTTAAAATTTTGTTATCCCTGAGGAGGTTCGAAATGAATAATTAAACAAATTGTTACTTTATTTAAGTACATTTAAAACAAATTCAATGACCTTAGAAGTCTGCATAGATACTGTGATGTATCAAGCGATAGAAATACAACAACCTGTTGTCAATGACGAATTCAAATGCTTAATAATAAAGTTTATTAAAAAAGACAGATTGTACAATTGACGATGCTGGACTATTCAGGCATTTGTTAACAAACACCTGAAGAGACTAGGTATCGCGGCGCGGTGCCATATTTCACGCTTCTCAACCGTTCAGTTCCGTTCTAGTGCGTGAAAAAGCCTCCATCGCCTGAGCACGTTTGTTTCGACAGGTTGTTGTGTTTGCACGAAGGCGATTGTGATCCAAGTTTCTGCTTAATTGTAGCCATTGTTTGGTTTGTTTGGATTACGATAATCATGCATTATTACTTGTTGGCCTTGTTGAAAGGACTACGAGGTTAAAAATGTTGCTATGTTGGGAATGAATTAGTTTTTCTTATGTTATTGGTATATACTTTTCAAGAGGATCTCCTGTACTACGGTGTTACGGTAATGAAGTAAAAATCTGCATATTATTTGATCCAAATTGGCTTCATTGTGTTGATCTAAATTTGCTATAATCGAATTTTTGAATGTACCTTAGCAAAGTTTTCGGCTTGACCATTTGTGCTGTCAAAATGTTGCAATTAACTCGAATGTATCGACCAATTCATATCGCGAAAACGTTTTTCTTAACTTTGCTATTGTGGAGGCCTTTGTAATGTTCGTCATTTTAAAAACCTCCACGAAAATTTCTGATAGGACCAGCAAAGTCAACATGGATTTGGCTCCATATAACTCCACATGGTGTCCACGGTATCAAGCCGCTCTTCTCAGAATTTGGTTGCAGCTTTTGACAGAGTATACAGGTTTTTATTGTATTTTTAATATTTTTGTCAAGTTCGGGCCACCATATGTATGATCTGACCAGGACTTCTGGTATCACTGTTCCTATAGCCTCACAATACATATCCGTACTCTACATTTAGTTGGATATGATTTTCTCGATACGACAACTTTTGACAAAATTTTGTCTCGCCTTGTCTCACGAACGATATTATTAAAAGTTATATTTACTGATTTTTCTATTTCAACAAAATTAATATACGAGTTTTCAATACTCTTTTCTTAAAGGGCTGATTGTGGCATTCTTGAAATGCTGTCAACTTCATTTTGACTGCCTTTGGCGTGTTCAATAGAATAATCGAATCCCAACAAAATGATTGCCCAATGCTGTATTCGACCCGAAGCCATGATTGGCAAGCCTTTGTTGCTACCAACCATTGTTCAATCAGTTTTTAAGATGAACTTATTCCCCAGTAAATACTGTTTTAGCTTTGTAACCCAATATACAATGGATAGAACCTTCTCCAAATTCAATTTCAAGCCAACAGATTGTAACTTTTGAAGCACCAGCTTCAACGTTTCTTGATATACCACCACAAACGAGATTCCTCTTAGTACATTTCCATTGTTTTTTGAAGATGTTTGTTCATCAGTGTTGATTATTCAACTTGACAATAGCAATTGGTGGCAACAAAGCTTGGCCCAACTTGCCGTCTGGCTAGAGAACAATATAATAGGGCAAATAGACGGGTAGTCCGCACAACCACAGAACACAAGGATTTGAAAATAGTCGGCGAGGCCGAGGTTGGACAGCTTCCATTCACTTAAATTATTTTTTATTATTTTATTTTAGTGCCATTTATCTCTTAGTTCAATTAAAATACGAAATTAAGCTTATATAACATTTAAATATCCTGAGAAGTACATTTAAAGCCTATTTAAGTTAAGCAAACTGAACATATGCTTCTAACGAATTGTATTGTTTGGCAGACAAAACAAACGCCATAATTTAGAATATCATCAAAATCTGAAAATATCATACTTATAACACATATGCCGATGCTATTGCAGTGCTTCTAAAGAAATTTGGAAGAATTTTTTGGATTTTTTGAATTTGAATATATTGCCAATTTGATATATGACACCATCGATGTTGAAAATGCAGACAAACAATTTTCAAGGTAATACAAATTTAGCATGTGTAAATCCTACATCACTGGTTTCAGAATGTAGTTTTTGGAAACTTATATATACATAAATAATATAAATACCCAAATATTTGGACAATTGCTGATGACTCTGTACTTTCATTTATAAATGCGGTCATTGAACATTTGCAATCATCTGTGAGAATATGAGCCACATTTTGAAAACCTTGAAACGCTTATGCAGTGCCAGGCAATTGAACATTTTTATTCATTGCCTTATTGAATTTATGCGAGTATTTCTTAAGTTATTCAATTTTTTATCACAGTAAATAAAATAAATTATTATAGCGATTGTAACGAATTGTAATAATAATTAAAACAAATTTTATTGATAATTATAATAAAAAATTATCAAAATGTTACTTTTTAATAAAAATTCTTTAAATTATAAATTATTTATTTAAATGCCTATTCGAATTTTGAAAAATCCTACAATTGTTTGCCGTGATCAAAATTGCCCTCAAACTATATTTTACAGAATTGGTAATCCTTTAGAGATAAAAGTTTGATTATAAAAAAAATTGAGGAAACTGGAAGCGTTACAGATGTGGTCAGGCCTGTGCTTCATCGCAATGTGCGCACTGCTGAAAATATCGCTTCTGTTAGTGAAAGTGTGGCTGTGCTTAATATGGTCTGGAGCTACTGTCAATTTAGAGCGCTATGGCCGTATGATAACCGACTTTTTTTAAGCCTGCAATTGAAGATTATGAACTGGACGATATGTGGCTTCAACAAGACGCTGCCACGAGCCACACAGCATAACCGCAATTTCACGTCTTGGCTACGTCAATTGGCCACCAAGATCATGCGATTTGACGCTGTTAGATGTTTTGGTACAAGGAGCAACAAACGAGTGTCGTAAAATAAAAAATTATAACGCAGTGCATCAACAAAATGAGTGTCCACAAAAAAAGAAAGATGTATACGAATTTTTGGGTGATTTCATGAAAAGGGAATTGGAGGTAATAAAACGGGAACGGGAGCTACTTCGTAGAGAAAACGAACTACTTTAAATGACAGAAGAAAATGGAAAGAAGCAATAGATTGAAATAGTCGAAAAGGCAGCAGAGATTGAAAGGGAAACTAGTGAAGAAAAAACGATTAGAAATGATGACAAATTTTGTCGTAATATCGACGAAAACAGATTTAATGTGTCTTTTGGTCTTTTGCAGGACATGATTCCAGATTATGGCGGTGTATTATTTGCAATGAAGGCTTTGTTAACTTGCAAAATGAAAGGCAGAACCCAAGCATAGATTTTGAATTTTATTTCATCACCAGAAAATCTTTATTGTAATTTTTATGATTTGACTTTATTCGCGAACAAAATTCAACCGTTTAGTACAAAGGGCGAAGCTAAAGTAAATTATATTCTTTCAATTCAAACTTGCTGTACCAAAAATGTAAAAAGAATGTCTCTATGTACTTACATATGTACGTAATAATGCAGTTGAGATTTGTACATAAGACATTAACTCTAACTGCACTAAATGATTGCATACGTACATATGTATATGAAAAATTAGCATAAAACAGAATCAATAAAAAAGTATTGTTTGTTACTTATAATAAACTAATGGCAACAACAATATTAATATGCAAGTACCGTATTAAATTTTGAGACACATTTAACTTTTAACAATAATCAAATACATTCGTGGATACAATTGTAGCACTCAGAATACGTTCATGAATATCCCGCGCCGCCCTGAAACATTGTTTCAGAACACAGGCAGTTTAACCAATGCCGCTATCGGTCGAGTCACCTCACCATGGCGAGTCCTTAGTTTTACCACACGAACCTTGCCGTCAGCACCAGGATATGTGTCAATCACTCTAGCCATGAGACACTTTGCAGGGGGCAGATTTTTTTCCCTTACCACTACTAGATTGCCCTTCACTAAGTGCGGCTGGGCTTGGTTCCATTTGGGACGTTCCTGAAGGGAAGTCAGATACTCATTGTGCCAACGCTTCCAGAACCCTTGAAACATATTTTGGACATGTTGTCAATACCCCAGCTTATTTAGGCTTACTTCTGAGAGATCTCCATCAGGCACGCTAGTAAAGGGTCGACCAATTAAAAAATGGGCTGGGGATAAGTAACCGAAATCTGAATCTGAGGTGGTGCCAAGAGGTCTAGAGTTAACAACAGCTTCTATCTGCGCTAATAACGTATGCATCTGCTCGAATGTCAACACTGTATTCCTGACAACCCGTTTGAGATGTAGCTTTACTGATCGTACAGCAGATTCCCATATTCCACCCCAATGTGGCGCCTGGGGTGGTATAAAATTCTATTGTATTCCATCTTCTGCTAATAACTGAGATACGATTTGATTGTGCCCCTGTGACATAATTAGTTTATGCATATCACTTAGCTCGCGTGATGCTCCCAAGAAATTTCTTCCATTGCCGCTATAGATATTACGACATTTCCCACGTCGGGCAACAAATCTTCGTAAGGCTGCTATGAAGCATTCTGTAGCGAGTTCTAAATGAATAGCAGAAGTTACGATACAAACAAAGAGACATATATATAGCCCTTAGATTGTCGGGCGTTCCTACCCGAAAATTGTTTGAGCAAGATAGGACCGGCATAGTCGCAGCTGGAATTTTCGAACGGAAATGCTTGACGCACTCGAACCCTAGGTAAATGGGCCATTAACTGCTGGGTTACAATTTGACGTTGGCGAAAACACCTCAAGCATTTATGAGTCAATTTTCGAATAAGATTTCTAGCACCAAGAATCCAATATGATTGGCGAGCGATCACAAAAAGAGCTGATACTCCAGGGTGTAAATTTCGATTATGCAAGTCTTCTAGTATAAGTTCTGTTATTTGGCTGGCTTTGGGCAAGATTTTTTTTTTCACTAATTTTATTTATTGTATCTTCATTAATCTGAACTAACAATAAGTATTCAAATCTTAAATATAGATATAATAATTAGGCCCAACTAGTGTCGGACATAAACTTAGTGATAGTAATTAAAAATACATAAATGTCGTGTTAGGCACAAAAATATTTTCAAAAAGTTTCATCTGGAGTGTGGCGTATTAAAGCCGTAGTATCCCCCTTTTTTAAGCGGATGTGTCCAGTAAAGTTCAAGATATTACGAGCAAGCGGATTAGGATGGAACTCGAGTTTTGTTAAATATTTGCCTGCATATTTTGCAATTTCAGCGGTCACAAGTGGCATATTTAAATCACGATGTAAAATAGAATTTTTCATGTACCAAGGAGCCGATGTTATTAACCTTAAAATTTTGTTTTGCATACGTTGTATTCTCTTTACATTGGAAGCTGAAGCAGTGCCCCATAGCTGAATTCCGTAACACCATATCGGCTTCAAAAGCGACTTGTATATTAAAAGTTTACAATCTAGACTGAGGGTAGAATTTCTACCAATCAGCCAGTGTATCTGGGTTAATTTAAGCTTTATTTGTGTCAGCTTAGAGTCAATGTGGTGTTTCCATGTAAGCCGTCGGTCAAGATGTATACCAAAGTATTTCACCTGTGAATGTTGAGGAACAACTTGATTGTTGATTCGAATGGGGGAACAAGTGTCTCTTCGTAAGGTAAATGTGACATGAACACACTTTTGTTCATTTACATTTATTCTCCATAAGTTCAACCACAGCTCCAACAGGTTAATATGTTCCTGAAGATATCGGGATGCCTCGTGAGGGTTTTCATGCATACTAAGGCAGGCTGTATCATCGGCAAAAGTAGAAGTGAGGATATTACTGCTCAAAGGCATATCACAGGTATAAATCAAATACAAAACTGGCCCCAGTATACTCCCCTGTGGCACACCGGATGAGATAGTTTCGGGCACACTTATGAAGTCTCCTTCCACAACAGTGAACTTCCGGGCAAGAATGTAACTTTCTAAAAGATTTACTATATTTATTGGAAGATATGTCTTCAATTTTAAAATAAGGCCCTCATGCCACACTTTATCAAATGCCTGAGAAACATCAATAAAGAGGGAAGAACAATACTTCTTTTCCTCAAATGTTCTTCTTATGAAATGAACCAATCTATGAGTTTGTTCAATGGTGCTATGCTGACTTCTAAAACCAAATTGATGGTCCGGTATGCAACCAATATCATTTAGAATTGGGGACAATTTTGTCATGAGCAGCTTTTCGAAGAGCTTTGAAATTGTTGACAGTAAACTTATTGGCCTATATGACTCAGTCTTGGTAAGATCTTTGCCCGCCTTTGGAATCATTTTGACCATGGCAAGTTTCCACCTGTGTGGATAATACTCCAGTCGTAAAATGCCATTAAAAATAAAACAGGATTCTAATAGCAATACGAGGCAACTTCATCAGCATCTTGTTACTAATTCCATCAATACCCGGGGCCTTCTTTGGGTTGGTTTCAGCAATTAGTTTATTTACATCACGCATCTTAAACTTAATGGGTCGAGGGGGTAGAGCAACTACACTCGGCAAATCAATAGCACCAGTACATGTGTTTGGGGTAAATACGTGTTTTAAATGCCCAGCAAATATGTTACCTTTTTCAGTATTGGTTCGTGCCCAACCTCCGGTAGAAGTGCGCAAGGGCGGTTTAGACTCAACGGGTGTTTTAAGTTTTTTAGCAGCGCGCCACAAGGAGTAATTAGATGCTGCTGTGACATCGAGACCTTCCAGATAGTTCTTGAGAGAAGCAGATTTTTCAGATGCAAGCAACTCTTGGAGTCGTTTAGTGCATTCTCTAAGTCTGATTTTATGTTGGGGCGATCTGTGCTGTTGCCATTCCCTTATAGCTCTTCTTTTTTCACATACGAGACGTTCAATATCCGCAGAATAAATTCTATTAAACCCAGTCTGCGGATGGGAGGTAGTGGCATGTTTAGCAGCCTGTTTAATATTTTCAGTGAGATTGGCAATGTTAAATTCAATATCATCGGGAGTTCTTAGCTTGATGCTCTCCGTACAATGACTACTGAGATATTTTTTGAACCCCAGCCAATTAACATTATATATCATTTTCGCATATGGGTGAGGTAAGTCACTTCTTAGTGGGCTACAAATTGTAACGATCGTGGGAGTGTGATCGGAGGAGAGATCATGAGAAGCTTCAACATGAATTAAATCCCTAGATATATTTTTCATGACGCCAAAGTCTATAAGATCCGGAATTTTTTGTATGTCAGTAGGCCAGTAAGTGGGCTCCCCGCTGGAAATGACATCCAAACCCATTTTTGAAATTGTGTTGAACAATGCTCTACCTCTAGGTGTAATAAGACGCGATCCCCAGAACGTATGTTTTGCATTGTAGTCCCCAGCTGCTACGAAACAAGGTCCAAGAGTTTTGTAAAAATCCTGGTATTGATCCTCAGTGATTGAAAATCTGGGAGGAGAGTAAACTGATGATATCACGAGATTCGAACAAAAATTTTCGATGCAAATATTTGTTGCTTGTAGATGGTCTTCACAAATGTTCTGAAAAATATAGTGTTTGAGTCTTGACTTTACTAGAACTGCTGATCCTCCGCATGCTCTTCCCCTCGGGTCCTTTGTATCATATAAGGTGTAGCCACTCATTTTAAAAAGGCTTCTCGGAGTCAAATGAGTCTCAGATACCAACATTATATCAATATTTTGTACCGTGAGGAAGTGCTCAAGTTCATATTTGTGTTGGCGAATGCCGTTTGCGTTCCAGAAACATACTTTTAACGTGTTCATGGCTTATTAACTAATGCTAGAAGCAGTGTGTTCTGCATTCGCAGCATGTCTTGCATCATGCTGGTCATATTAGTTGTAAAGTTGTTTATAGTTTGCACCAAATTGTCAATAGTAGCTTCAAGGCGACTGAAATTAAAGCTTGGGTTTGCACTTGTTGTATTAGTTGGTGGTAACACTTTTTGAACGGGAATAGAGTTGATCTTCACAGCGTCAGCATACGATACATGTGAAGTGATTGGTTGGGCCATTAGGGGATGAGTAGCGGAGTACGTATTTCCTGCTTGCACTGGGGTTACTTTAGGCTTTTGACTCATAGCCTGTTTAACGAAAGAATATACAGGACATCCCCTGTAGTTAGCAGTGTGATTACCTCCACAATTACTGCACTTCTTCTCCTTCTGGTCCTTCGACTTATTGCAAATAGCAGTGTTGTTTAATTCACCGCACACAACACAAACAGTAGGTAATTTACAGTAAGTTTTCGTATGGCCATATTCTTGACACTTATGGCACTGTACGGGTCCAGAACGCTTGTGTGGTTCTTCAACTGTGATTTTTCGGTATAAGAGATATTTTAGGTTATAAATTGGATGGGTCTCATTTTTCTTCAATTTTATATCATTTGGCTCCAATTCAACGCGAAATAAGGGTTGGGGGATCTTCTCCCTGTTTATTATGTTAGAGACATTCTTTACCTTAAATCCCTCGAGGGTGAGAGCCTCTTTTATTTCCTCAGGAACAACATAAGAATCTATGCCTTTCAATACGATCTGTAGGCCTTTTGCACTTTTAAGCTGGAATGTGTAGAAACTTGTTTTATTTTTTTCGAATTCGTTAACCATTTTGCGGAAATCTTTTTCTTCGTATATTTGAATCTTTGTTTCATCAATATTACCACGTTTTATTGGAACAATGTGAAATGCCTTTTCACCAATGACCGAAATTAATTTTTTAATAAGGGTGTTTGAATTTTTTTCCCTCAAATAGATTGGTGTTGGTTTTGAGGTTTTATTCGAGGGTAAGTCGGGTTTGTCGGTGATATCTTGCAAAATTTTAAAACGGTTTAGACGGTTAGCTGAG
Source organism: Germaria angustata (assembly GCA_963681545.1). Taxonomy (NCBI): domain Eukaryota; kingdom Metazoa; phylum Arthropoda; class Insecta; order Diptera; family Tachinidae; genus Germaria; species Germaria angustata. Next base: position 32,540,101 of record OY812999.1, read on the forward strand.
TTGGCGTCGATATCCCTGGATATCTTGGGAACCGATGAGATTTTTGATGAATTTGGGCTTCGCCCGCGCTTTACTACTGTGATATATCTGTCCATTCCGACAGGCACTTTAGGTTTCTCAATATTATTGTTTATAGTGATAACTGGGTTAAGTGATAAACACGAGCCCGGAGCGGATAATGGCGCTGATTTAAATAAAGAAATACTAGGCAGCGGTAATGTTATAGAATCACTACTTGGCATCGGAGTAAGCGAATTTGATCGCTCACGTAAAATTGGCTTTGCCGTTAGAAAAAGACTATCATCAAATTTTTTATTTTTATTGTTTGCATTAAGAGCTTCAGAACTCACAGTAAAATAGGCATTTCTACCGTTGGAACTCACTTCACAATTTTTTGTTTTTGAGGTACTCATACAGAGTATTCCTCAGTCACTTTGTTTGTTTTTTTTTTTGTTGTTTTTTTTTTGTTTTTGTTGTTTCAGATTATATGAAAAGTATTATTAGTGCAAATAAAGCAAATTTCACAAGATGAGTACTTATTACAAATCAGTACTTATTACGAGTATTTTATTTTTTTTTTTGTAATTTTTGTTTGTTTAGTATGTAAGAAAAAACTCCGCTAATACGTCCGTTCACTAACGATAACTGGATGTTGCGTGGCTGTATTAAGCTCAGAGTTACGTAAACGACCACCAACACGCAACAAGCCATGTGTATCGAGAAATGGGTTCAGTTTCAGCAAACGAGAACGTGTGGTCAGAGGACGGTTTTTCTGCATCAGACATCGGTCATTGTCAAAGGCATTTTGCGCATATTTTAGAAGAACCATTTTAGCCTGATGTAATTCGGCAAATGTTGGACCAGAGCCATTACCACGAGAATGCTGTTTCACTGCATTGAAAAACTTAAACATATAGGCAACAACACGGATCAATTTCGTCCACCTTGATGAACGGTTCACAATGGCTTCAAGTGGGTTGTAATCTTCAACTGTAATGACCATAGTGTTACCATTAAGTTTGAGTGCGGCTAATGCTTCAGAGTCTGCAAATATATCAAAGTTATTAGAACGATTTATGATCGAATTATATTTCAAATTTTCGCTTAGCCATTCTGGGCCACTCCACCAGAGCTTAAAGATAAGCAACTTCGAGGCGGACATTCCTCGCGAAGCACAGTCGGCGGGATTGTCCTTAGACGAAACGTGATTCCAGAATTTCCGGGGCAAATTTTCTAAAATTTCTGAAGTTCGATTAGCTTCAAAGGTTTTTAATTTTGGCGGTTGTGAGAGCCAGGACAATACGATGGTTGAATCACACCAAGCGCGAACTGTGATTGATTCATGTGGCAAGGCACTGACGATTCGTTTCAGTAGGCGGGATAACAAAAGTGCTCCGCATAGCTCTAACCGAGGTAGTGATTTTTGTTTTATGGGAGCAACTCGTGTCTTGGAGGCCAATAGTGTGACATGTATCTCACCAGACACATCCACAGATCTGGAATAAACTACGGCGGAGTAGGCTTGTATAGGTGCATCCGAAAATCCATGGAGCTCCAATTTTGAATTTTCATTAGGCACAAATCGAGGCATTTTAAATTGTTCCACGGTTTGTAAATCTGTGCGATATTGTTCCCACAGCGTAGCAAGGGGTGCCGGCAGCTTTTCATCCCACGACAGATTTTGGGACCAGAGTTCTCTCAATAATATTTTAAAACGGACGACTATTGAAGCCAAAATTCCCATTGGGTCAAATATTCTAGACACGTCGCACAGTGGCTGAAAATCGTTTTTCATTGGCCAAAATTCTGTAACTTTTGAACCGATCAAAATATTGAAGTAATTTTTTTTTAATGGATAGATATTTAGTTCAGCTTGACTCAGTTTTAATTACATTAAAATTGATTGAGTACTTCTTAAGGACTTCTAGGTCAAAGTTGAACTTTTGATTTTTTTTTAACTTTTGGAGTGAAATATGGGTTTATTTTTTTATTTGCATATTAAAAAATTTTATATTTTGATCTTAATAATAATTATAATTATTTTTTGTGATAATGGAATTTTTTTTAATATTACACTCAAAAAAATTTTTTACACTGAAAAAATTTTTTTACACTCAAAAAAAATAGTAAAATTAACTGGAGATTTTACTGTTACCACAGAAAAAAATTTTTTTGCTGTCAAAGTAGGTTCTATTTATTATTATTTTTTACTAATACTATGTTCTTCGTACTTAAATAGCAATGAAAGGCAATTATAATTATTATTCATTTGACACAAATATTGATTGCAAATATTCAAATTTTGCTCTGTGCTATTTCTGTTCTTTAGTAGTTTTTTGGCTTCTTCATCTAAATCCCCATGTTCCACTTTCCATTTATTTCGAATATTGGAGATAAACAGATCTAACGTTGCCAATAATATATTAAATAGATCTTCATTTGTGGAATTTCGTGAAATTTTTCTAGTATTGTGCTCTCTATAAAGTCTGTAATCCTTGTTCCTTTTTTCCTGAACATCCTCTGATAGATCTCCAAGTGGCACCAAATGATATTTAATAATATCTTCTCCATGATAAAGGATTTTGTGAACTGTTGCAGACATATTTCTCCATGGGTAGTTGGTTGTATATATTTTTGCAGTTTCCTTAGCATAATCTCCAAATTGTTTAGAGTCAATTTCTTCATTGCACGCAAGTATTTCTAGGATTATTTTAAATCTGAAAATAAGGTTTAAATCCATTCCTGTTATTTCAGATGCTGTTTCTGGATCTGAAAAGAATCTTCGTGCGGTATTGCCATCATTTGTATTGCCTGACCCTTGTTTTGGCGGATCTATAATCAATCCAATTTTGCGATATTCATCTTGAACATGCTTCTTTTTTGAACTTCTTAACTCTTTGTTGGTTTTATTGTTTCTTATGGATCCTGAAGACCCGAAATATAAATCATAATTGATTTTTAGTATATGTTCCATAAGTCGTATTCTTGCATGTAGTGGTGATGATCTAAATGATTTATCTAATGATTTTGTCGGAACTTGGTTTAATTGGGTTTATGCTGCTTGGCATATAATGCAGCTGGATGCAGCCTTCGTGTTAGTCAAAGCCTGACCTACATTTCCATTTATCATTGTAAGGACTAATTGGTAGCTTACTTCAATTTGCTGCCCATCTAACTGTAATTGTAATGGCTAATGGTAGTGTTGCAATTTGGGCCTTGATATCACTAATTTCTTTGTTAATGGCATCACGAGTTTCTTCTTTGAATTCAAATTTGATTGGCCTGCAGTATTTCGTAGAAGATGGTGTCTCATTTTTCCAAATATCCATTGTTTGCATTGTACTAGTCGAAGGCTCTGAATCTTCCAAAATCTTTTTCAATCGCAATGGTACAATTGATACCATGAACATATCCGAGTCCGAAATATTTTCACATACAACTTGTTTGTATTGGTTATGTCCCGAAGAACCATCACATCCCCACTTGCAAAAAAGAATTAGCTTTGTGTTTCCATATTTCTTTAACGCATTTCCTGGCATTGATTGTAGCAAGCGTTCGGCTGTGTGATCAAGTAGAGATTGTAGTTGTACCTCTGCCGAAATTGGTGTGATTGTAATAGTATCCTTTGATGGCAAACAGTCAATTTTAGCAGCAGTTATGTGATGATATGCTGGATAGATATTTGAGCCCTTTTCAATCGCACGCAATCTGAGCTTAATATATTGCTGTTTTGTTAATTTCAAATCCAGAAATAGGGCTAATGCCTCCTCATTTGTGTACTGTATTGCATCGCTCGGAGTTGGTATACTTTTAAGAATTCGTTTTGTTCTCACTGGACTAGCTTTAATAACTTTTTCAATGATATCCACTTTTGTTAATTGGTTGTGTGATCGTAATTTATGTAGGAAAGATTCTTTTATATTTGTACAACCAATTGCATCGTTAACATCTTTAAGTTTCCGCCTCTTAGATCTATCGCTGCAGTTGTCCAATGATTTGCGTGGTCTTCCAACCTTATCTTGCTTTGCTGTTTCTGCAGTGACAGTAAGTTGGCCTTCTAACCACTTTTCACTTTTTATATAAAACTTTTGTTTACTGTAGCTAACTTCTTTGTAGCGTTTTTTTAGTACTTTTACAAAATTAGATAATTGTTCTTGTATTTCGGTGCTACACGAATTTAAGTTTAATTTTATTTTAACGTAAGTAAGAACATCTTCCTGGTTTTTATTTCTAAAATACTCTTCGGCCAGTACTTTATAACCGAAGCTCTCCATATTTTTCTGAATATTTTTATTTGAGTCTGTTATGATTTATCACTTGCAAATATACGTACGTACACGTAAAGGATTAACTTATTATTGTGTAATCCCTTATTGAATCCGTAGTTTTATACATTTTTAGATACATGTTATTCACACATTGATCTTCAATTAGTATCTCGTCAATATGGGGTTCTTTTTATCTTTAGTGATTTAATGTTTAATTTTATTATTATAAAATTGTTTATGACTTTGGCTGACCCTAACAGTTATATTAGAAAGAGATCATATGTTTACTGTAGAACCTATTGTGATATTTATATGACTGATTTTTTGCTGATCAAAACAAAGACATAAAACCCTTTCGCAGGTATTATATTTAATTATTTTAGTTTTACGTAGTCTAAAGTAAAAAACATAAACCTTTAGGCAAAAAAGTGAAAATTTAATACACCATTGTATACGAGTAATTATAGGGCTGTTTAAATTAGAGTAATTTGAATTTTTTTGGAGTAATTTCATTAAAATTAAAAAAGTGTTCTACCGGCGGGTCGTGGCGGGTGCAAAAGTATATATGTATGGGGTTAAAGAAGACACCTTCGCCTTTCTTCGGGTGGTATGCGTTTCTTGTTCCCTTTTGTTCCCTAGAAGTTCTATTCCACTAAAGTTTAAATTTTAGAAAAATATAGTAGTTTCATAAATATTTCATAACACCTCTAATATTAAACGCTAGAGCGGTAACCACTTACAACAACTAAAGACTATAATCCTACCAATATTATAAAAAAGACCGCAGGCCATTATCGATGATGGCTAGCGAGTAGTGGCCATTTATTTTTGACAAAAAACTGATAAAAAACACCTTTTACTGAAATAACAAAAAACAGTTGAGTTTGACAGCATGCCACGCCCACAATTATCAATAGTTTAACCTATTTTTTTGGCTACCTTAATATGGATATATTAGCTCCAAAATGGCGTAAAAATTTTAAAAATCGGTGACAAAAAAATTCGACTTTTGGCCAATGAAAAACGATTTTCAGCCACTGTGCGACGCAAATCGGGACGACGCAAATCGGGGCTCTAGTGTATTTCCCAATGTATTCACAGAAATGTGTTTAGGAAAAACGCCATCGATATAGCGAGCGTATACAGCGCCAATCCTTTGTATTAATGTACATACACACACATTTACACGCTTCTCGCAGAAGTAAACAAACGACAGCAAAGATCTGTAAACTTTCAAGCACACACAAGTGTCCACACTCCCCTCCCTTCATTTTATGTTCCTTCCCAAACGAACTAACAACCGACCGATCCAACAAAACGAAATGTACACACACACACATTTACACGCTGCTCGATAAATAAACAAAGCACAGCAAAGCCAAAATCATTTGATTTCACAACAACAATAAAAACAACAGCAGCATTTACAAACCAACAACAACAGCGGCATGTACGAAAAAAGTCTAAAATATCATGCTCTAAAATATTTATTTCCTTAACTACTATTTTTTTTAATGTAATTCGAAACAAAACATATTACCAAAACTGAGTAACATATAAAAATTGCTAAAATATGTTTTAATATATAAGTAAAAGTGGGTGAAAGTTGACAAACATTTTCTCAAAATTTTGTGCTCAAGATCAACACCCCTACCTTACCGTATAACGTATTCTACGTTAAAAATCACAGGGTAATAGCCCTTTTTAACATAAAAATTTTAGTGTAATTTCTTTCGGTGCTCTCTTGTTTCCGCAGTTACAGCGTTCAAAGCTTTAATATATTACTGAACATAAATCCTACAATATAGAACGAATAGAGGCAATTAGGCTCTTTTTTAATATATTTTTTTTGAGAGTTGGACGGGACTTGTCCCATGAAAAAATGGAACTTTAAAAAATTAAAAGCGCTAAATATGCACCACTGTAATATACATAAATGAATTGTTGCAACAGTCATTTACTATGTAGCTGTCGTTTTCAAAATAATTAAGTAGCTGGCTACAGGGCGACATTTGTAGCCAGCGACAGTTGTAGTCGTGAAGCCTGCTGTCTCGAATGTGTTAAAGCATCAAGCTCAATCTATTTAGCTTTAGTAATAGTTATAATATTAAAAATTAAGAGAATTATTTTATTTCTTTTGTTGTAAGTGAAAAAAATAAATTAAATATATCATATTTGTACTAATAAAATAAATATATTATATTTTTATATCAATTTTACAGTGCAGAAAACACGTTCACGTATCTCAAGAAAGTCCGAATAAATAGATAATGGTTGACTATTTGTAACACAACAGTTGCATTGAAAATTTATCAAAAATCATGCAAGTTCTCAGAATATAAAAAAATATATTAAAAAAGTTTAAATACTTGTTTTAAAAAGCTTTTCGTCTCTCCTGAAAAGTAGTAGTTTTTAAGTTACGAGGTTGCGTTAGTAAACCATCGATATGTATGTATGAATTCCAATATTCAGCAATTAGAATTTGGGTTTAACCATCCAATAAGTATACAGTAATATAAATCCAGACTCGTAGCTTAGTATAATTTTAGGTTTCAATTCAAAACATATGTTATATGTAGGTGAATATCTAAATTTTGGTTTAAAAATTCCTTTCAGTGTACAAAATCCAAAGTGTAGGAACATTAGGGGTATTGTAAGTACGATTAATTTAATGTTTAGGCCTTAAAAGTGAAAGGAAAGAGTGACTTGTTCTATGTCTAACAAGTAAGTGAGTTTACACAAGAACACGGTCTTAAAGTTAGAGCCAGAGTTAAGAAAAATTTAAATATTTTGTTGCAATGCTGCTTAAGACGATTCACCAAAAAAGAGCGAGCACTACATTATTTAAGGGTTATCATATTTAAAAATATTTTTCATTATAGAACTTATTAATGGATTATTAATATAAATTATAATTGCAGCCATTTTTGAAATTATATTTTTAGTATCCATGGACATGGGGTCGGTCTTCCGCTAAGCCCGAGACTATTGCTTCTTTTGGGCGCATATATGCAAGTGACAGGAGTCGCGCTTAAGCTGTCATGAAGTACAGACGTAGCAAAATCGCCAGCAGTATTACAAAAGTGTGTAAAAAAGTACCGATTTGCAAATCTCTGAATATTTCCTTAATTTACTTCATTTATTTAATTAAAAAATAACTTAAAAAATAAATATATATACCTACATATATATACATATATATTAATTATTATACATAAATATTAAATATCAAAATTTGATTTTTTTTAATAATATGAGTGAGAGCTCTGCTCCAAACTCAGATGTATTAAAACCAAAAGCAAATATATTGAACAATGATCTAAAAAGAAAAAGCAATGATAATATGCAAAGCATAAATAAACAATTGAAGAGTAATTATTACTCAATTCCTGACCTTGAATATGACTTTCAATGTGACGATTTATTCTTGCAGAAATTCAAACAGCATGTACAAGTACATGATAATAATACAAAAAAAAAAAAAAAATTAAAAGTAATAATCTCACTGACCTTCGTAGACTAGTAGGTAGTGTACTAGACTCGTAGTGCGAAGGTCCCAGGTTCGAATCCTGCCGCAGAACTCTGGCAGTTGGTGTCTGATAATTAAAAGGGAGCGCACAACAAGCCTTCACTGGCTTTTATGTAAGTGTATGACATGGGCTATCACACCCCTCCAATTAACCTAACCTAATAATCTCACCAGAGAAAATAAGTCTACAAGGGATACCCAACCTAAACCATCAACGAGTAAAAGCTCAGCTGAAAATGCAGCGAGTACACAAAAAGTGCCACCAATTCATATCTTTGATATAGATTCAACAGAACTGATTAAATTTATTAAAAATGGTCTTAAGATCAATAAATTTAAAATTAAAGAATTCAAAAATGTAAATAAAGTTACTTTATATAAGTATGAGCACAATCGAAAATTATATTAGAGTCAAAGTACACCTGGTAAAAACGAAAACAAAATTTTTTACGTGTAAACCTAAATGTGCAAAAACAAAAACGTTTCTTTTTCAAGGCCTACCATGGGATAGAGCTCCAACAGAAATATTAAATTTGGTATTTATTAAAGTGAACAACTTTACAACAACAAAATCTAGGAAGGAAGGCTATAAGCTCAATATATTTTTAGTCCAGATATTTTCAGATAGTAATATAAAGGCTTTGAAATTAATTAATACAGTATTATATCGATGTGTCAAATGGGAGACATTAAAAAAGAATAGATTCCCCAATACAGGAAATGTCAAGGATTTTTCCACAGCGCCTCTATTTGCTTTATGGAGCCAAAGTATGTTAAGTGCAACAAATCTCACGAGGTTGAAAAATGCGAAATAACTTCCGTTGATGAAAATGAACGCGATAAAATATACTGCGTCCTTTGTAACATGTATGGTCATCCTGCCTCTTACAAGGGATGTGAAAAATATAAAGATCTGCAGAAAAGAATTAATTCCAAAAGGCTGGACATGGCGCAAAAAAAGAACTCAAATATCTATTAACACTAATAATAATCTAAGCTTTGCCAATGCCGTAAGATATAATAATGATAATATAAATATTAATAATACTAACAGTTCCCTAAATAACTTTTTCATTGATCTTCAAAACTCTATCCAAAACTTATCTAATCAAAGAATTAACTTCCAAAAACAATTGCAAATGCAAGCATCAAGAATTGATGCGTTGTACTCAATGATAGAGGGTTTATGAATATTAGTAATAACCATGGCGAAGTAAATCCAAGAAAGTTAAAAATTGTACATATTAATGTAAATTCTATAATAAGAATAAATAGAAGATATGACCTACAAAATTTCATTAAGAAAAATAATCCAGATATAGTCCTTTTAAATGAGACAAAGCTAAATTTAAAACATAAAGTTAAACTATAAGTTTATCAGAAGAGATATGTAGGTGTGGTGCTATGCGGGGAAGCGGCACTGGTATTATTATAAGAGACGACTTAAAATTTACAGAATATAGCAATGAAAGGGTTAGTTCATTTAAATTCTTAGAGACAAGTATTATAAAAATTCCTTTGATGTTTATGTTATATCTGCATATTATTCAGCCGGAAACAATAACGAGTATTTAGGCATTGAACTACAAAATCTTTTTGAAATTTTGCAACTAGATAACGAAAATAATTTTTATATACTGGCGGGAGACTTAAACTGCAAACACACTAGTTGGGGAAATGCGATAAATAATCCTAAGGGTATATCACTTGCTAATTGGATGTATGAAAATGAAGTTAGATTTAAATGCGCTTTGTATGCATCTATCTTACCATCATACCCACGAAGCTCTTCATATTTAGACTTGTGTATAGTGGATAACCGATTATATGTTAAGAAGGAAAATGAAACCATAAATTGCCTAAGAACATTAGATTATGACAGCGATCATATTGCTCTGCAAATACAAGTTGCGAAAAACTCGAGTATGGAGCCTTTTCAATTTTTGACAGCTGACTCGGAATATTTTTTTAATTACAGGAAAACAAAATGGGACAAATTTACTAAGGTAGTTTCTAATGCGTTGCTTACAAATACATCAATAGCAAATGATAGAAATCTAACAAATGAAGAAATTAACTTTCATTTAGAGAGAATCAATAAAACACTTACAAATGCAATTTCCGAAACTGTGCCAAAATTCGAGAGCAAAGATAATCTTCAATACATTATAACACCTATTATTAAAAAATTGCAGTCTGAAAAAAGCAAATTACTGACTGCCATTAAAAAACATAATCGACTGGAGCGAATGCTCCCAATAAATGACTTTCAATTTACAAAGACAAAATTGAAACTAGTCAAAAAACTTATTCAAGATAATTTTAGGAAGTCTATTAATGAGTTTTACAGGCGAAAACTCTCGAAATTGAGTACTAAAAATTGTTCTCATATTGTAGGAGATTTTCTTCTTTAAAGAAGTAATTATACAAAGTAATATCTTTTTTACTTATATTTTATTTCACGAGAAATAAATAACATCTGCCACTTGCAGTTTCTAGAGAATGAATGCTTTTAATTTTGTATGTTTTTACATATACTGCCTGTTTCACGATGTCGAACGACATCGTTCGTTCGCATAAATACGTTTGAAACAGCAACAAATTTTAAAATGTTGTTTTTAGTTTTAATGTATTTATGCGAACGAACGATGTCGTTCGACATCGTGAAACAGGCAGATATATACCATTGCTGCATATACTTAAGTTAGGGTTGCCAGATTCAATATGAGCACTAACTTGACATTTAGTACAAATGAGCTTGATTTTAAGAAGAGAACTGGACAAATTGAAATATTTGCTTAAAAACTAAAAATACGGGATAATATCAATTTTTTTAATTTATTAAAAATTCTTTATTTATTAAAAACGGAAATAAAGGATGTTTACTTACAAAAAAAAAAAAAAAAAAAAAAAGAATAACATAAAAAGTTCAACAATTCAGTCATTTCTTTACAGGAAAATTACATAAAATTCATTCAGTTCGTTACTTATAAATGTACATACATAGGTGTATGCACAGTAAGCGCCAAAAGAAATGTCTTTTATGTTTTAAACAATAAAAAAGCAACAAAAATAGAAAGTTATTTCTTAATATTGTTTAAAAGCGATAACAAAATTTATTTAGAAAAAATAAAACTAAAAAACCTTTTATATTCTTTCCGTTCGAGTTCAATTCAATGAAAACTAAATTTGGAAAAAAATGGACTTAGTTCGTACTAAATACAGTGATGAGTCAAATTATGTGTGTTGATACAGGGATAAAATTATATGTTGCCATCAATTAAACTTTACTGCCAAAAAACGAAATTTTTTAGATGTAACCAACTGCAAATTTTAATTTTGAAAATGTTCAATTGCAGCTTGACAAATATTGCTTGAGCTTGAAACTTGACATTCACTAAAATATCTTGACAATCAAGCTCGTTCCCGGCCATCTGGCAAGCCTAACTTAAGTAGATCATAAAAATTCTTTTTGACAACAACAAATCAATGTTTTTAAATGAAACGTTAGGTATTCAACTTTAATTTGTAAACAAATGACAACTTAAAAGAAAATAGATAAAATAACTTTAATGTTGAGAACTTAAACATTAGTGAGGATCACTAAGAATTACTTAATTTATAACAGTTTGGAAAAATCCCACACATTCTCCCCCACGAAGAACATTGTTCTTTTTAAGTTTGATTGTAGGCGTCATTTGTGGGCAAGAGGCATATCTTTGAAATTGGTCGCTTGATATATTTACCATTAATGAAGAGTGTAACAACACGTACCAAACCATCTGGACCAGGATGTAATGTTTCAACTTTAGCAAACGGCCATTGACCAGGTACACTTCGTTCATGAAGAAGAAGTACGATGTCGTCAACTTTGATATTTCTTTCTACTTTGTTCCACTTTGGTCGAGCTTGTAGTCGGCATAGATATTCTTTGTTCCAGCGATCCCAGAAGTTTTGCTTCAGGCGTTCCACTAATTTCCAGCGGCGAAGCCTGTCCATATTTTCATCAAGCAAGTCGTCATCGGGAATGCAATTTGATGGTTCACCAATTAGAAAATGTGATGGTGTTAAGACATCAGTGTCTGTTGGATCAGCTGACAGTGGACACAAAGGCCTGGAATTGAGGCAACTCTCAATTTGTGCCAGTAGTGTACTGAGTTCCTCATAAGTCAATATGTGATCCTTCATTAGACGGCGCAAATGATGTTTTGTTGATTTTACTCCAGCCTCCCAGAGGCCACCAAAATGAGGAGTAGCAGGGGAAATGAAGTGCCATTTTGTGCCTTGGTTCGCTAGCGTCTCCACCAGGTGCTCAGGAAGCGAAGATTTGTTACGCTGATAAATGACTTGCAGTTCTTTGTTGGCACCAACAAAATTCGTACCGCAGTCCGAGTATAAGTCTGTACATAATCCTCTACGTGCTGTGAAGCGACGAAAAACAGCTAAGAATGCATCAACATTTAAGCTTGTAACAGCCTCCAAATGTATTGCCTTAGTGCACATGCAGATGAAAAGACAAATATAAGCCTTGGAAGTTGATGCTGTCCTTAACGATGAAGTTTTTATGTTGATTGGTCCAGCATAGTCAAGACCACTGTGCTTAAATGCCCGTGTAGGTTGCAGTCGCACTGCTGGCAAGTTTCCCATCAGTTGTTGGCAAGATTGAGCTTTGTACTTAAAGCAAGTTACACAATGACGTTGAACCCTTTTGGCTATATTTCTTGCAGAAATTATCCAATAAGACCGAGAAACGTAGGACTGCATCAGCTGGAGACTTCCATGAAATGTTTTGATGTGAGCATCTGAAAATACAAGAAAAGACAGGGGATTTCGTTTCGATAATAATATCGGATGCTTAGTGTTGAAGGGAATTGCAGAATTCGAGAGTCTACCACCGACTCCCTCTTCGTCCAAAAATGGGGAAAGTTTTAAAATGCTGCTTTGATTGGAAACCCTGTTTCCTGATTTCAACTTGTCAATATCTTCCCGAAATGATACAGCTTGTGTTATTTTTATAAGTTTTAGCCGTGCTGCTTTTAGTTCGTAGGTTTTAAGGAAACCAAATTCTCTTTTATTGCGTTTTAGTTGAGTGTTTTTGTAGAATCGTAGGATGTATGACGTCACACGAATCAATCTTGATAGTTTTGAAAATCTTTTTAGAATTTCAGGATATGTGGCAGTTGTTTCTATTACATGAACAGCGATCTCTGTGTTGATTGTTTCTTCATTAAGAGTGTCAGCGGGAAAAGAAGGCCAGTGATCAGAATGACTCTCCAGCCAAGGAGGTCCTTTCCACCATAAATTGTGTTTCACCAATTGTTCAGGCATTAACCCCCTGGATGCGCAATCAGCAGGATTGTCTTTAGAGGGAATGTAGCGCCAATCGTGTAGATTAGTTAAATGTCGAATTTTGTCAACTCTGTTAGCCACATAGACTTCCAACCGTGATGATTTGTTTTTTAACCACGCAAGGACAATAGTACTATCTGTCCAGTAAAATATATTTTCGATGTGGAAATCAATGCTGGCCTTTATTTTGGCAACCAATTTTGCCATCAGTGTTGCAGCGTTTAATTCCAGCCGTGGAATAGTGTCACCTTTTAATGAAACGACCTTTGTTTTGCTTTGAATTAAATTTACTATTATACCGCCAGCCTCTGTTTCAACACGAACATATACTACGGCTGCGTAAGCTACATTTGAAGCGTCACTGAATGCATGAAGATCAACTTTGCATTTATACGCCTTATAACCTATCTAACGGGATATTTTAATTGTTTCCAGCATCTTTAATTTTTTCCGAAAGTTATTTTATAATGACAAAGCTTCTTGTACCATTCTCGTTGAAGTTCATCTGGTAGAATATCCTTCCAATCGAGTTTAAGTTTCCACAGCTTTTGAAATATTATTTTGGCAATGACAGTGGTGGGTGAGAGCCATCCTAAAGGATCAAATAATTTAGATGCATCTGAAAGCAAATTACTTTTAGTTATTTTATCAGAGAACGTAAAATTTATTGAAAAGCAAAAATAATCATTTTGAGTGTCCCAACTAATTCCAAGCGCCTTGGACATTTTTGGTTCATGTATAGAAAATGAGGTTTGATCTTCGCGGTCTTCCACCGGAATATTTTTCATGAGTTCGCTCGAATTTGAGATCCATTTTCTTAAGTGAAATCCTCCGGATTTTACAAGCTTTGAAAGTTCTTCATATAATGACAAAGCTTCTTGTACGTTGTCAGCACCTGATATGACATCGTCTACATAAGTGTCGGTTCGTATTATTTGACTAGCTTCCAAAAATCTGTTTTCTTCATCTTCTGCTAGTTGCTGGAGAACTCTGATTGCGAGGTAGGGAGCAGATGTTGTGCCATATGTTACATTACGAAGTGCATATACACAAAGTTTTTCGGTACTATTTCTCCACAAAATGCATTGAAAGGGCTGATGTTCAGGAGACACGTATATTTGCCTAAACATTTTTTCTAAATCAGCAGTGAAGCCAATATAGTGTTTTCTCCAGCGGGTAATAATTGTAGCCAAATCATTTTGTAAAGCAGGACCTGGTGATAATTCTTCATTTAAAGAAGTTTGTGGTGGTCTACGGTTTCCACCATCAAAAACCACTCTCAGTTTTGTAGTTGTACTGCTTTCTCTAAGCACGCCATGGTGCGGGAAAAAATAAGCTTTCTGAGGTATAGCTTGTGGGTACTCACCAAGATTGACCATGTGATTAAGAGCTTCATACTCCATCATAAATTTTTTGTATTCTGCAGCAAATTTAGGCTTCTGTTTAAACGATAATTCCAACTGTTTAAATCTTTTTAAGGCGTTGTAATCCGTGTAGGAAAACTCTGGCAATTCTTCACCTTGAAGAAGTTTTTTAAATGGTAAATGAACTGTATACCTCCCTCTTTCGTCACGAGTGTGTGTTGCTTTAAATAGCTCTTCACAAAGTTGTTCTTCTTTTGACCATGGACTTTTATCTAGAATCTCTTCTTGTTCCCAAAATAAGCGAAGTTGATCATCAATCGAGCAAAGATTTGCAGAAATATTTTTGTCTTCGTTGTTCTGTTTTTGAGAACCAGATGAGTTTCTTGCAGAAGTAAACCGTTACCAAATCTTTTCATACCAGGAAGTATTAAGTCTCCATAGACATCATTACCAAGAAGAAGATCAATCTTTTGTGGAATCATAAAATCTGGATCTGCAAGGAGAAATTCTGACGTATCTGGAATTAAATTAGCTTTAATTTTATTTGGTCCATATGAAGTTACACTTGGGACAACTAGGGCAGAAATTTGCAATTCAAAATCCTTTTTACATCTTGACATTAAAGAAAAACGAACTATTTTCTTAACTGTTACTGCCTGGTTTCCTCCTATACCAGAGACCTTTACTCTTGTTTTATATTTTGCAACTGGCAGTATATAAGCAAGCTCTTCTGAAATAAATGAAAGCTGGGAGCCTTGGTCTACTAGAGCTTTAACACAAAAATTTTTCTTTTCAGTTTTTATAATTACTTTTACCGTTGGCAGTAATGCTGGGTTAAGATTTTTACACTGTAGGTTAGAAATATTTGTACTTACAGAAGCTGTGTTCGGTGTTGATGTAACAGGGGGCTGTTGAACGCATTGATCTCCAATTCCAATATTAGATATAGGCGAGGCTGTTCGGCATGGCTGATTCTTGGAAAATTCATTATGAATGATGGTATGATGAGACTCATGGCAAATGTGACATTTTGTGTTCAGCTTACAAGAAGATTGCATATGTCCAGGGTTAAGACAGTTTCTGCAAAGGCGATGTTTATTGACAAAGTTTTTCTTCTCTGATGAAGACATATTTAAAAATCTGAAACATTTGTAAATAGGGTGACGTTTATGGCAGCAAATGCAGTCATCATCCTTAATGGCTGCAGCTGTATGAGCACGAACATTTCTAGTAGGTTTTCTACGATCGATTACAGAAACACTTTGTTCTTCAAGAGACTCCAGAGTGCGGAAAGTTGTTTCCAAAAATTTCATCATTTCGGACATAGGCGGTATGTCTGTACTTGCCTTCAGTGATTGCTCCCATTCCTTGCGAGTCTGTATGTCTAGCTTTTGCGATATGAGATGTACTAAAATTGAATCCCATGTGGATATATCAATATTTAAAGCTTTAAGTTGTGAAAGACAGGTGCGTGTTGTATCTAACAATACTTTTATATTTTTTAAGCTACCATCGGAACTCGGGAGGGAAAACAAACGGTTTAATATTTGCTCCACAAGCTTCCTTTTGTTATGAAACCTCTTCTCAAGAGCATTCCATGCCATCTCGTAGCTGCTCTCAGCAGCTGGGTATTCACTTACCAAGCTAAGCGGCGTACCAGTACATGAAGATTTCAAGTAGAAATATTTCTGTACCTTTGAAAGAGATGTGTTTTGATGCACAAGTGTCTTAAACATATCTCGATATGAAATCCATTCCATATACTCTCCAGAAAATGTTGGCAAATCAATTTTTGGTAGTCTGGCTCCGGCAAAGATGGACTCGTTGCGGCTGGGCGCTGTGAATGTACTTGCGTGTACGGTTGGTGTCTGTGGTGAACTAAACTCAAACATTTCATCAAGAATTTTTGTTTTTAAAGAAATGTAAACATCATAGCATTTGTAAAAGGTGTTGCTACTTATATACGGCACATCCTTTTCAACAATGGAATTTTCTGTGATTATCTCTATCACTTTCTTGTGGCCATTTTCAAACAGCTTGTATTTGGACTCCACTTCCTCCAAAATAGCTTGAACATATCCTCGCGATAGTTCGTTTCTAGACCTCGCTTCAAATTCTTTAGCCACATGCTCGATGTGGGCAAAAAGTTTCTTTTGATCCTCGATCGCTTGAAGTGATGACGTCATTGCACTAATTTCTCAAAATTAGCACAGCAAATTGTACACACGTATGTATGTATGTATTAAAATAAAGCCTCAGGCATTCAGCAGGAAAAAGCACTTCTCAAAGTGGCAGGATACGATTCACTCTCGAGTGTGGGTGATCAAACTCAGCTCAGGATCAAACTAAGAAAACTTCAATTGATTACCGTCGACATGGACAGTTCCCGGGTTTCGGCACCAGTTTTATGTAGGAGATTTTCTTCTTTAAAGAAGTAATTGTACAAAGTAATATCTTTTTTACTTATATTTTATTTCACGAGAAATAAATAACATCTGCCACTTGCAGTTTCTAGAGAATGAATGCTTTTAATTTTGTATGTTTTTACATATATATACCATTGCTGCATATACTTAAGTAGATCATAAAAATTCTTTTTGACAACAACAAATCAATGTTTTTAAATGAAACGTTAGGTATTCAACTTTAATTTGTAAACAAATGACAACTTAAAAGAAAATAGATAAAATAACTTTAATGTTGAGAACTTAAACATTAGTGAGGATCACTAAGAATTACTTAATTTATAACAGTTTGGAAAAATCCCAAACACATATGTTCTCCGAGGTAAAGAAACAATTTCGAAAACAAACACAGTTGGAACCTTTAAAAATTTCTGTAGATAATATGGATCTACTACACAGAGCCAATATCGACCCCAATACTTTGCGAAAGGATTTAAATTCTGGGAAATTCATAATAAGAGACTATGAATGCATATTAAATGTCACTGGATCATATTTTGAATCAGTTTATGCAACAAAAAATATTGACCTAAGAAATGATAAACATACACAGATTAACAATTGCTTCTCTTCGTTCTTAGATAATAGGCACACGTACCGGACGGACCAAACAAGATTAATTGACTTTAGTGACCGTAAAAAAGCAAATGATTTGAATTATCCTGACACTAATAATTATTTTATCACACGAGATGATCTGTTATATGTATTTGCGAATCTAAGAGGGAAGTTATCTTCTGGTATTGATAACATACCAAATATTATTCTAAAAAGAATTCCAACTATACTGATCTTTGAATACCTTACACTATTTAATAATATGCTTAATAACGCATACTTTGCAGGTTCATTGAAATGGGCGAAAGTAACTATAATACCGAAAAAAGAAAAAAATAACATTGATCCAAAAAATTTCAGAGCGATTTGTTTGCTTCCAAACATTAGTAAAGTTTTCGAGGTATGTACGAATAATATAATAGCTAAGACCATGAAAGATATGAGGATCGTATTTGGCTTTAAATATGAACACTCTACCATATATGCAATTAATTTAATAGCTTCAAATGTGAATTGGACCTTAAATAAAAAATATTGCACTTGTGTATGCCTTATAAATTTCGAGAAGGCATTTGATAATATATGGTTACCTGGCTTGATGTACAAGTTATTATACTTTAAATTCTCTTCACATTTGGTATTTCTTTTATACGAAATGTTGAATGATAGGACATTTGTGGTACATAATAACAACAGAAGTTCACGAACATTTAAAATGAACAATGGTATTCAGCAAGGAGCGGTTAACGCTCCGATTTTATTTAATTTATATATTTGCTGGTTTGCTGATGATATTATTATATATCAATCCCATAATAGCATAGAAAAAATTAATTTAAAATTACAAAGTCTCTATAACATGGTTGAAAAGTATGCAACAGATTAGAACATGAGAATTAATGTTGATAAGTGTGAAAGTATTCTATTCCGGCCGCCAGTAAACAAATGTAACTTCAATGTGAGAACTAATTGGAAAAAATTTGGAATTAAATCATATCAACAAGATAAGCAAATCCCTTCCAAAGATGTTGTTAAATATCTAGGTATTTATATGGACAAGTTCTTATATTATAATAAACATGTCAACTGTTCTTCTCTAAAATTGTTCAAAAGAATGAGAAAATTTCATTATATAAGACTTTGATTCGAGCCATTGTAACATACGGGTGTGCTATTTGGTTTAATATCTCTCCTTCCTATATGGAACAAATCAGAAAATTTGAGAGAAGATGTTTAAGGGCATGTACCTCACTGCACAGATCTCCGCACAGCAACTACTTAAAATTTGTTCGTAACAAAAAATTTTATAATGCTGCAAACATAAATAGAATTGATAACTTTATTATTAATTTGATTAGAAACCATATATTAAAATCTACTGAATGTAAAGCTAAAACCTTGTTTTATCCCCATACTATACTGATGACCAATACATATTAAGTACCGTAATATCAGGTTTTGTCCCCCCTGAAGCATTCATATATCTGGATAAGAATGGATATATACAGGATTATGGTGGAATCCCAATTTCCTATCATTTATATAGAATAGATAATGATAAATTATTTAATATAAATACAGTTCCTGATCAGGGATTTAGATTTGATCGTAGTATTTCTAACTTAGACAGTAAAGAGCGAGGTATGACAAGATATTGGTGGTACAACAACTAAAAATTCTTTTTCCTTTTTTACTTCTATAACTATGGTTTTATAAATAAAATAGAAAAGTAATGTTTTTTTTATTTTTCATTACATATATATATATATATATATATATATATATATATATATATATATATATATATATATATATATATATATATATATATATATATACATATATAAATCAGCATAAGTCCACAGATGTTTGATTATATTGTGATAATAATAATTTAAAATCCGAAGTACGCTAGAGTGTTCGACTATGGACCAGTGGGTATGACAGGTTTAATATTAAGCTATTTGTTTATTTTTAGTTGAATATACTATTAGATGTTATAATAAATAAACAAAAAAATATATATGCAAGTGACAGGATGGTTGCAGCACTATCTTCTTGTGTTGTTGACTCTTGTTGTTGTTTTAAGTTCTTGTTGTTCATTGGTTGAATTTTATCCTTCAGCAATAAAATTTTAGACCTTGTCAATGTTTCTGATCGTCTTTACATTATAGCTTAATAATCAGCCGAATGGCGCTGCTGCATGGCGTTTTGTTAACAGTTTAAGCAGTGAAATGTAGATGGGACTTTGACGTGGGATGATGGCAATAACGTCGACTTTTTACAATATCTGGTGGATATTGATTTTTTGAGATTATCAAATGAGGTTCGCTCCCCTTTCTCATTCCAAGAATTTCTGGACGTTTTGGACTAAAGCAAACGTGTCTCCGCTGGGGGTTTAAATCATGTGATTTATGAGATGGTTAAATCGTTGCCTATTTCTTCGCATAGAACCCTTTTAAATCTTTTCAATAACCATTCGAAGGATCGTTTTTTCCAGGGAACTTGAAGGATGATTAAAATTATTGTAATTCCTAAGAGAACTGTCATTCTGGCTGATTTCAGAAGTTACAGACCCTCAGAAGTGACAGACTCTCACTTCTGTATTTTTGAAATTGATTAATTTGATGACGAAAGTAAAAGATGACAATATAAGCTGGTTGGGTGGCCCCCGCATCCCAAAACGGCGTATGAACTGCTTCAGATTTCTCTGAAGGAGTAATACAATGGGAAGCATTTTCTATTTGCTAAGCGGCACGTTCTACTCTTTCATCTTTTGCAGAATTCTAGGACTGTTGTTGAGTTTCCACTGTTCGTGCTTCTTCTTTAATTAAACTTTCTTTGAATGAATTACACAATTTTTGTCCGAGCCGATAACTGATAGACTTGAGTTATAAACCCTGCGAACATCGCAATTACGATAAGCCGCACGAAGTAAAAAAGCAAGGAACGGAAGATATTTGCGTTTTGTTCTTCTTTTAAAAGTCGAAATCAGTTTCCTCAATACGTATGCCTGCATGAGATGCATAAAATAGAACTTTGTGCTTCTTGTACAAATTAAAGACTGAAACTACTTGAAACATGTTTTTTTATTGAATATGTTAATTTTACAATTCACACATTTATTGGACTACATATTTATACGTTAACTTTTTATAAAATTTTATGTTTTGTTATGATTAAATGATGTTGAAAAACAATATTTATTGGATTTATTTAACTACTATTATGCAAACCAGACTATGGAAAAAAACTATATTTAAAAATTTTGTTGTACGTAGGTCACTTTTCATATCCTTTTGAATATCGCCGTCACCGAGTCGCCGAAGTATGATGTTTAGGAATTAAACAAGCACACGTTTATCTATAGTTAAAACACAAGAGACGGAAAAATATTAATTCTCATAAATAGTTTAATAAAATTAATTAAATTAAACAGTACGGAGAAATTACTAATATTATAACAAAATTCGTTATTTTAGTAACGATTAAAAGCACAAAAATGCCCATTTTGGGAGAATAAAAGATATAATCACTATATAATAATTAAAATTTAATATATAGAAACACACCTTCTTCTATCACCTTCATAATCGTTCGAACCAAGGATTGAGACACAGAAATGGAAGAATAAATAAAACAAAATCAGCATAAAATCTTTATTAATATAATACAATATTACCTCGGAGTAAACCCGCTATTGAGACACAATAGATGAAAATTTCAGTTTTCATAAAAGTTTTGGGAGAATAAATGAGACAAAATCAGCATAAAATCTCTATTAATATAATGCAATATTACCTAAAAATGCAGTATCTATTGCGACACAATAGAAGGAAAATTTCAGTTTTCATAAATGGAAGAATAAATAAAACAAAATCAGCATAAAATCTTTATTAATATAATGCAATATTACTTTGCATGTAATCCGCTATTGAGACACAATAGATGAAAATTTCAGTTTTCATAAAAGTTTTGGGAGAATAAATGAAACAAAATCAGCATAAAATCTTTATTAATATAATGGAATAATACCTCGCCATGATGCTGTTATTACAGGAACGACCAAAACGTCAAAAATGTTAATTATTATAAGAAATTTAATAGAATGAAAAGTATTAAATTGATTTAGAAGAATTATTAATACATGTAGAGCAAACTTACGAGGAAATCCTGATATTGACGGGAACATGTGGGTTTTCGTAAAAGCGTTGGGGAGAATAAATAATACAAAATCAGCATAAACTAATTATTAGTAATATGGAATAATACCTTTTTCTAGTTTTGGTATTTTTAATAACGAATAAGACGACAAAATGTTGGTTTTCATGAATTATTTAAGAGAAAGAACAATATTAAATCAATTTAGAATCATTATTAATACGTGTAGAGTAAACATACCTGAGATTCCCGATATTGGGACACAAGAGAAGGAAAATGTCAGTTTTCGTAAATGGTTTGGGAGAATAAATAATACAAAATCAGCATAAAGTAATTATTAATAATATGAAATAATACCTGCATCAACTTTTAGTATTTTAGTAACGAATAAGACGGCAAAATGTTGATATTCATAAATTATTTAAGAGAAAGAATAATATTAAATCAATTTAGAATCATTATTAAAATGTGTAGAACAATCATACTTGAGTTTCCTGATAATGAGACACAAGAGACACAGACAGAGTTTTCGTAAATGGTTTGGGAGAATAAATAAAACAAATTCAGCATAAAGTAATTATTAATAATATGGAATACTACCTGTATCCTCTTTTGGTATTTTGAGTAACGAATAAGACGACAAAATGTTGGTTTTCATAAATTATTTAAGAT
Organism: Germaria angustata; assembly: GCA_963681545.1. Lineage (NCBI taxonomy): Eukaryota > Metazoa > Arthropoda > Insecta > Diptera > Tachinidae > Germaria > Germaria angustata. Next base: position 32,562,467 of record OY812999.1, read on the forward strand.
AAAGAATAATATTAAATCAATTTAGAATCATTATTAATACGTGTAGAGTAAACATACCTGAGATTCCCGATATTGGGACACAAGAGAAGGAAAATGTCAGTTTTCGTAAATGGTTTGGGGGAATAAATAAAACAAAATCAGCATAAAGTAATTATTAATAATATGGAATACTACCTGTATCCTCTTTTGGTATTTTGAGTAACGAATAAGACGACAAAATGTTGGTTTTCATAAATAATTTAAGAGAAAGAACAATATTAAATCAATTTAGAATCATTATTAAAATGTGTACAACAAACATACCTGAGATTTGAGACACAAAAGACACATTTTCGTTTTCATAATTTTTTTGTGGGAATAAAAAAAATATATTAATGATTTAATCTTATTGAAATAATTATTATTATAATGGAAAAATAACTTCCAATAGACCTGGTATTTGGCAACAATTAAGACACATAAGGTATTATAATACATATTATAAATAAAATGATATTTTAATCACGATTAAAACAGACATGACAAAAAAATATTTTCACTTTCAGGAATAAATTAAATTAAATTAGTGCAAAAATTACCTGGTAGTTTCGATTCGTAGCCATTTAGAAGTAAGATTAAGATACACAAGATAACGAAAAATTTCATTTTTAAAAATAGTTTTACACAACTGAACGATTGGTACTGAAATTTGTCTCCTTTTATATCAAAATTACAGAGAAAAATTACTGACTAGATTTTGAAAACAACTGAAAGCAAATATTTAATTATTAAATATGTTTCTACATGTCTATCAAATAGAATACAAAAATATATAAGTACATTGATTAGTCATACATATTCTCTCTTAGTTGTTTTTGTAAAAATGTGTTTTTAAAAAAGTATTATAGAAGATAGTAGACCTTGATGTCAGTGTTTATATTTCCTCATTTTTTTAATGATGGAAGAATCTGAATTGTTTTAAGTAGATTTGCTATTTGGATCCATAAATTCCTTTTAATAATATGTTGGGAAGCCCAGTTTGTCCTTTTTAGAGACAATAGCGCACCACCCTCTGGGCAGCCTTTAGTTGATCTTATGATCTTCGATGTATCACATAGGCTTAACTCAACAGCCCTGGATAAAAAAAGTTCTAAAGTCCAGCTTCGCGTCATACGATGCGATGCTTATAAGAGCTCATAGGGCTATTTGATTATTAACTAGAGCTTTTTTTACGACATTAATTAAATATTATATGGCTGTTACCGTTGACTTACCTGACTGGTACGCAAATTGGAACTGGTGTATTTTAGTGTGAGGTAATTTTTCCTCAGAAGTTTCTCCATCATTTAAACGATTTGAGATGATGGAGTAAAATCGGATTTACAAGCGGCGATCCTGGGAAGTATCTCTATGAATTTTACACTTCTCTTCTGCTGGCTCCGTATGCGTACCATCTGAGTGTACGGAGACCATTTGAGTAATCCTATATAAAGGCCTTCTGTACTCGTACTGCCTCGGGTAAATTATTTATGCTTTCATCAAAATTTTTCCACGTTGACCTTTTGGACTCTACGCACTGTATTATTTCTAATAAGTACAGCCTTGTAGATGACCCAGTCATCCGTGTTTTTGAAATAAATTTCAGCTTGTGTTTCTGGGATTACGATATTGTCGTTCGTAACAAATAGTAATTGTTTGTCATTTCACACATATATTTCACTAGATATATGCCAATTATTTATCATACGTGAATAGATGTTGCTACTTAGAGTGAGATAAGGACCTCTTATCTAAAGATGAGCTAATTGCCCCTATTTACTATGTATGGTCTTGTATTGTAATTCGAGTAAACAAACTAAATTAAAGCATAATTTGACCATTTTTTTTCAAAGGCGACGAAGGCAGGAACGTTACTGAAAATGTGCCAGCGATAGAGTGCGGTTATAAATTTTTTCCCCAATAGAAGAGACTGGCTTAGTTGACATGTGGTTTCAATTAGACGGTGTCACACAGCACGCGAAATAATGGGCCAATTGAGAGGCGACTTCGATGAACAGTTTATTTCACGTTTGGGGCCGGTCAATTGACGGCCAAGATCTTGTATTTTAACCCCTTTAGACTACTTTTTATGGGGCTTTGTTAAGACTCATGTCTATAGGGACAAGCCCATACAGTTGACGCAGTGGAAGCCTATATTGAAGAATTTATTCATGTGATACCGGCCGATATGTTGGAGAGAGTATGCCAAAATTGGACCCACCACAAGAACCATTTGAGGCGTAGCCGTAGTCAACATTTACATGAAATCATCTTTAAACATATAAAACGTTATATCGACTCATATAAAAATATCATACACTTCTCTAAATTTTATGTGTTTTTTTAATCAATATATATACTTTATATGTATAATAATACTCTATACTTACAGGTATAATTTCTAAGAATTCTAATTCAGTTATCAGATCGCATTTTGCAAATTACACAAAGGCTTGAATAAATAATCATTAAATATGCCAATAAGAATCATAATAGTAAAATTATTAGCAATTCAAATAATAACAACAATTTTGATTCCAACAAATCATTTGAAGTCATATATGGTGCATATAAAATTAATTATGTATAACAAAAATATAATTTCCAAACTTATTAGTATGTGTTTAGAACGTTTAAATATTTCGTTAACTTGGTGTCAATGTCGTATTTAATAATGTCGTTAATGTCTTTTTACTCCACAATGTATTTCAAATAAGATCAGGTGACGAAAATTAAAGTTCAGATCACAACAGACCATTGGAATATTTTGTTACCGATCGCACCTAAAAATTATTTGATTTATTGATGGATAGTGACACTTTTATTTCTTACAAAAGACCGTTCAGAGTGGAAGAACGAGTACATTGGGATCGAAAAAAAATCCAATATTTTAAAAGTAGTCACTGATTGTGCTGAGCGAGTAATTGCACTGGTCAGTAAATTCAACAGCTCTATCATAAATAATGCCGAACGAAAACAATATTTGCTCCGTTTAGTTGGTCAACATAAAAGGACATGTCCTGATGCTTTAAATAGGAGCATTCGACAGAATGAACTATGGAAAAGTTTAGAAAAGTTTTACATTCAATGACTACAGTTTATTTTAGACGTTTTCCGTGGAGAATAAAAGAAAATTATGATCTTTTACGACTATTCACATTTTATACAGTGATCACTACAATAAGGTGAATATAATCTTATGGAAAACGTGTTACAGAACTGGTTTGGAAATAGAAAAAGTCGTAGTTCCGGTTGTCATGCTATAGCGTTTTAAGAGAAGTGTTTTCAGTTCGGCAGGATTTGGTGGAGCTCAAAATTGAATTTCAATGTAAAACAATTTGCCAGAAGAGGGGGTATTTAAATCTGATGAAACTTGACTCTACAGGAAATTACTGCCAGATAAATCGTTTCAGCTCTTGAGGAGGAATTTTCTAAAGGGAGCTGATCCCTCTTGTAGCAAGAAAATGAAGCCGCTATTGACCAAAATAAAATTGATTATTTCAAGGTTTTAGTCGTAAGAAAATTGCAAGACGAATCAATTCAAATGGGTTTATCAGTGATATACATATAAACAATCATTTATTATTGATTTTTTAAAACCCTGATATGTATTACCTTATAAGCAGCTACACTGAGATGAAAAATACACGTAAATACAAATTCAAAATCAATGTTAAATGAAGCCACTTCTTACTATATGTACAATTTCGGTATAACGAATCTTCCAGCTTAACGAACGCATCGTTATACCGGGTTTAAATTGCATATCATTCCCTCCCATCGTGTGTTTTAATGTTAAAATATTTGATAAGTTACCAAAAAGATAATTAAACAGGATTTATGTAGAAATACTTAAGAATTAACCTGCGTTGTTAATAGATAATTCGGAAGTTATCCGGGTACCGAGTTTGTATATGTTTTAATTCAGGTTCAGTTCAATTTTTTTAGTGGTATACATATCTAAGCGGGGCCTGCCCCTTATCTTTTGACTTGCAAGATTGAACTTAACTATATGAATATTTTCATATTAATTATAAGAGTAAAATAATTTTACAAATTTGGTATTGATAATGCAGTTTTCCAATTTTTTTCATGAAAATATATCATGACTTAAAAAGCCGATATGATATTACATATTAATTTGATAACGAATTCACATATACAAAAACATTATGAACTAAATCAAACTCGCCAATATTTGTTCGAATTTTATATAAGTTTCTATAATTTTTATAAATTTAAGGCAATTTTGACACGTTTTCTCGTCATATTATCACTCTAATGATTCTTAAAATAAATTTGGAGACCATTTGGAGTTACAAACCAAAACTTTTAAAAATGTTGCCCTTAAGTATTTTTTATAGAAGTGTAAAACTTACAATAAAATTATTGATTTTATAGATCGTTTATTGATGCTTTTTAAGGCTAATAATCGTTTATGAATAAAGTTTTCTGACTTAATTTTCCATATAAAAGGTTTTTAAACCATTTATAACTTTTAATGAATATGACCATTGGTTATTACTTTAATTCTAAATGAATTGCTTATTTCGTACCATTAACAAGTAACAGCATTTCTTTTAAATTATGCAACTTTTTTGCCAGTGCAACTTAATTTACAAATAAATTATTGTTTTTGCACGTCACTGTGTCAAAATCAGCTGTTTAATGTGGTGTAGTGGTTAAAATCCTTGCTACAAAACCAAGTACACCAGGTTCGTTCCCTGGCAGAGGTCAAAAATTTTTCGCCATGGTTTTTCGAGTTTTAAAAATTAACTGCCTTCATCCCTTCCAAGAAATCCATCCAAGAATCCTCCTGACCTCCCCTCTCCCTGGAAAAGAGGATAACATCATGCAAAGGCCAAGCAGCCACCATCCCCTGGAAAAAAAGTAGGAATCAAAGGTTAGCAAGATTCCTCACCACTACACCAAATACCATTGTTTCTAGGCAACGATGGCAGCCCCATTATCCTAGACCTGCCACAGCAGACCAATAATCTGCTTAGATGGAACAACATCCGATTAACGAAACTGATACATTGCAAAAATAACATTGTGAAAATAACTGCAACAACTCGTAAAAGATGGAAAAGCTTTGTGGAAGCCAAATGCTCCCAAAAAAATGTGAGCTTAAAAGGAAGGGCAAAAAATCCTCTTGCATATTAATTATATAGATATAAATACTATAAATACTATTACAGAATTATTATTGCTAATTTCTATAAATTTGTAATAACTAGTCATCAATTAATTCAAGAATTTCAACATTTCCTTAGAAAATATGGATTTTCGCTTTCATACATTTCAAAAAGCTGCCTTCTTAATTGATTCTAAAAGCTAAAATGTACAAAGTCTCACATGCTACATAAAGAGTTTTTCGAAAAAATCGGGGTGGCAGAAAAATGGAATACCATAGTACAAGATATATATGAAGAATCAGCCATTGGCTGTAGCAGAAAGCAATGAATAGTTTAATTTTTTTTTTTAATTTTATACTCTTGTGCGACGAGTAGAAATACAAGAGGAAAGTATAAATTATGGGTTTGTGTTTAGCACCCTCTGTACTTGTATACTTAAAGTATACTCATGATATACATTTATATACATTTTATTTACAACTTGACATGGAAAAGTTACATATACATGAGTATGAATTGAGCTTTTACTCATACTCATTCGTTTGTATGTTTTCAAATTAATCAACGAAGTGGAATTTTAGAAAGACTTACTGTGGTAGCAGCCAGTAGCACGTAGCCTCAATACGTTTTGCCACCTTGATACACGGAGAAACACCTTCCTGTGCAACAACGGCAAAGGTTAAGGGTACGTATGTATGTAATGTAATGTAATGAGGGTTTGGCCCAGGATGTCCTTTTGCACTGCGACCATTGCTGATCCATTGTGCTTCCCCTGTCCATAACCGTACAATACGTTCGCAAATAGTATCAGCTCCTTCAGTGGGAGCGTTAGCAGATCCTCTTCGCTCAACGTATATGCATGTAGAGTCCTGTGTCTTCTGTGACCCATTGCCCCACAATTTGCTATCATGTGTTCCATAGACTCCTCACCGCAAAATCTACGGATGTCCGTGTCAGATAAGCCCATTCTGTATAGGTGGGCTTTGCAGGTGTAATGGCCTGTGAGCGCCCCTACCAGCGTCCGTAGGCTTTTCCTGTCCAGACTTAGAGCCACATTCGCCTTCCCAGCGTCAAAGCATAGGAATTAAGGATACGTAAGACGTACGTAAGACATGGTCTGATCTGTGTTGACTCTACTACGATCTTTCTTGTTTTGATCTTGTTTTGAAAGACACAACGATAATGTGGTGAGTTATCATAATGGACATTTTAATAAAATTACTTACGTAAATACATATCATATATGTACATATATGTTCATATATTTTACTAACATTTCATAGAATTTAAATTTTTATTACCTAAGATTAAAATACATTGTGGAGTAATAGCAAATTCCAAAGTATATTCAATACTCGTAAGATAACAGATACCAATTCAAAGTTAATTAAATATGAGAACATGTATTATTCTACCCAAAAATATTTCGTAACAATTATGTGTAATCAATGTTTTCATTGCGCATTAACGTATTTTTTTGTTTTAGTTGTTTTTAGCCTGGTTTGCGTCGTACTATATTTCAATTATTTTTTTTTTCAGAATTTAGGTGTTTATTACAGAATTATTATCGATAAATTCTAGAAATTACTAATTCAATGTTAAGCAAATATTATTTAAAAATGTTCTGTTTTTAAACAATAGAATTAATTAACAAAATATCTTTTAACAATAAATATTTCTTCTAAATACTTTAGTATGTGTGACTAAAATTGTTATTGTATATTATTGCTATTGTTGTATTGGAGGTACTCTGAACATTTTTATTGCTGTTATTGTTATCGCAACGAAAAGAGAGAGAGCGAATTTTTCTTTACACCGTTTTAATTTACTCTCCTGTATTTTAGTTGATTTCTGGAGCAAAATTTCCTCCTTCTGTACGTGGCATTATGAATATACGGAAACAAGATCTCTAATGGTATCATCAAACATTATATTCCCCATGTTCTGACAAAGGTATATCACATAGTGCTTCCTAGGAAATCATGTTGACAAAATGTGGATTAAAAATATGAAGATCTACACATCAGTACAACTCGATATGAAGAAGCTGTTCATATGCCGATATTTCATTGGTCTCTAAACCGAATCGTCAGTGAACTTTAGCAGTTTGAAAGCTGGCATCAGCTTTCACATGAATCAAATACAATATGAGAATTCTATATAGTACATGATTACTACAAAATACATGATTATAGTAGGCTTAGAATGCTTTTATACAAACAACACAATAAACAATTAATAATAAATTTTTAAAATTTTTAACATTATTATACTCTTATAATTAATATGAAAATATTCATATTTTAATATAAATTTTGAGTCCAAAAAAGGGCCGACAATTCATTATTTCTTTAATAACAGATCAATATAATAGTCAAGTTCAATCTCGCAAGTCAAAAGATAAGGGGCAGGCCCCCTTTTACATATTTATACCACTAAAAAAATTTAACTGAACCTGAATTAAAACATATACAAACTCGGTACCCGGATAACTTCCGAATTATCTATTAACAATGCAGGTTAATTCTTAAGTTTTTCTACATAAATCCTGTTTAATTATCTTTTTGGTAACTTATCAAATATTTTAACATTAAAACACATATTTTTTGGTGTACAATTGGTCTTAACATTTATTTTTACTTGGTTATTCGATTATAGCAATCTGAGGGAATGGTGTACAATCGAAACCCGGATGCGTTCGTTAAGCTGGAAGATTCGTTATACCGAAATTGTACATATAGTAAGAAGTGGCTTCATTTAACATTGATTTTGAATTTGTATTTACGTGTATTTTTCATCTCAGTTTAGCTGCTTATAAGGTAATACATATCAGGGTTTTAAAAAATCAATAATAATTGATTGTTTATGTGAATATCGCTTATAAACCCTTTTGAATTGATTGTTCTTGCAATTTTCTTAGGACTAAAATCTTGAAATAATCAATTTTATTTTGGTCAATAGCGGCTTGATTTTCTTGCTACATGAGGGATCAGCTCTCTTTAGAAAATTTCTCCTCAGGAGCATTAGATTACCCACCGAGCAGAACGGTGTTTTGTTTTTTTGTTTGTTTAAAATTCAGCAATTTCGGAACGAGCTTCAACGATTTCGCAACACGTTTTGTGCCCAAAATTTGCGAAAAAAAATTCCGACTTAAAAAATCGCTAATCGAATGCACGTATCCCGGGAAATTTCTAAATTCATCATTCCTATTGAACAGACTATATATATGTATATATATCAGTATAATAATACGATTTATATACAACAGAAAGGACAGCCAATGGGTTTCCCAACTTTTCCTATTGTGGCTGATATTGTAATGGAAGAACTTCTAGGCAAGTGCATTAAAAAATTACTTGTTAAACAAAAGTGGATTAGAAATTATGTTGTCAATATTTGACTCTTGCCATGCTGATATTAAATTTACAATTGAGAAATAATGCAATTCTGTACTTCCATACTTAGAATCATTAGTAAAGGGGAGGGGGAAGTACTGGACGAATGTTAATAAATTGGTACCAAAAGCCAATATCTTATCAACTATTTTTCTAGACATCCAAGAAAAATTATTATTAGTACGGCGAAGAATTTGATCGATAAGTGACATTGACTTCTATAAGAAGAATAAAGAAAAAATGATATCAGATATTGATCCGGAACAAAGAATTTATAAATCGTTAACTTACGTGCCCATGATATGTGAAAGATTAGAAAAATGGAATGTTTTGCATAATGTAAAACAGATATAAAATGGGTCAAAAAATTTATACTACAGTAGGTAAATTATTCACCAAGATAAAAGATAAAGTAGAAAACTTTGATATTTCTAATGTAGTTTATACGAGTATAGGTACCACAAAGAATAAATTAAAGACTAGGCTGGCAAGATAAAAGCCAGACCAGAAGTATAGGAATGTTTAAATTTCACACAAAACAGCTCTAACGAAACACTGTTTTAATTCTAATCATAGTCCGGACTTTAAGAAAGCATCTGTTTTAGATATAGAGAGCCACTTTAAAAGACGTTATATATTAGAGTCGATTAATATTACTAATGTTGCAAATAATAAAAGCATAAATTATAAAACTGATGTAGATAATGTTGCCCAAAACTATAGGCATTTGATTCGTAAGTTAAACTGACCAATAGGAATGTAAACAGTTTTTTATTTTTGTAATATAATTAGTATAGAGAAAATTGCAATTTCTTAAAAATTGAAAACATCTTTTTTTTCGTTATTGTTTCTTTCTTTTGACTTCTTTATCTTTTTTATTTCTTTATGTATATAAAATGAACAAAAAATGTCAATTGTTATTGTCATATACATATATTATAAAATTGCCTGAAGAATACGCCCAAAAGCGCGACGAGATATTAAATAATTTTTTTTTTGTATAAAAAGACCCAACGCTCGTTTATGAAATAATAGTGTTAATTAATTTAATTTAAATATTTATTCGCTGTTATCTTAAATAGTGGCGTTTACTTTTACTATCCCTATTGACACGACTTACTCATTCACGAAGTGAAATTATCTTGAATATATTTCGGTAAATTTAAATGTTAGTTTTAAATCTATTTGGGAGCAATATAGATGAGTTTTGAATGGCTCGAAATAGTTTCTATTAATTTTTCAGCAGCTGTTCCTTGCGTAAATTCATAAAATCATTAAATAGTGGTGATTGAGCGTACTCTTCCTTCATTTGCTACATATGAAATTAATAATAGAAATTAATAATTTGTATTAAAGAGCGAAACAAGTTCGATTTATAGAAGTTCAAAAGAAGGCCGAAAGCACTCTAATACATGTTGTAATAACGTTGCAAAATAATCTTCGAAGAAAATCGCTGTTTTATTTCGAAAATTATTTGTTACCTTAAATGTACTTTATTTTATTAAAAAATAATTGAAAATAGAACAAATATATGAAAATATGTATGCATTTATGTAAGTACATACATATGTATGTATATAACTTGCCAAGTCAAGTTGAACGCATGTATGTCAGACACCACAAACTAATGAAGAAACTGTAACTGAAATATTATAAGATCATGATTGTGATACAATGCAAAATGTAATAATTTTAAGTAAGCAACGAGATTCGAATGATTAAATTAAGTTGGAGAAAGATTAACTCGCTAACACTTTTTTTAAAAACACAGATTTGAAAAACGCTATAAAATATTCAAAAGTGATAATGATCATAAACATACTTGAAACATTATAATGATGTTACGGTTTGTTGGACTTTCTTTACCGTCTTCTAAAAGTTTGCTTTTACTCAGAAGCGGCAACAAGAAATACATATGTACGTACCTACATACTACATCCATACATACACACATATCAACAGCGTTTTGAGCCAATTGAAAAGCGCTCAAGAGTATCTCCATCAAAAACTGCATCTAACTGCAGTCACCGCATTAAAGTGAAATTGGCTGGCTAAATGTAAAACATCAGGAATTCACTCGTAGCTACTCACACCAATAGTCACAAGTTCATTTAATACAGACTCACATGGTAGTAATAAACTTTTTTAAGTCAACACATAAAAACGGCAGCTCAAGGAAGCAACAACTTGTAGCAACGCGTGCGCGAAATCAAAAATCAAACTACCAAAATAAAAAAAAAGGAAAATGCTGGAAATAAATAAGAAAGCCATGGTCAAAACACAAAAATATAAATAATTTAAAAGGTAAAAGTAGTAATAACAACTTCTTATAAGAGACAAAAAAATTTTGTTGCACATATAAGGATGCCTTGAAATATTTAAAAGAACAAAAAGCCAGTGCAATAATTTAAAAAAAATTTAAATAAAATAATGTTGAAAATGAAGTTGTCTTTTATTCGCTCTATAATAATAATTTTATTTAAAGTAATAATGGTTCATTCAATAATTTTGAGTCAAACAGATCTGAAACATTTCTTACGCAGTGGTGCTTTGGACTTAAATTTCTTAAGATGCTTCTTAATGAATACCAACTTTTGCCCAAATCCATACATAATGCATCGTTTATACACACCGTAAGTAAAAACTACTTTTCCTTCGTAAATATACAAGATCAATTCAAATGACTGAATTTGGCATTTTGTAAGAAAAAACAATATATACTCGTACATATGCACATGCGAATTTGTTGTCAATAAACCACAATTGCTGGATAAATCTGGACAATATCTATATATATGAAACTATTTTATGAGCCGCATTTAGGAGAGCACATCAACTCCGTAGAAGACTATACCAAAAATCAAAATGCTTGGAATACGCAAATGCCACATGTTACTATTTAAGTAACACAATTATTTTACAGTTCATAACAAGTGCATGTCTATGTTGGCACTTGACAATGATTTTCTAACTCAGTATTTAATATGAAAAGAAAAATCGTTGTAAAGACTAATCAAAGTAGTCCATCGCAAGACTTTGATTCCAGCTCAAAATAGTACAGAGTTGATGCCCGGCACTATAAAACGATGATCCAGAACATGTTCTAGATTATAAATTTCTGTGGTTTTGTGGTAAATATTTTTATTAAAAAAAATATGAAAAATGGTGCCACACTTTAGGGAAAGAGTACCCAAACAGATACTATCACAGCTATACGTGTACTCTACCCAGTTGGGAATATCATCTTATATAACAATGCCTTTAAAGATTTCTGCAAGACATTTTTGAATTTCTCAGTCATCAATTACGTTTCTCAATGGCACTACTTAAGAAACTTTTATACATTGATGATTAGTTTAGTGACGCAACATTAGAAACTAACTTCTGTTAAAGGCAACTAACGATTGATATGCAATAACGTCTTATTAATTGCGCCTATTTGAACCAGTTGACGACAAGATACGCGTAAGCAAAACAGTCGAGAAGGCTGTCTTGCGTTAACTTTCATTGATGACAAACTGAGTGAAAAGTTTGGAGAAGATGAACGATAAACTGTATACATATGTAATCTTCTGGGACGAGTATATCGACGATATCTTATACTGAACATAATATTAAGGGCAAATTCATCCAAGTTGTTCAAGATGAAACCGGCCGGTCACACTTACGATGTGTTCGTGTTCGCCAAATTCGTGGGGTTGTACGCGAAAAAATCTGAAAAATTGAAATTTTCTATTTCTTATTATTTGTTAGAATGCTAATATGCCTATTTGCGAATAATAAATTTTTTTATTTCAGATTGCTACGGGTATGTAGCAAAGGTCTGGTACAATATACTTACGTACATACATATTAGCAAATGACAACTCTGAAGAGCTGACAGCTGATATTGTAAAACAATTTGAAAAATAAGCAATGGGACATATGAGAAAGAAAGAGAGAGAAAAGAAACAGGAGAGAAACATATTAATTTTTGTTTATTTTGACGTTATTTAAAATCCAAGAAAAAGACAAGGCATTTCTTAAGTTCAGATGATTTACATATTTAGTTTTGGCTCAAGCAAATGATCGATTTAAATTGGTGTTAAACTAGTTGAGTTTAATACAGGCTTTTATGGCTAAAGTAAGCGTCTTTTTATGTCTATAGTGGACAAAAAGAATACTTTTGGTTAAAGTTAACTTAAGAACTCCAACTGTATACCTTTTTGATGAGTATATTTCTCTCCCACTGTCTTTATTAATGTCTTCTATTAATGGAAACATCTTATAAAGATATGAGAGACAAAGCTGTTATGCTGCATTAAAGAATGTATGTAGATTAAAAAAGATAAATAAATGAAAGATATCGTATTGCATATAAATTTTATATGTGTACTTGGCCAACTGAAACACTATAATTGGTCAAATTGTCATACACGACAATGCACTCCATGTCCACTGTCGATTAGGTTTTCTAATCGGTAGTTGAAAGAAAATTGACGTTTAAGGTGAAATAAGCGATGACAGTCTTATAAGAGTTCGTACCGAAGCTGCCGCTGTTCATAATTAATTATTGTTGCCATTTGCTACTACTTTAACAAAACTCGCGTCCCATTCTAATACTCTTTCTCGTAACATCTTGAACTTTACTGGACACATCCGCTTAAAAAAAGGAACACTACGGCTTTAACACGCAACATACGAGATCAACCTTTTTGAAAAAATTTTTGTGCTTAACACGACATTGATCTATTATTAATTACTATCACTAACTTTATGTCCGACACTGTTTGGGCCTAACAATTATAATATCTATACTTAAAATTTGAATACTTATTTGTAGTTCAGTTTTGAGGATACAATAAATAAATATTGGCGTGAAAAAATTGCTACTACTTTATGCGTAATTATTTTTAAAATTAGGCTAACAATTGATAGCTACTAACTGTTCGGAATATAACTTAATAAAAATAATTAAGTTTTATTGGAAATAGCTCGTTCAATGAAAAAAATTATATATATATTTCTCGTTGAAAGAAATATTTATCTACTCTGGCAAGCATCGATGTATTTTCGAAGAATTAAAACAGCTGACAACTAAAATGTAAAAGCCAAATTATAACATTTCTTGCAATAGAAAGTGTCTTCAATATATTCATAATTTTATAAATTCTTTGGTGGAAAATTGTCTGTTATACTATAAAAATCAATGAAGAACATTTCATACCATTCATTTAATTAATTTATTGCGAAATTCAAAATAAAATGAATGAAAAAGTAACCAAGTGATTCTAAATCAGCAGCCGTTTTCAAATCACAAACATTTAAAAACTTTGGTGTGCAGAACACCCTTCTTGTGATTTCAAATCACTTTCACAAAAATTGATTTCCAGATGATGCCTGTCTATTATCTTTTTGTTGGCAAAATTACTTAAGCTTAGATGTGGTAAGCACATTGAGTTATAAATATGTATGTATGTTAAATATGAATGGAAGAGAATTAGTTCAAATCCCGGCAACAATAAAAATAAAAAATTTACTTAATTAATGAAATAAAGAGTGAAGTGTTAAAAAAATATTTATTATTTATTTATCTTATAATTAAAATTACAAGATAAAGATATAAAGAGCAATAAATGTTCAAAAAACATATTAATATTTTCTGTAGGATTTGCTATTATTCGCCATGAAATCACTTATTGCGTTTGACCATTTGCGTTCTTAAAAAAAGAAATATTTTCATGTTCTTCATTCAACATTTTGTTAAGTGCAATTATAAAAATTTGTGCAACGTCACTGTACTTCCACGAAATCAGAATTTCTATTAATTTAATTCTCTTTGTTGATATATAAAAAAAATCCACAAACAAATATTCCTAATCGTGAGTCGCACAAGCAACTTTGTGTCATATTTTATAGGACACAAAGTTTAAAAATGGGTTTAAAAAATTAAATTTAAAGAAATTGTAAATTTTAAAAATGAAACGTAAGAGTACCGTGTTTTATTGGCTTCGCAAGATTTCAACTAAGCGTCCAAATTACGAAAAACAATATGTTTATACTAGTGCGAAAGGACATTAATATCAGTTGATGTCTTCGACATCACTTAGTTCGTTCTGACTAATTTTTTGTGATAGTAACAAGACAGTGTGGTGGTTTGCCTGAGAAGTTTTTCCATGAATAACCCTATTCTAATTACACGGTTATAACTTGAAGTAAATGCAATTTTAAAAACTTTGTTTTCTAATTCATGAATACATGATAAATGTGGCTTGCATTTCACACAAGAATGTATGACAGAGAGTTACATATAATAATTTCTTCTAAAATTACTTTTACCACAAAGAGAAAATATTATACCCCAAAATTATTAAGTTCATTCAACCAAAGCCCGGTCCAGCTCTAAAAACAAGATGTGACCAATTCCACAATTAAATTTATTGCCTAAGGACAGAAAAATTTTTATTTGCCCTGGATGAAGGAAGTTCTGTTTGAGATTTGAGTTTTTCTAAATTGAAGTTATTGTGCGATTCACTCCCCAATCGATCAAACACACACTGTTAATAGTGAAGAGTTTCTTTAGTTATAAGAAAATATTGAATTAATAATTTTAAGTGCGAGTATAATGCATATGTACATATATATTTTTGCATTATACTATGTATCTTACAAGGCATACCCAGTGCGCTTGGCTACCCCGATCGTCATAAAATATATCAAACATTTAAAACTTATAAACAAGTATACGGAAGACTTCAATTCCAACATTCTCGTGCTCCTTTACACACTTTAGTTTCCCAAACATACGTTCGAAATACCATGTTCGCCATGATGTTGTCTGCCATGCAGAAGAAAACTGACAGATACTTAAGCAAGTCAGACTAGACAGCGAAAACACTTACGAAAAAGTAATGATTTGTCTGAATATGAGCATCAATACATATTGGCCATAAGAACATGAAAAAATTAATACCACTGCTCTGTCGAAGGTATCTTCATGTCTTGTCCAAGTCGATGACTTAGAGTAAATATTAGAGAGTTCTCTAGATATAGTATAATTAATAATTGGGGCCGTGCGTCTATTCCTCTAATACCACCATTATTTTGCTCGAATACAAACTTTATTCCCTTATGTGCCCAACCGGACACTCGCATCTCGCATAACATTTGCGATTGTGACTTTAACTCCCAAGAGAGTTGTTGTACAAATCACAATAGCAATAAGCTTGACGATTTCAGCTCGCTTGTGTATATTGAAATGAAGTGGCGTATTTTGATTAAACAAATCACTAAAGAGAAAATAAAATGTTTTGCAATTTAAATTTAATATGTTTTCTTTTTATTTTAACAAAAACTAGTAAAATTTTTAATACATGTATTATTCAAGAAATTAAATTGAGTTTTTCAACTGTTATACATACATATCTGTCAAAGAACTGGTGATTAAGTATAAACAGCTGATTAAATTGATATTCAAAAAATTTTGTAATCAAATAAAACACTTGCATATTTGTTAGTTTTGCCTTTTATAACATAGGAAATTCAATATATATGGATCTTTAATGTTTAAGCATTTAGAAATATGCCGCGAAAGTACGTTTGGAGCAGATTTAAGGCCTAACTATAATGTGCTTAATGCAACTTAAGCAAATGTGCGAATACACACAATCAAATGTATACAACTATAATGTACTTAAGTAACTTTTCGTCAAGTTTCGTCAAGTGTCATTTGCTTAAGGAAAGTGCGTTCAATTTCGCTCTTGCTTAAGCAAATGACTCATCAAGAACCCATTCTTCTTTCTGCCTCTATTTATTTCCCGTACTGAGAAGCGTTTTCTTTTCTTCATCGTCTCTCTTATTTTTTGAAGAACACATATTCCATCAAATGCACAATTCATTAACTTCACTGTCTTAAGAAATTTCAGTTTTCTATTCATTTTTAAAAATTTTCCAATAAACACTGTACACAATAGATACATGTAATTGTTTACAATTAGAAGAAGCAACCACTGTTGCTTTTTTTAGTACTTTTTTTATTTTAGTTTTCGTTTACTTTATAAATAAATAAAAGATAAACATGGATTTACTTGCTTATGGTAATATATTTATAACTTTTACAAATATAATGAGATTTCGTCAAAAATATTACATTTTAAAGAAATAAAAACGAAAATAGTTTTCTAAAAGTACAAATGTTTGCAACAAAGTGTAAAAAGTTTTTAAGTTTAATAAGTACAATATAGCCACCTAAAAGTCTTCAGTAATTTACTTAAGCATTTGACATGCTTTTCGTTGAATTTTGACACTAGCTTAAGTTTGGTTAAGCACATTATAGTTGGGCCTTTAGTCTGAACACATGTGTTATATGATACAAAATATTTATCGATTACCTTCGATAAAAGCAACCTATCAGTTAAGACTAAATAAATCAAAAGACTAAATAAAATCAAAACATCACTAGAAAAAAGTTGCATTTGGACCACAAATTAAGCACTTAATATTCATATTTATAGTATTTAGCTTAATTTTCTATGAAATATCTATTGCTTCTTGATTGCAACTTCTCTAGCGCTATTACACAAGATGGGCAAAAGTAATATCATACTTTCAACAAGCTGCAATTTTGTTATAAATGAAAAAAAGAGCTCTGCTTTCATAAAATATTTATTTGAAAGTGTAAAATTTATCAAATTAATTGGAAAAAATTGTACCAATCATATGGTCACCTCGAAAGTTGATACATCATTGCACTGGTATTGCGGCATTTTGCAGAAAACATCTGACTCCAAATTGGCGATTTCTTCTTCAATGTCAGCTTTCAAGACTAGCACGGTTCGCGGTTCCTTGTGGTAAGTCCCAAAAGAAGAAGTCTGGTGCTGTTAAATCTGGCGATCTGGACAGCACTTCATATGTACAAGATGGGAGATCTCCCGACGTAGAAATTGCTACACCAAAATCTCCATTGCTCGATCTATGTGCTCGGTTGCTCCATCCTGTTAAGGTTTACCCACCATAGTATTTACGAATACGAATACTACGGTTTTGTATACTATTTATTGGTTATATTTATACTAATCTTTTTGTATTTATGTTTGAAATCTCATTTTGAGGACATTTTGTCTCTATACGTAACTGTCAAATAGCAAAGAATTTAGAACTAATGTTGTTACTGGGCTTGCACAACTGTTATTGAACACAGCTAAAATATGTGTTTAATGAATGATCCGAAAGTGTGGAAAATTGGTGCCACAGGAAATCCTGGACAACCATCAACTACGGCTGCAAAACTAGATCGATTCTGCAGAAAGACAATGCTGTGTGTCCGGTGGACCAGAAAGGCGTGGTGCACCACGAGCTCCTGAAACATGGTGCAACCGTTAATACAGATCGCTGCCGGCAACAAACGATCAATTTGAACCATGCATATATTGAAAAACGAATGGGCCACAAGACACGGCAAGTTAATTTTGCAATATATAAATATACATGGCAATCTCCGGATGGTATTATCCGCAATCAGACCAACCACTTTATTATAAGCAGGAAGAAGATGCGTGGATATCATGAATGGAAAGGAGGGATAATGATACCACTACCGAAAAACTGCGATCTAACGAAATTTAGGAACTGGAGAAGTATAACCCTTCTGAACACCATCCAGATGGATATCGCAATGATTATCTTAGAACGAATGAGACAAGGATGTACGCTATCACTTGTACTTTTCCTTTTAGTTCTGGACACAGTTCTTCAGCAGATATTGATGCACCAAATAGAACGCAATGCCACCTGAACCAGCGGCTGCGTTACCTTGACTATACGGACAACATTTGTATTCGTATGCTACATACACTGGACGGCATCCAACAAAAACTCGAAAGGCTGCAAGAGCTTGACATCACCAAAAACCAAGTCATTTGGAATTGCCATTGAAAACACAAATCCACTGCTTTTAAAAAGACATCGAGATATAATTAAAATTATCTATGCTGCTATCATAAGTAAAGATGGCGGCAGAGATGAAGATACAGCAAGCAGAGTAAACCACGCACGTAGTGCATATGCCACCCTGAGTAAAGTCTGGAACTCTTCCCAAAAGTCTCTACGAAAATGCACATGCATTGACCACGCGCTGCGTAAAGACATTTCCAACATAATAAAGGCAAGCTTATAATGGGATTCCCAAGGGGGACGAAGTGAGGGACGACAATGAATAACATGGAGAAGACCTGTAGAAACGGAACATTGACAACGAGGACACTCATGGTCATAAATCCGACATATGGCACAAGACAAAACTCGCTGGAGAGCCTGCGTAGTTTACTACGAGAAGACTATTATTTTGAGTTCAAAATAGAGATTTTTTATAAAAAATTATTACAAATTAATATTTTTTAATTTTCTAAAATACATAGTTGAATTAGGTGCAATTTTAAGATCGAAATAACTACAATTGCTTAATCTTAAATAATATTTTTGTATACAATATTGCTTTCAAATTGCAATTTTTTTAGGGAATTTCATAGTTTTGTTCTATTTAAATTAAATTGATTATACGAGTATACAACAGCCTTATTGAAACGAGAGACAAGAATCTCTACTTTTTGCAAATAACCCTTTTACAAAAAGTTTCATATTGTAATATACACTAGATTCACAAGCTATAACTATTCATTTATGTTGTAATATATACTACATTAAGTTTACTTCAATAATTAATCGCAAGACATAACAATTGTAACATAACAACTGTAACATCATTAGATATAATATAATACGTTATAAGCAACTATGTAACAGGTGCAGCCAACACATGAATGTTAAAGTTCAGTATTCACCCATTCGTTCTGAAAGAAATTTTTGTTGTGAGACAATTTTAGTTTACTGAGAGTTTGCTCACAAAAGATTCACACGCATCGAACAAATGTTCTGCAGAAACAAAGCTACCACATGGAACAACTCTGTAAATGATGTGTGTTACTTTTACAAGCAGGCAGCACAGTGGCAGATGATTGTAATTTGCTGTGTTCTAAATTAAACAAATTTTTATAAAATTTAAAATATACAAATGAATAAAAGTCGAGTGCATGTTCTAATAGCTATTTTGTTAAATAAATATAAAAAATTTACAAATATACTCTGATGTGGCAGCTCATTTCAATTTTGCATAAAAATTTATGTATCTGGCAGCACAGTTCAATTCGTTCGGGACGATAATTAAAATTAAGGTGAATTCACCCGTTCGTTCTGTACGTTCAGAACGATTTTTTTTATATGTAGTTTGACGTCTCTATTTTTGAGAGAGTGAGAGAAAGAGAGTAAATTTAATGCGGAACAATTTTTGCTTGAATTGGTTTAATTTTAATTATCATCCCGAACGAATTGAACTGTGCTGCCAGATACATACATTTTTTATGCAAAATTGAAATGAGCTGCCACATCATACTGTATGTACATATGTATGTATTATAATATACAAGTTTATTTGTCAATTTTTTATATTTATTAAACTCAATAGCTATTAGAGCATGCACTCGACTTAAATTCATTTAAATATTTTTTATTTTATAAAAATTTGCTTAATTTAGAACACAGCAAATTGCAATCATCTGCCACTGTGCTGCCTGCTTGTAAAAGTAACACACATCATTTAGAGAGTTGTTGCATATGGTAGCTTTGTTTCTACAGAACATTTGTTCGATCCGTGTGAATCTTTTGTGAGCAAACTCTCAGTAAACTAAAATTGCCTCTCAACGAAAATTTCCTGCAGAACGAACAGGTGAATTCACCTTAAAACCAATTCAAGCAAAAATTGTTCCCTCTCTCAAAAATAGAGACGTCAAACTACATATAAAAAAGGGTTCGGAACGTTGAGAACGAATGGGTGAATTCCAGTGTTGCCAGTGAAATTTCAATAAAGATACATTTTAGTTTCCAAAAAGATTTTCCCAAAGAGATAAATTTTGAAAAAAAAATTAAAATCCATGTTTAACGTTTAACATTTATTAACATAACATTCTTATTTCATATTTAATTTTTTTCATTAACCATCCATTGTACTCTTTTAAACAGCCATTTATCATTAAAATTGTACATTGTCTTTTTTGGAGAATGACCTGTAAATTATAATTTATTGGCATTTCAATAATTCCATATAGAAACATATGTACATATGTACATAAGTATGTACATAAAATTTGTTTAAAATGAAAAATTCACTCTCATTTTATTTATATGTACATAAATGAATAAAACATAATATTTGCAGTCAGCTGTTTTAGTTTTCTTCCTTTAGTTTCGGGGATTAAAATTGTTTTATTTTATAAAACTATTAAAACGAAACGTTTATATTAGCTATTAAGACCTAGATCAAAATTGAGCTTGGGAAACAAAATTAAAATTTATAAAACAATATTAAAACCTACATATATGGACTTATGGCATTCAGCTATGGGGCACAGCCAGCAACTCGAACATTGAGATATTACAAAGATACCAGTCTAAAACTTTGAGATCCATTATCAATGCTCCATGGTATGTATCAAATAAGACAATCCATAACGATCTGTATATACCGAAGGTTGTAGACGAAATTAAAAGATACAGCGAAAATTATTTGAAGAGGCTTAGTCATCATGTTAACCCACTAGCAATAGCTATGCTCGACGATACTGTGGAAATAAGACGGCTTAAAAGACATCATATCCTGGATTTGCCATACAGGAACTAATTAACTTATGTTTGTATTTATGCTTGTATATGTAAAATCGCTTCTATTGTAAATAATAATAATATTAACTTGATATTATGTGTACATATGTATACACTGTCACGTCTTAATAAATATATCGTAAGTTATCAATAGTCTGTTTTAAATGTATGCTGTTGTTCTCATTGGAGTTCAACAAATGTATTTACTTTACTCATTGTATCAGATTTACTTATTGTCCTTAAATGGATAGATTGTAAATAAAGTTATTATTAAAAAAAATTTATAAAACTATTATACGGTCTGAAATTATTAACTGTAAAGATCGTTATTGTTTGCTTCTAAAATTTCATCTTAACAGATGTATGTATGTATATGCATAGGTACATATGTATATGTACACAAGAATAAGCAGATGACAGAAGAACTTAGAAAACCTAACAACAAAATACATGTAATTTTTCTATTTAGTTGTCACTGTTTTTTAGTATTCATAACGAAGTGATAACTTTAAAAAACTTTGTCAGGGACGGACAGCTTAATATTTTATTTCTGTACATTTTGCGTACAGATTCAAAAGATACGAAAAATGTCAGGATTATACATGGTACCTGAAGTCATCGAAAGATACGAAAAATGTATCTTTCGTATCCTAATGGCAACACTGGTGAATTCACCTTTACAATATGTTTCTTTAGAAAACAAACTTTTATGTTAAACATTCTCAATTGTCTCCATACAGGCTTTATGTCTTGTCATTCGAATTCTTCAACAAATTGCAAAAACTTTCACAGTATCAAAGCTGGATACAATATCTACGTTGATTTTATGTTGAGCTTAAAACTTTGAATTTAAAGATAAATTCCAACCAAAATTTACTAAGCAATATCTTTCATCTTCTGTTTAAAAAAAATATCCAGTCCTTAGCAAATTCAATTTCAAATATTTACTATTTAAAGTTCTCAATAAGTTTTCAATATCATTACTTAAATGTTGTATTTCGATTTGAAACATTTTGCTTATATTATATATAAATCCGATATCTACATGTAATATTTATTCAACTCTAATGTATATTTACAAAAGCAATGCATAGTTAAAAATTTTATTATTATTATTATATTATTTAATTTCAAAGTTTTTTTTTCTAAAGTATCAAATAAATTTAGGTTAAAAAATCGTTAGTGTGCTCCAAATAGTCAAATCCGACAAACGAACAACGTAAACATTAGATCTTTGTGAATCAAAAAATCTCATAAAACATCAGGGTTACAAATTTTATAAGATATTTTTTAAATAAAAGTGTCTGTTAAAAAGATATTCACCTTTCATCTCGAGCAATTTTCCCACATGAGGACTTCTGCAAGAAGAATATTCATGCAACTATTCATCTTTCCTCCAATTTTTCTAAACTTCAGCATTTTGTTATTCTTTAATCTCTTGAATAATAAAATATTTTCTACACATACACATGGATGTACATATATTTATATACTTACATATTTATGTACAGTGACGGACTAAAGTCTACATGCAACCACAATTTTGTTCATTTTTCTAAAACAATTTATTAACTGGAAAAGCTAAATATACAGTTTTGTTCTACTTTTGATATCATTCGCAAAAATTAAAAAAATGATATGACAAAAGTCTACATGCAGCCAAAACAAACAAATGAAACAATGATAAAGTAGCTGGAAAGTACCATTATTTAAAATTTTTGGTATATGTACATATGTACATTTCATAGTAGTTATTATATGTAATATTTTAGTTCATGTTTTGATAATTTTCTGATCAAATGTGGAAAAAAACCCATCTAAAAAAGAAATATCGACTGACATAAGCAAACTAGTGGTAAAACACAGAAAGGAAAATGTAACGTGCGCTGAAATTGCCAAAATATTAAATTTAAGCAGCGCAGCAGTGCAAATAACTATTGAGAAGTATAATAAAACTGGTTCCTGTGATAGCAAAGAGCGAACAGGTAGGCCAAAGAAGCTTTTTAGGAGATATATTACTTCTATTATAAAGGAAGTGAACAAAGATCCCCGAACTAGTGGCCCAAAATTAGCCGATCATATTGCCCTTGTCTCCAATAACAGTGTCCATCCAAGAACTATCAAAAGGCCAGACACAATCGAAATGCAGGAATTTATAGTGCTTTTATTGACTATAGTATTCAACAAACAGGGAGGTGTTGATTTTAGAGAGTACTGGGATCCAATATTTGGAAATCCGATATTTCGCGCCACAATGGGAAAAATTGATTTGCTTATTTACTAAGATTCTTGAGGTTCGATGATAAAAATACCAGATCTCTTAGAAAGTCAAAAGACAAACTTGCACCTATAAGAGAACTGTGGGAATGTGTAACTGTCTATTTCACGATGTCGAACGACATCGTTCGCTTTCATAAATACGTTTGGAACAGCAACAAATTTTAAAATGTTGTTTTTGGTTTGAATGTATTTATGCAACATCGACATCGTGAAACAGGCAGTTAATCTAAACTTGAAAAATTTTTATTTGCCTGGAGAAAATCTAACAATTAATGAACAGCTAGTACCTTTTCGAGGACGAGTGTCATTCAAACAGTATCTACTCAGCAAACCTGACAAGTACGGTATGAAAATTTAGTGGATCTGTGATAGCAAAACCAGTTACCCTCTGTTTGGTATACCATATCTTGGAAAAGAAGGACCAAATAGAGCGGCAAATTTGGCATACAATGTAGTCAACCAACTACGTGAGCCATACTTCCGTACCAACAGAAATGTTACAATTGACAATTATTTTACAAACCTTGAAGTTGCAAAACACTTAGCACAAAATGGTCTCACAGTAGTTGGAACCATAAGAAAAAACAAGGCTTGCATACCACCACTTTTTCAACCCAACCGAAATCGCGACATCGAATCTAACGCCTTTGGTTTTTCTAATAATATGACTTTAGTGTCGTATGTACCGAAGAGAAATCGTTCTGTTATTTTTTTGTCTTCGATGCATCACAGTAAAAAAATAATCGTTAGCAATAAAAATAAATCTGAAATAAATTTATACTATAACTGCACCAAGGGCGGTGTTGATACCCTTGATCAAATGGTTCATGAGTATACAGTTCGACGCAAAACAAATAGATGGCCTGTTGCATTTTTTCAAAATAAGTAGATGTTGTGGGAGTCGCATCACTTGTAATACGGAAAAACATATATCCTACTTGGAACCAACATAAAAACTTTTTTTGCGAGAAGTAGCACTTGAGTTGGTAACGCCTCATATACGAAGACGGAACACGAAAGGACTAACGAGTTATCACTTAGCAGCCATCAAAGATGTGCTATCATCTGATCCTGCCATTGATCAAGCATCTGAACCTGATTCGAAAAGAAAGAAGAGTTGTCACATTTGCCCCTAAAAAATACCTAGAACTTTCAAGCAGTGCTGCGAGAAATGCAAACGGAATGTCTGTTCAGAACACTCTATAAAAATATTATTTGTAATGTTTGTTTAAAAAATAAGTAATTAAAGTTAAATAAATAAAATACGTAAGTAAATAATATCAATAAAATATTTCTCTAATGTATATTTCATTGTTTTTCTTTAAGTGTCATTAATTTCTTTAATAAGTCCGTTGGACACTACTGGTCAGTTACGTTACAAAAGCATACTGGGTAGTTAAGGGTTAAATAGTATTAGTAGCCTTTTAAGACTGAATTGTATGTATGTACACTTTTGTCATACCATATTTTTGTTATTTTGTGGGTTTTCTTTTGTTAAAGGGCAAATTAATTAATTCAACTTTTATTTTTTTATGAATAAACATGATTTTTTAAAAAAACTGTATCATTAATTGTTCTTGTAACTAAGTGGTTTTTTCAGAATAGCAGTATATGGGACCGCATGTAGACTTTAGTCCTTCACTGTATATAAAACATGCCTATGCATTTTATTTACACATATTACATTTATTCTTTCATATTAAAATTTCTTTTATGAAACATTTTTTAATTTCATAAATTTTTTTAATTTATTTTTCCGTTTTCACTAATAATTGCTATTTTAAAACAATTACACCGATCCAACTTTACACACCTCACGCACCTTCAAACACTTTGTAATGAATTTTTCCAATAAATTAAATTAACTCCTCTTCATTTTACATTTTCTTCAATTTGTTTATACAAGTAAACAACAAAAGAGAACATTTAAAATTTAACCCAAATTATTTAATAGAGTAGATCAATAATATTAGTTTCGTTTTCTCAGAATTAAATAAATATCAAGTGGTGTTGGAAAGAATTACTCAACAGCCTTAAGTATAATTGTGCGTGATGTTGCATTGTAATTAGTGTACGAGTAAACATTGTAACTTGATAAAAAAGGTTAAAGTTTGGATTCAAATATACAATTGCAAAAAGTAAATAAATTAAACAACAGGTGCAAGTAAATAAATATTATTATTTATTCGAGTAAGAGGGCGATTGCAATAATATATGCCGTACACGGCGGAACCAAGTAAATAAGAACACTTTATATACATACATATATTATTAAAATGTTACAAAACGTATTATAGAAATATTTATTGACCTTTTGGTCTACTTCAAAGGGCAATGTTCCTTATATTTCACTTTGAAGAGGTTGTTTTTGCTTTAACAACAAATGACTGATATGTTTTTTTAAGACCGTTTCGGTGTCCCGTTGCGCTTGAAGTCGACTGCAGTTGGGGGTGTTATTGTTTTTACCAGGGTTGTGTACAGTAGAAGTTTTTTTTCACTGAGGTGAACAATTGTTGAAGGAATAATTTAATACTCGTAAGAAG
This sequence comes from Germaria angustata, assembly GCA_963681545.1. NCBI lineage: Eukaryota > Metazoa > Arthropoda > Insecta > Diptera > Tachinidae > Germaria > Germaria angustata. Next base: position 32,588,531 of record OY812999.1, read on the forward strand.
TGTTTGTGTAAATCATATACACAATTCAAAGATACGAAATAAAAACGTAATTAAGTGCTTTGCAAAGTACAAACGAAAGCATTTTGCGACATTTCAATAAGTTAAGTTGATGGGATCTTAATTTAAATTTAAATTGATCTTTGTTTAAATCCATGAAAACTATCTGAATTTTCACCAGTTTCAGATTACAATTTTCATTGTCTTTTAGGAAACTTTAGCGATAACGTTTGCCCACAGCTTATCAACAAGTTTATGTTCTACAACAAATTTTAATAATGGTAAAGTAGAGTTTCTATGTTGTATATGGCAAAAATTAGTAAAGATTTAAAACATTTCCTTAAGGAGACACTGTGAATGTTCCGAATAGAATATGGTGAAAATACTACATAACAAACTTCTATCTGCATGCGGCTAGTGAAAAGAAAATGACTACAACACACAAAGAAAAACCAATAAAGTAAAAAAGGCGTCAGTCGATATACAGCAAGAGAAGCGAATCAACGTCTTTGAACCAAGCGGTCATCTCCTACAATATATATATATATATATATATATATATATATATATATATATATATATATATATATATATATATATATATATATATATATATATATATATATATATATATACCTATATATATATATATATATATATATATATATATATATATATATATATATATATATATATATATATATATATATATATATATATATATATATATATATATATATATATATATATATATATATCTCAAGATCTCAAGAGATATAGCATATATTACCCATGATATTTTAGTTATTTCAGTCCTCTTAGAGCCAATTTTAAAGATCAGTAGATTATTTTTTAATTTTTAATTTAAAGTTTTTCTCAGGTTAAAGGAGGTAAAAATGCAACCTCCTATGGAGCATACTAACTTTGAGGACTCTTATTCCACAGTTAGTCAGCTGATATACGATAACTAAGTACCAATTGGTATGGGAAGTGCTACATCCATTGCTCCTATACAGCCAATTAGTTCCGAGACTACGTGCGTTGGCTATAGAATAAGCCACACAAATTTTGAACACTTCAATGTTATTAGTCAGCAAAATGCAAGATTTTTAAATACTACTTTGCATAGAAGACACCCTTTCCGCTGTTCCTATAACACGTTGGTTAAGATGGGACCAATGTAAAGTGTTTTGTATATTTATAGCACCACCATAAATTCTGGACTTCTTAAAAATCAAATGTTCCTTAGCAACAATTCAACATATGAAAATGGGTTGAAAAAACAGCAGTAAAATTTTAGAACTTTTCTTGTAGATTTTTCTTTACAATAAAAATTTGCATTTTCACCTCTTGCATAATTACTCCTATAGCACCATTTTCAGATGTATAAAATATAGATTATTTAAAAAAAATTGTACAACTAAAACGTAGTAATTCCTCCTTTGGAAGTGATGAAATGAAATATCCTACTTTTGAAACTTCTATGAAAATTATCCAATGCCTATTCTCTTCAATTATATTTGTAATCAACTCTTCAACACTAGAGAAATGGCTGTTATTGACATATGCTCATGGGACATGAATTGCCCAAACGTTTTCAATCATTTTTGTGTCAGGATAGAAAGCTGACCACAATACAATTTCAATAGACTGGCCATGAAAAAGTGTTTTTTTATGATTCTACCTCAAGAAGAGCTCCAAGTTACTGTTAGGAACAGTGTGGTGTTATGTGTTTTTGTGGAGGCTGGCAGGATCGCCATGTGGTGGTTATAGGGAAAATTTGTATTTCAATGTTGTGTTTAAGTGTTGGTGCGGGACCTATTGTTTTCCCTATAGCCTCTTTTTTATTTTATACAGCTGGTGAGGTCCCAGCTAAAGCGCAGGCGTTCAAAGAACTGCCGAAATCGTGAGACTAAAGTTGAAATCAAACAAGGCTAAGCAGCCGAATTATGTCTTTTCCAAATCCAGTCTAATTTTATTTTCATATTTTACTTGCTTATATACTACTTGTGAAAATCATTCTAGTCATCTAGAATGATTAGCACATGTTTGTTTACAACACATGTTTACTTACAAAAGAAAGTGTTACAAATAGATATTGGGTTACAAATAAATATTGGGTCATAAGTGTCGTACAACATTAAAGCGGACAATGGTCTTTGGCACACTTCAAAGGTGTAACCCGATCGTATGTCAATTGGTGGTCAATCTACACATTTGAAGTTGGCAAATATACACAGTCATGTTGTATGTCGCTTTGGGCACACTACAACAGTAATGCATCCTGTGCTATTTCTTTAATAAAATAAATAAAATAAAATACTTTGGCTCCTTTTTAGATCTCGGGAATAGTATCTAAAGCCAATATAGTTCCACTAAGTTGCAATTTTATTTCATCGGGGAACATAACATTAAGATAAAATCTTTGATATTTCCTAATGATAATGATAACAAAATTTTCTTACATTGTCCCAATTGCTGTTCATGTAGAGTCTTGTAAACTCGTACTTTTCGTTTTTGCGGTGAGGAAGTCAAGGGGGAAACTTTTAATTTTGTTCTTTAATGGTTAGGAAATGTTGAAGGATCGGTTAAGAAGTTGATAAATGTTGCAGCAACTTTGTGATGTATTTTTTAAACAGTTTTAAAATTTTTTGCTGATAATTTTAGTCAGCTGAGTTCGGAGTCGAAATTGAATATATTGTTTCATCATGACATATTTAACAGTCAAGGCGGTTACCATCTCAACCACATCAGGTTTTAAAATAGTGACGGCACTAAGTTAACACTCGCGTATGTGAGAGCAAATATGTTTGCAAGAGACTCATTAAAAAGAGCTTCTAAAGCAGTTATGAAACTTCAGAGAAATTGATGCAGAAAAATTGCAATATAATATGATTATAATATTAAATTCTTTAATGCCATTTTGTTTCACTAAAAACCTACAATTAATGCATTAAGGAAGTATTCTTAAGTTTCGGTAGAAAAAAATTCATTAAATATTACAATATTTTTGTTGCATATTTTAAAATTCATTGATAAATTTTGTATAAGATTCGACGCCATCCAAGTGAGGCCCTAATCGACATTTGGTTCAGCATGCGGCTGACCCATCGTACTATCACAGATCAGCTCCTCTAGTAGAGAGTGCTGTTTCCATAGCGAGGAAGTTCGCATTGTCGAAGGCACCCTCAATGTCCATAAATGCACACAGGGCTATTTCCTTCGATTCCATGGCCTTTTCAATATCCTGAACAATATTGTGCAGTGCCGTGGTAGTTGATTTGCCCTTCTGGTAGGCAAATTGAAGCCTATGCAGAGGTCTCATGGAAAGTACCTCCATCCTGAGGTATTGGTCCAATAGTTTTTCAATCGTCTTCAACATAAAAGATGATAGACTAATTGGTCTGTAGGAAGTGGTCTTAAGTTTCGGTAGAAAAAAAAAATCTTGAAATATTACAATATTTTTGTTGCATATTTTAAAATTCATTGATGAATTAAATATTAATGAATTAATATTAATGAATTAATTGTAAATAAAGAAGAAATCGCTTGCCCATATATGTAAGTATGTGTATGGAATGTATGTATAAATATGTACGTAATATTTCGTGTTACACACTCAAGTAACCCTTTTTTTTGTAATGAAAAGCTCAAATTACCCATCACTAACTTACACCAGTCTTGCCATTGTTATTTATTCCTTACCAACTATACACATGCTTTTTAATTTGCTTATTTTGTTTTTTACTTATGACAAACTTGTTTGGTTTGTTACTATAAGTATGTATATTTATTAATTTTTGCTACAAGCAAAAAAATTAAAAAGCATGTGTATAGTTGGTAAGGAATAAATAACAATGGCAAGACTGGTGTAAGTTAGTGATGGGTAATTTGAGCTTTTCATTACAAAAAAAAAAAGCTTTCACAAATTGTGATACGATGAATTAAAACAATTCACGTATTCTATTTACAGTGAAAAATTTGTATAAATAGCTGAAATATACATCTACTGACACCACAGAAGTGGACCAAACACAAGAACGCTGATGATGAAAGTGTAGCGGCTTTCGAAAACAGCATGTTGTTCCGTTCTGCTAGTGTTTGTCAGAATAATTTACACATGTGTCTTTGTTGTAATTTGTTTTTTGATAACTATCACATGTAATTTGGCTTATAAAATACGATTGAACTAAGTAGCCTATTTAAAAATTTAAATATTTTAATTTCAATTACTTATTATTTAAATTTTCTGCCCAGCTAATCATTTAAGCAAATAAACTTTCAAACTTTCAGAGGTTTGAAAACATTCAACCTCTTATGCTTATGCGAAATAAATCAAATACAATATGAGAATTCTCATATTATTTTACCGATTTGGCTTAGCCACAACAAACAAACAAACAATAAATTAAGAGTTCTCACATTGCATTTGCTTTTTATATATGAAATACTTTCAAACAAATTTACTCATAATTAGTTTTATTTTCATCTCTCAAATTTCTTAAAAAAAAAAAATTTTAAAGAATAGAAATAAAATTATTCTTCCGCAACATAATCTGGGATAATAGTTAAATTTATTGCTTTTGAGAAATATCTTCAGATAATTTTGTCTAAATAATATAATGCAAACAAAAAATCAGTATGAATGTGTATGTGTGTGTGTGTGGGTTTTTTTTTGTTGGTGCCGAAGTTTCCCAAAAATCTTAAAAGGACCAAGTTACCCGATATTTTAGAGATATTATTATTAAGTGATAATCTTTGCGTATAACTTTCATTTGTTTACTGGGAAAGACGGAAAAAATCTCACATACTTAATATTCAATAAAATTTTTATTGCTACCAATTTAAAACGTGTTGAATAACGCTCACGAATAGCAGCCAAAAAAAATATAAAAGAAGCAAAGAAATGAACGCACACACATACACTCACTCTCGGGATTATATGTATGTATGTATGTATATTAATATACATAAACCTTTTTCAAAAGATAGCGAAAGCATGGCTTCGATATTTAAACAAAAACATAATAGCTCTGTTCCACATGCATAACGAAACAGTCCGAACTAGCCCAAAGTTACCCAAAACCGTTCCACATAACAATTTTTGTGCAAAAAAGAGAGAAATTGAGAGAGTAATTTTTTTCATTTCCTGTACAAATTTGCACGAACTTTTTCTTTGGGTAAGTTCGGACAAGAATTTAACAATCAGATGTTTTTTGTTTACATATGAAACTGATAGATTATCAGCAAATTTGCAAGCAAAAGAAAAAGTTTAGTTTTTATAAATAAATATATTAAAAAGCAAAATGGAGAGTTTCAATGAAAAAATTAAAGTGGTAAATACGTTAGTGCATAAACATTTTCTTTTTTATTTAATATTTAAAATGTTTTTATAGCTACGTATGTGAAGAATTTTTTTGTTTTTCAATTATTTTACAATTGTTGACAATGATGCAAATGTTTTGTTTTTATAATTTGAAGACTTTTAAGCGTCTAATAAGTGCTTTTAGACGCTTAGATTTTAGTTTAAAGAGTAAGCAGCATTAGTATTTCAGGAACTACAAAAATGGTTTTTTGCGTTCCAGCTATTTTGGGTAACTTTGGCAAATTTAGAGAGTATTTTTCATTTTGCTCTCAATAGTCCGAACTTGTCCGAGATCTTGTGGAACAAACTTAATAATAACAAGAAATGAGCAGAGGGCCAGGCCAACTGATTGATAAATACAAGCAAGAAAATCAAAGTGCACTTTTTGGAGAAACAAAAACTGACCCAACCAATAAAAATACATGCATACATACATACTTATATGTATGTACACGTACATGTGTATGTACTATAAGTAAATAAATGACAAAAAATATTGTATTTTGTAACACGCGTTATAAAATTTGAAACGGAAAGTTATTTCTCTTGCAAATGGAAGAAGACATGGGACGATTAAAATTGTTTTGCTGTTTTCATTAACAGCACTTCACTTGAAAGCGTCAAACAGTTGGTTTGGGCCTGAAAACGAATTTCTTTTTAGAGAATAAAATTAAAGGCGATTTGTGCCATAAAATATACACTCAGACACGCTGGCAGATCAGTAATTAAATAAACATTTTTATCATTTTTTATCCCATTGAAACAATTAATACGTAACAATTTATTTGCCAAAGGGCGGTTTACATGTACTCGTATGTACTGGTAACTTATTAATTTTGTAAGAAGAACATGCGTATGTTCATGGAATTTCAATTATTTTAGTTGAAGTTTGAATGTAACTTGTGGTTTTGTTTTATGTAAACGTTAAGAAATGTTTAAGTTGACAAAGCCTTTGGTTGTAAACATATGTTTGTGTTTTTTGTTAATAAATATATTTATAAATCAAACAAATACCCAATTTATTGATGAAGATGAGGACGACAGCAACGAAGATGAAACGGAAGAAGAAAGAGCGGAACGCAAAAGTATTACGGAGGATTCCTATTTATCAGTGGGGAGTAAACAGAATAAAAATTATTATAATAGCATTTTTGCGACAACAATAAATGTTAAGATCTAAATGACAACTCATTATTATTTGAAAATTTTTAAACGTATTTGCATAATGACCACTAGATTGCTACAAATATCTTGCAAAACTGATATGTGTATATGGTTCCATTGAAAACAAATATTTTTATTTTGCACTTTATGCGTTTGTACTTGAAACAATGTGTACACATTTTTAACTGACTTAAAAAATGGAGAAGGATATCAATTTGAGTGTATTTTTTTTTAATTTTTGTACATGGACATTTTCAATTCCAGGTAAATTTTAAACTAGAAAAAGAAGAAAACTATTTATTTTTCGATAGTAATGCGTGCTTCTATAAAATATAAATTATAAAATGCTTTAATTTTGTGATGCTTAGAACAGAGAGATTCGCAGACGATAGTTTGTGTTTTTGGTTGATGAATATTTCATTATATAAATGAAATATTTTATATGATCTTAATGGTTTGTTTTTCAAGAATACGAGACAGTAAAGCAAATATTAATTGATATATTCACTTATAATATATTTTTAAGCAATGAATTCATTCATTAAAAAAACTTAAGAAGATCATGTACGCAATGAATTTTTTCATTGTATTGATGAAAAGAGTCATGAATATGGTGAAGAATATTAACGAGACCATTCTGTGGTCTCACTCAAGTGTTATTTTTACATCATGCCTTAGCCGGCATGATAAACATACAATTCTACATAAGAAGCGTTTTTATGAACTACATTTGCACCAAGTTCTATGGCTACTACAAAATATGATTTTCTTCTAAACTTGTGATACCTCTTCAAACGACTTAATGATGCTGATATATGTAAAAAATATCACAAAAAATATCACGTTGATATGCTTTCATTTTTATAAATAATTTTTACATTTGGTAAAATAGAAAAACTTTTTAAAATATTATCTTAAGGAAATATTTCATATTTTAATATTAAAGGAACCTTTTATATAATAACCTTTTATATATAAACAAAACAACTGATCATTTCCTTCCGGTCCGAACTTATCCAAAAAAAGGTTCGAGACTATGGGCAAGAAATGAAATTATTCTTTGATATGTGGTCCTATGTTTTCAATTGTTATTGGTTCGGATCGATTTCGCAAGAGATCGTGCAGCTTTGGTTAGATTTAAGTTAATATCAAAGTGTTAAATTTAATTTTTTTTCATACTTAATACATGTACATAAGCAGTCATATATATGTATTTCCATACATACACACATGTAGGTAGACAGTTTATGTAGTATATTATTTATGTTTGGTTTCAAATTTTAAACTAAATATAAATATGTACAGTTCTAATGTTTTCTTTTTTAGTGATCAATTAAAAGAAAGTTTTTTTGGTTAAAAAAATTTTTATTCCATAAATTAAAGAATTTATAAAAAAATGTATTTATATGACAACACTGATCACACCACTGTTTCCATTTATTTACATGCTGACATCAATAAGAATACATATGTAAATACTTTTGCTAACTGAGCGATTTTAATATAACAACACAATACATACTGATCTTTATTACGATATTAACTATCTCACAATTTAGATAATGCGTTGACATCATTTGTCTTAAGGCCTCGTTGCTCTTTCGTAAATGTTGCGGACAGCATTAAAATTTGTTAGTTATACGTGTTTTTTACCAGGCAATTTTACTTGCGCAAGTTTTAATTCACCTGGGAAAAAGATAGAGAGAGGAATACATGTTTCCCCATCTTCTGCAAGCTAAATTAATGCTTGCGCAATTCAAAATTATCGAGTTGGCCTAATATCGGTGATTTTACGTGGCGTTAAATTTTTGATCTCTCGCGCTGCTCACATTGTTTAACCCACTGCCGCCCAATCAGTTGTTAAGCTTTAATTGAGTAGATTACGGACCAGTAAGGATTTACTTGAATTCTTCATCTTCACTTTATTGAATTGCCATGTTGCTGTAATCGATTGATTCATACTCAGATGATTCCGACAAATGATTCTAGGAGCCGGCTACATATCATATGGGTGTATATATCTGTGGTGAATTGAGATATTATGTGCTGATGACGTGTTTTGTGGAGAGCTTCAAAGCCTTTTCTATTTCAAGAGTTCTGCAATAAAATTCAATAGCCTTTCTTTCGACAACCTTTGAATAGTTCATTCAATTTTGTTTGGTATTGGGCGGCATATATCATAGATCTTCCCTGTTAGTTGGTTATTGCAAACAATCGACAAAGTTGTTCCATGGAATGGGCTTAAAAAGCTAAAAAATTTTTCTTGAATTTCAGATTGAATAGGTTTAGTTCCACACAAATATGTCTAACTGTGATGATCCTAAGAAAAATTTACTTGGATTAATAATTAGAATGTTTTGAGCTGAGTTAAGTAAGCCAACATGTTCAAATAGATCAAAAGTCGTGATAATTGATGTTTTCTCTATGTCAGCTGTATATACTGGTATTTGAAGGAGTTCCTTGACTAAATCCAATATTGGAAACAAACAAACAATCGATGATTTTATAGCTTCGCTGTTAAGAAAAAAAAGTTCTTTTTTGGAATTTACAAGTGATCTTTTGATTTTAATGTAATGAATCTTTAGTAATTTCTGAATTTTTAGTAATTTCTGAAATTCGGGTAAATGAACACAGTGCTGAATATGCTCTAAGCAATTTGGGGTAATCGCTTGAGCTTTGAATACTGAGCCTCATTATGTGTGTCGATAGTTGTCGTACTGATACTGAACTTAAAATCAAAATCCATATAATTATATAATACGAAAAAGTAATATATTGTTAATAAAGTAAAAGTTGTAACCAAATTATCTTATTAAACTTCAAGGTCATTTCTTTTAATGCAACAAAGTTGTATAAATAACTGAAGAAAATACCAAATTAAGTTGGTATTTCTGATTCATATCTTGATTTCTTTTTTATTTATAAACAATTTGTTAAAATATTCCCTCAATCGACGCTTCACATCCGTCACATTGTCTTGTTGATACATTGTTTAGTTACTTTCATAACACTTTGTATACGAATACATTGCATCCCTGACCAATCAATGCTACTGCAGTCACCAGGAGAGATTCAGCAAATAAATGTCGTTACCAAGTCTAAAATTAATTTGTGCAGACGATTTGAGTGATACACAGAATTTGATAGTTGGAAACATGTTACAATGCAAATCCTCAGACAACAATTATGTTGGTATATTGCGATATTTATACATAATATATCAAAGAAATAAAGCAAAAACAAAATAAAACCAGCGACGAGCTTATATATCACGCCTCACCTCCAAAAAACCATAACCGTAACCGTCATGACTTTCTATTTTCAGTTTCTTATCGCAATCGAATATTCATCATCATTGAAATTAATTCTTTTAATCATTAAGAGCAGATTCAGACACTTACAGCAAAATAAAATTCACAATAACCCTACAACTTCGTGCAAAAATTATGTATGTATGTGTTTGTCACTTTTCTTGGCGCATCGATGACAACAGTATGCATTTGGGAACAGAATACATTGTAAAAATTTTAGACACAACGTTTAGGAATCAGTTGCAATGTATTACTGCAAAGCAACATGCGTTTAGGAATACACTCCTGTTAAAAATCAACGAAAGTCCCTTTAAACACTTAAGCGCCTTGTGGAATATATATATATATATATATATATATATATATATATATATATATATATATATATATATATATATATATATATATATATATATACATGAATGTATGTATGTATATTGTGTACAACTATAACGCTTAAGCCAGCTGAAGCACATAATAATTAGCCCTTTTAGGCTGACTTGAACATCTTCCAAACAAACGTTACAGATGAGTTTATTTGCCTTGTTTTCTTCTTTTCATTTTGCCGACATCAATCTTACAACATCCCTTGTTCAAAACTTACAACAACAATAACAAACGCTTGTACGAAGGATAAATTAATTGCTAAGTATGGGTATCCAGCTGAAATCCACACTGTCACCACTGATGATGGTTACATATTAACCATGCACCGTATACGTGGCAAGCAAGGTGCTCAGCCATTTTTCTTGCAGCATGGTCTTGTTGATAGCTCAGCCGGTTATGTTATCATGGGTCCAAACGTAAGTCTTGGTAAGAATTCATATCGTTGTAATTTATATATTTATACATTCATTCATCACAGGTAAACACACGACTACAGCAAATATAACTCTAACGATACCCAATGTCGAAAACGACAGAATAAATATCGAAAGCAAAGGAAAATGTTCCAAAATAATCAAAACGTATTGAAATATTTTGATACCAGTACCGGGCAATTGTCTTTAGACTAGTCTGGTGACCTGTCACAAGGTGTCCTAAAGGTATAAACTTTCCATCGTATGGAAAATCCATTTTAAAGTAATAATCGAGCCGGTCCTAATTCCTAAAGGAGTAGTCACCATAGTATGGTATTATTCGTTTCTCTATTTACAAAATCTATATTTTAGCTTCTCTTCTGACCACCAAAAAGTACAAAGTCACACCATGAGATAGGTAAGGGCTTGACTTCTAGATTAAATTTCCACGAAAGTTTGGAGTCTACAGCTATACCATGGTAGTTAGTCTCTTTCGAGAGTCCAGTCCAGGTGGTAGTCTGAACTCCGGAGTTTCGTACCGTTTGATAATGAATACAAATTTGGTCCTGCGGCATTGGATAAATAATTTACACATTGTACCATAACGAGTATCTGATTTATATATCCGTAGTGTCCATCGAGAGCCATCGTTGATGGCTCAAGAGGGCAAGCCATCAACAAAATTATTATATTCCAATGATAAACAAATGCAAGGTAGACGATATATTTAATGAGCACAATTTGGATGAAAATTTATCTAAATACTTGTAGAATCATCCAAAGATCACTTTTCACTTCTAAGAGAAGTAAACTGTTTTGGACAGTGAACTTTCACCATGCATTCATCTGTAATAAATAAATCGTTGACGAATTGTGGATTTAAATTCGATGACCGAAGCAAATCATTGGTAAACAATAATATCTATGGAACTGGCTCATTCGGTTGAATCCCTTATTGGGTAAATTCTGGGTAAATAATTTTTTAACTTATCACGAAGACTAAAGGGAGCCGTTTTTTCTACATTTGGAAAAGTTTTCTGGGTCGTCGAAGCTTAATCTTTCATAGGCCATAACTTCCACGACGTTATACGAGACCATATCGAATAATATCGAATCCAAAATAAATTTGTCTATATTTTTCGGTACGACGTAATCATTTTGAATTGAAAGTTGTTTGTAATAACAACGACAGAGTTTCTTAAACTAATTGTGACTTTCTTGCTGCAGCGATATTTTCTTTATTCTTCAAGATGAATCTTTTGGAAAAGCTTGTTTATATTGTTGAAGTCTGTGCTTCCGGTACTCTGTTTCCCAAGAACGTATACATACATACGAGTATTTGCCACAATTGAGTTTAATTTTTCCTTAAAAAAAAATTCAAATTTCATTCTCAAGAGAAGTCTTCGTGTATAAATAACCCTTTCTCACAAATATAATTCAATTGCTTGCATTAAAAATTCAATATAATGCTAATATATTTAAAATTTTATTGTTTTTTGTTGGCTCTAACCAAATCATCAGTACTCTTCAGCCAAATCATGTTTGAAAAGCATTCAAACTCATATACTTATACAAAAATTACAAATACTTTGATGAGAATGCAACAGAACTCAATCATATTTTTCTATTTGTATTGAGTTCTGTTGGATTCTCGGGAAATATGAAATAAAAAACTTCGCATTTTAGCCAAATGGTATAAATAACTAACATACCATAATTAAGATTAAACTTGGCCAAGAACAAAAACAACACAGCGTTTAAGGTTTTTAGTTTCATATTCTAATTTCTTTATATTGAGGAATAGTATTTCTGCAGTATTTTGAAACGTTTGATTTTTTGACACTTTTTGACTAGACGAGTGTTGCATTAAAAGAGTGATGAATTTATACAGTTAAAATTAGTTTTATTCTTCTTATTTGTTCCAGCATATCTTCTTGCCGACAAGAACTACGATGTCTGGATGGGTAATGCACGTGGTAATCGGTACTCTAGGAACCACACTTCATTAGATCCAGATGAAAGAAAATTCTGGGAGTTTAGCTGGCATGAAATCGGGATCTATGATCTGCCAGCCATGATTGATTACGTTCTTAAGACTACTGGATTCAAAAAAATACAATACGCTGGGCACTCACAAGGCTGCACGGCATTCTTTGTAATGTGTTCCATGAGGCCAGAATATAATAAAAAAGTTATTATGATGCAAGCCATGGCTCCAGCCGTATACGCTAGAGAGACTGAAGACCATCCTTATATCAGAGCCATTAATTTATATTTCAACGTAAGTAAAATATGCTAAGATACGAGTATCTGGAGCCAAATAGAAAACTAAATATGCATATATGTACTTATTATATTAGAGCTTAGTGGGCGGCTCTATAACGGAGATGTTCAATGGTGAATTCCGTTTTCTATGCCGCATGACAGAAGAAACTGAGAGATTGTGCATAGAAGCCGTGTTCGGTATAGTAGGCCGCAATTGGAATGAATTTAATAGGGTGGGTATTATATGTTTATGAAAATAATAATTCACAAATATATGTATATGATCTTTTTAAGAAAATGTTCCCCGTCATTTTGGGCCATTATCCCGCCGGCGTAGCTGCCAAGCAGGTCAAACATTTTATACAAATCATCAAAAGTGGAAAATTTGCCCCTTATAGTTATAGCTCCAATAAAAATATGTTGTTATACAAGGAGCGTGAACCACCACGTTACAATCTGTCGGCTGTTATAGTGCCTACTTATGTCTACTATTCTGATAATGATTTACTTTGTCACCCGAGGGACGTCGTGGACATGTACAAAGATTTAGGTCGTCCTATAGGCAAATATTTGGTACCTCAAAAAGAATTCAATCACATGGACTTCTTGTGGGCCTTAAATGTTAGAAAACTGGTCTACTCCAAAATGCTTCAGGTTTTGTCTGGTCAAAGAGCCAAATGGACGCGTGACAATGTGGGTGTGTATTCCACGACAGAAAAAGGATTTCTGAAAGAGTTGCCATAATTAGAATTTAGTCTATGAGCCATTAAGTAGATTTTAAATTATTGTCTGTTAATAAATATATTTATTTATTATAATATTCCAGTAAAAATATGGAGGTTGTTCTTGAGGAATTACATTTTAATCGCTTTAAAGGCATCTGTTAATGCGTTTCTTTGACTTCCTAGGAAGTTAGATCGAAAAGATCTTGACAAAATCTCAAAAAAACTCGCATTTCTTCAGATTATCATAAAAACAATAATTTTCTTAGATTTCTAACTGAAACTATTTACTATTTTCACAAAGAAAAAACTAATTTTATTACGGCCGTCTGTGTAAAAAACTTTGTGGTACACTAACCGAATGAATCTGAATCCATTAGACAATGAATGTGTTTTGTGATTAGAAATTATTTTAAATATGTATAGTTTAAAATTTTGTTATCCCTGAGGAGGTTCGAAATGAATAATTAAACAAATTGTTACTTTATTTAAGTACATTTAAAACAAATTCAATGACCTTAGAAGTCTGCATAGATACTGTGATGTATCAAGCGATAGAAATACAACAACCTGTTGTCAATGACGAATTCAAATGCTTAATAATAAAGTTTATTAAAAAAGACAGATTGTACAATTGACGATGCTGGACTATTCAGGCATTTGTTAACAAACACCTGAAGAGACTAGGTATCGCGGCGCGGTGCCATATTTCACGCTTCTCAACCGTTCAGTTCCGTTCTAGTGCGTGAAAAAGCCTCCATCGCCTGAGCACGTTTGTTTCGACAGGTTGTTGTGTTTGCACGAAGGCGATTGTGATCCAAGTTTCTGCTTAATTGTAGCCATTGTTTGGTTTGTTTGGATTACGATAATCATGCATTATTACTTGTTGGCCTTGTTGAAAGGACTACGAGGTTAAAAATGTTGCTATGTTGGGAATGAATTAGTTTTTCTTATGTTATTGGTATATACTTTTCAAGAGGATCTCCTGTACTACGGTGTTACGGTAATGAAGTAAAAATCTGCATATTATTTGATCCAAATTGGCTTCATTGTGTTGATCTAAATTTGCTATAATCGAATTTTTGAATGTACCTTAGCAAAGTTTTCGGCTTGACCATTTGTGCTGTCAAAATGTTGCAATTAACTCGAATGTATCGACCAATTCATATCGCGAAAACGTTTTTCTTAACTTTGCTATTGTGGAGGCCTTTGTAATGTTCGTCATTTTAAAAACCTCCACGAAAATTTCTGATAGGACCAGCAAAGTCAACATGGATTTGGCTCCATATAACTCCACATGGTGTCCACGGTATCAAGCCGCTCTTCTCAGAATTTGGTTGCAGCTTTTGACAGAGTATACAGGTTTTTATTGTATTTTTAATATTTTTGTCAAGTTCGGGCCACCATATGTATGATCTGACCAGGACTTCTGGTATCACTGTTCCTATAGCCTCACAATACATATCCGTACTCTACATTTAGTTGGATATGATTTTCTCGATACGACAACTTTTGACAAAATTTTGTCTCGCCTTGTCTCACGAACGATATTATTAAAAGTTATATTTACTGATTTTTCTATTTCAACAAAATTAATATACGAGTTTTCAATACTCTTTTCTTAAAGGGCTGATTGTGGCATTCTTGAAATGCTGTCAACTTCATTTTGACTGCCTTTGGCGTGTTCAATAGAATAATCGAATCCCAACAAAATGATTGCCCAATGCTGTATTCGACCCGAAGCCATGATTGGCAAGCCTTTGTTGCTACCAACCATTGTTCAATCAGTTTTTAAGATGAACTTATTCCCCAGTAAATACTGTTTTAGCTTTGTAACCCAATATACAATGGATAGAACCTTCTCCAAATTCAATTTCAAGCCAACAGATTGTAACTTTTGAAGCACCAGCTTCAACGTTTCTTGATATACCACCACAAACGAGATTCCTCTTAGTACATTTCCATTGTTTTTTGAAGATGTTTGTTCATCAGTGTTGATTATTCAACTTGACAATAGCAATTGGTGGCAACAAAGCTTGGCCCAACTTGCCGTCTGGCTAGAGAACAATATAATAGGGCAAATAGACGGGTAGTCCGCACAACCACAGAACACAAGGATTTGAAAATAGTCGGCGAGGCCGAGGTTGGACAGCTTCCATTCACTTAAATTATTTTTTATTATTTTATTTTAGTGCCATTTATCTCTTAGTTCAATTAAAATACGAAATTAAGCTTATATAACATTTAAATATCCTGAGAAGTACATTTAAAGCCTATTTAAGTTAAGCAAACTGAACATATGCTTCTAACGAATTGTATTGTTTGGCAGACAAAACAAACGCCATAATTTAGAATATCATCAAAATCTGAAAATATCATACTTATAACACATATGCCGATGCTATTGCAGTGCTTCTAAAGAAATTTGGAAGAATTTTTTGGATTTTTTGAATTTGAATATATTGCCAATTTGATATATGACACCATCGATGTTGAAAATGCAGACAAACAATTTTCAAGGTAATACAAATTTAGCATGTGTAAATCCTACATCACTGGTTTCAGAATGTAGTTTTTGGAAACTTATATATACATAAATAATATAAATACCCAAATATTTGGACAATTGCTGATGACTCTGTACTTTCATTTATAAATGCGGTCATTGAACATTTGCAATCATCTGTGAGAATATGAGCCACATTTTGAAAACCTTGAAACGCTTATGCAGTGCCAGGCAATTGAACATTTTTATTCATTGCCTTATTGAATTTATGCGAGTATTTCTTAAGTTATTCAATTTTTTATCACAGTAAATAAAATAAATTATTATAGCGATTGTAACGAATTGTAATAATAATTAAAACAAATTTTATTGATAATTATAATAAAAAATTATCAAAATGTTACTTTTTAATAAAAATTCTTTAAATTATAAATTATTTATTTAAATGCCTATTCGAATTTTGAAAAATCCTACAATTGTTTGCCGTGATCAAAATTGCCCTCAAACTATATTTTACAGAATTGGTAATCCTTTAGAGATAAAAGTTTGATTATAAAAAAAATTGAGGAAACTGGAAGCGTTACAGATGTGGTCAGGCCTGTGCTTCATCGCAATGTGCGCACTGCTGAAAATATCGCTTCTGTTAGTGAAAGTGTGGCTGTGCTTAATATGGTCTGGAGCTACTGTCAATTTAGAGCGCTATGGCCGTATGATAACCGACTTTTTTTAAGCCTGCAATTGAAGATTATGAACTGGACGATATGTGGCTTCAACAAGACGCTGCCACGAGCCACACAGCATAACCGCAATTTCACGTCTTGGCTACGTCAATTGGCCACCAAGATCATGCGATTTGACGCTGTTAGATGTTTTGGTACAAGGAGCAACAAACGAGTGTCGTAAAATAAAAAATTATAACGCAGTGCATCAACAAAATGAGTGTCCACAAAAAAAGAAAGATGTATACGAATTTTTGGGTGATTTCATGAAAAGGGAATTGGAGGTAATAAAACGGGAACGGGAGCTACTTCGTAGAGAAAACGAACTACTTTAAATGACAGAAGAAAATGGAAAGAAGCAATAGATTGAAATAGTCGAAAAGGCAGCAGAGATTGAAAGGGAAACTAGTGAAGAAAAAACGATTAGAAATGATGACAAATTTTGTCGTAATATCGACGAAAACAGATTTAATGTGTCTTTTGGTCTTTTGCAGGACATGATTCCAGATTATGGCGGTGTATTATTTGCAATGAAGGCTTTGTTAACTTGCAAAATGAAAGGCAGAACCCAAGCATAGATTTTGAATTTTATTTCATCACCAGAAAATCTTTATTGTAATTTTTATGATTTGACTTTATTCGCGAACAAAATTCAACCGTTTAGTACAAAGGGCGAAGCTAAAGTAAATTATATTCTTTCAATTCAAACTTGCTGTACCAAAAATGTAAAAAGAATGTCTCTATGTACTTACATATGTACGTAATAATGCAGTTGAGATTTGTACATAAGACATTAACTCTAACTGCACTAAATGATTGCATACGTACATATGTATATGAAAAATTAGCATAAAACAGAATCAATAAAAAAGTATTGTTTGTTACTTATAATAAACTAATGGCAACAACAATATTAATATGCAAGTACCGTATTAAATTTTGAGACACATTTAACTTTTAACAATAATCAAATACATTCGTGGATACAATTGTAGCACTCAGAATACGTTCATGAATATCCCGCGCCGCCCTGAAACATTGTTTCAGAACACAGGCAGTTTAACCAATGCCGCTATCGGTCGAGTCACCTCACCATGGCGAGTCCTTAGTTTTACCACACGAACCTTGCCGTCAGCACCAGGATATGTGTCAATCACTCTAGCCATGAGACACTTTGCAGGGGGCAGATTTTTTTCCCTTACCACTACTAGATTGCCCTTCACTAAGTGCGGCTGGGCTTGGTTCCATTTGGGACGTTCCTGAAGGGAAGTCAGATACTCATTGTGCCAACGCTTCCAGAACCCTTGAAACATATTTTGGACATGTTGTCAATACCCCAGCTTATTTAGGCTTACTTCTGAGAGATCTCCATCAGGCACGCTAGTAAAGGGTCGACCAATTAAAAAATGGGCTGGGGATAAGTAACCGAAATCTGAATCTGAGGTGGTGCCAAGAGGTCTAGAGTTAACAACAGCTTCTATCTGCGCTAATAACGTATGCATCTGCTCGAATGTCAACACTGTATTCCTGACAACCCGTTTGAGATGTAGCTTTACTGATCGTACAGCAGATTCCCATATTCCACCCCAATGTGGCGCCTGGGGTGGTATAAAATTCTATTGTATTCCATCTTCTGCTAATAACTGAGATACGATTTGATTGTGCCCCTGTGACATAATTAGTTTATGCATATCACTTAGCTCGCGTGATGCTCCCAAGAAATTTCTTCCATTGCCGCTATAGATATTACGACATTTCCCACGTCGGGCAACAAATCTTCGTAAGGCTGCTATGAAGCATTCTGTAGCGAGTTCTAAATGAATAGCAGAAGTTACGATACAAACAAAGAGACATATATATAGCCCTTAGATTGTCGGGCGTTCCTACCCGAAAATTGTTTGAGCAAGATAGGACCGGCATAGTCGCAGCTGGAATTTTCGAACGGAAATGCTTGACGCACTCGAACCCTAGGTAAATGGGCCATTAACTGCTGGGTTACAATTTGACGTTGGCGAAAACACCTCAAGCATTTATGAGTCAATTTTCGAATAAGATTTCTAGCACCAAGAATCCAATATGATTGGCGAGCGATCACAAAAAGAGCTGATACTCCAGGGTGTAAATTTCGATTATGCAAGTCTTCTAGTATAAGTTCTGTTATTTGGCTGGCTTTGGGCAAGATTTTTTTTTTCACTAATTTTATTTATTGTATCTTCATTAATCTGAACTAACAATAAGTATTCAAATCTTAAATATAGATATAATAATTAGGCCCAACTAGTGTCGGACATAAACTTAGTGATAGTAATTAAAAATACATAAATGTCGTGTTAGGCACAAAAATATTTTCAAAAAGTTTCATCTGGAGTGTGGCGTATTAAAGCCGTAGTATCCCCCTTTTTTAAGCGGATGTGTCCAGTAAAGTTCAAGATATTACGAGCAAGCGGATTAGGATGGAACTCGAGTTTTGTTAAATATTTGCCTGCATATTTTGCAATTTCAGCGGTCACAAGTGGCATATTTAAATCACGATGTAAAATAGAATTTTTCATGTACCAAGGAGCCGATGTTATTAACCTTAAAATTTTGTTTTGCATACGTTGTATTCTCTTTACATTGGAAGCTGAAGCAGTGCCCCATAGCTGAATTCCGTAACACCATATCGGCTTCAAAAGCGACTTGTATATTAAAAGTTTACAATCTAGACTGAGGGTAGAATTTCTACCAATCAGCCAGTGTATCTGGGTTAATTTAAGCTTTATTTGTGTCAGCTTAGAGTCAATGTGGTGTTTCCATGTAAGCCGTCGGTCAAGATGTATACCAAAGTATTTCACCTGTGAATGTTGAGGAACAACTTGATTGTTGATTCGAATGGGGGAACAAGTGTCTCTTCGTAAGGTAAATGTGACATGAACACACTTTTGTTCATTTACATTTATTCTCCATAAGTTCAACCACAGCTCCAACAGGTTAATATGTTCCTGAAGATATCGGGATGCCTCGTGAGGGTTTTCATGCATACTAAGGCAGGCTGTATCATCGGCAAAAGTAGAAGTGAGGATATTACTGCTCAAAGGCATATCACAGGTATAAATCAAATACAAAACTGGCCCCAGTATACTCCCCTGTGGCACACCGGATGAGATAGTTTCGGGCACACTTATGAAGTCTCCTTCCACAACAGTGAACTTCCGGGCAAGAATGTAACTTTCTAAAAGATTTACTATATTTATTGGAAGATATGTCTTCAATTTTAAAATAAGGCCCTCATGCCACACTTTATCAAATGCCTGAGAAACATCAATAAAGAGGGAAGAACAATACTTCTTTTCCTCAAATGTTCTTCTTATGAAATGAACCAATCTATGAGTTTGTTCAATGGTGCTATGCTGACTTCTAAAACCAAATTGATGGTCCGGTATGCAACCAATATCATTTAGAATTGGGGACAATTTTGTCATGAGCAGCTTTTCGAAGAGCTTTGAAATTGTTGACAGTAAACTTATTGGCCTATATGACTCAGTCTTGGTAAGATCTTTGCCCGCCTTTGGAATCATTTTGACCATGGCAAGTTTCCACCTGTGTGGATAATACTCCAGTCGTAAAATGCCATTAAAAATAAAACAGGATTCTAATAGCAATACGAGGCAACTTCATCAGCATCTTGTTACTAATTCCATCAATACCCGGGGCCTTCTTTGGGTTGGTTTCAGCAATTAGTTTATTTACATCACGCATCTTAAACTTAATGGGTCGAGGGGGTAGAGCAACTACACTCGGCAAATCAATAGCACCAGTACATGTGTTTGGGGTAAATACGTGTTTTAAATGCCCAGCAAATATGTTACCTTTTTCAGTATTGGTTCGTGCCCAACCTCCGGTAGAAGTGCGCAAGGGCGGTTTAGACTCAACGGGTGTTTTAAGTTTTTTAGCAGCGCGCCACAAGGAGTAATTAGATGCTGCTGTGACATCGAGACCTTCCAGATAGTTCTTGAGAGAAGCAGATTTTTCAGATGCAAGCAACTCTTGGAGTCGTTTAGTGCATTCTCTAAGTCTGATTTTATGTTGGGGCGATCTGTGCTGTTGCCATTCCCTTATAGCTCTTCTTTTTTCACATACGAGACGTTCAATATCCGCAGAATAAATTCTATTAAACCCAGTCTGCGGATGGGAGGTAGTGGCATGTTTAGCAGCCTGTTTAATATTTTCAGTGAGATTGGCAATGTTAAATTCAATATCATCGGGAGTTCTTAGCTTGATGCTCTCCGTACAATGACTACTGAGATATTTTTTGAACCCCAGCCAATTAACATTATATATCATTTTCGCATATGGGTGAGGTAAGTCACTTCTTAGTGGGCTACAAATTGTAACGATCGTGGGAGTGTGATCGGAGGAGAGATCATGAGAAGCTTCAACATGAATTAAATCCCTAGATATATTTTTCATGACGCCAAAGTCTATAAGATCCGGAATTTTTTGTATGTCAGTAGGCCAGTAAGTGGGCTCCCCGCTGGAAATGACATCCAAACCCATTTTTGAAACTGTGTTGAACAATGCTCTACCTCTAGGTGTAATAAGACGCGATCCCCAGAACGTATGTTTTGCATTGTAGTCCCCAGCTGCTACGAAACAAGGTCCAAGAGTTTTGTAAAAATCCTGGTATTGATCCTCAGTGATTGAAAATCTGGGAGGAGAGTAAACTGATGATATCACGAGATTCGAACAAAAATTTTCGATGCAAATATTTGTTGCTTGTAGATGGTCTTCACAAATGTTCTGAAAAATATAGTGTTTGAGTCTTGACTTTACTAGAACTGCTGATCCTCCGCATGCTCTTCCCCTCGGGTCCTTTGTATCATATAAGGTGTAGCCACTCATTTTAAAAAGGCTTCTCGGAGTCAAATGAGTCTCAGATACCAACATTATATCAATATTTTGTACCGTGAGGAAGTGCTCAAGTTCATATTTGTGTTGGCGAATGCCGTTTGCGTTCCAGAAACATACTTTTAACGTGTTCATGGCTTATTAACTAATGCTAGAAGCAGTGTGTTCTGCATTCGCAGCATGTCTTGCATCATGCTGGTCATATTAGTTGTAAAGTTGTTTATAGTTTGCACCAAATTGTCAATAGTAGCTTCAAGGCGACTGAAATTAAAGCTTGGGTTTGCACTTGTTGTATTAGTTGGTGGTAACACTTTTTGAACGGGAATAGAGTTGATCTTCACAGCGTCAGCATACGATACATGTGAAGTGATTGGTTGGGCCATTAGGGGATGAGTAGCGGAGTACGTATTTCCTGCTTGCACTGGGGTTACTTTAGGCTTTTGACTCATAGCCTGTTTAACGAAAGAATATACAGGACATCCCCTGTAGTTAGCAGTGTGATTACCTCCACAATTACTGCACTTCTTCTCCTTCTGGTCCTTCGACTTATTGCAAATAGCAGTGTTGTTTAATTCACCGCACACAACACAAACAGTAGGTAATTTACAGTAAGTTTTCGTATGGCCATATTCTTGACACTTATGGCACTGTACGGGTCCAGAACGCTTGTGTGGTTCTTCAACTGTGATTTTTCGGTATAAGAGATATTTTAGGTTATAAATTGGATGGGTCTCATTTTTCTTCAATTTTATATCATTTGGCTCCAATTCAACGCGAAATAAGGGTTGGGGAATCTTCTCCCTGTTTATTATGTTAGAGACATTCTTTACCTTAAATCCCTCGAGGGTGAGAGCCTCTTTTATTTCCTCAGGAACAACATAAGAATCTATGCCTTTCAATACGATCTGTAGGCCTTTTGCACTTTTAAGCTGGAATGTGTAGAAACTTGTTTTATTTTTTTCGAATTCGTTAACCATTTTGCGGAAATCTTTTTCTTCGTATATTTGAATCTTTGTTTCATCAATATTACCACGTTTTATTGGAACAATGTGAAATGCCTTTTCACCAATGACCGAAATTAATTTTTTAATAAGGGTGTTTGAATTTTTTTCCCTCAAATAGATTGGTGTTGGTTTTGAGGTTTTATTCGAGGGTAAGTCGGGTTTGTCGGTGATATCTTGCAAAATTTTAAAACGGTTTAGACGGTTAGCTGAGTTGGCGTCGATATCCCTGGATATCTTGGGAACCGATGAGATTTTTGATGAATTTGGGCTTCGCCCGCGCTTTACTACTGTGATATATCTGTCCATTCCGACAGGCACTTTAGGTTTCTCAATATTATTGTTTATAGTGATAACTGGGTTAAGTGATAAACACGAGCCCGGAGCGGATAATGGCGCTGATTTAAATAAAGAAATACTAGGCAGCGGTAATGTTATAGAATCACTACTTGGCATCGGAGTAAGCGAATTTGATCGCTCACGTAAAATTGGCTTTGCCGTTAGAAAAAGACTATCATCAAATTTTTTATTTTTATTGTTTGCATTAAGAGCTTCAGAACTCACAGTAAAATAGGCATTTCTACCGTTGGAACTCACTTCACAATTTTTTGTTTTTGAGGTACTCATACAGAGTATTCCTCAGTCACTTTGTTTGTTTTTTTTTTTGTTGTTTTTTTTTGTTTTTGTTGTTTCAGATTATATGAAAAGTATTATTAGTGCAAATAAAGCAAATTTCACAAGATGAGTACTTATTACAAATCAGTACTTATTACGAGTATTTTATTTTTTTTTTTGTAATTTTTGTTTGTTTAGTATGTAAGAAAAAACTCCGCTAATACGTCCGTTCACTAACGATAACTGGATGTTGCGTGGCTGTATTAAGCTCAGAGTTACGTAAACGACCACCAACACGCAACAAGCCATGTGTATCGAGAAATGGGTTCAGTTTCAGCAAACGAGAACGTGTGGTCAGAGGACGGTTTTTCTGCATCAGACATCGGTCATTGTCAAAGGCATTTTGCGCATATTTTAGAAGAACCATTTTAGCCTGATGTAATTCGGCAAATGTTGGACCAGAGCCATTACCACGAGAATGCTGTTTCACTGCATTGAAAAACTTAAACATATAGGCAACAACACGGATCAATTTCGTCCACCTTGATGAACGGTTCACAATGGCTTCAAGTGGGTTGTAATCTTCAACTGTAATGACCATAGTGTTACCATTAAGTTTGAGTGCGGCTAATGCTTCAGAGTCTGCAAATATATCAAAGTTATTAGAACGATTTATGATCGAATTATATTTCAAATTTTCGCTTAGCCATTCTGGGCCACTCCACCAGAGCTTAAAGATAAGCAACTTCGAGGCGGACATTCCTCGCGAAGCACAGTCGGCGGGATTGTCCTTAGACGAAACGTGATTCCAGAATTTCCGGGGCAAATTTTCTAAAATTTCTGAAGTTCGATTAGCTTCAAAGGTTTTTAATTTTGGCGGTTGTGAGAGCCAGGACAATACGATGGTTGAATCACACCAAGCGCGAACTGTGATTGATTCATGTGGCAAGGCACTGACGATTCGTTTCAGTAGGCGGGATAACAAAAGTGCTCCGCATAGCTCTAACCGAGGTAGTGATTTTTGTTTTATGGGAGCAACTCGTGTCTTGGAGGCCAATAGTGTGACATGTATCTCACCAGACACATCCACAGATCTGGAATAAACTACGGCGGAGTAGGCTTGTATAGGTGCATCCGAAAATCCATGGAGCTCCAATTTTGAATTTTCATTAGGCACAAATCGAGGCATTTTAAATTGTTCCACGGTTTGTAAATCTGTGCGATATTGTTCCCACAGCGTAGCAAGGGGTGCCGGCAGCTTTTCATCCCACGACAGATTTTGGGACCAGAGTTCTCTCAATAATATTTTAAAACGGACGACTATTGAAGCCAAAATTCCCATTGGGTCAAATATTCTAGACACGTCGCACAGTGGCTGAAAATCGTTTTTCATTGGCCAAAATTCTGTAACTTTTGAACCGATCAAAATATTGAAGTAATTTTTTTTTAATGGATAGATATTTAGTTCAGCTTGACTCAGTTTTAATTACATTAAAATTGATTGAGTACTTCTTAAGGACTTCTAGGTCAAAGTTGAACTTTTGATTTTTTTTTAACTTTTGGAGTGAAATATGGGTTTATTTTTTTATTTGCATATTAAAAAATTTTATATTTTGATCTTAATAATAATTATAATTATTTTTTGTGATAATGGAATTTTTTTTAATATTACACTCAAAAAAATTTTTTACACTGAAAAAATTTTTTTACACTCAAAAAAAATAGTAAAATTAACTGGAGATTTTACTGTTACCACAGAAAAAAAATTTTTTGCTGTCAAAGTAGGTTCTATTTATTATTATTTTTTACTAATACTATGTTCTTCGTACTTAAATAGCAATGAAAGGCAATTATAATTATTATTCATTTGACACAAATATTGATTGCAAATATTCAAATTTTGCTCTGTGCTATTTCTGTTCTTTAGTAGTTTTTTGGCTTCTTCATCTAAATCCCCATGTTCCACTTTCCATTTATTTCGAATATTGGAGATAAACAGATCTAACGTTGCCAATAATATATTAAATAGATCTTCATTTGTGGAATTTCGTGAAATTTTTCTAGTATTGTGCTCTCTATAAAGTCTGTAATCCTTGTTCCTTTTTTCCTGAACATCCTCTGATAGATCTCCAAGTGGCACCAAATGATATTTAATAATATCTTCTCCATGATAAAGGATTTTGTGAACTGTTGCAGACATATTTCTCCATGGGTAGTTGGTTGTATATATTTTTGCAGTTTCCTTAGCATAATCTCCAAATTGTTTAGAGTCAATTTCTTCATTGCACGCAAGTATTTCTAGGATTATTTTAAATCTGAAAATAAGGTTTAAATCCATTCCTGTTATTTCAGATGCTGTTTCTGGATCTGAAAAGAATCTTCGTGCGGTATTGCCATCATTTGTATTGCCTGACCCTTGTTTTGGCGGATCTATAATCAATCCAATTTTGCGATATTCATCTTGAACATGCTTCTTTTTTGAACTTCTTAACTCTTTGTTGGTTTTATTGTTTCTTATGGATCCTGAAGACCCGAAATATAAATCATAATTGATTTTTAGTATATGTTCCATAAGTCGTATTCTTGCATGTAGTGGTGATGATCTAAATGATTTATCTAATGATTTTGTCGGAACTTGGTTTAATTGGGTTTATGCTGCTTGGCATATAATGCAGCTGGATGCAGCCTTCGTGTTAGTCAAAGCCTGACCTACATTTCCATTTATCATTGTAAGGACTAATTGGTAGCTTACTTCAATTTGCTGCCCATCTAACTGTAATTGTAATGGCTAATGGTAGTGTTGCAATTTGGGCCTTGATATCACTAATTTCTTTGTTAATGGCATCACGAGTTTCTTCTTTGAATTCAAATTTGATTGGCCTGCAGTATTTCGTAGAAGATGGTGTCTCATTTTTCCAAATATCCATTGTTTGCATTGTACTAGTCGAAGGCTCTGAATCTTCCAAAATCTTTTTCAATCGCAATGGTACAATTGATACCATGAACATATCCGAGTCCGAAATATTTTCACATACAACTTGTTTGTATTGGTTATGTCCCGAAGAACCATCACATCCCCACTTGCAAAAAAGAATTAGCTTTGTGTTTCCATATTTCTTTAACGCATTTCCTGGCATTGATTGTAGCAAGCGTTCGGCTGTGTGATCAAGTAGAGATTGTAGTTGTACCTCTGCCGAAATTGGTGTGATTGTAATAGTATCCTTTGATGGCAAACAGTCAATTTTAGCAGCAGTTATGTGATGATATGCTGGATAGATATTTGAGCCCTTTTCAATCGCACGCAATCTGAGCTTAATATATTGCTGTTTTGTTAATTTCAAATCCAGAAATAGGGCTAATGCCTCCTCATTTGTGTACTGTATTGCATCGCTCGGAGTTGGTATACTTTTAAGAATTCGTTTTGTTCTCACTGGACTAGCTTTAATAACTTTTTCAATGATATCCACTTTTGTTAATTGGTTGTGTGATCGTAATTTATGTAGGAAAGATTCTTTTATATTTGTACAACCAATTGCATCGTTAACATCTTTAAGTTTCCGCCTCTTAGATCTATCGCTGCAGTTGTCCAATGATTTGCGTGGTCTTCCAACCTTATCTTGCTTTGCTGTTTCTGCAGTGACAGTAAGTTGGCCTTCTAACCACTTTTCACTTTTTATATAAAACTTTTGTTTACTGTAGCTAACTTCTTTGTAGCGTTTTTTTAGTACTTTTACAAAATTAGATAATTGTTCTTGTATTTCGGTGCTACACGAATTTAAGTTTAATTTTATTTTAACGTAAGTAAGAACATCTTCCTGGTTTTTATTTCTAAAATACTCTTCGGCCAGTACTTTATAACCGAAGCTCTCCATATTTTTCTGAATATTTTTATTTGAGTCTGTTATGATTTATCACTTGCAAATATACGTACGTACACGTAAAGGATTAACTTATTATTGTGTAATCCCTTATTGAATCCGTAGTTTTATACATTTTTAGATACATGTTATTCACACATTGATCTTCAATTAGTATCTCGTCAATATGGGGTTCTTTTTATCTTTAGTGATTTAATGTTTAATTTTATTATTATAAAATTGTTTATGACTTTGGCTGACCCTAACAGTTATATTAGAAAGAGATCATATGTTTACTGTAGAACCTATTGTGATATTTATATGACTGATTTTTTGCTGATCAAAACAAAGACATAAAACCCTTTCGCAGGTATTATATTTAATTATTTTAGTTTTACGTAGTCTAAAGTAAAAAACATAAACCTTTAGGCAAAAAAGTGAAAATTTAATACACCATTGTATACGAGTAATTATAGGGCTGTTTAAATTAGAGTAATTTGAATTTTTTTGGAGTAATTTCATTAAAATTAAAAAAGTGTTCTACCGGCGGGTCGTGGCGGGTGCAAAAGTATATATGTATGGGGTTAAAGAAGACACCTTCGCCTTTCTTCGGGTGGTATGCGTTTCTTGTTCCCTTTTGTTCCCTAGAAGTTCTATTCCACTAAAGTTTAAATTTTAGAAAAATATAGTAGTTTCATAAATATTTCATAACACCTCTAATATTAAACGCTAGAGCGGTAACCACTTACAACAACTAAAGACTATAATCCTACCAATATTATAAAAAAGACCGCAGGCCATTATCGATGATGGCTAGCGAGTAGTGGCCATTTATTTTTGACAAAAAACTGATAAAAAACACCTTTTACTGAAATAACAAAAAACAGTTGAGTTTGACAGCATGCCACGCCCACAATTATCAATAGTTTAACCTATTTTTTTGGCTACCTTAATATGGATATATTAGCTCCAAAATGGCGTAAAAATTTTAAAAATCGGTGACAAAAAAATTCGACTTTTGGCCAATGAAAAACGATTTTCAGCCACTGTGCGACGCAAATCGGGACGACGCAAATCGGGGCTCTAGTGTATTTCCCAATGTATTCACAGAAATGTGTTTAGGAAAAACGCCATCGATATAGCGAGCGTATACAGCGCCAATCCTTTGTATTAATGTACATACACACACATTTACACGCTTCTCGCAGAAGTAAACAAACGACAGCAAAGATCTGTAAACTTTCAAGCACACACAAGTGTCCACACTCCCCTCCCTTCATTTTATGTTCCTTCCCAAACGAACTAACAACCGACCGATCCAACAAAACGAAATGTACACACACACACATTTACACGCTGCTCGATAAATAAACAAAGCACAGCAAAGCCAAAATCATTTGATTTCACAACAACAATAAAAACAACAGCAGCATTTACAAACCAACAACAACAGCGGCATGTACGAAAAAAGTCTAAAATATCATGCTCTAAAATATTTATTTCCTTAACTACTATTTTTTTTAATGTAATTCGAAACAAAACATATTACCAAAACTGAGTAACATATAAAAATTGCTAAAATATGTTTTAATATATAAGTAAAAGTGGGTGAAAGTTGACAAACATTTTCTCAAAATTTTGTGCTCAAGATCAACACCCCTACCTTACCGTATAACGTATTCTACGTTAAAAATCACAGGGTAATAGCCCTTTTTAACATAAAAATTTTAGTGTAATTTCTTTCGGTGCTCTCTTGTTTCCGCAGTTACAGCGTTCAAAGCTTTAATATATTACTGAACATAAATCCTACAATATAGAACGAATAGAGGCAATTAGGCTCTTTTTTAATATATTTTTTTTGAGAGTTGGACGGGACTTGTCCCATGAAAAAATGGAACTTTAAAAAATTAAAAGCGCTAAATATGCACCACTGTAATATACATAAATGAATTGTTGCAACAGTCATTTACTATGTAGCTGTCGTTTTCAAAATAATTAAGTAGCTGGCTACAGGGCGACATTTGTAGCCAGCGACAGTTGTAGTCGTGAAGCCTGCTGTCTCGAATGTGTTAAAGCATCAAGCTCAATCTATTTAGCTTTAGTAATAGTTATAATATTAAAAATTAAGAGAATTATTTTATTTCTTTTGTTGTA
Organism: Germaria angustata; assembly: GCA_963681545.1. NCBI lineage: Eukaryota > Metazoa > Arthropoda > Insecta > Diptera > Tachinidae > Germaria > Germaria angustata. The sequence continues at coordinate 32,617,894 of OY812999.1, forward strand.
AGTGAAAAAAATAAATTAAATATATCATATTTGTACTAATAAAATAAATATATTATATTTTTATATCAATTTTACAGTGCAGAAAACACGTTCACGTATCTCAAGAAAGTCCGAATAAATAGATAATGGTTGACTATTTGTAACACAACAGTTGCATTGAAAATTTATCAAAAATCATGCAAGTTCTCAGAATATAAAAAAATATATTAAAAAAGTTTAAATACTTGTTTTAAAAAGCTTTTCGTCTCTCCTGAAAAGTAGTAGTTTTTAAGTTACGAGGTTGCGTTAGTAAACCATCGATATGTATGTATGAATTCCAATATTCAGCAATTAGAATTTGGGTTTAACCATCCAATAAGTATACAGTAATATAAATCCAGACTCGTAGCTTAGTATAATTTTAGGTTTCAATTCAAAACATATGTTATATGTAGGTGAATATCTAAATTTTGGTTTAAAAATTCCTTTCAGTGTACAAAATCCAAAGTGTAGGAACATTAGGGGTATTGTAAGTACGATTAATTTAATGTTTAGGCCTTAAAAGTGAAAGGAAAGAGTGACTTGTTCTATGTCTAACAAGTAAGTGAGTTTACACAAGAACACGGTCTTAAAGTTAGAGCCAGAGTTAAGAAAAATTTAAATATTTTGTTGCAATGCTGCTTAAGACGATTCACCAAAAAAGAGCGAGCACTACATTATTTAAGGGTTATCATATTTAAAAATATTTTTCATTATAGAACTTATTAATGGATTATTAATATAAATTATAATTGCAGCCATTTTTGAAATTATATTTTTAGTATCCATGGACATGGGGTCGGTCTTCCGCTAAGCCCGAGACTATTGCTTCTTTTGGGCGCATATATGCAAGTGACAGGAGTCGCGCTTAAGCTGTCATGAAGTACAGACGTAGCAAAATCGCCAGCAGTATTACAAAAGTGTGTAAAAAAGTACCGATTTGCAAATCTCTGAATATTTCCTTAATTTACTTCATTTATTTAATTAAAAAATAACTTAAAAAATAAATATATATACCTACATATATATACATATATATTAATTATTATACATAAATATTAAATATCAAAATTTGATTTTTTTTAATAATATGAGTGAGAGCTCTGCTCCAAACTCAGATGTATTAAAACCAAAAGCAAATATATTGAACAATGATCTAAAAAGAAAAAGCAATGATAATATGCAAAGCATAAATAAACAATTGAAGAGTAATTATTACTCAATTCCTGACCTTGAATATGACTTTCAATGTGACGATTTATTCTTGCAGAAATTCAAACAGCATGTACAAGTACATGATAATAATACAAAAAAAAAAAAAAAATTAAAAGTAATAATCTCACTGACCTTCGTAGACTAGTAGGTAGTGTACTAGACTCGTAGTGCGAAGGTCCCAGGTTCGAATCCTGCCGCAGAACTCTGGCAGTTGGTGTCTGATAATTAAAAGGGAGCGCACAACAAGCCTTCACTGGCTTTTATGTAAGTGTATGACATGGGCTATCACACCCCTCCAATTAACCTAACCTAATAATCTCACCAGAGAAAATAAGTCTACAAGGGATACCCAACCTAAACCATCAACGAGTAAAAGCTCAGCTGAAAATGCAGCGAGTACACAAAAAGTGCCACCAATTCATATCTTTGATATAGATTCAACAGAACTGATTAAATTTATTAAAAATGGTCTTAAGATCAATAAATTTAAAATTAAAGAATTCAAAAATGTAAATAAAGTTACTTTATATAAGTATGAGCACAATCGAAAATTATATTAGAGTCAAAGTACACCTGGTAAAAACGAAAACAAAATTTTTTACGTGTAAACCTAAATGTGCAAAAACAAAAACGTTTCTTTTTCAAGGCCTACCATGGGATAGAGCTCCAACAGAAATATTAAATTTGGTATTTATTAAAGTGAACAACTTTACAACAACAAAATCTAGGAAGGAAGGCTATAAGCTCAATATATTTTTAGTCCAGATATTTTCAGATAGTAATATAAAGGCTTTGAAATTAATTAATACAGTATTATATCGATGTGTCAAATGGGAGACATTAAAAAAGAATAGATTCCCCAATACAGGAAATGTCAAGGATTTTTCCACAGCGCCTCTATTTGCTTTATGGAGCCAAAGTATGTTAAGTGCAACAAATCTCACGAGGTTGAAAAATGCGAAATAACTTCCGTTGATGAAAATGAACGCGATAAAATATACTGCGTCCTTTGTAACATGTATGGTCATCCTGCCTCTTACAAGGGATGTGAAAAATATAAAGATCTGCAGAAAAGAATTAATTCCAAAAGGCTGGACATGGCGCAAAAAAAGAACTCAAATATCTATTAACACTAATAATAATCTAAGCTTTGCCAATGCCGTAAGATATAATAATGATAATATAAATATTAATAATACTAACAGTTCCCTAAATAACTTTTTCATTGATCTTCAAAACTCTATCCAAAACTTATCTAATCAAAGAATTAACTTCCAAAAACAATTGCAAATGCAAGCATCAAGAATTGATGCGTTGTACTCAATGATAGAGGGTTTATGAATATTAGTAATAACCATGGCGAAGTAAATCCAAGAAAGTTAAAAATTGTACATATTAATGTAAATTCTATAATAAGAATAAATAGAAGATATGACCTACAAAATTTCATTAAGAAAAATAATCCAGATATAGTCCTTTTAAATGAGACAAAGCTAAATTTAAAACATAAAGTTAAACTATAAGTTTATCAGAAGAGATATGTAGGTGTGGTGCTATGCGGGGAAGCGGCACTGGTATTATTATAAGAGACGACTTAAAATTTACAGAATATAGCAATGAAAGGGTTAGTTCATTTAAATTCTTAGAGACAAGTATTATAAAAATTCCTTTGATGTTTATGTTATATCTGCATATTATTCAGCCGGAAACAATAACGAGTATTTAGGCATTGAACTACAAAATCTTTTTGAAATTTTGCAACTAGATAACGAAAATAATTTTTATATACTGGCGGGAGACTTAAACTGCAAACACACTAGTTGGGGAAATGCGATAAATAATCCTAAGGGTATATCACTTGCTAATTGGATGTATGAAAATGAAGTTAGATTTAAATGCGCTTTGTATGCATCTATCTTACCATCATACCCACGAAGCTCTTCATATTTAGACTTGTGTATAGTGGATAACCGATTATATGTTAAGAAGGAAAATGAAACCATAAATTGCCTAAGAACATTAGATTATGACAGCGATCATATTGCTCTGCAAATACAAGTTGCGAAAAACTCGAGTATGGAGCCTTTTCAATTTTTGACAGCTGACTCGGAATATTTTTTTAATTACAGGAAAACAAAATGGGACAAATTTACTAAGGTAGTTTCTAATGCGTTGCTTACAAATACATCAATAGCAAATGATAGAAATCTAACAAATGAAGAAATTAACTTTCATTTAGAGAGAATCAATAAAACACTTACAAATGCAATTTCCGAAACTGTGCCAAAATTCGAGAGCAAAGATAATCTTCAATACATTATAACACCTATTATTAAAAAATTGCAGTCTGAAAAAAGCAAATTACTGACTGCCATTAAAAAACATAATCGACTGGAGCGAATGCTCCCAATAAATGACTTTCAATTTACAAAGACAAAATTGAAACTAGTCAAAAAACTTATTCAAGATAATTTTAGGAAGTCTATTAATGAGTTTTACAGGCGAAAACTCTCGAAATTGAGTACTAAAAATTGTTCTCATATTGTAGGAGATTTTCTTCTTTAAAGAAGTAATTATACAAAGTAATATCTTTTTTACTTATATTTTATTTCACGAGAAATAAATAACATCTGCCACTTGCAGTTTCTAGAGAATGAATGCTTTTAATTTTGTATGTTTTTACATATACTGCCTGTTTCACGATGTCGAACGACATCGTTCGTTCGCATAAATACGTTTGAAACAGCAACAAATTTTAAAATGTTGTTTTTAGTTTTAATGTATTTATGCGAACGAACGATGTCGTTCGACATCGTGAAACAGGCAGATATATACCATTGCTGCATATACTTAAGTTAGGGTTGCCAGATTCAATATGAGCACTAACTTGACATTTAGTACAAATGAGCTTGATTTTAAGAAGAGAACTGGACAAATTGAAATATTTGCTTAAAAACTAAAAATACGGGATAATATCAATTTTTTTAATTTATTAAAAATTCTTTATTTATTAAAAACGGAAATAAAGGATGTTTACTTACAAAAAAAAAAAAAAAAAAAAAAAGAATAACATAAAAAGTTCAACAATTCAGTCATTTCTTTACAGGAAAATTACATAAAATTCATTCAGTTCGTTACTTATAAATGTACATACATAGGTGTATGCACAGTAAGCGCCAAAAGAAATGTCTTTTATGTTTTAAACAATAAAAAAGCAACAAAAATAGAAAGTTATTTCTTAATATTGTTTAAAAGCGATAACAAAATTTATTTAGAAAAAATAAAACTAAAAAACCTTTTATATTCTTTCCGTTCGAGTTCAATTCAATGAAAACTAAATTTGGAAAAAAATGGACTTAGTTCGTACTAAATACAGTGATGAGTCAAATTATGTGTGTTGATACAGGGATAAAATTATATGTTGCCATCAATTAAACTTTACTGCCAAAAAACGAAATTTTTTAGATGTAACCAACTGCAAATTTTAATTTTGAAAATGTTCAATTGCAGCTTGACAAATATTGCTTGAGCTTGAAACTTGACATTCACTAAAATATCTTGACAATCAAGCTCGTTCCCGGCCATCTGGCAAGCCTAACTTAAGTAGATCATAAAAATTCTTTTTGACAACAACAAATCAATGTTTTTAAATGAAACGTTAGGTATTCAACTTTAATTTGTAAACAAATGACAACTTAAAAGAAAATAGATAAAATAACTTTAATGTTGAGAACTTAAACATTAGTGAGGATCACTAAGAATTACTTAATTTATAACAGTTTGGAAAAATCCCACACATTCTCCCCCACGAAGAACATTGTTCTTTTTAAGTTTGATTGTAGGCGTCATTTGTGGGCAAGAGGCATATCTTTGAAATTGGTCGCTTGATATATTTACCATTAATGAAGAGTGTAACAACACGTACCAAACCATCTGGACCAGGATGTAATGTTTCAACTTTAGCAAACGGCCATTGACCAGGTACACTTCGTTCATGAAGAAGAAGTACGATGTCGTCAACTTTGATATTTCTTTCTACTTTGTTCCACTTTGGTCGAGCTTGTAGTCGGCATAGATATTCTTTGTTCCAGCGATCCCAGAAGTTTTGCTTCAGGCGTTCCACTAATTTCCAGCGGCGAAGCCTGTCCATATTTTCATCAAGCAAGTCGTCATCGGGAATGCAATTTGATGGTTCACCAATTAGAAAATGTGATGGTGTTAAGACATCAGTGTCTGTTGGATCAGCTGACAGTGGACACAAAGGCCTGGAATTGAGGCAACTCTCAATTTGTGCCAGTAGTGTACTGAGTTCCTCATAAGTCAATATGTGATCCTTCATTAGACGGCGCAAATGATGTTTTGTTGATTTTACTCCAGCCTCCCAGAGGCCACCAAAATGAGGAGTAGCAGGGGAAATGAAGTGCCATTTTGTGCCTTGGTTCGCTAGCGTCTCCACCAGGTGCTCAGGAAGCGAAGATTTGTTACGCTGATAAATGACTTGCAGTTCTTTGTTGGCACCAACAAAATTCGTACCGCAGTCCGAGTATAAGTCTGTACATAATCCTCTACGTGCTGTGAAGCGACGAAAAACAGCTAAGAATGCATCAACATTTAAGCTTGTAACAGCCTCCAAATGTATTGCCTTAGTGCACATGCAGATGAAAAGACAAATATAAGCCTTGGAAGTTGATGCTGTCCTTAACGATGAAGTTTTTATGTTGATTGGTCCAGCATAGTCAAGACCACTGTGCTTAAATGCCCGTGTAGGTTGCAGTCGCACTGCTGGCAAGTTTCCCATCAGTTGTTGGCAAGATTGAGCTTTGTACTTAAAGCAAGTTACACAATGACGTTGAACCCTTTTGGCTATATTTCTTGCAGAAATTATCCAATAAGACCGAGAAACGTAGGACTGCATCAGCTGGAGACTTCCATGAAATGTTTTGATGTGAGCATCTGAAAATACAAGAAAAGACAGGGGATTTCGTTTCGATAATAATATCGGATGCTTAGTGTTGAAGGGAATTGCAGAATTCGAGAGTCTACCACCGACTCCCTCTTCGTCCAAAAATGGGGAAAGTTTTAAAATGCTGCTTTGATTGGAAACCCTGTTTCCTGATTTCAACTTGTCAATATCTTCCCGAAATGATACAGCTTGTGTTATTTTTATAAGTTTTAGCCGTGCTGCTTTTAGTTCGTAGGTTTTAAGGAAACCAAATTCTCTTTTATTGCGTTTTAGTTGAGTGTTTTTGTAGAATCGTAGGATGTATGACGTCACACGAATCAATCTTGATAGTTTTGAAAATCTTTTTAGAATTTCAGGATATGTGGCAGTTGTTTCTATTACATGAACAGCGATCTCTGTGTTGATTGTTTCTTCATTAAGAGTGTCAGCGGGAAAAGAAGGCCAGTGATCAGAATGACTCTCCAGCCAAGGAGGTCCTTTCCACCATAAATTGTGTTTCACCAATTGTTCAGGCATTAACCCCCTGGATGCGCAATCAGCAGGATTGTCTTTAGAGGGAATGTAGCGCCAATCGTGTAGATTAGTTAAATGTCGAATTTTGTCAACTCTGTTAGCCACATAGACTTCCAACCGTGATGATTTGTTTTTTAACCACGCAAGGACAATAGTACTATCTGTCCAGTAAAATATATTTTCGATGTGGAAATCAATGCTGGCCTTTATTTTGGCAACCAATTTTGCCATCAGTGTTGCAGCGTTTAATTCCAGCCGTGGAATAGTGTCACCTTTTAATGAAACGACCTTTGTTTTGCTTTGAATTAAATTTACTATTATACCGCCAGCCTCTGTTTCAACACGAACATATACTACGGCTGCGTAAGCTACATTTGAAGCGTCACTGAATGCATGAAGATCAACTTTGCATTTATACGCCTTATAACCTATCTAACGGGATATTTTAATTGTTTCCAGCATCTTTAATTTTTTCCGAAAGTTATTTTATAATGACAAAGCTTCTTGTACCATTCTCGTTGAAGTTCATCTGGTAGAATATCCTTCCAATCGAGTTTAAGTTTCCACAGCTTTTGAAATATTATTTTGGCAATGACAGTGGTGGGTGAGAGCCATCCTAAAGGATCAAATAATTTAGATGCATCTGAAAGCAAATTACTTTTAGTTATTTTATCAGAGAACGTAAAATTTATTGAAAAGCAAAAATAATCATTTTGAGTGTCCCAACTAATTCCAAGCGCCTTGGACATTTTTGGTTCATGTATAGAAAATGAGGTTTGATCTTCGCGGTCTTCCACCGGAATATTTTTCATGAGTTCGCTCGAATTTGAGATCCATTTTCTTAAGTGAAATCCTCCGGATTTTACAAGCTTTGAAAGTTCTTCATATAATGACAAAGCTTCTTGTACGTTGTCAGCACCTGATATGACATCGTCTACATAAGTGTCGGTTCGTATTATTTGACTAGCTTCCAAAAATCTGTTTTCTTCATCTTCTGCTAGTTGCTGGAGAACTCTGATTGCGAGGTAGGGAGCAGATGTTGTGCCATATGTTACATTACGAAGTGCATATACACAAAGTTTTTCGGTACTATTTCTCCACAAAATGCATTGAAAGGGCTGATGTTCAGGAGACACGTATATTTGCCTAAACATTTTTTCTAAATCAGCAGTGAAGCCAATATAGTGTTTTCTCCAGCGGGTAATAATTGTAGCCAAATCATTTTGTAAAGCAGGACCTGGTGATAATTCTTCATTTAAAGAAGTTTGTGGTGGTCTACGGTTTCCACCATCAAAAACCACTCTCAGTTTTGTAGTTGTACTGCTTTCTCTAAGCACGCCATGGTGCGGGAAAAAATAAGCTTTCTGAGGTATAGCTTGTGGGTACTCACCAAGATTGACCATGTGATTAAGAGCTTCATACTCCATCATAAATTTTTTGTATTCTGCAGCAAATTTAGGCTTCTGTTTAAACGATAATTCCAACTGTTTAAATCTTTTTAAGGCGTTGTAATCCGTGTAGGAAAACTCTGGCAATTCTTCACCTTGAAGAAGTTTTTTAAATGGTAAATGAACTGTATACCTCCCTCTTTCGTCACGAGTGTGTGTTGCTTTAAATAGCTCTTCACAAAGTTGTTCTTCTTTTGACCATGGACTTTTATCTAGAATCTCTTCTTGTTCCCAAAATAAGCGAAGTTGATCATCAATCGAGCAAAGATTTGCAGAAATATTTTTGTCTTCGTTGTTCTGTTTTTGAGAACCAGATGAGTTTCTTGCAGAAGTAAACCGTTACCAAATCTTTTCATACCAGGAAGTATTAAGTCTCCATAGACATCATTACCAAGAAGAAGATCAATCTTTTGTGGAATCATAAAATCTGGATCTGCAAGGAGAAATTCTGACGTATCTGGAATTAAATTAGCTTTAATTTTATTTGGTCCATATGAAGTTACACTTGGGACAACTAGGGCAGAAATTTGCAATTCAAAATCCTTTTTACATCTTGACATTAAAGAAAAACGAACTATTTTCTTAACTGTTACTGCCTGGTTTCCTCCTATACCAGAGACCTTTACTCTTGTTTTATATTTTGCAACTGGCAGTATATAAGCAAGCTCTTCTGAAATAAATGAAAGCTGGGAGCCTTGGTCTACTAGAGCTTTAACACAAAAATTTTTCTTTTCAGTTTTTATAATTACTTTTACCGTTGGCAGTAATGCTGGGTTAAGATTTTTACACTGTAGGTTAGAAATATTTGTACTTACAGAAGCTGTGTTCGGTGTTGATGTAACAGGGGGCTGTTGAACGCATTGATCTCCAATTCCAATATTAGATATAGGCGAGGCTGTTCGGCATGGCTGATTCTTGGAAAATTCATTATGAATGATGGTATGATGAGACTCATGGCAAATGTGACATTTTGTGTTCAGCTTACAAGAAGATTGCATATGTCCAGGGTTAAGACAGTTTCTGCAAAGGCGATGTTTATTGACAAAGTTTTTCTTCTCTGATGAAGACATATTTAAAAATCTGAAACATTTGTAAATAGGGTGACGTTTATGGCAGCAAATGCAGTCATCATCCTTAATGGCTGCAGCTGTATGAGCACGAACATTTCTAGTAGGTTTTCTACGATCGATTACAGAAACACTTTGTTCTTCAAGAGACTCCAGAGTGCGGAAAGTTGTTTCCAAAAATTTCATCATTTCGGACATAGGCGGTATGTCTGTACTTGCCTTCAGTGATTGCTCCCATTCCTTGCGAGTCTGTATGTCTAGCTTTTGCGATATGAGATGTACTAAAATTGAATCCCATGTGGATATATCAATATTTAAAGCTTTAAGTTGTGAAAGACAGGTGCGTGTTGTATCTAACAATACTTTTATATTTTTTAAGCTACCATCGGAACTCGGGAGGGAAAACAAACGGTTTAATATTTGCTCCACAAGCTTCCTTTTGTTATGAAACCTCTTCTCAAGAGCATTCCATGCCATCTCGTAGCTGCTCTCAGCAGCTGGGTATTCACTTACCAAGCTAAGCGGCGTACCAGTACATGAAGATTTCAAGTAGAAATATTTCTGTACCTTTGAAAGAGATGTGTTTTGATGCACAAGTGTCTTAAACATATCTCGATATGAAATCCATTCCATATACTCTCCAGAAAATGTTGGCAAATCAATTTTTGGTAGTCTGGCTCCGGCAAAGATGGACTCGTTGCGGCTGGGCGCTGTGAATGTACTTGCGTGTACGGTTGGTGTCTGTGGTGAACTAAACTCAAACATTTCATCAAGAATTTTTGTTTTTAAAGAAATGTAAACATCATAGCATTTGTAAAAGGTGTTGCTACTTATATACGGCACATCCTTTTCAACAATGGAATTTTCTGTGATTATCTCTATCACTTTCTTGTGGCCATTTTCAAACAGCTTGTATTTGGACTCCACTTCCTCCAAAATAGCTTGAACATATCCTCGCGATAGTTCGTTTCTAGACCTCGCTTCAAATTCTTTAGCCACATGCTCGATGTGGGCAAAAAGTTTCTTTTGATCCTCGATCGCTTGAAGTGATGACGTCATTGCACTAATTTCTCAAAATTAGCACAGCAAATTGTACACACGTATGTATGTATGTATTAAAATAAAGCCTCAGGCATTCAGCAGGAAAAAGCACTTCTCAAAGTGGCAGGATACGATTCACTCTCGAGTGTGGGTGATCAAACTCAGCTCAGGATCAAACTAAGAAAACTTCAATTGATTACCGTCGACATGGACAGTTCCCGGGTTTCGGCACCAGTTTTATGTAGGAGATTTTCTTCTTTAAAGAAGTAATTGTACAAAGTAATATCTTTTTTACTTATATTTTATTTCACGAGAAATAAATAACATCTGCCACTTGCAGTTTCTAGAGAATGAATGCTTTTAATTTTGTATGTTTTTACATATATATACCATTGCTGCATATACTTAAGTAGATCATAAAAATTCTTTTTGACAACAACAAATCAATGTTTTTAAATGAAACGTTAGGTATTCAACTTTAATTTGTAAACAAATGACAACTTAAAAGAAAATAGATAAAATAACTTTAATGTTGAGAACTTAAACATTAGTGAGGATCACTAAGAATTACTTAATTTATAACAGTTTGGAAAAATCCCAAACACATATGTTCTCCGAGGTAAAGAAACAATTTCGAAAACAAACACAGTTGGAACCTTTAAAAATTTCTGTAGATAATATGGATCTACTACACAGAGCCAATATCGACCCCAATACTTTGCGAAAGGATTTAAATTCTGGGAAATTCATAATAAGAGACTATGAATGCATATTAAATGTCACTGGATCATATTTTGAATCAGTTTATGCAACAAAAAATATTGACCTAAGAAATGATAAACATACACAGATTAACAATTGCTTCTCTTCGTTCTTAGATAATAGGCACACGTACCGGACGGACCAAACAAGATTAATTGACTTTAGTGACCGTAAAAAAGCAAATGATTTGAATTATCCTGACACTAATAATTATTTTATCACACGAGATGATCTGTTATATGTATTTGCGAATCTAAGAGGGAAGTTATCTTCTGGTATTGATAACATACCAAATATTATTCTAAAAAGAATTCCAACTATACTGATCTTTGAATACCTTACACTATTTAATAATATGCTTAATAACGCATACTTTGCAGGTTCATTGAAATGGGCGAAAGTAACTATAATACCGAAAAAAGAAAAAAATAACATTGATCCAAAAAATTTCAGAGCGATTTGTTTGCTTCCAAACATTAGTAAAGTTTTCGAGGTATGTACGAATAATATAATAGCTAAGACCATGAAAGATATGAGGATCGTATTTGGCTTTAAATATGAACACTCTACCATATATGCAATTAATTTAATAGCTTCAAATGTGAATTGGACCTTAAATAAAAAATATTGCACTTGTGTATGCCTTATAAATTTCGAGAAGGCATTTGATAATATATGGTTACCTGGCTTGATGTACAAGTTATTATACTTTAAATTCTCTTCACATTTGGTATTTCTTTTATACGAAATGTTGAATGATAGGACATTTGTGGTACATAATAACAACAGAAGTTCACGAACATTTAAAATGAACAATGGTATTCAGCAAGGAGCGGTTAACGCTCCGATTTTATTTAATTTATATATTTGCTGGTTTGCTGATGATATTATTATATATCAATCCCATAATAGCATAGAAAAAATTAATTTAAAATTACAAAGTCTCTATAACATGGTTGAAAAGTATGCAACAGATTAGAACATGAGAATTAATGTTGATAAGTGTGAAAGTATTCTATTCCGGCCGCCAGTAAACAAATGTAACTTCAATGTGAGAACTAATTGGAAAAAATTTGGAATTAAATCATATCAACAAGATAAGCAAATCCCTTCCAAAGATGTTGTTAAATATCTAGGTATTTATATGGACAAGTTCTTATATTATAATAAACATGTCAACTGTTCTTCTCTAAAATTGTTCAAAAGAATGAGAAAATTTCATTATATAAGACTTTGATTCGAGCCATTGTAACATACGGGTGTGCTATTTGGTTTAATATCTCTCCTTCCTATATGGAACAAATCAGAAAATTTGAGAGAAGATGTTTAAGGGCATGTACCTCACTGCACAGATCTCCGCACAGCAACTACTTAAAATTTGTTCGTAACAAAAAATTTTATAATGCTGCAAACATAAATAGAATTGATAACTTTATTATTAATTTGATTAGAAACCATATATTAAAATCTACTGAATGTAAAGCTAAAACCTTGTTTTATCCCCATACTATACTGATGACCAATACATATTAAGTACCGTAATATCAGGTTTTGTCCCCCCTGAAGCATTCATATATCTGGATAAGAATGGATATATACAGGATTATGGTGGAATCCCAATTTCCTATCATTTATATAGAATAGATAATGATAAATTATTTAATATAAATACAGTTCCTGATCAGGGATTTAGATTTGATCGTAGTATTTCTAACTTAGACAGTAAAGAGCGAGGTATGACAAGATATTGGTGGTACAACAACTAAAAATTATTTTTCCTTTTTTACTTCTATAACTATGGTTTTATAAATAAAATAGAAAAGTAATGTTTTTTTTATTTTTCATTACATATATATATATATATATATATATATATATATATATATATATATATATATATATATATATATATATATATATATATACATATATAAATCAGCATAAGTCCACAGATGTTTGATTATATTGTGATAATAATAATTTAAAATCCGAAGTACGCTAGAGTGTTCGACTATGGACCAGTGGGTATGACAGGTTTAATATTAAGCTATTTGTTTATTTTTAGTTGAATATACTATTAGATGTTATAATAAATAAACAAAAAAATATATATGCAAGTGACAGGATGGTTGCAGCACTATCTTCTTGTGTTGTTGACTCTTGTTGTTGTTTTAAGTTCTTGTTGTTCATTGGTTGAATTTTATCCTTCAGCAATAAAATTTTAGACCTTGTCAATGTTTCTGATCGTCTTTACATTATAGCTTAATAATCAGCCGAATGGCGCTGCTGCATGGCGTTTTGTTAACAGTTTAAGCAGTGAAATGTAGATGGGACTTTGACGTGGGATGATGGCAATAACGTCGACTTTTTACAATATCTGGTGGATATTGATTTTTTGAGATTATCAAATGAGGTTCGCTCCCCTTTCTCATTCCAAGAATTTCTGGACGTTTTGGACTAAAGCAAACGTGTCTCCGCTGGGGGTTTAAATCATGTGATTTATGAGATGGTTAAATCGTTGCCTATTTCTTCGCATAGAACCCTTTTAAATCTTTTCAATAACCATTCGAAGGATCGTTTTTTCCAGGGAACTTGAAGGATGATTAAAATTATTGTAATTCCTAAGAGAACTGTCATTCTGGCTGATTTCAGAAGTTACAGACCCTCAGAAGTGACAGACTCTCACTTCTGTATTTTTGAAATTGATTAATTTGATGACGAAAGTAAAAGATGACAATATAAGCTGGTTGGGTGGCCCCCGCATCCCAAAACGGCGTATGAACTGCTTCAGATTTCTCTGAAGGAGTAATACAATGGGAAGCATTTTCTATTTGCTAAGCGGCACGTTCTACTCTTTCATCTTTTGCAGAATTCTAGGACTGTTGTTGAGTTTCCACTGTTCGTGCTTCTTCTTTAATTAAACTTTCTTTGAATGAATTACACAATTTTTGTCCGAGCCGATAACTGATAGACTTGAGTTATAAACCCTGCGAACATCGCAATTACGATAAGCCGCACGAAGTAAAAAAGCAAGGAACGGAAGATATTTGCGTTTTGTTCTTCTTTTAAAAGTCGAAATCAGTTTCCTCAATACGTATGCCTGCATGAGATGCATAAAATAGAACTTTGTGCTTCTTGTACAAATTAAAGACTGAAACTACTTGAAACATGTTTTTTTATTGAATATGTTAATTTTACAATTCACACATTTATTGGACTACATATTTATACGTTAACTTTTTATAAAATTTTATGTTTTGTTATGATTAAATGATGTTGAAAAACAATATTTATTGGATTTATTTAACTACTATTATGCAAACCAGACTATGGAAAAAAACTATATTTAAAAATTTTGTTGTACGTAGGTCACTTTTCATATCCTTTTGAATATCGCCGTCACCGAGTCGCCGAAGTATGATGTTTAGGAATTAAACAAGCACACGTTTATCTATAGTTAAAACACAAGAGACGGAAAAATATTAATTCTCATAAATAGTTTAATAAAATTAATTAAATTAAACAGTACGGAGAAATTACTAATATTATAACAAAATTCGTTATTTTAGTAACGATTAAAAGCACAAAAATGCCCATTTTGGGAGAATAAAAGATATAATCACTATATAATAATTAAAATTTAATATATAGAAACACACCTTCTTCTATCACCTTCATAATCGTTCGAACCAAGGATTGAGACACAGAAATGGAAGAATAAATAAAACAAAATCAGCATAAAATCTTTATTAATATAATACAATATTACCTCGGAGTAAACCCGCTATTGAGACACAATAGATGAAAATTTCAGTTTTCATAAAAGTTTTGGGAGAATAAATGAGACAAAATCAGCATAAAATCTCTATTAATATAATGCAATATTACCTAAAAATGCAGTATCTATTGCGACACAATAGAAGGAAAATTTCAGTTTTCATAAATGGAAGAATAAATAAAACAAAATCAGCATAAAATCTTTATTAATATAATGCAATATTACTTTGCATGTAATCCGCTATTGAGACACAATAGATGAAAATTTCAGTTTTCATAAAAGTTTTGGGAGAATAAATGAAACAAAATCAGCATAAAATCTTTATTAATATAATGGAATAATACCTCGCCATGATGCTGTTATTACAGGAACGACCAAAACGTCAAAAATGTTAATTATTATAAGAAATTTAATAGAATGAAAAGTATTAAATTGATTTAGAAGAATTATTAATACATGTAGAGCAAACTTACGAGGAAATCCTGATATTGACGGGAACATGTGGGTTTTCGTAAAAGCGTTGGGGAGAATAAATAATACAAAATCAGCATAAACTAATTATTAGTAATATGGAATAATACCTTTTTCTAGTTTTGGTATTTTTAATAACGAATAAGACGACAAAATGTTGGTTTTCATGAATTATTTAAGAGAAAGAACAATATTAAATCAATTTAGAATCATTATTAATACGTGTAGAGTAAACATACCTGAGATTCCCGATATTGGGACACAAGAGAAGGAAAATGTCAGTTTTCGTAAATGGTTTGGGAGAATAAATAATACAAAATCAGCATAAAGTAATTATTAATAATATGAAATAATACCTGCATCAACTTTTAGTATTTTAGTAACGAATAAGACGGCAAAATGTTGATATTCATAAATTATTTAAGAGAAAGAATAATATTAAATCAATTTAGAATCATTATTAAAATGTGTAGAACAATCATACTTGAGTTTCCTGATAATGAGACACAAGAGACACAGACAGAGTTTTCGTAAATGGTTTGGGAGAATAAATAAAACAAATTCAGCATAAAGTAATTATTAATAATATGGAATACTACCTGTATCCTCTTTTGGTATTTTGAGTAACGAATAAGACGACAAAATGTTGGTTTTCATAAATTATTTAAGATAAAGAATAATATTAAATCAATTTAGAATCATTATTAATACGTGTAGAGTAAACATACCTGAGATTCCCGATATTGGGACACAAGAGAAGGAAAATGTCAGTTTTCGTAAATGGTTTGGGGGAATAAATAAAACAAAATCAGCATAAAGTAATTATTAATAATATGGAATACTACCTGTATCCTCTTTTGGTATTTTGAGTAACGAATAAGACGACAAAATGTTGGTTTTCATAAATAATTTAAGAGAAAGAACAATATTAAATCAATTTAGAATCATTATTAAAATGTGTACAACAAACATACCTGAGATTTGAGACACAAAAGACACATTTTCGTTTTCATAATTTTTTTGTGGGAATAAAAAAAATATATTAATGATTTAATCTTATTGAAATAATTATTATTATAATGGAAAAATAACTTCCAATAGACCTGGTATTTGGCAACAATTAAGACACATAAGGTATTATAATACATATTATAAATAAAATGATATTTTAATCACGATTAAAACAGACATGACAAAAAAATATTTTCACTTTCAGGAATAAATTAAATTAAATTAGTGCAAAAATTACCTGGTAGTTTCGATTCGTAGCCATTTAGAAGTAAGATTAAGATACACAAGATAACGAAAAATTTCATTTTTAAAAATAGTTTTACACAACTGAACGATTGGTACTGAAATTTGTCTCCTTTTATATCAAAATTACAGAGAAAAATTACTGACTAGATTTTGAAAACAACTGAAAGCAAATATTTAATTATTAAATATGTTTCTACATGTCTATCAAATAGAATACAAAAATATATAAGTACATTGATTAGTCATACATATTCTCTCTTAGTTGTTTTTGTAAAAATGTGTTTTTAAAAAAGTATTATAGAAGATAGTAGACCTTGATGTCAGTGTTTATATTTCCTCATTTTTTTAATGATGGAAGAATCTGAATTGTTTTAAGTAGATTTGCTATTTGGATCCATAAATTCCTTTTAATAATATGTTGGGAAGCCCAGTTTGTCCTTTTTAGAGACAATAGCGCACCACCCTCTGGGCAGCCTTTAGTTGATCTTATGATCTTCGATGTATCACATAGGCTTAACTCAACAGCCCTGGATAAAAAAAGTTCTAAAGTCCAGCTTCGCGTCATACGATGCGATGCTTATAAGAGCTCATAGGGCTATTTGATTATTAACTAGAGCTTTTTTTACGACATTAATTAAATATTATATGGCTGTTACCGTTGACTTACCTGACTGGTACGCAAATTGGAACTGGTGTATTTTAGTGTGAGGTAATTTTTCCTCAGAAGTTTCTCCATCATTTAAACGATTTGAGATGATGGAGTAAAATCGGATTTACAAGCGGCGATCCTGGGAAGTATCTCTATGAATTTTACACTTCTCTTCTGCTGGCTCCGTATGCGTACCATCTGAGTGTACGGAGACCATTTGAGTAATCCTATATAAAGGCCTTCTGTACTCGTACTGCCTCGGGTAAATTATTTATGCTTTCATCAAAATTTTTCCACGTTGACCTTTTGGACTCTACGCACTGTATTATTTCTAATAAGTACAGCCTTGTAGATGACCCAGTCATCCGTGTTTTTGAAATAAATTTCAGCTTGTGTTTCTGGGATTACGATATTGTCGTTCGTAACAAATAGTAATTGTTTGTCATTTCACACATATATTTCACTAGACATATGCCAATTATTTATCATACGTGAATAGATGTTGCTACTTAGAGTGAGATAAGGACCTCTTATCTAAAGATGAGCTAATTGCCCCTATTTACTATGTATGGTCTTGTATTGTAATTCGAGTAAACAAACTAAATTAAAGCATAATTTGACCATTTTTTTTCAAAGGCGACGAAGGCAGGAACGTTACTGAAAATGTGCCAGCGATAGAGTGCGGTTATAAATTTTTTCCCCAATAGAAGAGACTGGCTTAGTTGACATGTGGTTTCAATTAGACGGTGTCACACAGCACGCGAAATAATGGGCCAATTGAGAGGCGACTTCGATGAACAGTTTATTTCACGTTTGGGGCCGGTCAATTGACGGCCAAGATCTTGTATTTTAACCCCTTTAGACTACTTTTTATGGGGCTTTGTTAAGACTCATGTCTATAGGGACAAGCCCATACAGTTGACGCAGTGGAAGCCTATATTGAAGAATTTATTCATGTGATACCGGCCGATATGTTGGAGAGAGTATGCCAAAATTGGACCCACCACAAGAACCATTTGAGGCGTAGCCGTAGTCAACATTTACATGAAATCATCTTTAAACATATAAAACGTTATATCGACTCATATAAAAATATCATACACTTCTCTAAATTTTATGTGTTTTTTTAATCAATATATATACTTTATATGTATAATAATACTCTATACTTACAGGTATAATTTCTAAGAATTCTAATTCAGTTATCAGATCGCATTTTGCAAATTACACAAAGGCTTGAATAAATAATCATTAAATATGCCAATAAGAATCATAATAGTAAAATTATTAGCAATTCAAATAATAACAACAATTTTGATTCCAACAAATCATTTGAAGTCATATATGGTGCATATAAAATTAATTATGTATAACAAAAATATAATTTCCAAACTTATTAGTATGTGTTTAGAACGTTTAAATATTTCGTTAACTTGGTGTCAATGTCGTATTTAATAATGTCGTTAATGTCTTTTTACTCCACAATGTATTTCAAATAAGATCAGGTGACGAAAATTAAAGTTCAGATCACAACAGACCATTGGAATATTTTGTTACCGATCGCACCTAAAAATTATTTGATTTATTGATGGATAGTGACACTTTTATTTCTTACAAAAGACCGTTCAGAGTGGAAGAACGAGTACATTGGGATCGAAAAAAAATCCAATATTTTAAAAGTAGTCACTGATTGTGCTGAGCGAGTAATTGCACTGGTCAGTAAATTCAACAGCTCTATCATAAATAATGCCGAACGAAAACAATATTTGCTCCGTTTAGTTGGTCAACATAAAAGGACATGTCCTGATGCTTTAAATAGGAGCATTCGACAGAATGAACTATGGAAAAGTTTAGAAAAGTTTTACATTCAATGACTACAGTTTATTTTAGACGTTTTCCGTGGAGAATAAAAGAAAATTATGATCTTTTACGACTATTCACATTTTATACAGTGATCACTACAATAAGGTGAATATAATCTTATGGAAAACGTGTTACAGAACTGGTTTGGAAATAGAAAAAGTCGTAGTTCCGGTTGTCATGCTATAGCGTTTTAAGAGAAGTGTTTTCAGTTCGGCAGGATTTGGTGGAGCTCAAAATTGAATTTCAATGTAAAACAATTTGCCAGAAGAGGGGGTATTTAAATCTGATGAAACTTGACTCTACAGGAAATTACTGCCAGATAAATCGTTTCAGCTCTTGAGGAGGAATTTTCTAAAGGGAGCTGATCCCTCTTGTAGCAAGAAAATGAAGCCGCTATTGACCAAAATAAAATTGATTATTTCAAGGTTTTAGTCGTAAGAAAATTGCAAGACGAATCAATTCAAATGGGTTTATCAGTGATATACATATAAACAATCATTTATTATTGATTTTTTAAAACCCTGATATGTATTACCTTATAAGCAGCTACACTGAGATGAAAAATACACGTAAATACAAATTCAAAATCAATGTTAAATGAAGCCACTTCTTACTATATGTACAATTTCGGTATAACGAATCTTCCAGCTTAACGAACGCATCGTTATACCGGGTTTAAATTGCATATCATTCCCTCCCATCGTGTGTTTTAATGTTAAAATATTTGATAAGTTACCAAAAAGATAATTAAACAGGATTTATGTAGAAATACTTAAGAATTAACCTGCGTTGTTAATAGATAATTCGGAAGTTATCCGGGTACCGAGTTTGTATATGTTTTAATTCAGGTTCAGTTCAATTTTTTTAGTGGTATACATATCTAAGCGGGGCCTGCCCCTTATCTTTTGACTTGCAAGATTGAACTTAACTATTATATTGATCTGTTATTAAAGAAATAATGAATTGTCGGCCATTTTATGGACTCAAAATTTATATTAAAATATGAATATTTTCATATTAATTATAAGAGTAAAATAATTTTACAAATTTGGTATTGATAATGCAGTTTTCCAATTTTTTTCATGAAAATATATCATGACTTAAAAAGCCGATATGATATTACATATTAATTTGATAACGAATTCACATATACAAAAACATTATGAACTAAATCAAACTCGCCAATATTTGTTCGAATTTTATATAAGTTTCTATAATTTTTATAAATTTAAGGCAATTTTGACACGTTTTCTCGTCATATTATCACTCTAATGATTCTTAAAATAAATTTGGAGACCATTTGGAGTTACAAACCAAAACTTTTAAAAATGTTGCCCTTAAGTATTTTTTATAGAAGTGTAAAACTTACAATAAAATTATTGATTTTATAGATCGTTTATTGATGCTTTTTAAGGCTAATAATCGTTTATGAATAAAGTTTTCTGACTTAATTTTCCATATAAAAGGTTTTTAAACCATTTATAACTTTTAATGAATATGACCATTGGTTATTACTTTAATTCTAAATGAATTGCTTATTTCGTACCATTAACAAGTAACAGCATTTCTTTTAAATTATGCAACTTTTTTGCCAGTGCAACTTAATTTACAAATAAATTATTGTTTTTGCACGTCACTGTGTCAAAATCAGCTGTTTAATGTGGTGTAGTGGTTAAAATCCTTGCTACAAAACCAAGTACACCAGGTTCGTTCCCTGGCAGAGGTCAAAAATTTTTCGCCATGGTTTTTCGAGTTTTAAAAATTAACTGCCTTCATCCCTTCCAAGAAATCCATCCAAGAATCCTCCTGACCTCCCCTCTCCCTGGAAAAGAGGATAACATCATGCAAAGGCCAAGCAGCCACCATCCCCTGGAAAAAAAGTAGGAATCAAAGGTTAGCAAGATTCCTCACCACTACACCAAATACCATTGTTTCTAGGCAACGATGGCAGCCCCATTATCCTAGACCTGCCACAGCAGACCAATAATCTGCTTAGATGGAACAACATCCGATTAACGAAACTGATACATTGCAAAAATAACATTGTGAAAATAACTGCAACAACTCGTAAAAGATGGAAAAGCTTTGTGGAAGCCAAATGCTCCCAAAAAAATGTGAGCTTAAAAGGAAGGGCAAAAAATCCTCTTGCATATTAATTATATAGATATAAATACTATAAATACTATTACAGAATTATTATTGCTAATTTCTAAAAATCTGTAATAACTAGTCATCAATTAATTCAAGAATTTCAACATTTCCTCAGAAAATATGGATTTTCGCTTTCATACATTTCAAAAAGCTACCTTCTTAATTGATTCTAAAAGCTAAAATGTACAAAGTCTCATATGCTACATAAAGAGTTTTTCGAAAAAATCGGGGTGGCAGAAAAATGGAATACCATAGTACAAGATATATATGAAGAATCAGCCATTGGCTGTAGCAGAAAGCAATGAATAGTTTAATTTTTTTTTTTAATTTTATACTCTTGTGCGACGAGTAGAAATACAAGAGGAAAGTATAAATTATGGGTTTGTGTTTAGCACCCTCTGTACTTGTATACTTAAAGTATACTCATGATATACATTTATATACATTTTATTTACAACTTGACATGGAAAAGTTACATATACATGAGTATGAATTGAGCTTTTACTCATACTCATTCGTTTGTATGTTTTCAAATTAATCAACGAAGTGGAATTTTAGAAAGACTTACTGTGGTAGCAGCCAGTAGCACGTAGCCTCAATACGTTTTGCCACCTTGATACACGGAGAAACACCTTCCTGTGCAACAACGGCAAAGGTTAAGGGTACGTATGTATGTAATGTAATGTAATGAGGGTTTGGCCCAGGATGTCCTTTTGCACTGCGACCATTGCTGATCCATTGTGCTTCCCCTGTCCATAACCGTACAATACGTTCGCAAATAGTATCAGCTCCTTCAGTGGGAGCGTTAGCAGATCCTCTTCGCTCAACGTATATGCATGTAGAGTCCTGTGTCTTCTGTGACCCATTGCCCCACAATTTGCTATCATGTGTTCCATAGACTCCTCACCGCAAAATCTACGGATGTCCGTGTCAGATAAGCCCATTCTGTATAGGTGGGCTTTGCAGGTGTAATGGCCTGTGAGCGCCCCTACCTGCGTCCGTAGGCTTTTCCTGTCCAGACTTAGAGCCACATTCGCCTTCCCAGCGTCAAAGCATAGGAATTAAGGATACGTAAGACGTACGTAAGACATGGTCTGATCTGTGTTGACTCTACTACGATCTTTCTTGTTTTGATCTTGTTTTGAAAGACACAACGATAATGTGGTGAGTTATCATAATGGACATTTTAATAAAATTACTTACGTAAATACATATCATATATGTACATATATGTTCATATATTTTACTAACATTTCATAGAATTTAAATTTTTATTACCTAAGATTAAAATACATTGTGGAGTAATAGCAAATTCCAAAGTATATTCAATACTCGTAAGATAACAGATACCAATTCAAAGTTAATTAAATATGTGAACATGTATTATTCTACCCAAAAATATTTCGTAACAATTATGTGTAATCAATGTTTTCATTGCGCATTAACGTATTTTTTTGTTATGGTTGTTTTTAGCCTGGTTTGCGTCGTACTATATTTCAATTATTTTTTTTTTCAGAATTTAGGTGTTTATTACAGAATTATTATCGATAAATTCTAGAAATTACTAATTCAATGTTAAGCAAATATTATTTAAAAATGTTCTGTTTTTAAACAATAGAATTAATTAACAAAATATCTTTTAACAATAAATATTTCTTCTAAATACTTTAGTATGTGTGACTAAAATTGTTATTGTATATTATTGCTATTGTTGTATTGGAGGTACTCTGAACATTTTTATTGCTGTTATTGTTATCGCAACGAAAAGAGAGAGAGCGAATTTTTCTTTACACCGTTTTAATTTACTCTCCTGTATTTTAGTTGATTTCTGGAGCAAAATTTCCTCCTTCTGTACGTGGCATTATGAATATACGGAAACAAGATCTCTAATGGTATCATCAAACATTATATTCCCCATGTTCTGACAAAGGTATATCACATAGTGCTTCCTAGGAAATCATGTTGACAAAATGTGGATTAAAAATATGAAGATCTACACATCAGTACAACTCGATATGAAGAAGCTGTTCATATGCCGATATTTCATTGGTCTCTAAACCGAATCGTCAGTGAACTTTAGCAGTTTGAAAGCTGGCATCAGCTTTCACATGAATCAAATACAATATGAGAATTCTATATAGTACATGATTACTACAAAATACATGATTATAGTAGGCTTAGAATGCTTTTATACAAACAACACAATAAACAATTAATAATAAATTTTTAAAATTTTTAACATTATTATACTCTTATAATTAATATGAAAATATTCATATTTTAATATAAATTTTGAGTCCAAAAAAGGGCCGACAATTCATTATTTCTTTAATAACAGATCAATATAATAGTCAAGTTCAATCTCGCAAGTCAAAAGATAAGGGGCAGGCCCCCTTTTACATATTTATACCACTAAAAAAATTTAACTGAACCTGAATTAAAACATATACAAACTCGGTACCCGGATAACTTCCGAATTATCTATTAACAATGCAGGTTAATTCTTAAGTTTTTCTACATAAATCCTGTTTAATTATCTTTTTGGTAACTTATCAAATATTTTAACATTAAAACACATATTTTTTGGTGTACAATTGGTCTTAACATTTATTTTTACTTGGTTATTCGATTATAGCAATCTGAGGGAATGGTGTACAATCGAAACCCGGATGCGTTCGTTAAGCTGGAAGATTCGTTATACCGAAATTGTACATATAGTAAGAAGTGGCTTCATTTAACATTGATTTTGAATTTGTATTTACGTGTATTTTTCATCTCAGTTTAGCTGCTTATAAGGTAATACATATCAGGGTTTTAAAAAATCAATAATAATTGATTGTTTATGTGAATATCGCTTATAAACCCTTTTGAATTGATTGTTCTTGCAATTTTCTTAGGACTAAAATCTTGAAATAATCAATTTTATTTTGGTCAATAGCGGCTTGATTTTCTTGCTACATGAGGGATCAGCTCTCTTTAGAAAATTTCTCCTCAGGAGCATTAGATTACCCACCGAGCAGAACGGTGTTTTGTTTTTTTGTTTGTTTAAAATTCAGCAATTTCGGAACGAGCTTCAACGATTTCGCAACACGTTTTGTGCCCAAAATTTGCGAAAAAAAATTCCGACTTAAAAAATCGCTAATCGAATGCACGTATCCCGGGAAATTTCTAAATTCATCATTCCTATTGAACAGACTATATATATGTATATATATCAGTATAATAATACGATTTATATACAACAGAAAGGACAGCCAATGGGTTTCCCAACTTTTCCTATTGTGGCTGATATTGTAATGGAAGAACTTCTAGGCAAGTGCATTAAAAAATTACTTGTTAAACAAAAGTGGATTAGAAATTATGTTGTCAATATTTGACTCTTGCCATGCTGATATTAAATTTACAATTGAGAAATAATGCAATTCTGTACTTCCATACTTAGAATCATTAGTAAAGGGGAGGGGGAAGTACTGGACGAATGTTAATAAATTGGTACCAAAAGCCAATATCTTATCAACTATTTTTCTAGACATCCAAGAAAAATTATTATTAGTACGGCGAAGAATTTGATCGATAAGTGACATTGACTTCTATAAGAAGAATAAAGAAAAAATGATATCAGATATTGATCCGGAACAAAGAATTTATAAATCGTTAACTTACGTGCCCATGATATGTGAAAGATTAGAAAAATGGAATGTTTTGCATAATGTAAAACAGATATAAAATGGGTCAAAAAATTTATACTACAGTAGGTAAATTATTCACCAAGATAAAAGATAAAGTAGAAAACTTTGATATTTCTAATGTAGTTTATACGAGTATAGGTACCACAAAGAATAAATTAAAGACTAGGCTGGCAAGATAAAAGCCAGACCAGAAGTATAGGAATGTTTAAATTTCACACAAAACAGCTCTAACGAAACACTGTTTTAATTCTAATCATAGTCCGGACTTTAAGAAAGCATCTGTTTTAGATATAGAGAGCCACTTTAAAAGACGTTATATATTAGAGTCGATTAATATTACTAATGTTGCAAATAATAAAAGCATAAATTATAAAACTGATGTAGATAATGTTGCCCAAAACTATAGGCATTTGATTCGTAAGTTAAACTGACCAATAGGAATGTAAACAGTTTTTTATTTTTGTAATATAATTAGTATAGAGAAAATTGCAATTTCTTAAAAATTGAAAACATCTTTTTTTTCGTTATTGTTTCTTTCTTTTGACTTCTTTATCTTTTTTATTTCTTTATGTATATAAAATGAACAAAAAATGTCAATTGTTATTGTCATATACATATATTATAAAATTGCCTGAAGAATACGCCCAAAAGCGCGACGAGATATTAAATAATTTTTTTTTTGTATAAAAAGACCCAACGCTCGTTTATGAAATAATAGTGTTAATTAATTTAATTTAAATATTTATTCGCTGTTATCTTAAATAGTGGCGTTTACTTTTACTATCCCTATTGACACGACTTACTCATTCACGAAGTGAAATTATCTTGAATATATTTCGGTAAATTTAAATGTTAGTTTTAAATCTATTTGGGAGCAATATAGATGAGTTTTGAATGGCTCGAAATAGTTTCTATTAATTTTTCAGCAGCTGTTCCTTGCGTAAATTCATAAAATCATTAAATAGTGGTGATTGAGCGTACTCTTCCTTCATTTGCTACATATGAAATTAATAATAGAAATTAATAATTTGTATTAAAGAGCGAAACAAGTTCGATTTATAGAAGTTCAAAAGAAGGCCGAAAGCACTCTAATACATGTTGTAATAACGTTGCAAAATAATCTTCGAAGAAAATCGCTGTTTTATTTCGAAAATTATTTGTTACCTTAAATGTACTTTATTTTATTAAAAAATAATTGAAAATAGAACAAATATATGAAAATATGTATGCATTTATGTAAGTACATACATATGTATGTATATAACTTGCCAAGTCAAGTTGAACGCATGTATGTCAGACACCACAAACTAATGAAGAAACTGTAACTGAAATATTATAAGATCATGATTGTGATACAATGCAAAATGTAATAATTTTAAGTAAGCAACGAGATTCGAATGATTAAATTAAGTTGGAGAAAGATTAACTCGCTAACACTTTTTTTAAAAACACAGATTTGAAAAACGCTATAAAATATTCAAAAGTGATAATGATCATAAACATACTTGAAACATTATAATGATGTTACGGTTTGTTGGACTTTCTTTACCGTCTTCTAAAAGTTTGCTTTTACTCAGAAGCGGCAACAAGAAATACATATGTACGTACCTACATACTACATCCATACATACACACATATCAACAGCGTTTTGAGCCAATTGAAAAGCGCTCAAGAGTATCTCCATCAAAAACTGCATCTAACTGCAGTCACCGCATTAAAGTGAAATTGGCTGGCTAAATGTAAAACATCAGGAATTCACTCGTAGCTACTCACACCAATAGTCACAAGTTCATTTAATACAGACTCACATGGTAGTAATAAACTTTTTTAAGTCAACACATAAAAACGGCAGCTCAAGGAAGCAACAACTTGTAGCAACGCGTGCGCGAAATCAAAAATCAAACTACCAAAATAAAAAAAAAGGAAAATGCTGGAAATAAATAAGAAAGCCATGGTCAAAACACAAAAATATAAATAATTTAAAAGGTAAAAGTAGTAATAACAACTTCTTATAAGAGACAAAAAAATTTTGTTGCACATATAAGGATGCCTTGAAATATTTAAAAGAACAAAAAGCCAGTGCAATAATTTAAAAAAAATTTAAATAAAATAATGTTGAAAATGAAGTTGTCTTTTATTCGCTCTATAATAATAATTTTATTTAAAGTAATAATGGTTCATTCAATAATTTTGAGTCAAACAGATCTGAAACATTTCTTACGCAGTGGTGCTTTGGACTTAAATTTCTTAAGATGCTTCTTAATGAATACCAACTTTTGCCCAAATCCATACATAATGCATCGTTTATACACACCGTAAGTAAAAACTACTTTTCCTTCGTAAATATACAAGATCAATTCAAATGACTGAATTTGGCATTTTGTAAGAAAAAACAATATATACTCGTACATATGCACATGCGAATTTGTTGTCAATAAACCACAATTGCTGGATAAATCTGGACAATATCTATATATATGAAACTATTTTATGAGCCGCATTTAGGAGAGCACATCAACTCCGTAGAAGACTATACCAAAAATCAAAATGCTTGGAATACGCAAATGCCACATGTTACTATTTAAGTAACACAATTATTTTACAGTTCATAACAAGTGCATGTCTATGTTGGCACTTGACAATGATTTTCTAACTCAGTATTTAATATGAAAAGAAAAATCGTTGTAAAGACTAATCAAAGTAGTCCATCGCAAGACTTTGATTCCAGCTCAAAATAGTACAGAGTTGATGCCCGGCACTATAAAACGATGATCCAGAACATGTTCTAGATTATAAATTTCTGTGGTTTTGTGGTAAATATTTTTATTAAAAAAAATATGAAAAATGGTGCCACACTTTAGGGAAAGAGTACCCAAACAGATACTATCACAGCTATACGTGTACTCTACCCAGTTGGGAATATCATCTTATATAACAATGCCTTTAAAGATTTCTGCAAGACATTTTTGAATTTCTCAGTCATCAATTACGTTTCTCAATGGCACTACTTAAGAAACTTTTATACATTGATGATTAGTTTAGTGACGCAACATTAGAAACTAACTTCTGTTAAAGGCAACTAACGATTGATATGCAATAACGTCTTATTAATTGCGCCTATTTGAACCAGTTGACGACAAGATACGCGTAAGCAAAACAGTCGAGAAGGCTGTCTTGCGTTAACTTTCATTGATGACAAACTGAGTGAAAAGTTTGGAGAAGATGAACGATAAACTGTATACATATGTAATCTTCTGGGACGAGTATATCGACGATATCTTATACTGAACATAATATTAAGGGCAAATTCATCCAAGTTGTTCAAGATGAAACCGGCCGGTCACACTTACGATGTGTTCGTGTTCGCCAAATTCGTGGGGTTGTACGCGAAAAAATCTGAAAAATTGAAATTTTCTATTTCTTATTATTTGTTAGAATGCTAATATGCCTATTTGCGAATAATAAATTTTTTTATTTCAGATTGCTACGGGTATGTAGCAAAGGTCTGGTACAATATACTTACGTACATACATATTAGCAAATGACAACTCTGAAGAGCTGACAGCTGATATTGTAAAACAATTTGAAAAATAAGCAATGGGACATATGAGAAAGAAAGAGAGAGAAAAGAAACAGGAGAGAAACATATTAATTTTTGTTTATTTTGACGTTATTTAAAATCCAAGAAAAAGACAAGGCATTTCTTAAGTTCAGATGATTTACATATTTAGTTTTGGCTCAAGCAAATGATCGATTTAAATTGGTGTTAAACTAGTTGAGTTTAATACAGGCTTTTATGGCTAAAGTAAGCGTCTTTTTATGTCTATAGTGGACAAAAAGAATACTTTTGGTTAAAGTTAACTTAAGAACTCCAACTGTATACCTTTTTGATGAGTATATTTCTCTCCCACTGTCTTTATTAATGTCTTCTATTAATGGAAACATCTTATAAAGATATGAGAGACAAAGCTGTTATGCTGCATTAAAGAATGTATGTAGATTAAAAAAGATAAATAAATGAAAGATATCGTATTGCATATAAATTTTATATGTGTACTTGGCCAACTGAAACACTATAATTGGTCAAATTGTCATACACGACAATGCACTCCATGTCCACTGTCGATTAGGTTTTCTAATCGGTAGTTGAAAGAAAATTGACGTTTAAGGTGAAATAAGCGATGACAGTCTTATAAGAGTTCGTACCGAAGCTGCCGCTGTTCATAATTAATTATTGTTGCCATTTGCTACTACTTTAACAAAACTCGCGTCCCATTCTAATACTCTTTCTCGTAACATCTTGAACTTTACTGGACACATCCGCTTAAAAAAAGGAACACTACGGCTTTAACACGCAACATACGAGATCAACCTTTTTGAAAAAATTTTTGTGCTTAACACGACATTGATCTATTATTAATTACTATCACTAACTTTATGTCCGACACTGTTTGGGCCTAACAATTATAATATCTATACTTAAAATTTGAATACTTATTTGTAGTTCAGTTTTGAGGATACAATAAATAAATATTGGCGTGAAAAAATTGCTACTACTTTATGCGTAATTATTTTTAAAATTAGGCTAACAATTGATAGCTACTAACTGTTCGGAATATAACTTAATAAAAATAATTAAGTTTTATTGGAAATAGCTCGTTCAATGAAAAAAATTATATATATATTTCTCGTTGAAAGAAATATTTATCTACTCTGGCAAGCATCGATGTATTTTCGAAGAATTAAAACAGCTGACAACTAAAATGTAAAAGCCAAATTATAACATTTCTTGCAATAGAAAGTGTCTTCAATATATTCATAATTTTATAAATTCTTTGGTGGAAAATTGTCTGTTATACTATAAAAATCAATGAAGAACATTTCATACCATTCATTTAATTAATTTATTGCGAAATTCAAAATAAAATGAATGAAAAAGTAACCAAGTGATTCTAAATCAGCAGCCGTTTTCAAATCACAAACATTTAAAAACTTTGGTGTGCAGAACACCCTTCTTGTGATTTCAAATCACTTTCACAAAAATTGATTTCCAGATGATGCCTGTCTATTATCTTTTTGTTGGCAAAATTACTTAAGCTTAGATGTGGTAAGCACATTGAGTTATAAATATGTATGTATGTTAAATATGAATGGAAGAGAATTAGTTCAAATCCCGGCAACAATAAAAATAAAAAATTTACTTAATTAATGAAATAAAGAGTGAAGTGTTAAAAAAATATTTATTATTTATTTATCTTATAATTAAAATTACAAGATAAAGATATAAAGAGCAATAAATGTTCAAAAAACATATTAATATTTTCTGTAGGATTTGCTATTATTCGCCATGAAATCACTTATTGCGTTTGACCATTTGCGTTCTTAAAAAAAGAAATATTTTCATGTTCTTCATTCAACATTTTGTTAAGTGCAATTATAAAAATTTGTGCAACGTCACTGTACTTCCACGAAATCAGAATTTCTATTAATTTAATTCTCTTTGTTGATATATAAAAAAAATCCACAAACAAATATTCCTAATCGTGAGTCGCACAAGCAACTTTGTGTCATATTTTATAGGACACAAAGTTTAAAAATGGGTTTAAAAAATTAAATTTAAAGAAATTGTAAATTTTAAAAATGAAACGTAAGAGTACCGTGTTTTATTGGCTTCGCAAGATTTCAACTAAGCGTCCAAATTACGAAAAACAATATGTTTATACTAGTGCGAAAGGACATTAATATCAGTTGATGTCTTCGACATCACTTAGTTCGTTCTGACTAATTTTTTGTGATAGTAACAAGACAGTGTGGTGGTTTGCCTGAGAAGTTTTTCCATGAATAACCCTATTCTAATTACACGGTTATAACTTGAAGTAAATGCAATTTTAAAAACTTTGTTTTCTAATTCATGAATACATGATAAATGTGGCTTGCATTTCACACAAGAATGTATGACAGAGAGTTACATATAATAATTTCTTCTAAAATTACTTTTACCACAAAGAGAAAATATTATACCCCAAAATTATTAAGTTCATTCAACCAAAGCCCGGTCCAGCTCTAAAAACAAGATGTGACCAATTCCACAATTAAATTTATTGCCTAAGGACAGAAAAATTTTTATTTGCCCTGGATGAAGGAAGTTCTGTTTGAGATTTGAGTTTTTCTAAATTGAAGTTATTGTGCGATTCACTCCCCAATCGATCAAACACACACTGTTAATAGTGAAGAGTTTCTTTAGTTATAAGAAAATATTGAATTAATAATTTTAAGTGCGAGTATAATGCATATGTACATATATATTTTTGCATTATACTATGTATCTTACAAGGCATACCCAGTGCGCTTGGCTACCCCGATCGTCATAAAATATATCAAACATTTAAAACTTATAAACAAGTATACGGAAGACTTCAATTCCAACATTCTCGTGCTCCTTTACACACTTTAGTTTCCCAAACATACGTTCGAAATACCATGTTCGCCATGATGTTGTCTGCCATGCAGAAGAAAACTGACAGATACTTAAGCAAGTCAGACTAGACAGCGAAAACACTTACGAAAAAGTAATGATTTGTCTGAATATGAGCATCAATACATATTGGCCATAAGAACATGAAAAAATTAATACCACTGCTCTGTCGAAGGTATCTTCATGTCTTGTCCAAGTCGATGACTTAGAGTAAATATTAGAGAGTTCTCTAGATATAGTATAATTAATAATTGGGGCCGTGCGTCTATTCCTCTAATACCACCATTATTTTGCTCGAATACAAACTTTATTCCCTTATGTGCCCAACCGGACACTCGCATCTCGCATAACATTTGCGATTGTGACTTTAACTCCCAAGAGAGTTGTTGTACAAATCACAATAGCAATAAGCTTGACGATTTCAGCTCGCTTGTGTATATTGAAATGAAGTGGCGTATTTTGATTAAACAAATCACTAAAGAGAAAATAAAATGTTTTGCAATTTAAATTTAATATGTTTTCTTTTTATTTTAACAAAAACTAGTAAAATTTTTAATACATGTATTATTCAAGAAATTAAATTGAGTTTTTCAACTGTTATACATACATATCTGTCAAAGAACTGGTGATTAAGTATAAACAGCTGATTAAATTGATATTCAAAAAATTTTGTAATCAAATAAAACACTTGCATATTTGTTAGTTTTGCCTTTTATAACATAGGAAATTCAATATATATGGATCTTTAATGTTTAAGCATTTAGAAATATGCCGCGAAAGTACGTTTGGAGCAGATTTAAGGCCTAACTATAATGTGCTTAATGCAACTTAAGCAAATGTGCGAATACACACAATCAAATGTATACAACTATAATGTACTTAAGTAACTTTTCGTCAAGTTTCGTCAAGTGTCATTTGCTTAAGGAAAGTGCGTTCAATTTCGCTCTTGCTTAAGCAAATGACTCATCAAGAACCCATTCTTCTTTCTGCCTCTATTTATTTCCCGTACTGAGAAGCGTTTTCTTTTCTTCATCGTCTCTCTTATTTTTTGAAGAACACATATTCCATCAAATGCACAATTCATTAACTTCACTGTCTTAAGAAATTTCAGTTTTCTATTCATTTTTAAAAATTTTCCAATAAACACTGTACACAATAGATACATGTAATTGTTTACAATTAGAAGAAGCAACCACTGTTGCTTTTTTTAGTACTTTTTTTATTTTAGTTTTCGTTTACTTTATAAATAAATAAAAGATAAACATGGATTTACTTGCTTATGGTAATATATTTATAACTTTTACAAATATAATGAGATTTCGTCAAAAATATTACATTTTAAAGAAATAAAAACGAAAATAGTTTTCTAAAAGTACAAATGTTTGCAACAAAGTGTAAAAAGTTTTTAAGTTTAATAAGTACAATATAGCCACCTAAAAGTCTTCAGTAATTTACTTAAGCATTTGACATGCTTTTCGTTGAATTTTGACACTAGCTTAAGTTTGGTTAAGCACATTATAGTTGGGCCTTTAGTCTGAACACATGTGTTATATGATACAAAATATTTATCGATTACCTTCGATAAAAGCAACCTATCAGTTAAGACTAAATAAATCAAAAGACTAAATAAAATCAAAACATCACTAGAAAAAAGTTGCATTTGGACCACAAATTAAGCACTTAATATTCATATTTATAGTATTTAGCTTAATTTTCTATGAAATATCTATTGCTTCTTGATTGCAACTTCTCTAGCGCTATTACACAAGATGGGCAAAAGTAATATCATACTTTCAACAAGCTGCAATTTTGTTATAAATGAAAAAAAGAGCTCTGCTTTCATAAAATATTTATTTGAAAGTGTAAAATTTATCAAATTAATTGGAAAAAATTGTACCAATCATATGGTCACCTCGAAAGTTGATACATCATTGCACTGGTATTGCGGCATTTTGCAGAAAACATCTGACTCCAAATTGGCGATTTCTTCTTCAATGTCAGCTTTCAAGACTAGCACGGTTCGCGGTTCCTTGTGGTAAGTCCCAAAAGAAGAAGTCTGGTGCTGTTAAATCTGGCGATCTGGACAGCACTTCATATGTACAAGATGGGAGATCTCCCGACGTAGAAATTGCTACACCAAAATCTCCATTGCTCGATCTATGTGCTCGGTTGCTCCATCCTGTTAAGGTTTACCCACCATAGTATTTACGAATACGAATACTACGGTTTTGTATACTATTTATTGGTTATATTTATACTAATCTTTTTGTATTTATGTTTGAAATCTCATTTTGAGGACATTTTGTCTCTATACGTAACTGTCAAATAGCAAAGAATTTAGAACTAATGTTGTTACTGGGCTTGCACAACTGTTATTGAACACAGCTAAAATATGTGTTTAATGAATGATCCGAAAGTGTGGAAAATTGGTGCCACAGGAAATCCTGGACAACCATCAACTACGGCTGCAAAACTAGATCGATTCTGCAGAAAGACAATGCTGTGTGTCCGGTGGACCAGAAAGGCGTGGTGCACCACGAGCTCCTGAAACATGGTGCAACCGTTAATACAGATCGCTGCCGGCAACAAACGATCAATTTGAACCATGCATATATTGAAAAACGAATGGGCCACAAGACACGGCAAGTTAATTTTGCAATATATAAATATACATGGCAATCTCCGGATGGTATTATCCGCAATCAGACCAACCACTTTATTATAAGCAGGAAGAAGATGCGTGGATATCATGAATGGAAAGGAGGGATAATGATACCACTACCGAAAAACTGCGATCTAACGAAATTTAGGAACTGGAGAAGTATAACCCTTCTGAACACCATCCAGATGGATATCGCAATGATTATCTTAGAACGAATGAGACAAGGATGTACGCTATCACTTGTACTTTTCCTTTTAGTTCTGGACACAGTTCTTCAGCAGATATTGATGCACCAAATAGAACGCAATGCCACCTGAACCAGCGGCTGCGTTACCTTGACTATACGGACAACATTTGTATTCGTATGCTACATACACTGGACGGCATCCAACAAAAACTCGAAAGGCTGCAAGAGCTTGACATCACCAAAAACCAAGTCATTTGGAATTGCCATTGAAAACACAAATCCACTGCTTTTAAAAAGACATCGAGATATAATTAAAATTATCTATGCTGCTATCATAAGTAAAGATGGCGGCAGAGATGAAGATACAGCAAGCAGAGTAAACCACGCACGTAGTGCATATGCCACCCTGAGTAAAGTCTGGAACTCTTCCCAAAAGTCTCTACGAAAATGCACATGCATTGACCACGCGCTGCGTAAAGACATTTCCAACATAATAAAGGCAAGCTTATAATGGGATTCCCAAGGGGGACGAAGTGAGGGACGACAATGAATAACATGGAGAAGACCTGTAGAAACGGAACATTGACAACGAGGACACTCATGGTCATAAATCCGACATATGGCACAAGACAAAACTCGCTGGAGAGCCTGCGTAGTTTACTACGAGAAGACTATTATTTTGAGTTCAAAATAGAGATTTTTTATAAAAAATTATTACAAATTAATATTTTTTAATTTTCTAAAATACATAGTTGAATTAGGTGCAATTTTAAGATCGAAATAACTACAATTGCTTAATCTTAAATAATATTTTTGTATACAATATTGCTTTCAAATTGCAATTTTTTTAGGGAATTTCATAGTTTTGTTCTATTTAAATTAAATTGATTATACGAGTATACAACAGCCTTATTGAAACGAGAGACAAGAATCTCTACTTTTTGCAAATAACCCTTTTACAAAAAGTTTCATATTGTAATATACACTAGATTCACAAGCTATAACTATTCATTTATGTTGTAATATATACTACATTAAGTTTACTTCAATAATTAATCGCAAGACATAACAATTGTAACATAACAACTGTAACATCATTAGATATAATATAATACGTTATAAGCAACTATGTAACAGGTGCAGCCAACACATGAATGTTAAAGTTCAGTATTCACCCATTCGTTCTGAAAGAAATTTTTGTTGTGAGACAATTTTAGTTTACTGAGAGTTTGCTCACAAAAGATTCACACGCATCGAACAAATGTTCTGCAGAAACAAAGCTACCACATGGAACAACTCTGTAAATGATGTGTGTTACTTTTACAAGCAGGCAGCACAGTGGCAGATGATTGTAATTTGCTGTGTTCTAAATTAAACAAATTTTTATAAAATTTAAAATATACAAATGAATAAAAGTCGAGTGCATGTTCTAATAGCTATTTTGTTAAATAAATATAAAAAATTTACAAATATACTCTGATGTGGCAGCTCATTTCAATTTTGCATAAAAATTTATGTATCTGGCAGCACAGTTCAATTCGTTCGGGACGATAATTAAAATTAAGGTGAATTCACCCGTTCGTTCTGTACGTTCAGAACGATTTTTTTTATATGTAGTTTGACGTCTCTATTTTTGAGAGAGTGAGAGAAAGAGAGTAAATTTAATGCGGAACAATTTTTGCTTGAATTGGTTTAATTTTAATTATCATCCCGAACGAATTGAACTGTGCTGCCAGATACATACATTTTTTATGCAAAATTGAAATGAGCTGCCACATCATACTGTATGTACATATGTATGTATTATAATATACAAGTTTATTTGTCAATTTTTTATATTTATTAAACTCAATAGCTATTAGAGCATGCACTCGACTTAAATTCATTTAAATATTTTTTATTTTATAAAAATTTGCTTAATTTAGAACACAGCAAATTGCAATCATCTGCCACTGTGCTGCCTGCTTGTAAAAGTAACACACATCATTTAGAGAGTTGTTGCATATGGTAGCTTTGTTTCTACAGAACATTTGTTCGATCCGTGTGAATCTTTTGTGAGCAAACTCTCAGTAAACTAAAATTGCCTCTCAACGAAAATTTCCTGCAGAACGAACAGGTGAATTCACCTTAAAACCAATTCAAGCAAAAATTGTTCCCTCTCTCAAAAATAGAGACGTCAAACTACATATAAAAAAGGGTTCGGAACGTTGAGAACGAATGGGTGAATTCCAGTGTTGCCAGTGAAATTTCAATAAAGATACATTTTAGTTTCCAAAAAGATTTTCCCAAAGAGATAAATTTTGAAAAAAAAATTAAAATCCATGTTTAACGTTTAACATTTATTAACATAACATTCTTATTTCATATTTAATTTTTTTCATTAACCATCCATTGTACTCTTTTAAACAGCCATTTATCATTAAAATTGTACATTGTCTTTTTTGGAGAATGACCTGTAAATTATAATTTATTGGCATTTCAATAATTCCATATAGAAACATATGTACATATGTACATAAGTATGTACATAAAATTTGTTTAAAATGAAAAATTCACTCTCATTTTATTTATATGTACATAAATGAATAAAACATAATATTTGCAGTCAGCTGTTTTAGTTTTCTTCCTTTAGTTTCGGGGATTAAAATTGTTTTATTTTATAAAACTATTAAAACGAAACGTTTATATTAGCTATTAAGACCTAGATCAAAATTGAGCTTGGGAAACAAAATTAAAATTTATAAAACAATATTAAAACCTACATATATGGACTTATGGCATTCAGCTATGGGGCACAGCCAGCAACTCGAACATTGAGATATTACAAAGATACCAGTCTAAAACTTTGAGATCCATTATCAATGCTCCATGGTATGTATCAAATAAGACAATCCATAACGATCTGTATATACCGAAGGTTGTAGACGAAATTAAAAGATACAGCGAAAATTATTTGAAGAGGCTTAGTCATCATGTTAACCCACTAGCAATAGCTATGCTCGACGATACTGTGGAAATAAGACGGCTTAAAAGACATCATATCCTGGATTTGCCATACAGGAACTAATTAACTTATGTTTGTATTTATGCTTGTATATGTAAAATCGCTTCTATTGTAAATAATAATAATATTAACTTGATATTATGTGTACATATGTATACACTGTCACGTCTTAATAAATATATCGTAAGTTATCAATAGTCTGTTTTAAATTTATGCTGTTGTTCTCATTGGAGTTCAACAAATGTATTTACTTTACTCATTGTATCAGATTTACTTATTGTCCTTAAATGGATAGATTGTAAATAAAGTTATTATTAAAAAAAATTTATAAAACTATTATACGGTCTGAAATTATTAACTGTAAAGATCGTTATTGTTTGCTTCTAAAATTTCATCTTAACAGATGTATGTATGTATATGCATAGGTACATATGTATATGTACACAAGAATAAGCAGATGACAGAAGAACTTAGAAAACCTAACAACAAAATACATGTAATTTTTCTATTTAGTTGTCACTGTTTTTTAGTATTCATAACGAAGTGATAACTTTAAAAAACTTTGTCAGGGACGGACAGCTTAATATTTTATTTCTGTACATTTTGCGTACAGATTCAAAAGATACGAAAAATGTCAGGATTATACATGGTACCTGAAGTCATCGAAAGATACGAAAAATGTATCTTTCGTATCCTAATGGCAACACTGGTGAATTCACCTTTACAATATGTTTCTTTAGAAAACAAACTTTTATGTTAAACATTCTCAATTGTCTCCATACAGGCTTTATGTCTTGTCATTCGAATTCTTCAACAAATTGCAAAAACTTTCACAGTATCAAAGCTGGATACAATATCTACGTTGATTTTATGTTGAGCTTAAAACTTTGAATTTAAAGATAAATTCCAACCAAAATTTACTAAGCAATATCTTTCATCTTCTGTTTAAAAAAAATATCCAGTCCTTAGCAAATTCAATTTCAAATATTTACTATTTAAAGTTCTCAATAAGTTTTCAATATCATTACTTAAATGTTGTATTTCGATTTGAAACATTTTGCTTATATTATATATAAATCCGATATCTACATGTAATATTTATTCAACTCTAATGTATATTTACAAAAGCAATGCATAGTTAAAAATTTTATTATTATTATTATATTATTTAATTTCAAAGTTTTTTTTCTAAAGTATCAAATAAATTTAGGTTAAAAAATCGTTAGTGTGCTCCAAATAGTCAAATCCGACAAACGAACAACGTAAACATTAGATCTTTGTGAATCAAAAAATCTCATAAAACATCAGGGTTACAAATTTTATAAGATATTTTTTAAATAAAAGTGTCTGTTAAAAAGATATTCACCTTTCATCTCGAGCAATTTTCCCACATGAGGACTTCTGCAAGAAGAATATTCATGCAACTATTCATCTTTCCTCCAATTTTTCTAAACTTCAGCATTTTGTTATTCTTTAATCTCTTGAATAATAAAATATTTTCTACACATACACATGGATGTACATATATTTATATACTTACATATTTATGTACAGTGACGGACTAAAGTCTACATGCAACCACAATTTTGTTCATTTTTCTAAAACAATTTATTAACTGGAAAAGCTAAATATACAGTTTTGTTCTACTTTTGATATCATTCGCAAAAATTAAAAAAATGATATGACAAAAGTCTACATGCAGCCAAAACAAACAAATGAAACAATGATAAAGTAGCTGGAAAGTACCATTATTTAAAATTTTTGGTATATGTACATATGTACATTTCATAGTAGTTATTATATGTAATATTTTAGTTCATGTTTTGATAATTTTCTGATCAAATGTGGAAAAAAACCCATCTAAAAAAGAAATATCGACTGACATAAGCAAACTAGTGGTAAAACACAGAAAGGAAAATGTAACGTGCGCTGAAATTGCCAAAATATTAAATTTAAGCAGCGCAGCAGTGCAAATAACTATTGAGAAGTATAATAAAACTGGTTCCTGTGATAGCAAAGAGCGAACAGGTAGGCCAAAGAAGCTTTTTAGGAGATATATTACTTCTATTATAAAGGAAGTGAACAAAGATCCCCGAACTAGTGGCCCAAAATTAGCCGATCATATTGCCCTTGTCTCCAATAACAGTGTCCATCCAAGAACTATCAAAAGGCCAGACACAATCGAAATGCAGGAATTTATAGTGCTTTTATTGACTATAGTATTCAACAAACAGGGAGGTGTTGATTTTAGAGAGTACTGGGATCCAATATTTGGAAATCCGATATTTCGCGCCACAATGGGAAAAATTGATTTGCTTATTTACTAAGATTCTTGAGGTTCGATGATAAAAATACCAGATCTCTTAGAAAGTCAAAAGACAAACTTGCACCTATAAGAGAACTGTGGGAATGTGTAACTGTCTATTTCACGATGTCGAACGACATCGTTCGCTTTCATAAATACGTTTGGAACAGCAACAAATTTTAAAATGTTGTTTTTGGTTTGAATGTATTTATGCAACATCGACATCGTGAAACAGGCAGTTAATCTAAACTTGAAAAATTTTTATTTGCCTGGAGAAAATCTAACAATTAATGAACAGCTAGTACCTTTTCGAGGACGAGTGTCATTCAAACAGTATCTACTCAGCAAACCTGACAAGTACGGTATGAAAATTTAGTGGATCTGTGATAGCAAAACCAGTTACCCTCTGTTTGGTATACCATATCTTGGAAAAGAAGGACCAAATAGAGCGGCAAATTTGGCATACAATGTAGTCAACCAACTACGTGAGCCATACTTCCGTACCAACAGAAATGTTACAATTGACAATTATTTTATAAACCTTGAAGTTGCAAAACACTTAGCACAAAATGGTCTCACAGTAGTTGGAACCATAAGAAAAAACAAGGCTTGCATACCACCACTTTTTCAACCCAACCGAAATCGCGACATCGAATCTAACGCCTTTGGTTTTTCTAATAATATGACTTTAGTGTCGTATGTACCGAAGAGAAATCGTTCTGTTATTTTTTTGTCTTCGATGCATCACAGTAAAAAAATAATCGTTAGCAATAAAAATAAATCTGAAATAAATTTATACTATAACTGCACCAAGGGCGGTGTTGATACCCTTGATCAAATGGTTCATGAGTATACAGTTCGACGCAAAACAAATAGATGGCCTGTTGCATTTTTTCAAAATAAGTAGATGTTGTGGGAGTCGCATCACTTGTAATACGGAAAAACATATATCCTACTTGGAACCAACATAAAAACTTTTTTTGCGAGAAGTAGCACTTGAGTTGGTAACGCCTCATATACGAAGACGGAACACGAAAGGACTAACGAGTTATCACTTAGCAGCCATCAAAGATGTGCTATCATCTGATCCTGCCATTGATCAAGCATCTGAACCTGATTCGAAAAGAAAGAAGAGTTGTCACATTTGCCCCTAAAAAATACCTAGAACTTTCAAGCAGTGCTGCGAGAAATGCAAACGGAATGTCTGTTCAGAACACTCTATAAAAATATTATTTGTAATGTTTGTTTAAAAAATAAGTAATTAAAGTTAAATAAATAAAATACGTAAGTAAATAATATCAATAAAATATTTCTCTAATGTATATTTCATTGTTTTTCTTTAAGTGTCATTAATTTCTTTAATAAGTCCGTTGGACACTACTGGTCAGTTACGTTACAAAAGCATACTGGGTAGTTAAGGGTTAAATAGTATTAGTAGCCTTTTAAGACTGAATTGTATGTATGTACACTTTTGTCATACCATATTTTTGTTATTTTGTGGGTTTTCTTTTGTTAAAGGGCAAATTAATTAATTCAACTTTTATTTTTTTATGAATAAACATGATTTTTTAAAAAAACTGTATCATTAATTGTTCTTGTAACTAAGTGGTTTTTTCAGAATAGCAGTATATGGGACCGCATGTAGACTTTAGTCCTTCACTGTATATAAAACATGCCTATGCATTTTATTTACACATATTACATTTATTCTTTCATATTAAAATTTCTTTTATGAAACATTTTTTAATTTCATAAATTTTTTTAATTTATTTTTCCGTTTTCACTAATAATTGCTATTTTAAAACAATTACACCGATCCAACTTTACACACCTCACGCACCTTCAAACACTTTGTAATGAATTTTTCCAATAAATTAAATTAACTCCTCTTCATTTTACATTTTCTTCAATTTGTTTATACAAGTAAACAACAAAAGAGAACATTTAAAATTTAACCCAAATTATTTAATAGAGTAGATCAATAATATTAGTTTCGTTTTCTCAGAATTAAATAAATATCAAGTGGTGTTGGAAAGAATTACTCAACAGCCTTAAGTATAATTGTGCGTGATGTTGCATTGTAATTAGTGTACGAGTAAACATTGTAACTTGATAAAAAAGGTTAAAGTTTGGATTCAAATATACAATTGCAAAAAGTAAATAAATTAAACAACAGGTGCAAGTAAATAAATATTATTATTTATTCGAGTAAGAGGGCGATTGCAATAATATATGCCGTACACGGCGGAACCAAGTAAATAAGAACACTTTATATACATACATATATTATTAAAATGTTACAAAACGTATTATAGAAATATTTATTGACCTTTTGGTCTACTTCAAAGGGCAATGTTCCTTATATTTCACTTTGAAGAGGTTGTTTTTGCTTTAACAACAAATGACTGATATGTTTTTTTAAGACCGTTTCGGTGTCCCGTTGCGCTTGAAGTCGACTGCAGTTGGGGGTGTTATTGTTTTTACCAGGGTTGTGTACAGTAGAAGTTTTTTTTCACTGAGGTGAACAATTGTTGAAGGAATAATTTAATACTCGTAAGAAGTGTTTGTGTAAATCATATACACAATTCAAAGATACGAAATAAAAACGTAATTAAGTGCTTTGCAAAGTACAAACGAAAGCATTTTGCGACATTTCAATAAGTTAAGTTGATGGGATCTTAATTTAAATTTAAATTGATCTTTGTTTAAATCCATGAAAACTATCTGAATTTTCACCAGTTTCAGATTACAATTTTCATTGTCTTTTAGGAAACTTTAGCGATAACGTTTGCCCACAGCTTATCAACAAGTTTATGTTCTACAACAAATTTTAATAATGGTAAAGTAGAGTTTCTATGTTGTATATGGCAAAAATTAGTAAAGATTTAAAACATTTCCTTAAGGAGACACTGTGAATGTTCCGAATAGAATATGGTGAAAATACTACATAACAAACTTCTATCTGCATGCGGCTAGTGAAAAGAAAATGACTACAACACACAAAGAAAAACCAATAAAGTAAAAAAGGCGTCAGTCGATATACAGCAAGAGAAGCGAATCAACGTCTTTGAACCAAGCGGTCATCTCCTACAATATATATATATATATATATATATATATATATATATATATATATATATATATATATACCTATATATATATATATATATATATATATATATATATATATATATATATATATATATATATATATATCTCAAGATCTCAAGAGATATAGCATATATTACCCATGATATTTTAGTTATTTCAGTCCTCTTAGAGCCAATTTTAAAGATCAGTAGATTATTTTTTAATTTTTAATTTAAAGTTTTTCTCAGGTTAAAGGAGGTAAAAATGCAACCTCCTATGGAGCATACTAACTTTGAGGACTCTTATTCCACAGTTAGTCAGCTGATATACGATAACTAAGTACCAATTGGTATGGGAAGTGCTACATCCATTGCTCCTATACAGCCAATTAGTTCCGAGACTACGTGCGTTGGCTATAGAATAAGCCACACAAATTTTGAACACTTCAATGTTATTAGTCAGCAAAATGCAAGATTTTTAAATACTACTTTGCATAGAAGACACCCTTTCCGCTGTTCCTATAACACGTTGGTTAAGATGGGACCAATGTAAAGTGTTTTGTATATTTATAGCACCACCATAAATTCTGGACTTCTTAAAAATCAAATGTTCCTTAGCAACAATTCAACATATGAAAATGGGTTGAAAAAACAGCAGTAAAATTTTAGAACTTTTCTTGTAGATTTTTCTTTACAATAAAAATTTGCATTTTCACCTCTTGCATAATTACTCCTATAGCACCATTTTCAGATGTATAAAA
The DNA here is from genome assembly GCA_963681545.1 of Germaria angustata. Classification (NCBI taxonomy): domain Eukaryota; kingdom Metazoa; phylum Arthropoda; class Insecta; order Diptera; family Tachinidae; genus Germaria; species Germaria angustata. The sequence continues at coordinate 32,661,263 of OY812999.1, forward strand.
TATAGATTATTTAAAAAAAATTGTACAACTAAAACGTAGTAATTCCTCCTTTGGAAGTGATGAAATGAAATATCCTACTTTTGAAACTTCTATGAAAATTATCCAATGCCTATTCTCTTCAATTATATTTGTAATCAACTCTTCAACACTAGAGAAATGGCTGTTATTGACATATGCTCATGGGACATGAATTGCCCAAACGTTTTCAATCATTTTTGTGTCAGGATAGAAAGCTGACCACAATACAATTTCAATAGACTGGCCATGAAAAAGTGTTTTTTTATGATTCTACCTCAAGAAGAGCTCCAAGTTACTGTTAGGAACAGTGTGGTGTTATGTGTTTTTGTGGAGGCTGGCAGGATCGCCATGTGGTGGTTATAGGGAAAATTTGTATTTCAATGTTGTGTTTAAGTGTTGGTGCGGGACCTATTGTTTTCCCTATAGCCTCTTTTTTATTTTATACAGCTGGTGAGGTCCCAGCTAAAGCGCAGGCGTTCAAAGAACTGCCGAAATCGTGAGACTAAAGTTGAAATCAAACAAGGCTAAGCAGCCGAATTATGTCTTTTCCAAATCCAGTCTAATTTTATTTTCATATTTTACTTGCTTATATACTACTTGTGAAAATCATTCTAGTCATCTAGAATGATTAGCACATGTTTGTTTACAACACATGTTTACTTACAAAAGAAAGTGTTACAAATAGATATTGGGTTACAAATAAATATTGGGTCATAAGTGTCGTACAACATTAAAGCGGACAATGGTCTTTGGCACACTTCAAAGGTGTAACCCGATCGTATGTCAATTGGTGGTCAATCTACACATTTGAAGTTGGCAAATATACACAGTCATGTTGTATGTCGCTTTGGGCACACTACAACAGTAATGCATCCTGTGCTATTTCTTTAATAAAATAAATAAAATAAAATACTTTGGCTCCTTTTTAGATCTCGGGAATAGTATCTAAAGCCAATATAGTTCCACTAAGTTGCAATTTTATTTCATCGGGGAACATAACATTAAGATAAAATCTTTGATATTTCCTAATGATAATGATAACAAAATTTTCTTACATTGTCCCAATTGCTGTTCATGTAGAGTCTTGTAAACTCGTACTTTTCGTTTTTGCGGTGAGGAAGTCAAGGGGGAAACTTTTAATTTTGTTCTTTAATGGTTAGGAAATGTTGAAGGATCGGTTAAGAAGTTGATAAATGTTGCAGCAACTTTGTGATGTATTTTTTAAACAGTTTTAAAATTTTTTGCTGATAATTTTAGTCAGCTGAGTTCGGAGTCGAAATTGAATATATTGTTTCATCATGACATATTTAACAGTCAAGGCGGTTACCATCTCAACCACATCAGGTTTTAAAATAGTGACGGCACTAAGTTAACACTCGCGTATGTGAGAGCAAATATGTTTGCAAGAGACTCATTAAAAAGAGCTTCTAAAGCAGTTATGAAACTTCAGAGAAATTGATGCAGAAAAATTGCAATATAATATGATTATAATATTAAATTCTTTAATGCCATTTTGTTTCACTAAAAACCTACAATTAATGCATTAAGGAAGTATTCTTAAGTTTCGGTAGAAAAAAATTCATTAAATATTACAATATTTTTGTTGCATATTTTAAAATTCATTGATAAATTTTGTATAAGATTCGACGCCATCCAAGTGAGGCCCTAATCGACATTTGGTTCAGCATGCGGCTGACCCATCGTACTATCACAGATCAGCTCCTCTAGTAGAGAGTGCTGTTTCCATAGCGAGGAAGTTCGCATTGTCGAAGGCACCCTCAATGTCCATAAATGCACACAGGGCTATTTCCTTCGATTCCATGGCCTTTTCAATATCCTGAACAATATTGTGCAGTGCCGTGGTAGTTGATTTGCCCTTCTGGTAGGCAAATTGAAGCCTATGCAGAGGTCTCATGGAAAGTACCTCCATCCTGAGGTATTGGTCCAATAGTTTTTCAATCGTCTTCAACATAAAAGATGATAGACTAATTGGTCTGTAGGAAGTGGTCTTAAGTTTCGGTAGAAAAAAAAAATCTTGAAATATTACAATATTTTTGTTGCATATTTTAAAATTCATTGATGAATTAAATATTAATGAATTAATATTAATGAATTAATTGTAAATAAAGAAGAAATCGCTTGCCCATATATGTAAGTATGTGTATGGAATGTATGTATAAATATGTACGTAATATTTCGTGTTACACACTCAAGTAACCCTTTTTTTTGTAATGAAAAGCTCAAATTACCCATCACTAACTTACACCAGTCTTGCCATTGTTATTTATTCCTTACCAACTATACACATGCTTTTTAATTTGCTTATTTTGTTTTTTACTTATGACAAACTTGTTTGGTTTGTTACTATAAGTATGTATATTTATTAATTTTTGCTACAAGCAAAAAAATTAAAAAGCATGTGTATAGTTGGTAAGGAATAAATAACAATGGCAAGACTGGTGTAAGTTAGTGATGGGTAATTTGAGCTTTTCATTACAAAAAAAAAAAGCTTTCACAAATTGTGATACGATGAATTAAAACAATTCACGTATTCTATTTACAGTGAAAAATTTGTATAAATAGCTGAAATATACATCTACTGACACCACAGAAGTGGACCAAACACAAGAACGCTGATGATGAAAGTGTAGCGGCTTTCGAAAACAGCATGTTGTTCCGTTCTGCTAGTGTTTGTCAGAATAATTTACACATGTGTCTTTGTTGTAATTTGTTTTTTGATAACTATCACATGTAATTTGGCTTATAAAATACGATTGAACTAAGTAGCCTATTTAAAAATTTAAATATTTTAATTTCAATTACTTATTATTTAAATTTTCTGCCCAGCTAATCATTTAAGCAAATAAACTTTCAAACTTTCAGAGGTTTGAAAACATTCAACCTCTTATGCTTATGCGAAATAAATCAAATACAATATGAGAATTCTCATATTATTTTACCGATTTGGCTTAGCCACAACAAACAAACAAACAATAAATTAAGAGTTCTCACATTGCATTTGCTTTTTATATATGAAATACTTTCAAACAAATTTACTCATAATTAGTTTTATTTTCATCTCTCAAATTTCTTAAAAAAAAAAATTTTAAAGAATAGAAATAAAATTATTCTTCCGCAACATAATCTGGGATAATAGTTAAATTTATTGCTTTTGAGAAATATCTTCAGATAATTTTGTCTAAATAATATAATGCAAACAAAAAATCAGTATGAATGTGTATGTGTGTGTGTGTGGGTTTTTTTTTGTTGGTGCCGAAGTTTCCCAAAAATCTTAAAAGGACCAAGTTACCCGATATTTTAGAGATATTATTATCAAGTGATAATCTTTGCGTATAACTTTCATTTGTTTACTGGGAAAGACGGAAAAAATCTCACATACTTAATATTCAATAAAATTTTTATTGCTACCAATTTAAAACGTGTTGAATAACGCTCACGAATAGCAGCCAAAAAAAATATAAAAGAAGCAAAGAAATGAACGCACACACATACACTCACTCTCGGGATTATATGTATGTATGTATGTATATTAATATACATAAACCTTTTTCAAAAGATAGCGAAAGCATGGCTTCGATATTTAAACAAAAACATAATAGCTCTGTTCCACATGCATAACGAAACAGTCCGAACTAGCCCAAAGTTACCCAAAACCGTTCCACATAACAATTTTTGTGCAAAAAAGAGAGAAATTGAGAGAGTAATTTTTTTCATTTCCTGTACAAATTTGCACGAACTTTTTCTTTGGGTAAGTTCGGACAAGAATTTAACAATCAGATGTTTTTTGTTTACATATGAAACTGATAGATTATCAGCAAATTTGCAAGCAAAAGAAAAAGTTTAGTTTTTATAAATAAATATATTAAAAAGCAAAATGGAGAGTTTCAATGAAAAAATTAAAGTGGTAAATACGTTAGTGCATAAACATTTTCTTTTTTATTTAATATTTAAAATGTTTTTATAGCTACGTATGTGAAGAATTTTTTTGTTTTTCAATTATTTTACAATTGTTGACAATGATGCAAATGTTTTGTTTTTATAATTTGAAGACTTTTAAGCGTCTAATAAGTGCTTTTAGACGCTTAGATTTTAGTTTAAAGAGTAAGCAGCATTAGTATTTCAGGAACTACAAAAATGGTTTTTTGCGTTCCAGCTATTTTGGGTAACTTTGGCAAATTTAGAGAGTATTTTTCATTTTGCTCTCAATAGTCCGAACTTGTCCGAGATCTTGTGGAACAAACTTAATAATAACAAGAAATGAGCAGAGGGCCAGGCCAACTGATTGATAAATACAAGCAAGAAAATCAAAGTGCACTTTTTGGAGAAACAAAAACTGACCCAACCAATAAAAATACATGCATACATACATACTTATATGTATGTACACGTACATGTGTATGTACTATAAGTAAATAAATGACAAAAAATATTGTATTTTGTAACACGCGTTATAAAATTTGAAACGGAAAGTTATTTCTCTTGCAAATGGAAGAAGACATGGGACGATTAAAATTGTTTTGCTGTTTTCATTAACAGCACTTCACTTGAAAGCGTCAAACAGTTGGTTTGGGCCTGAAAACGAATTTCTTTTTAGAGAATAAAATTAAAGGCGATTTGTGCCATAAAATATACACTCAGACACGCTGGCAGATCAGTAATTAAATAAACATTTTTATCATTTTTTATCCCATTGAAACAATTAATACGTAACAATTTATTTGCCAAAGGGCGGTTTACATGTACTCGTATGTACTGGTAACTTATTAATTTTGTAAGAAGAACATGCGTATGTTCATGGAATTTCAATTATTTTAGTTGAAGTTTGAATGTAACTTGTGGTTTTGTTTTATGTAAACGTTAAGAAATGTTTAAGTTGACAAAGCCTTTGGTTGTAAACATATGTTTGTGTTTTTTGTTAATAAATATATTTATAAATCAAACAAATACCCAATTTATTGATGAAGATGAGGACGACAGCAACGAAGATGAAACGGAAGAAGAAAGAGCGGAACGCAAAAGTATTACGGAGGATTCCTATTTATCAGTGGGGAGTAAACAGAATAAAAATTATTATAATAGCATTTTTGCGACAACAATAAATGTTAAGATCTAAATGACAACTCATTATTATTTGAAAATTTTTAAACGTATTTGCATAATGACCACTAGATTGCTACAAATATCTTGCAAAACTGATATGTGTATATGGTTCCATTGAAAACAAATATTTTTATTTTGCACTTTATGCGTTTGTACTTGAAACAATGTGTACACATTTTTAACTGACTTAAAAAATGGAGAAGGATATCAATTTGAGTGTATTTTTTTTTAATTTTTGTACATGGACATTTTCAATTCCAGGTAAATTTTAAACTAGAAAAAGAAGAAAACTATTTATTTTTCGATAGTAATGCGTGCTTCTATAAAATATAAATTATAAAATGCTTTAATTTTGTGATGCTTAGAACAGAGAGATTCGCAGACGATAGTTTGTGTTTTTGGTTGATGAATATTTCATTATATAAATGAAATATTTTATATGATCTTAATGGTTTGTTTTTCAAGAATACGAGACAGTAAAGCAAATATTAATTGATATATTCACTTATAATATATTTTTAAGCAATGAATTCATTCATTAAAAAAACTTAAGAAGATCATGTACGCAATGAATTTTTTCACTGTATTGATGAAAAGAGTCATGAATATGGTGAAGAATATTAACGAGACCATTCTGTGGTCTCACTCAAGTGTTATTTTTACATCATGCCTTAGCCGGCATGATAAACATACAATTCTACATAAGAAGCGTTTTTATGAACTACATTTGCACCAAGTTCTATGGCTACTACAAAATATGATTTTCTTCTAAACTTGTGATACCTCTTCAAACGACTTAATGATGCTGATATATGTAAAAAATATCACAAAAAATATCACGTTGATATGCTTTCATTTTTATAAATAATTTTTACATTTGGTAAAATAGAAAAACTTTTTAAAATATTATCTTAAGGAAATATTTCATATTTTAATATTAAAGGAACCTTTTATATAATAACCTTTTATATATAAACAAAACAACTGATCATTTCCTTCCGGTCCGAACTTATCCAAAAAAAGGTTCGAGACTATGGGCAAGAAATGAAATTATTCTTTGATATGTGGTCCTATGTTTTCAATTGTTATTGGTTCGGATCGATTTCGCAAGAGATCGTGCAGCTTTGGTTAGATTTAAGTTAATATCAAAGTGTTAAATTTAATTTTTTTTCATACTTAATACATGTACATAAGCAGTCATATATATGTATTTCCATACATACACACATGTAGGTAGACAGTTTATGTAGTATATTATTTATGTTTGGTTTCAAATTTTAAACTAAATATAAATATGTACAGTTCTAATGTTTTCTTTTTTAGTGATCAATTAAAAGAAAGTTTTTTTGGTTAAAAAAATTTTTATTCCATAAATTAAAGAATTTATAAAAAAATGTATTTATATGACAACACTGATCACACCACTGTTTCCATTTATTTACATGCTGACATCAATAAGAATACATATGTAAATACTTTTGCTAACTGAGCGATTTTAATATAACAACACAATACATACTGATCTTTATTACGATATTAACTATCTCACAATTTAGATAATGCGTTGACATCATTTGTCTTAAGGCCTCGTTGCTCTTTCGTAAATGTTGCGGACAGCATTAAAATTTGTTAGTTATACGTGTTTTTTACCAGGCAATTTTACTTGCGCAAGTTTTAATTCACCTGGGAAAAAGATAGAGAGAGGAATACATGTTTCCCCATCTTCTGCAAGCTAAATTAATGCTTGCGCAATTCAAAATTATCGAGTTGGCCTAATATCGGTGATTTTACGTGGCGTTAAATTTTTGATCTCTCGCGCTGCTCACATTGTTTAACCCACTGCCGCCCAATCAGTTGTTAAGCTTTAATTGAGTAGATTACGGACCAGTAAGGATTTACTTGAATTCTTCATCTTCACTTTATTGAATTGCCATGTTGCTGTAATCGATTGATTCATACTCAGATGATTCCGACAAATGATTCTAGGAGCCGGCTACATATCATATGGGTGTATATATCTGTGGTGAATTGAGATATTATGTGCTGATGACGTGTTTTGTGGAGAGCTTCAAAGCCTTTTCTATTTCAAGAGTTCTGCAATAAAATTCAATAGCCTTTCTTTCGACAACCTTTGAATAGTTCATTCAATTTTGTTTGGTATTGGGCGGCATATATCATAGATCTTCCCTGTTAGTTGGTTATTGCAAACAATCGACAAAGTTGTTCCATGGAATGGGCTTAAAAAGCTAAAAAATTTTTCTTGAATTTCAGATTGAATAGGTTTAGTTCCACACAAATATGTCTAACTGTGATGATCCTAAGAAAAATTTACTTGGATTAATAATTAGAATGTTTTGAGCTGAGTTAAGTAAGCCAACATGTTCAAATAGATCAAAAGTCGTGATAATTGATGTTTTCTCTATGTCAGCTGTATATACTGGTATTTGAAGGAGTTCCTTGACTAAATCCAATATTGGAAACAAACAAACAATCGATGATTTTATAGCTTCGCTGTTAAGAAAAAAAAGTTCTTTTTTGGAATTTACAAGTGATCTTTTGATTTTAATGTAATGAATCTTTAGTAATTTCTGAATTTTTAGTAATTTCTGAAATTCGGGTAAATGAACACAGTGCTGAATATGCTCTAAGCAATTTGGGGTAATCGCTTGAGCTTTGAATACTGAGCCTCATTATGTGTGTCGATAGTTGTCGTACTGATACTGAACTTAAAATCAAAATCCATATAATTATATAATACGAAAAAGTAATATATTGTTAATAAAGTAAAAGTTGTAACCAAATTATCTTATTAAACTTCAAGGTCATTTCTTTTAATGCAACAAAGTTGTATAAATAACTGAAGAAAATACCAAATTAAGTTGGTATTTCTGATTCATATCTTGATTTCTTTTTTATTTATAAACAATTTGTTAAAATATTCCCTCAATCGACGCTTCACATCCGTCACATTGTCTTGTTGATACATTGTTTAGTTACTTTCATAACACTTTGTATACGAATACATTGCATCCCTGACCAATCAATGCTACTGCAGTCACCAGGAGAGATTCAGCAAATAAATGTCGTTACCAAGTCTAAAATTAATTTGTGCAGACGATTTGAGTGATACACAGAATTTGATAGTTGGAAACATGTTACAATGCAAATCCTCAGACAACAATTATGTTGGTATATTGCGATATTTATACATAATATATCAAAGAAATAAAGCAAAAACAAAATAAAACCAGCGACGAGCTTATATATCACGCCTCACCTCCAAAAAACCATAACCGTAACCGTCATGACTTTCTATTTTCAGTTTCTTATCGCAATCGAATATTCATCATCATTGAAATTAATTCTTTTAATCATTAAGAGCAGATTCAGACACTTACAGCAAAATAAAATTCACAATAACCCTACAACTTCGTGCAAAAATTATGTATGTATGTGTTTGTCACTTTTCTTGGCGCATCGATGACAACAGTATGCATTTGGGAACAGAATACATTGTAAAAATTTTAGACACAACGTTTAGGAATCAGTTGCAATGTATTACTGCAAAGCAACATGCGTTTAGGAATACACTCCTGTTAAAAATCAACGAAAGTCCCTTTAAACACTTAAGCGCCTTGTGGAATATATATATATATATATATATATATATATATATATATATATATATATACATGAATGTATGTATGTATATTGTGTACAACTATAACGCTTAAGCCAGCTGAAGCACATAATAATTAGCCCTTTTAGGCTGACTTGAACATCTTCCAAACAAACGTTACAGATGAGTTTATTTGCCTTGTTTTCTTCTTTTCATTTTGCCGACATCAATCTTACAACATCCCTTGTTCAAAACTTACAACAACAATAACAAACGCTTGTACGAAGGATAAATTAATTGCTAAGTATGGGTATCCAGCTGAAATCCACACTGTCACCACTGATGATGGTTACATATTAACCATGCACCGTATACGTGGCAAGCAAGGTGCTCAGCCATTTTTCTTGCAGCATGGTCTTGTTGATAGCTCAGCCGGTTATGTTATCATGGGTCCAAACGTAAGTCTTGGTAAGAATTCATATCGTTGTAATTTATATATTTATACATTCATTCATCACAGGTAAACACACGACTACAGCAAATATAACTCTAACGATACCCAATGTCGAAAACGACAGAATAAATATCGAAAGCAAAGGAAAATGTTCCAAAATAATCAAAACGTATTGAAATATTTTGATACCAGTACCGGGCAATTGTCTTTAGACTAGTCTGGTGACCTGTCACAAGGTGTCCTAAAGGTATAAACTTTCCATCGTATGGAAAATCCATTTTAAAGTAATAATCGAGCCGGTCCTAATTCCTAAAGGAGTAGTCACCATAGTATGGTATTATTCGTTTCTCTATTTACAAAATCTATATTTTAGCTTCTCTTCTGACCACCAAAAAGTACAAAGTCACACCATGAGATAGGTAAGGGCTTGACTTCTAGATTAAATTTCCACGAAAGTTTGGAGTCTACAGCTATACCATGGTAGTTAGTCTCTTTCGAGAGTCCAGTCCAGGTGGTAGTCTGAACTCCGGAGTTTCGTACCGTTTGATAATGAATACAAATTTGGTCCTGCGGCATTGGATAAATAATTTACACATTGTACCATAACGAGTATCTGATTTATATATCCGTAGTGTCCATCGAGAGCCATCGTTGATGGCTCAAGAGGGCAAGCCATCAACAAAATTATTATATTCCAATGATAAACAAATGCAAGGTAGACGATATATTTAATGAGCACAATTTGGATGAAAATTTATCTAAATACTTGTAGAATCATCCAAAGATCACTTTTCACTTCTAAGAGAAGTAAACTGTTTTGGACAGTGAACTTTCACCATGCATTCATCTGTAATAAATAAATCGTTGACGAATTGTGGATTTAAATTCGATGACCGAAGCAAATCATTGGTAAACAATAATATCTATGGAACTGGCTCATTCGGTTGAATCCCTTATTGGGTAAATTCTGGGTAAATAATTTTTTAACTTATCACGAAGACTAAAGGGAGCCGTTTTTTCTACATTTGGAAAAGTTTTCTGGGTCGTCGAAGCTTAATCTTTCATAGGCCATAACTTCCACGACGTTATACGAGACCATATCGAATAATATCGAATCCAAAATAAATTTGTCTATATTTTTCGGTACGACGTAATCATTTTGAATTGAAAGTTGTTTGTAATAACAACGACAGAGTTTCTTAAACTAATTGTGACTTTCTTGCTGCAGCGATATTTTCTTTATTCTTCAAGATGAATCTTTTGGAAAAGCTTGTTTATATTGTTGAAGTCTGTGCTTCCGGTACTCTGTTTCCCAAGAACGTATACATACATACGAATATTTGCCACAATTGAGTTTAATTTTTCCTTAAAAAAAATTCAAATTTCATTCTCAAGAGAAGTCTTCGTGTAAAAATAACCCTTTCCCACAAATATAATTCAATTGCTTGCATTAAAAATTCAATATAATGCTAATATATTTAAAATTTTATTGTTTTTTGTTGGCTCTAACCAAATCATCAGTACTCTTCAGCCAAATCATGTTTGAAAAGCATTCAAACTCATATACTTATACAAAAATTACAAATACTTTGATGAGAATGCAACAGAACTCAATCATATTTTTCTATTTGTATTGAGTTCTGTTGGATTCTCGGGAAATATGAAATAAAAAACTTGGCATTTTAGCCAAATGGTATAAATAACTAACATACCATAATTAAGATTAAACTTGGCCAAGATCAAAAACAACACAGCGTTTAAGGTTTTTAGTTTCATATTCTAATTTTTTTTATATTGAGGAATAGTATTTCTGCACTATTTTGAAACGTTTGATTTTTTGACACTTTTTGACTAGACGAGTGTTGCATTAAAACAGTGATGAATTTATACAGTTAAACGTAGTTCTACTATTCTTATTTGTTCCAGCATATCTTCTTGCCGACAAGAACTACGATGTCTGGATGGGTAATGCACGTGGTAATCGGTACTCTAGGAACCACACTTCATTAGATCCAGATGGAAAAAAATTCTGGGAGTTTAGCTGGCATGAAATCGGGATCTATGATCTGCCAGCCATGATTGATTACGTTCTTAAGACTACTGGATTCAAAAAAATACAATACGCTGGGCACTCACAAGGCTGCACGGCATTCTTTGTAATGTGTTCCATGAGGCCAGAATATAATAAAAAAGTTATTATGATGCAAGCCATGGCTCCAGCCGTATACGCTAGAGAGACTGAATACCATCCTTATATCAGAGCCATTAATTTATATTTCAACGTAAGTAAAATATGCTAAGATACGAGTATCTGGAGCCAAATAGAAAACTAAATATGCATATATGTACTTATTATATTAGAGCTTAGTGGGCGGCTCTATAACGGAGATGTTCAATGGTGAATTCCGTTTTCTATGCCGCATGACAGAAGAAACTGAGAGATTGTGCATAGAAGCCGTGTTCGGTATAGTAGGCCGCAATTGGAATGAATTTAATAGGGTGGGTATTATATGTTTATGAAAATAATAATTCACAAATATATGTATATGATCTTTTTAAGAAAATGTTCCCCGTCATTTTGGGCCATTATCCCGCCGGCGTAGCTGCCAAGCAGGTCAAACATTTTATACAAATCATCAAAACTGGAAAATTTGCCCCTTATAGTTATAGCTCCAATAAAAATATGTTGTTATACAAGGAGCGCGAACCACCACGTTACAATCTGTCGGCTGTTATAGTGCCCACTTATGTCTACTATTCTGATAATGATTTACTTTGTCACCCGAGGGACGTCGTGGACATGTACAAAGATTTAGGTCGTCCTATAGGCAAATATTTGGTACCTCAAAAAGAATTCAATCACATGGACTTCTTGTGGGCCTTAAATGTTAGAAAACTGGTCTACTCCAAAATGCTTCAGGTTTTGTCTGGTCAAAGAGCCAAATGGACGCGTGACAATGTGGGTGTGTATTCCACGACAGAAAAAGGATTTCTGAAAGAGTTGCCATAATTAGAATTTAGTCTATGAGCCATTAAGTAGATTTTAAATTATTGTCTGTTAATAAATATATTTATTTATTATAATATTCCAGTAAAAATATGGAGGTTGTTCTTGAGGAATTACATTTTAATCGCTTCAAAGGCATCTGTTAATGCGTTTGTTTGACTTCCTAGGAAGTTAGATCGAAAAGATCTTGACAAAATCTCAAAAAAACTCGCATTTCTATAGATTATCATAAAAACAATAATTTTCTTAGATTTCTAACTGAAACTATTTACTATTTTCATAAAGAAAAAACTAATCTTATTACGGCCGTCCGTGTAAAAAACTTTGTGGTACACTAACCGAATGAATCTGAATCCATTAGACAATGAATGTATTTCGTGATTAGAAATTATTTTAAATATGTATAGTTTAAAATTTTGTTATCCCTGAGGAGGTTCGAAATGAATAATTAAACAAATTGTTACTTTATTTAAGTACATTTAAAACAAATTCAATGACCTTAGAAGTCTGCATAGTAACTGTGATGTATCAAGCGATAGAAATAAAACAACCTGTTGTCAATGACGAATTCAAATGCTTAATAATAAAGTTTATTAAAAAATACAAATTGTATAATTGACGTTGCTGGACTATTCAGGCATTTGTTAACAAACACTTGAAGAGACTAGGTATCGCGGCGCGGTGCCATATTTCACGCTTCTCAACCGTTCAGTTCCGTTCTAGTGCGTGAAAAAGGCTCCATCGCCTGAGCACGTTTGTTTCGACAGGTTGTTGTGTTTGCACGAAGGCGATTGTGATCCAAGTTTCTGCTTAATTGTAGCCATTGTTTGGTTTGTTTGGATTACGATAATCATGCATTATTACTTGTTGGCCTTGTTGAAAGGACTCCCGAGGTTAAAAATGTTGCTATATTGGGAATGAATTAGTTTTTCTTATGTTATTGGTATATTTTTTTCAGGAGGCTCTCTTGTACTACGGTGTTACGGTAATGGAGTAAAAATCTGCATATCATTTGATCCAAATTGGCTTCATTGTGTTGATCTAAATTTGCTATAATCGAATTTTTGAATGTACCTTATCAAAGTTTTCGGCTTGACCATTTGTAGATGGATGACCTGGTGCTGGCAAAATGTGTTTAACTCCATTTAACTCGAATGTATCCACCAATTCATATCGAGAAAACATTTTTCTTAATTTTGTTGTAATGTCCTTCGTTTTAAAAACTTCCGCTTCCAAATTTAAGAAAGAGTCGATGACGATTAGAAAGTGAAAGTTTCTGATAGGACCAGCAAAATCAACATGGATTTGGATCTATATAACTCCACATGGTGTCCACGTTATCAAGCTGCTCTTCTCAGAATTTGGTTGCAGATTTTGACAGAGTATACAGTTTTTAATTGTATTCTTAATATTTTTGCTAAGTTCGGGCCACCATATGTATGATCTGGCCAGGGCTTTTGGTATCACTGTTCCTATAGCCCCACAATACATTCCCGTACTCTACATTTAGTTGAATATGCTTTTATCGACACGACAACTTTTGACAAAATTTTGTCTCGCCTTGTCTCACGAACGATATTATTAAACGTTATATTTAACTGATTTTCTATTTCAACAAAATTAATATACGAGTTTTCAATAGTCTTTTCTTAAAGGGCTGATTGCGGCATTCTTGAAATGCTGTCAGCTTCATTTTGACTGCCTTTGGCGTGTTCAATAAAATAATCGAATCCCTACAAAATGATTGCCCAATGCTGTATTCGACCCGAAGCCATAATTGGATAGCTTTTGTTGCTACCAACCATTGTAAGTAATGGACGACAATTAGTTTTTAAGATAAACTTATTCCCCAGTAAATAATGTTTTAGCTTTGTAACCCAATATACAATGGATAGAACCTTCTCCAAATTCAATTTCAAGCCAACAGATTGTAACTTTTGAAGCACCAGCTTCAACGTTTCTTGATATACCACCACAAACGAGATTCCTCTTAGTACATTTCCATTGTTTTTTGAAGATGTTTGTTCATCAGTGTTGATTATTCAACTTGACAATAGCAATTGGTGGCAACAAAGCTTGGCCCAACTTGCCGTCTGGCTAGAGAACAATACAATAGGGCAAATAGACGGGTAGTCCGCACAACCACAGAACACAAGGATTTGAAAATAGTCGGCGAGGCCGAGGTTGGACAGCTTCCATTCACTTAAATTATTTTTTATTATTTTATTTTAGTGCCATTTATCTCTTAGTTCAATTAAAATACGAAATTAAGCTTATATAACATTTAAATATCCTGAGAAGTACATTTAAAGCCTATTTAAGTTAAGCAAACTGAACATATGCTTCTAACGAATTGTATTGTTTGGCAGACAAAACAAACGCCATAATTTAGAATATCATCAAAATCTGAAAATATCATACTTATAACACATATGCCGATGCTATTGCAGTGCTTCTAAAGAAATTTGGAAGAATTTTTTGGATTTTTTGAATTTGAATATATTGCCAATTTGATATATGACACCATCGATGTTGAAAATGCAGACAAACAATTTTCAAGGTAATACAAATTTAGCATGTGTAAATCCTACATCACTGGTTTCAGAATGTAGTTTTTGGAAACTTATATATACATAAATAATATAAATACCCAAATATTTGGACAATTGCTGATGACTCTGTACTTTCATTTATAAATGCGGTCATTGAACATTTGCAATCATCTGTGAGAATATGAGCCACATTTTGAAAACCTTGAAACGCTTATGCAGTGCCAGGCAATTGAACATTTTTATTCATTGCCTTATTGAATTTATGCGAGTATTTCTTAAGTTATTCAATTTTTTATCACAGTAAATAAAATAAATTATTATAGCGATTGTAACGAATTGTAATAATAATTAAAACAAATTTTATTGATAATTATAATAAAAAATTATCAAAATGTTACTTTTTAATAAAAATTCTTTAAATTATAAATTATTTATTTAAATGCCTATTCGAATTTTGAAAAATCCTACAATTGTTTGCCGTGATCAAAATTGCCCTCAAACTATATTTTACAGAATTGGTAATCCTTTAGAGATAAAAGTTTGATTATAAAAAAAATTGAGGAAACTGGAAGCGTTACAGATGTGGTCAGGCCTGTGCTTCATCGCAATGTGCGCACTGCTGAAAATATCGCTTCTGTTAGTGAAAGTGTGGCTGTGCTTAATATGGTCTGGAGCTACTGTCAATTTAGAGCGCTATGGCCGTATGATAACCGACTTTTTTTAAGCCTGCAATTGAAGATTATGAACTGGACGATATGTGGCTTCAACAAGACTCTGCCACGAGCCACACAGCATAACCGCAATTTCACGTCTTGGCTACGTCAATTGGCCACCAAGATCATGCGATTTTACGCTGTTAGATGTTTTGGTACAAGGAGCAACAAACGAGTGTCGTGAAATAAAACATTATAACGCAGTGCATCAACAAAATGAGTGTCCACAAAAAAATAAAGATGTATACGAATTTTTGGGTGATTTCATGAAAAGGGAATTGGAGGTAATAAGACGGGAACGGGAGATACTTCGTAGAGAAAACGAACTACTTAAAATGACAGAAGAAAATGGAAAGAAACAATAGATTGAAATAGTCGAGAAGGCAGCAGATATTGAAAGGGAAACTAGTGAAGAAAAAACGATTACAAATGATGACAAATTTTGTCGTAATATCGACGACAACAGATTTAATGTGTCTTTTGGTCTTTTGCAGGACATGATTCCAGATTATGGCGGTGTACTATTTGCGATGAATGCTTTGTTAACTTGCAAAATGAAAGGCAGAACCCAAGCATAGACAGATTTCAAATCGAATTTTATCAACAAGCAAATCAAATTTTGGAAAAGATGACTGAAATTTTTGTGCAAAAGAGAAAAAACGAAAAATGCGCAGTAGCATCCAGGAGCGTAAGTGGAAATTCGGCGAATCGTTTACAAACTACTATAGAGACAAAATAACGCTGTCTAACAAAATTGGTATCAACTAAGAATAGCTTGTTGATCAGATAATTGGGGGTGTTCCCGATGTGCCGTTGAAAGTGCGAGCAAATAAACAACAACTAACAAATAAAGATTATTGCAAGCCGTTTCAAAGATTGAAATGAAGCGACCAGTACAACAGTTCAAAAAAGAAGAAGTAGTAAGTCTACTAATAACAACGTAAGAAGTTTAGATGTTACAACTGCAACTTTTTTGGGAACTTTGCTTCAGAATGCGAAAAACCAAAACGAGAAATGGATGTGGAAGTGTAAATCATCGTGTTGTGTCTTGCCCTGGCGGGAAGAAGACGGTTAATCTTCTAAATGAATATGTGACGTATTTTCAGTTTTATCTCAAATCTAGTGTTAATTCTGAATTTTCTTTAGAATGCTTGATAGACTCGAGTGGCAGTGTCAGTTTTGTTAGGCGGTCGATTATTTTGAAATACTTGAGTAATATTTATCAAATTTGTTATTCGAGATATTCTCCAAAATATGCTTTCAATCATGATTTGGCTAAAAGGGTACTGATGATTTGTTTAGCGCCAATGAAATGCAGGCGTATATGTACCTAGCTAAGCCAACAACAAACAATAGAATATTAATTTACTTGATTAATATTTTATTTTTTATGGTGACATTTTTGGAAAATTGTATTGTTGTACGGTTGTTGATAACAGAGCGTTTTCCTTTGAGAAGTTGGTCGTGTCTGACAATACAACGTCGTATGATTGCGTTTTGGGTAGGAAAGAAGGATTTAGGTTGACATATTGAATGGCTGAGCGATTTCAGCAAGGCTATTTTGTCTACTGATGTGAATAATAATACCGATTGTTGGGAATAGCATCGGGTATAACGATAGGAAAAGACTTACAAATAAGTTTGATAAATGCTATTTACGCTTATAGTTTTGGTAAGAAGGAAAACGGGAGAGATGAACAGGCAATTATCTTGCTGAAACACCCAACGAAGCGGCATTTCCAATTCCCACTCCAATTTAGCACATTTGTGTAAACACAGCATTCACCCCTACCGCAATCCGTACGATCCAGTTATATGAGAAACGCCCCCACACCATAATATTTCCGCAACTGTGCCTAATAGTTCGGTGGCTGTTTTTGTCAGAGTTATATAAATTTATTTGTGATTAGTCAGACCATAAAATATTTCGCAACTTGCTAGCAGTGCAGTTTATATGTTCTTCGGCAAGCTGCAACCTATTTTTCAAATGAATTTTTTAAGGAATGGAACTTTTGTTGTACTTTTTGATTTTAATTTTTGCAATGTTGACATTGCTACATCAAGATTATATTAGTTTCTTAGGACGGTAGATGTTATAAATGGATTCTTCTTTACACGACGTAAAATTTTTCTCTTCAAAGCTTCTGTGATTTCTGGTTTTCTTCTTTTTTTCTTCTTTAAAATATGTGTATATTTTATTGTATTTTCCAACATTTTCTTAGAATATCCAACAACAGCTGCACTTTTGCCATAACTTTTATCCGCACAATGAAGATTTTTTTATAGTTTTCTTTCATTGTTGAGGACAATATTTGGCTATACCCATTTTGAACTTTCATGAGAACAAATTATATAAATTACTTCACATTTATAATCATTTAGGTCAGAAAGTTCAAGCATCTGCAGCAGTAAGAAGTATGATCAGAGAGTCTAGACGTTTAAGAAGAGTTTGGCATCGAACACGAAACCCAAGAGATAAAACAAACTGGAACCTTGCAATAAAGTTATGCACAGAAATGTTGGCTAAAGAAAAAAATGATTCCATAAACTCGTTTCTAAGAGCTTTAAAGCCTCAAAATAAAAACAAAGAATTTGAGCTTTATAAAGCAACCAAGTGCCTTAAACGACCATTAAGAAGAAACGTTCCCATCAAGAATTCTGACGACTCATGGTGTAAAACGGATAAAGAAAAATCTACAGCTTTTGCTACTCATCTGGTAAATACTTTTACACCCCATTCGACCAACACTGATGACGCTGATGTACGACATTTTCTAGATGTAGCATGTCAAATGCATTTACCAATAAAACATATTACACCACAAGAAATAAAAAAGGAAATAAATGTTCTGAATAACAATAAATCTACGGGATACGATAAAATAGATGCACTTACTATTAAATGTTTACCATTTAAAGCTATTACATTTTTGACACTGATATTCAATTCCATTTTACGGCTCCAACATTTTCCATCCCAATGGAAGTGCGCTGAAATTATAATGGTGTTAAAACCAACTAAACCTGAAAACTTGATATCCTCCTACCGTCCAATCAGTCTTCTACCCATTCTCTCGAAAATATTTGAAAAATTATTATTAAAACGTCTAACACCTTTTCTTAATGAAAATAAAATCATACCAGACTATCAGTTCGGCTTCAGAAGTAAGCACGGCACACCTGAACAATGTCACCGAATAATAAAAGTAATAAGAGATTCATTTGAAAACAAAAAGTATTGCTCTGCTGTATTTTTGGATATACAGCAGGCTTTTGATAAAGTTTGGCACGAGGGCCTTCTCTACAAGATAAAAAGTACTCTTCCTGCTCCTTTCTATTTGTTTTTCTCATCGTATTTGAGAAATAGATGTTTTTATGTCAAAGTTAATGCAGATATTTCAAAAATTTGCGAAATAAATGCTGGCATACCGCAAGGTAGTGTTCTCGGCCCAGTTTTATATACAATATTTACATATGACATGCCAACACAAGGTGACATAACTATGGCAACATACGCAGATGATACTGCATTTTTATCTTCTAATAGCCTACCATACCTAGCCTCCAGTTCTCTACAACGTCAACTCGATAGCCTTCAACTCTGGCTCACAAAATGGAATATCGTAGTAAACACTCAAAAATCAAATCACATTACTTTCACAACAAGAACAGAAAATTGTCCTCCTGTATACCTTAACGTCACAGAAATTCCTAGAAGTGATACCATAAAATATCTAGGCCTTCACATGGATCGAAGGCTAACATGGAAAGCACATATAACAGCCAAAAGAAAGCAACTAGACAATAAATTTAAACAAATGTACTGGTTACTTGGAAGAAAATCTGAACTCTCCTTAGAAAACAAGGTTCTTTTACTAAAAACTATAATAAAACCTATATGGACCTACGGCATAGAATTGTGGGGGACTGCCAGTAACTCAAACATAGAAATATTGCAAAGGTTTCAATCTAAAGCTTTGCGGACAATTACAAATGCACCGTTTTATATAACAAATAAATCTTTACATAACGACCTTAAAATACCCTTCGTAAAATCTGAAATAAGAAAATATAGCTCTAACTATTTAGAAAGGCTTAGTTACCATAGTAATATATTGGCAATTGCATTACTTGATGATACTGATGAAATTAGAAGACTTAAAAGAAATCATATCTTAGATCTACCTTTTATTTAATGAACTTATATAAATACTTTGTAAAATAAACCTTTAATATATACTTTCATTAATATTTATAATTCATTAATATAATACATTATCCTTATATATGCTTTTTACACTCATATATAATTTAAATTGTTGGTTCCAAAGAGAATCAATAGGGTATGTGATTTTATAAATGATCAAATTTGCTTATTATTGTAAAATAGATTGCAAATAAATATATAATAAAAAATAAAAAAACATTTATAATTAAAAGAACATACACCTACGTACGTATGGTTCGAATTTAAAATCCAACTTAATTTTCACATTAAAAATTTCGTTTTCATGTCTCTATTTTAAGGTACACTTCTAATCGCAGTTAAAAGAAGATTGAATTAAGTTTTTAAAATGACACAATGTCTTAAAAAGGATGCAAAGATCAATATTGATGATCCATCTTACAGAAAGAGTTTCGAAATTGTAAAAAGAACCCTAACAAATGACCCAGTATTAGTCTACAAAGACTTTACTAAAACTTTTACGTTAAATACAGATGCAAGTGCCATAGCACTTGGCGCCGTACTTTCACAAAATAATAGACCCATATGCTATGCCAGTCGTACTTTGAACGAACACGAATTGAATTATAGCACAATCGAAAAAGAGTTACTTCCGATTGTATGGGCAACGAAGTATTTTAGACCTTATCTCTTTGGAAGAAAGATCTTAATAGAGACAGATCATAAACCATTAACTTGGCTTTTCTCCATCTAAGAGCCAAATTCCAAATTGGTTCGCTGGAGACTAAAATTGTTTGAGTTTGATTACACAGTCAAATATAAAAAAGGAGTATAAAATGGAAATGCAGACTCTTTGTGTAGGATAAACCCCCATATAAATCACATCGAAAGATCGATAGAAATCCCTCAAAGCAATTCTCCAATTAATTTTTACAAAAATCAGATAATAATCAAAAAAATTCCTTCAGGTTCTACAAGGATCAAAACAATAAGGTTATTTAGAAATACCAGAAATATTTGTCAATATAAAGAATTAGATCGCGCAACCGTAATTACGTTATTGAAAATTGTTAGGATCTTCAACTTCATTTATTCACTACCAAAATCACACTTAAAAAATTACAATGGCTTCTTATACTAATACTAGTATACATTCTATATATATAAATTCATGTACATGTATGTATGTATTTATGAAATGTTCTGAAAAGAGTTTATGTTAGGGTCAACACCCAACAAAAATGAATTTCGATCCTAACAAATTAAATGTTATTCTTACTTTTCTAAAGTCCGGATTATGACTAGAGTTACAACAATGTTTCGTTAATGCTGTCTTTTTTGAAGTTGAAACATTCCTACACTTCTGGTCTGACTTGTGTCCTGCCAACCTAGCCTTCAATTTATTCTTTTTTGTACCTACTTATATATACTTTATCACATCTCTCATTATTCTTACCATCACATGGTATCTTATAAACGACATTAGATATACATATATGTATGTCTAATTTTTCTACTTTATCTTTAGCCTTTGTGAATAATTTACCTACTGTATTATATATCTTATGAGCAATTTTATAGTTTCTGTTATCAAAAATATCTGATTTTTCTAATCTCTCGGACATCATTGGTACCTAAGTTAACGATTTATAAATTTTTTGTTCCCGAATAATATCTGATCTTGTCATATTATTTTTATATTGTATTATTAATTGATTGAAAAAACATTTTTTGTTTAGTTTTTTGTTTCTTTAAAAAAATTTTTACAAAAATCAAAAGTTTGTTGTGGCTTTAGCTCTTCATATGCCGACATTTCATTGGTTGCTAAAACCAAATCGTCAGTGAAGTTTAAGCAGTTTGAAAACATTCAACCTCAGATGTTTATGCCACACAAATCAAATACAATATGAGAATTTCAATATTGCATATGAATTATAACAAATACATAATCATACTAGGTTTAGAATGTTTCTATACAAACCAACACAACAAAAAACGTGAGTCTATTTTATTTTTCTCTCAACACCCATACAAATAAACGCCCGTTGGTCGTTAATGATTGTATTCAGTTGGGCAAAAAAATGAAAAATAAATAACGGGCGTTTAATTGTATGGGTGTTGAGAGAAAAATAAAATACACTCACGTTGAGTAAAGGCCCAACTATAATGTGCTTAACCAAACTTAAGCTAGTATCAAAATTAAACGAAAAGCATGTCAAATGCTTAAGTAAATTACTGAAGACTTTTAGGTGGCTATATTGTACTTATTGAGCTTAAAAACTTTTTACACTTAGTTGCAAACATTTGTACTTTTGGAAAACTATTTTCGTTTTTATTTCTTTAAAATGTAATATTTTTGACGAAATCTCATTTAATTTGTAAAAGTTATAAATATATTACCATAAGCAAGTAAATCCATGTTTATCTTTTATTTATTTATAAAGTAAACGAAAACTAAAATAAAAAAGTACTAAAAAAAGCAACAGTGGTTGCTTCTTCTAATTGTAAACAATTACATGTATCTATTGTGTACAGTGTTTATTGGAAAATTTTTAAAAATGAATAGAAAACTGAAATTTCTTAAGACAGTGAAGTTAATGAATTGTGCATTTGATGGAATATGTGTTCTTCAAAAAATAAGAGAGACGATGAAGAAAAGAAAACGCTTCTCAGTACGGGAAATAAATAGAGGCAGAAAGAAGAATGGGTTCTTGATGAGTCATTTGCTTAAGCAAGAGCGAAATTGAACGCACTTTCCTTAAGCAAATGACACTTGACGAAACTTGACGAAAAGTTACTTAAGTACATTATAGTTGTATACATTCGATTGTGTGTATTCGCACATTTGCTTAAGTTGCATTAAGCACATTATAGGTAGGCCTTTAGGCCTTAAATTTTTTGTTGTGTTGGTTTGTATAGAAACATTCTAAACCTAGTATGATTATGTATTTGTTATAATTCATATGCAATATTGAAATTCTCATATTGTATTTGATTTGTGTGGCATAAACATCCGAGGTTAAATGTTTTCAAACTGCTTAAACTTCACTGACGATTTGGTTTTAGCAACCAATGAAATGTCGGCATATGAAGAGCTAAAGCCACAATAAACTTTTGATTTTTGTATGCATTTTGCAAAAGCTCTAATTGTTTCTAACGATTAGTTGGGGAGAATATCCCAAATAATGTATTTTCAATATTAAGTATTGTTAATTCTTTTGAGTTTTTTTTTATTCTTTATTCAAAAATAAAAAAACAACTCTCAATAGAATTAATAAGACTTGAACATAATCCGTACTTCTTTTTTACGTTCTTATTTTTCCCACATTTTGGCGTGAGAATTACCGCGTCTGCATAATTCGTAATACTTGAACAAAATCCGTACCTCTTTTTTACGTTCTTATTTAGGCGTGAGAATTACCGCGTTTGCATAATTCATAGCTAAATTAAAACAAAATTTTTATTTACACGTACTAAATCAAATAACTAGTCAGACGTTGGAGAAATTTGATATCTGTTTGGGCTTTACTGTCAGTGAGAAAATAATTTGTTTATTTAATTCACCAGCCAGACAGTTATGAAATCCAATCTCTGTTCTCTGCTAACGGTGGGAAAATAATTAGTGCATCAGAAGAATGAACGGTTTCCAGCCTGCTAAAAATTAAAATTTTTTACTTTTTTTTGTATTGTATTTCTATTTGTATTTGTATTTCGTTATTATTTGTGTTTGTAAATTTCTTCTTTAAATACCATAAGTTTTTAATAAAATTTGTGATTGCACGATTGTCATTCATCCAGCAAACATCTGAATTTCATTTTTTCCGACAAGTCAGTTTACGTTGTTCTTGTGTACCACTTGAACAACTGAACCGATAATAATCGCTTGAATTATCCTGGTGAACTACTAGGATAATAAACCCCCACGAACAGTAATAACTTGGTGAAGCACCAAGTTATACATCTCGATAAAGTTGAGCAAGGCAAACGAGCCTGCGCTTAACATTTTGGCGACCGTGACAGGACATCGGGTTTAGGAAAACCTAAAGTCCTTCAAGCGAACAATTTAAACCCAAAATATCAGCGGCCAACCACAAACTACAGGCGCTTAATCACAGACAACGTTGCATCACAACTAACAAGCAGCTTACTCCAACTCTCAATTAACCTCTATAGGGCATCAACAAAGCAATATGGAAACCGCAGAGCAGCTTCTTCACCGACTAAAGGAGATCGGCGAGCGTATCGCCACCATCATCCGCAACTTTACCAAGGACCCAGCTAGCCGCAAAACCCCAGCGTACTACAAAGAACGATTGGCCCGGCTGACTACAGCTTGGAAAGAATTCGATGAGGCAGATACCAAATTGCGGACTCTAAAGGATATTGATATGGAAGATGAATACTTCACTGCAGACCGCTATAGTCAAATCCAGTCAATGGCATCCAAATATATAACGCTGATGGAACGCGAGCACACTTATCAAGGTAAGGGAGCAATCGCCAAAAACCCTATTGATCCACCGCCAAAAGGGGGCGACCAGTCCGAAATCATTAACAACCCCCCATCCACGAAACCTCAACCTACAAGTGGCCACGATGGTTTAATCAGCCGCTCCCTAGGAAAGATGGCAGCGCTGGATAGACAGCTAGAAGGCCTTCAGTTGCAGTCGCCACAGGATGGGCCTTATTACGATGTTAAAAAGGCCACCATCACCAAACTGTGGCAACAGCTAGAACTACTTAATGATGAAGTGTTAGATAAATATTCCGATCCAGACCTCGCCGGTTATGACACAAGCAGATACATCCACCTCGAACAAGCCGCTCAGTTAGCGATCATCCAGCTTACTACGGCTAACAACAATCGCCTCTCATCCACAGAAACTATGGCTAAACCATCTACCCTACCATTACCCACAATCACTCTCTCTAAATTTGAAGGTGATTATATGAAATGGACATCGTTTTCTGACTTATTTAAGAAAACTATTCATGAGCAACAGATGTCAGACGCTCACAAAATGTTTTATCTAAAGACCAACGTTACTGGTGAAGCAGCGAAGCTTATTAATCATCTCGCTGTTACTGCAGACAATTACATAGCCGCTTGGCAGTTACTACAGGATCGATATGATAATAAACGACTAATAGTGGCAACAGCGGTTCAGAGACTGCTAGACCAACCATCCGGTGCATCGACGTTAATTGCCGTTAAGCGATTGCACGATACAACGAGAGAATGTCTGGCAGCTCTTTCTAATATGGGGCTCGAAATCTCGACATGGGATCCACTTCTACTCCACCTTCTGGTAAAAAAGTTGGACAAAACTGTATACACTCAATATGAGCAATCGATCACCAACCCAAAGGAAATGCAACCAGTCAGCCAATTTCTTACCTTTCTGGAGAACTACTTCCACACTCTGGAGGCAATAGGACACAAAGATAAGACAGTTTCTCCTGCTAGCAAAACATGCACGCTTACGGCACATCCCCGCCATGAGAACCAACGATGCCTAGTTTGCAAGCAAGAATATCACCCGTTGTATAGATGCAGAGAATTCATCCAGCTAAGCCCTGTAAACAGACTAAACTTGATACAGAAACATAAAATGTGTGTTAATTGTTTTAGTCACAATCATTTGACCAAACAGTGCACAATTTTAGGCCGCTGCCAAAAATGTGGAAAAATGCACAACACCCTTGTACACTTGGAACAAGCCCCACAAAAGAATTCAATATCCAGGAAGCGTAACAAATCAAAGGCGGAAACAGAGTCAGCCAATGAAACAGTTACAACGAATAACTCCACGACGCAACACGCGACATCTCTAGTCAGCACACCAACAGAAGCTGAAAGCATGGCGGGAAGTGACACTAATAAAAGACCATATGTTCTACTGGGAACAGCGTTGGTAAAGGTCAAGGCTAATGGTCTGGAAACTGAATGCAAGGCAATCCTTGATTCAGGATCACAAGTCAATTTGATCACAGAACGATTAGTCAACCGGCTTGGACTCCCAGCACGGACTACTTCTGTTTCAATCAACGGTATTGGAAAAAACCGTACCAAGGTTCAACACCGAGTCAACATTACGCTACAATCTCGGCTCAACAATTTTTCAACACGGCTTGAAGCATTCGTATTGCCGCAAATTATTTCCCCTCAACCCGCTCAATCGCTTACAATCGACAGGTGGTCAATTCCTAGCAACGTAGCATTAGCGGACCCAACCTTCAACCGTCCAGAAAAAATCGATATTTTGTTAGGGGCGGAATATTATCATCAACTACTCAAGATCGGACAACTCAAATTAGGCAAGGACCTTCCACTGCTACAAAATACAGCCTTTGGATGGATCGTATCGGGTAAGGTATCTGGTGAAAGGCTCTCATC
The DNA here is from genome assembly GCA_963681545.1 of Germaria angustata. Taxonomy (NCBI): domain Eukaryota; kingdom Metazoa; phylum Arthropoda; class Insecta; order Diptera; family Tachinidae; genus Germaria; species Germaria angustata. The sequence goes on from OY812999.1 coordinate 32,687,330, forward strand.
AGGAATCTGCGGAGTCTTAACAGAAGAGGATAAAATGAATACAGCTATTGAGCGATTTTGGAAACTCGAGGAGGTTGAAGGAAGAGAGAAAAATTTATCACCCTTTGATGCACAGTGCGAAGCACATTTCAATCAGCATACCACACGTGACCATGAAGGTCGATTCATAACACGACTGCCGTTTTGTGCTGAACCATCTTTATTAGGGTCCTCACATAGTATCGCATTCAACCGGTTCCTCGCACTAGAACGTCGATTATCAAAAGACGCTTCATTGAAGGAACAATATGCGCTATTTATGAAAGACTACGAAACAATGGGGCACATGTCGAAAATCAATATAGACGAAGTAAAGGGGCATACATACTTTATTCCTCACCACTGCGTTTTGCGACCCGAAAGTAGTACAACTAAACTCAGAGTAGTTTTCGATGCGTCAGCAAAAACGTCTACAGGAAAATCCTTAAATGATATTCTCCACACTGGACCACCACTACAAAATGATCTATTTACGGTTCTATTGCGATTTCGGCTGCCCCGTTTCGTATTCACAACAGATATCGAAAAAATGTACCGCCAAATCAATATCCACCCTAAGGACCGACAGTACCAGATAATCCTCTGGCGAAATAATGCCTCTGAGCCTATTAGTTATTTCCAGTTAAATACCGTTACCTATGGTACTAGACCAGCACCATATCTGGCGATCAAATGTTTGAAGGAAATAATCCAGGATAATAAGATGCAAGCTCCTTTGGCAGCCAGTTTCTTGGAAAAGAACTTTTATGTCGATGACGGGCTGGGTGGAGCTGATAGCCTGAATACAGCCCTAGAAACTCAGCACCAGCTGCAAGACGTCCTGGCCAAGTACGGATTCCATCTACGAAAATGGTGCGCTAATAATGCCCAGCTGCTCCGCAACATTCCCAGTTATGACCAAGAAGTCAGTCTTGACTTCTCAGACGAAACTGATTACACTAAAACACTGGGATTGGTATGGGTACCTAAAGATGACCTACTTAAGATCAAGGTCAACATTCAAACAATTAAAGCCGTGACTAAAAGAACAGTCACATCAGACTTGGCGCGAATCTTTGATCCACTAGGAATACTGTCGCCAGTAGTTGCCAGAGCAAAAATGTTTATCCAGGAATTATGGACCTTGAATCTCTCATGGGACGAGGCTGTTCCTTCAGAATTTGACTCACGCTGGCGAACCTTTCGAAGCAATCTAAGCGAACTTGAAAGCTTTCAAGTGCATCGGCATATCTATAAAGGAGTTCTTCCTAGCAAGACTCAACTTCACGTTTTTACCGATGCCTCCGAAAAGGCGTATGGCGCTGCAATATATGTGAGAACAATTCTACCAAACAAAACAATAAGAGTATATTTGTTATGTGCGAAATCACGGATAACTCCACTCAAACAGCAAACACTGCCTAGACTGGAACTATGTGCCGCACAATTGGGTGCTAACTTAGCTGCAAAAGTGAAATTAGACTTGGATATGAATACAACGCCAACATTCTATTGGTCCGACTCAAAAATAGTCTTATCGTGGATAAATTCAAGATCTTCTTCCTTTCATACATTTGTGGCTAATCGAATCGCTTCAATTCAAGAAAACACGCTACCTGAGCAATGGCGTCATGTAAGTTCTAAAGATAACCCAGCAGACATCATATCAAGAGGACTGGATCCACAACAGTTACAGCATACACCCCAATGGATGTATGGGCCATTTTTTCTTCATGGAGACGAGAAACATTGGCCTCCCAGTTTTGGCCTAGATCCTAATTTGCCGACCCCTGAACAAAAGCAAGGATCATACATCTCACTCATTGCTGTCAATAGTGAAAACCTTTTGCACAGCATCAATCACCGAAATTCACTAAAAAGGCTCCAACGTATCATAGGATACATTTTAAGATTCATTAAAAATGCCAGAACCCCCAAACCCGAGCGACAAACCCAACAAACTCTCACACCTATTGAACTTCACGATGCGCTTGCCATCATTGTTCGAACCACCCAACTATGCACATTCACAGAAGACATTCAACAGCTGCAACAGAAAAAGGACCTTAAAGGATCGAGTCAAATAAAAAGCTTATCCCCATTTTTAGACGAATATAACATTCTAAGAGTCGGAGGCAGATTAGAAGCATCCACGTTATCATTCAATGCCAAACATCCAATGTTGCTTCCTTATAACGACACAATAAGTAAACTAATATTTGAGTCAATACATAGGGAAAACAAACATTGTGGCCCTGGAGCACTTCTAGCAATCGTAAGACAACGTTTTTGGCCCATTAAAGGCAAACATTTGGCTCGGGAAACTGTGCATAAATGTGTGCAATGTGTACGAGCGAAGCCAAAACTTCTGCAGCAAATTATGGGAAACCTTCCAGAAGCAAGAGTAATACCAGCGAGACCCTTTATTAATGCAGGAGTTGACTACTGTGGTCCAATCTGGGTTCACTTCAAAACCCGAGGAAAGCGACCCCAAAAGGCGTATATTGCAGTATTCTGTTGCTTTTCCACTAAGGCGGTCCATCTGGAGCTTGTAACAGACCTTACAACCGACGCTTTCATTGGAGCACTCAAAAGATTCATCGGCCGAAGGGGTCACTGTCAGCATCTCTACAGTGACAACGCAACAAACTTTGTGGGAGCTCGCAAACAATTAGAAGAGTTGTCAACTGCTCTTTTCGCCACAGCTGCTCAAGAAAAAATTCAACAAGAGTGTGCCAGCAAAGGCATCAGTTTTCATTTCATACCTCCACGAGCCCCGCACTTCGGCGGACTATGGGAGGCTGCAGTCAAGGCCGCAAAAAAGTTACTTGTTAAAGAAATGGCAAACGCGTCTCTGACCTATGAAGAAATGGAAACCGTGATCATAGAAGTCGAAGCAATCCTTAATTCGAGACCGATTGCACCGTTGCCGAATAGTCCTAATGATGAGGCTGCACTAACACCAGGCCACTTTTTGATTGGTGAACCGCTTACAGCACAAGTAGATGCAACAGCCAGGTCAACTCCAACAACTCTTACAAAACGATGGGAGTTAGTGTCACAAATAAAGCATCAATTTTGGAAACGATGGTCGCAGGAATACCTCAGTGAACTCCAGCAGCGAAACAAGTGGCAAACCAAGGCTCAAAATTTGCAACGGGGTACCATAGTTATAATTAAAGACAACACACCAGTCATGAAATGGCGTCTTGGAAAAGTAACTGAAATTTACCCCGGTCCAGACGGACTTGTCAGAACAGCGGATGTAAAAACATCTGATGGTATCCTTAAGCGAGCAATTCACTTGCTGGCTCCTCTTCCTGTGGAGCCACCAGGAACCAATGTTAGCAATAACACAACAGATGAGAAACGAAAAAGAGACAGCTCACCCAAGAACAAAACCATAAATGAACCACCCTCAAAACGTTGTACTCTAAATGCAACAGGTCTGCTAGTACTCATAGCATTATTTCTCCCTCTAATCCTATGTCAACAAGTGACGTACACCCAAATCACCAGCAACCCTGGATTGCATTTCGAAAATATTGGCCAAGTTAAACCTGTCATTGCTGAATGGAAGCTCCTTATTTATTTTGAGCTGACACCGTTCTATAACGAATTAGAACTTTTAGTGAACGGTACCTCTGCGCTGAAAAGGGCCTGCGATTACTCATCCCTTAATCATCAATGCAACGGACTTCTATCCCATTTTCAAGATCTCAAAAATGAAATGGAGCACGGTTTGGAAAATTTCATAAAAAGGAAGCGACGAGGAGCAATAGACATCGTTGGAAATATAGCAAGCTCCTTGTTTGGCGTTCTAGACTCCAAATATGCAGCAGAAATGACGGATACTATTAATAGTATAAAAACCAACGAAGCCCACTTGCAAAGCCTTCTTCGGAATCAAACATCGTTTATCGACTCGACTCTGAATCTCATGAAGCAATCGGAACAACGCACGCAAGATAACTTCGAAAAAATGAACGGTAAAATAAATAAACTACTCTACCTCACAACCAATGACAGTTACCATCGATCGGAAGTCATTTTATCACTGAGTGTCCAGTTACTTACAATTGCTAATAATTTACAAAAAATGCACACATCTATGATCACATTGTTAGCGGACACTTACCATGGTCGAATTAGTCCGGTTCTACTAACCCCACAACAATTTTCGGGTGAAATCGATAACATAAAGGCAAACCTTCCCGCAGATCTAGTACTTCCAGTTGCAGACATTATTCATTTATATGGTGTAGTCACGGCTCACGCAGCAATCTCAACTCAGCACATTATTTGCACCTTGTTCATCCCTCTAGCCCATCAAGGGCAATATGACCTATTTTATATTACTCCAGTACCACAGCTAATGAACAACTCTTTAGTGGCTATCATACCAACCACTAAAATGATGGCTCTCAACGCTCATCGTGACGAATATTTCCCTCTAGATGAATCGAAGCTAAGTACCTGCAATAAACTTGAGCATAACATTTTCTTATGCCCACACATTCAAGCTGCATATCATAAAGGCTCTCCAATTTGTCGCTGTGAGATACATTTATTCAACAATGAATCCGACTCAAGCTGCAACATAGAGTTGATAAACAGCAATAACGTATGGTACCAACTTTATAACAAGAACCAGTGGCTGCTCGCAACTCAACAGCAAATAAAACTAAGCACAGTATGCAAGGGTGAAAGCAGTTCACAATTGCTGGAAGGTACCGGGTTGCTCACGCTTCCCGCAGGGTGTGCAATGAAAAATGATGTTATTACCATATACGGGCATCGAACCATCTCATCAAACTTGCATTCATCATATACAAGCAATGGGATGTCATTCCTTCACCTCCAAGAAAGCGTAAACAACATGACACAACCCCTGTCATATGCTTCGACAATTGAAAAGATAACCCATCTGCAGAATGAGGTCAGGGCGCAACGACAAGAATTTCCTCTCGCAAGAACCCATAAAATACATAGCTTAACCATCAGCTATGTTGGACTAGCCTTGATTTTAGTTGTGATAGTGGCCCTGATAGCAAGGCAAGGGTTGAGGAGAAGACGTGAACCGATCCCCGAAGCACCACAACCGTCTCCACGATCCAACTGGAATGTTTCATTGGAACCAACAACTTAATCCACTTCAAAATATGTAAATTGCCGGAGATCGCTCATTCGCACTTTTCAATCCCCTTGGGGCCGCAATATGTTAATTCTTTTGAGTTTTTTTTTATTCTTTATTCAAAAATAAAAAACAACTCTCAATAGAATTAATAAGACTTGAACATAATCCGTACTTCTTTTTTACGTTCTTATTTTTCCCACATTTTGGCGTGAGAATTACCGCGTCTGCATAATTCGTAATACTTGAACAAAATCCGTACCTCTTTTTTACGTTCTTATTTAGGCGTGAGAATTACCGCGTTTGCATAATTCATAGCTAAATTAAAACAAAATTTTTATTTACACGTACTAAATCAAATAACTAGTCAGACGTTGGAGAAATTTGATATCTGTTTGGGCTTTACTGTCAGTGAGAAAATAATTTGTTTATTTAATTCACCAGCCAGACAGTTATGAAATCCAATCTCTGTTCTCTGCTAACGGTGGGAAAATAATTAGTGCATCAGAAGAATGAACGGTTTCCAGCCTGCTAAAAATTAAAATTTTTTACTTTTTTTTGTATTGTATTTCTATTTGTATTTGTATTTCGTTATTATTTGTGTTTGTAAATTTCTTCTTTAAATACCATAAGTTTTTAATAAAATTTGTGATTGCACGATTGTCATTCATCCAGCAAACATCTGAATTTCATTTTTTCCGACAAGTCAGTTTACGTTGTTCTTGTGTACCACTTGAACAACTGAACCGATAATAATCGCTTGAATTATCCTGGTGAACTACTAGGATAATAAACCCCCACGAACAGTAATAACTTGGTGAAGCACCAAGTTATACATCTCGATAAAGTTGAGCAAGGCAAACGAGCCTGCGCTTAACAAGTATTAAAAAATTTTTTACTTTATTAATTTTTGATTGGTTTATAAAAATTTTTTCAATTTGTTCATGTATGTATGTAATTATGTAAAATAAGTTTTCAAAAAATTGTCATATTAATAAAAAAAATTTCCTGAACAAGACGCCCAAAGAGGCGTCGAAATATTGAATAATAATAAAAATAATTTTTATAAAAAAAGACCTAAAGCTCATTTATATAAAAATCATATACATATATTAAAAAAAGGTCGAAAATAAATAGCGTTAAATAATAACATTTAACATTAAAAACAACGAATTCATAAAACTTAAAAAAAAATAATTCATAAACAGAAATTACTAAAGTTTTATTCCAGTCTTTCATAATCCTGCATTTGCAGTCCGGTTTTTTCCAATTTGTAATTCACCTCTCGCATCCTTAATTTCTTCATAGAGGTATTGTTCCGCTGCGTTTTTTCTATTTCTTTTTTCTTCAGCCTTTCCATTTCTTTAAAATGCTTTTGCTGAACATCAGCTAATTTATCTATAGATCGATAGATTTCTTTTCTAGTTTGTTCTAAATCTTCTTGCTTTGAAACTACAATTTTTATTGTTCCGAACGCTTTTTTTATACATATGTATGTAATTTGGAGTCTCTATTTTTGAGAGAGAAGGAAAAAGAGAGTAAAAACCAATTCAAGCAAAAATTGTTACGCACTAAATTTACTATCTTTCTCTCTCTCAAAAAAATAGAGACTTCAAACTACATATAAAAAATGCGTTCTGAACGTTCAAAACGAATGGGTGAATTCACCTTAAGAGTTCCTTTTGGATTACAAGTTCGGCCTCTAGTGCATCATGAGAACTTTTAAGGGAACTTTTAACAGATTTTTTAAATCTAAAGTTTTTTGGAATGTGCTGTAACTGGGATAGCTGGCGTTATGTTTTCTTTAATTCTTTCCTCCTCAGCCACACACACTTCATCAATACTTAAATCCATATATTGCGCTGTATCTGGTAGTTCATGCTTTTGAGTTCCATCGTTTATGCCATAAGTATTCGCCGAAACACCCTCCACCGAAGTTTTCATACCTACTACGTTATATATAGCTTCTTCCATAGCAGAAAACTTTTGATTGTTGTTTGGGCCACTTCCTGTGGCATTTTGGTTTCTCAAATTTTGTGCTGCCTTTTGCCGCACGTACTTCTTTTGGTCTGCCCAAACCTGTGTTTAATAATAATAACGTCAGAAATCAATTATTTTATGAATATTAAAACAATACCTTTTTCCACTCCGCTACACACTTAGTTGGAGGCCCAATGGAGTTAAGCTCGGTTTCAGCGGTCTTCCAAAACCGAGCAAGTTGCTCTTTCCTACGTTTATGGAAACCGCAAGCAATGTTTGTATTAGACCCCATCAGTAAAAGCAAATGTTGAATTTAGGATTTGTTTGTTGTTTTCGACCTACATATGTATGAAAATTCATAAACAAATAAAAACATTTATTGCTTGAAACTTTATTTTATGAAAATATTACTTACATTTTTATTCAAACTGCCTTCTGTTTTGCCTAGGAAATTTTTTTGGGGAAAACCAAAACTCAAATACATTTAGAATATGCAACCCATTTAATTTTTTCTCCCTTTCACACGGTTGATAAAAACGGATAAAAAAGTAAAATGAGGGAATTTTTATCCATAATAGGAGAAAAGGGAAAAATTTCATGAGGAATTTCTGTTTATAATTGGGCTGTATACAGTAGAATCTCACAAATTCGAACCCTCACAAATGAGAACCGTCCAGAAATTAGAACCGGCCATTTAAATGTATTGGACGGCCTGAAATTGGAACCTGTGGTTCTAATTTCTGGAAGATTTTTGTTTGTTTGTTTTCATTTCCACTAGAAAATATTTTTTTCAATGGTTTAGAACTAAAAAGGAGAAAAACCAAATTACACGCTCTAAAATTAGAACAGGGGTTCTAATTTCTGGAAGTTTTATTTCCGCTCACTAAAGTAATAATAAAACGGGGAATCACAGAGTTATTCCTGATGTGTACAATTCGGTTATATGTGTGTGAAATTTGACATGCTTATACAAATCGATATCGTTGCATCCAGTTTAAATAAATAAAAAAAACAAGTATTACCGATTTTACGTCAAAATCCAATTAAATAAATAATAATCAAAAAACTTTTAAAAAGTTATGTAGATAAATAATCGTAAATACAATTCCAATATTCAGCAAATAGAATTTAGGTTTAACCATCCAATAAATGCACAGTAATATAAATGCAGACTCGTAGGTGAGTATAATTTTAGGTTTCAATTCAAAACATATGTTATATGTAGGTAAATATCTAAATTTAGGTTTAAAAATTCCTTTCAGTGTACAAAATCCAAAGTGTAGGAACATTAGCAATAAGGGGAATGTAAGTACGATTAATGCAATGTTTAGGGCTTACGAGTGAAAGCCAAGAGTGACTTGTTCTATGTCTAACAAGCAAGTGAGTTTACACAAGAACAAGAACTTAAAGTTAGAGTCAGAGTTAAGAAAAATGTATGTATTTTGTTGCAATGCTGCTTAAGACGATTCACCACTGCATTATTTAATGGTTATCATATTTAAAAATATTTTTCATTATAGAACTTATTAATGGATTATTAATATAAATTATAATTGCAGCGATTTTCGTAATTATTTTTTTAGTATCCATGGACATGGCGTGGGTCTTGCGCTAAGCCCGAGATTATTGCTTCTTTTGGGCACATATGTATACTTATGCAAGTGAAAGATTGATTGCAGCACTATCTTATTATGTTGTTGACTCTTTTTGTTGTTTTAAGTTCTTCTTTTAGATGGTTTGAATTTTATCCTTCAAAAATAAAATTTTAGACTTTTCTGATCGTCTTTGAGTTCCTCCACTTCTCTCTACTCGCCTGTGGCGTACGGTTGTATTATTTTACAAATTCGACTTTTTTGTGGCTTTTTTTCTCGTGCTTTTGGTTACTTTTATAGCTTAATGATCTGCCGAATTGAGCTGCTGCGTGGCGTTTTGTTAACAGTTTAAAGCAGTATAATGTAGATGGGACTTCGACATGGGATGATGGCAATAACGTGGACTTTTTGCAATATCTGGTGGATGAGATTTCTTCCAACCTACGTGTTGATTTTTCGAGATTATCAAATGAGGTTCGCTCCCCTTTCTCATTCCAACAATTTCTGGATGTTTTGGACTAAAGCAAACGTGTCTCCGCTGGGGTTTTGGATCGTGTGATTTATGAGATGGTTAAATCGTTGCCTATTTCTTCGAATAGAACCCTTTTAGATGTTTTCAATAAGCTTTTCAATGATTGTTTGATTCAGGGAACTTGAAGAATGATTAAAATTACTTTAATTGCTAAGAGATATGTCACTCTGGCTTATTTCAGAAGTTACAGACTTTCAGATTGATTGATTGATTCATATGATGACTAAAATAAAAGATGACAATATAAGCTGGTTGGGTGGCGCCCGCATCAAAAAAAGGCATATGAACTGCTTCAGATTTCTGTGAAGGAGTAATGCAATGTGAAGCATTTTATATTTGCAGGATTCTAGGACTGGGGTTGAGTTTCCACTGTTGGTGCTTCTTCTTTAATTAAACTTTTTTTGAATGAACTGCACAAATTTTATCCGGGCCGATAACCCTGCCAACATCGCAATTACGATAAGTCTCAAGAAGTAAAAAAGCAAGGAACGGAACATATTTGCGCTTTGTTCTTCTTTTAAAAGTTGAAATCAGTTTCCTCAATACGTAGTAAAGGGCTGCATGAGATGCATAAAATAGAACTTTGTGCTTCTTGCACAAATTAAAGACTGAAACTACTTGAAACATGTTTCTTTTTTTTATTGAATATGTTAATTTTACAATGCACACATTTATTGTACTACATATTTATACGTTAACTTTTTGTAACATTTTTTGTTTTGTTATGATTAAATGATGTTGAAAAACAATATTTATTGGATTTATTTAACTACTATTATGCAAAACAGACTATGGAAAAAAACTATATTTAAAAATTTTGTTGTACGTAGGTCACTTTTCATATCCTTTTGAATATCGCCGTCGCCGAGTCGCCGAAGTATGATGTTTAGGAATTAAACAAGGACACGTTTATCTATAGTTAAAACACAAGAGATGGAAAAATATTAATTTTCATAAAAACTTTAATAAAATTAATTAAATTAAACAGTATGTAACGATTAAAAGCACAAAAATGCCCATTTTGGGAGAATAACAGATGTAATCACTATATAATAATTAAATTTTAATATATAGAAACACACCTTCTTCTTCTTCCAGCTTCATAATCGTTCGAACCAAGGATTGAGACACAGAAATGGAAGAATAAATAAAACAAAATGAGCATAAAATCTTTATTAATATAATGCAATATTACTTTGCATGTAATCCGCTATTGAGACACAATAGATGAAAATTTCAGTTTTCATAAAAGTTTTGGGAGAATAAATGAAACAAAATCAGCATAAAATCTTTATTAATATAATGGAATAATACCTCGCCTTGTTCGTCTTATTCCAAAAGAGACTAAAACGTCAAAAATGTTAATTATTATAAGAAATTTAATAGAATGAATAGTATTAAATTGATTTAGAAGAATTATTAATACATGCAGAGCAAACTTACGAGGATATCCTGATATTGACGGGAACATGTGAGTTTTCGTAAAAGGGTTAGGGAGAATAAATAAAACAAAATCAGCATAAAGTAATTATTAATAATATGAAATAATACCTGCATCAACTTTTGGTATTTCAGTAACGAATAAGACGGCAAAATGTTGATATTCATAAATTATTTAAGAGAAAGAATAATATTAAATCAATTTAGAATCATTATTAAAATGTGTAGAACAAACATACGTGAGTTTTGAGACACAAGAGACACATTTTCGTTTTCATAAATTTTTTGCGGGAATAAAAAAATTATATTAAAGATTTAATCTTATTGAAATAATTATTATTATAATGGAAAAATAACTTCCAATAGATCTGGTATTTAGTAACAATTAAGACACATAAGAAGGCACGGAGTATAATTTTCGTAAATAACAAAGAAATAATAATAATATTAATAATAATAATATTAATAATAATATTAATAATAATATTAATAGTATTATTAATGAAATGATATTTTAATCACGATTAGGACAGACATGACAAAAAAATATTTTCACTTTCACGAATAAATAAAATTAAATTAGTGCAAAAAATACCTTGTGGTTTCGATTCGTAGCCATTTAGAAGTAAGATTGAGATACACAAGATAACGAAAAATTTCATTTTTAAAAATAGTTTTACACAACTGAACGATTGGTACTGAAATTTTTCTCCTTTTATATCAAAATTACAGAGAAAAATGACTGAAAACAACTGAAAACAACTGAAAGCAAATATTTAATTATTAAATATGTTTCTACACGTCTATCAAATAGAATACAAAAATATATAAGTACATTGATTAGTCATACATATTCTCTCTTAGTTGTTTTTGTAAAAATGTGTTTTTAAAAAAGTATTATAGAAGATAGTAGACCTTGATGTCAGTGTTTATATTTCCTCATTTTTTTTTAATGATGAAAGAATCTGAATTGTTTTAAGTAGATTTGCTATTTGGATCCATGAATTCCTTTTAATAATAGATATGAGTACAGACCATATGTTGGGAAGGCCAGTTTGTCCTTTTTAGAGGCAATAGCGCACCAGGGCAGCCTTTAGTTGATCTTATGATCCTCGATGTATCACATAGGCTTAACTCAACAACCCTGGATAAAAAAGTTCTAAAGTCCAGCTTTGCGTCATACGATGCGATGCTTATAAGAGCTCATAGGGGTATTTGATTATTAACTAGAGCTTTTTGTACGACATTAATTAAATATTATTTGGCTGTTACCGTTGACTTACCTGACTGGTATGCACATTGGAACTGTTGTATTGGAGTGTGAGGTAATTTTTCCTCAGAAGTTTCTCCATCATTTAAACGATTTGAGATGATGGAGTAAAATCGGATTTACAAGCGGTGATCCTGGGAAGTATCTCTATGAATTTTACACTTCTCTTCTGCTGGCTATGTATGCATACCATCTGAGTGTACGGAGACCATTTGAGTAATCCTATATAAAGGCCTTCTGTAATCGTACTGCCTCGGGTAAATTATTTATGCTTTCATCAAAATTTTTCCACGTTGACCTTTTGGACTCTACGCGCTGTATTATTTCTAATAAGTACAGCCTTGTAGATGACCCAGTCATCCGTGTTTTTGAAATAAATTTTAGCTTGTGTTTCTGGGATTACGATATTGTCGTTCGTAACAAATAGTAATTGTTTGTCATTTCACACATCGAGCCTTTGGTGCAATAACGTAGTAATTCAAAAAAGCTTGTTTTGCAGAAATTGAGTTTAAAGTTTTGAATTTACACGCAACTTAATGGTAAAAGAAAATTTGGTTCTTTTCGCAAGAGCTGAGTATACAAAATATTTTTATGAAACTTTTACAGAATATAAAACACGACAAGGCGAATAATTTCGTAATATAACCTTAAAAAATTCAAATTTTGAGTTACTACGGTATTGCACCAAAGGCTCGACATATATTTCACTAGACATATGTCAATTATTTATCACACGTGACTAGATGTTGCTACTTAAAGTGAGATAAAGGACCTCTTATCTAAAGATGAGCTAATTGCCCCTATTTACTATGTATGGTCTTGTATTGTAATTCGAGTAAACAATTACCACAGACCTTTTTGAACGCGTTGGTGTCGCAGCATCTCAGCCTACCAAGGTTGTTTTTCTGGCCACAGGTCACCAGTTTGCACATTTTTATCATAGGGGCTAGGTCGACCTATATAAGGCTTGCAGATCATTGAATTTTATTATCAAAATTCATGCTCGGTTAAGAAAGGGCATCGTCTACTTTCTTACCGGAAAATTATGTTCAGCGACGAAGCTCATTTCTGATTAAATGGATACGGGAACAAGCAAAATTACCGTATTTGGTGTGAAGAGTAGCCAGAAGCATTCCATCTCGCAAAATGAAAGCATAATTTGACCATTTTTTTCAAAGGCGACGAAGGCAGGAACGTTACTGAAAATGGCGAGCGCTGCCGTGCGGTTATAAATTTTTTCCCCAATAGAAGAGACTGACATGTGTTTTCAATTAAACGGTGTCACACAGCACGCGAAATAACGGCCCAATTGAGAGGCGACATCGATGAACAGTTTATTTCATGTTTGGGACAGGTCAATTGACAGCCTACATCTTATAATTTAATCGCTTTAGACTACTTTTTATGGGGCTTTGTTAAGACTCATGTCTATAGGGACAAGCCCATACAGTTGACGCAGTGGAAGCCTATATTGAAGAATTTATTCATGTGATACCGGCCGATATGTTGGCGAGAGTATGCCAAAATCGGACCCACCGCAAGAACCATTTGAGGCGTAGCCGTAGTCAACATTTACATGAAATCATCTTTAAACATATAAAACGTTATATCGACTCATATAAAAATTTCATACACTTCTCTAAATTTTATGTGTTTTTTAATCAATATATATTTTAATCAATATATATACTTTATATATGTATACTCTATACTTACAGGTATAATTTCTAAGAATTCTAATTCAGTTATCAGATCGCATTTTGCAAATTACACAAAGGCTTGAATAAATAACCATTAAATATGCCAATAAGAATCATAATAGTAAAATTATTAGCAATTCAAATAATAACAACAATTTTGATTCCAACAAATCATTTGAAGTCATATATGGTGCATATAAAATGAATTATGTATAACAAATATATATTTTTTAAACTTATTAGTATGTATTTAGAACGTTTAATTATTTTGTTAACTTTGAATTGGTGTCAATGTCGTATTTAATAATGTCGTTAATGTCTTTTTAGTCCACAATGCATTTCAAATAAGATCAAGCGACGAAAATTAAAGTTCTTAAAAAATTAATTCAAGGTTGAAAACAAAACGACTAAAAAGCCTTAATATAAAACAAATAAAGTTAAATAGTCAATAAAGTATTAATTAAAATTAATTAAATAATGTTAATTAAAAATAAATCATCTTAGACATACCCAGTGAAAAAAATTGCTACAGCGGGGGTAGAAAAGTTAGACGGTCATCATTGGTATTATTTTTTTTAAACCAAAATGGTCGCAAGTCCCCACCTAACGCCAAAAACAAATACCTTAGAAAGTTATTTGATCACAACAAACCATTGGAATATTTAGTTACCGATCGCACCTATAAATTATTTAATTTTTTGATGGATAGTGGCACTTTTATTTCTTACAAAAGACCGTTCAGAGTGGAAGAACGAGTACATTGGGATCGAAGAAAAATCCAATATTTTAAAATTAGTGACTGATTGTGCTGAGCGAGTAATTGCACTGGTCAGTAAATTCAACTGCTCTATCATAAATAATGAAGAACGAAAACAATATTTGCTCCGTTTAGTTCATCAACATAAAAGGACATGTCCTGATGCTTTAAATAGGAGCATTCGACAGAATGAACTAGGGAAACTACAATAAGGTAAAACGTATAACTCCACTCAGAAAAGTTTTACATTCAATGGCTACAGTTTATTTTAGACGTTTTCCGTGGAGAATTAAAGAAAATTGTGATCTTTTACAACTATTCACATTTTATACAGTGATCACTACAATAAGGTGAATATAATCTTATGGAAAACGTGTTACAGAACTGGTTTAGAAATAGAAAAAGTCGTAGTTCCGGTTGTCATGCTATAGCGTTTTAAGAGAAGTGTTTTCAGTTCGGCAGGATTTGGTGGAGCTCAAAATTGAATTTCAATGTAAAACAATTTGCCAGAAGAGGGGGTATTTAAATCTGATGAAACTTGACTCTACAGGAAATTACTGCCAGATAAATCGTTTCAGCTCTTGAGGAGGAATTTTCTAAAGGGAGCTGATCCCTCTTGTAGCAAGAAAATGAAGCCGTTATTGACCAAAATAAAATTGATTATTTCAAGGTTTTAGTCGTAAGAAAATTGCAAGACTAATCAATTCAAATGGGTTTATCAGCGATATACATATAAACAATAATTTATTATTGATTTTTTAAAACCCTGATGTGTATTACCTTATAAGCAGCTACACTGAGATGAGAAATACACGTAAATACAAATTCAAGATCAATGTTAAATGAAGCCACTTCTTACTATATGTACAACTTCGGTATAACGAATCTTCCAGCTTAACGAACGCATCGTTATACCGGCTTTCGATTAATAACCAAGTAAAAATTAATGTTAAAATATTTGATAAGTTACCAAAAAGATAATTAAACAGGATTTTTGTAGAAAAACCTAAGAATTAACCTGCATTGTTAATAGATAATTCGGAAGTTATCCGGGTACCGAGTTTGTATATATTTTAATTCAGGTTCAGTTAAATTTTTTTAGTGGTATAAATATGTAAAAGGGGGCCTGCCCCTTATCTTTTGACTTGCGAGATTGAACTTGACTATTATATTGATCTGTTATTAAAGAAATAATGAATTGTCGGCCATTTTATGGACTCAAAATTTATATTAAAATATGAATATTTTCATATTAATTATAAGAGTAAAATAATTTTACAAATTTGGTATTGATAATGCAGTTTTCCAATTTTTTTCATGAAAATATATCATGACTTAAAAAGCCGATATGATATTACATATTAATTTGATAACGAATTCACATATACAAAAACATTATGAACTAAATCAAACTCGCCAATATTTGTTCGAATTTTATATAAGTTTCTATAATTTTTATAAATTTAAGGCAATTTTGACACATTTTCTCGTCATATGATCACTCTAATAATTCTTAAAATAAATTTGGAGACCAACCAAAACTTTTAAAAATGTGTGGTTCATACAAAGGTTAGGTTAGGTTAGGTTGATTGGAGGGGTGTGATAGCCCATGTCATACGACATACACTTAAGCCAGTGAAGGCTTGTTGTGCGCTCCCTTGGTTCATACGAAAAGTTGCCCTTAATTATTTTTTTTATAGAAGTGTAAAACCTACAATAAAATTATTAATTTTATGGATCGTTTATTGATGTTTTTTAAGGCTAATAATCGTTTATGAATAAAGTTTTCTTAGTTAATTTTTCTTATAAAAGGTTTATAAGCCATTTATAAAATTTTATGAATATTACCATTGGTTATTACTTTAATTCTAAATGAATTGCTTATTTCAAGCCATTAACAAGTAATAGAATTTCTTTTAAATATACAACTTTTTTGTCAGTGCAACTTTATTTTAGTCACTAATACAAATAAATTTTTGTTTTTGCACGTCACTGTGTCAAAATCAGCTGTGTAATGTGGTCTAGTGGTTAAAATTCCTGTCTACAAAACCAAGTACCCCAGATTCGTTCCCTGGCAGAGGTCAAAGTTTTTCGCCATGGTTTTTCGAGTTTTAAAAATTAACAGGCTTCATCCCCCTCCAAGAAATCCATCCAAGAAGCCGCTTGACCTCCCCTCTCCCAGGAAAAGAGGATAACACCATGTCAAAGGCCAAGCAGCCACCATCCCCTGGAAAAAAGGTAGGAATCAAAGGTTAGCAAGATTCCTGACTACTACACCAAATACACAGATGGGGCATTGTTTCTAGGCAACGACATATGGCAGCCCCATTATCCTAAACCTGCTACGGCAGACCAATCATCTGCTTAGATGGAACAACAACCGATTAACGACACTGATACATTGCAAAAATAACATTGCGAAAATAACTGCAACAACTCGTAAAAGATGGAGAAACTTTGTGGAAGCCAAATGTTCCCAAGAGGGGTAATGCAGAACAAAAAATGTGATCTTAAAAGGAAGGGCAAGAAATCCTCTTGCATATTAATTATATAGATATAAATATTATAAATACTATTACAGAATTATTATTGCTAATTTCTATAAATTTGTAATAAGAAGTCATCAATTAATTCAAGAATTTCACATTTCCTTTGAAAATTCAACATTTCTTAGAAAATTAAGTCAGAAAAACTAAATAAAAAAATACTTTTAGTAAGATATGGATTTTCGCTTTCATACATTTCAAAAAGCTACCTTCTTAATTGATTCTAAAAGCTAAAATGTACAAAGTCTCACATGCTACATAAAGAGTTCTTCGATAAAATCGGGGTGGCAGAAAAATGGAATACCATAGTACAAGATATATTTGAAGAATCAGCCATTTCCCAATTTGAAAGACCACCCATGTGTGCAGCTGGTGTCGGGACGTGGGACATTGACACGTATTTTACGTAATTTGACCAGGATTTATTTATTTTACTTATTTCTTTTGATCTCCTCATTTTGCGATAAGACATCTTGATTTTCGATTATTCTTTTAACCATGAACAATGTGGAATTCCACCTAGTCGGGGTTGAGTTAATCAATTTAAATTTTTTATTCCCCATTTGCTCCTGCATTTCTTTCAGCTTACCAAATTGAAGTTATTGTGCGATTCACTCCCCGATCGATCAAACACACACTCTTAATAGTGAAGAGTTTCTTTAGTTATAAGAAAATATTGAATTAATCATTTTAAGTGCGAGTATAATGCATATGTACATATATATTTTTGCATTATACTATGTATCTTACAAGGCATACCCAGTGCGCTTGGCTACCCCGATCGTCATAAAATATATCAAACATTTAAAACTTATAAACAAGTATACGGAAGACTTTAATTCCAACATTCTCGTGCTCCTTTACACACTTTAGTTCCCAAAACATACGTTCAAAATACCATGTTCGCCATGATGTTGTCTGCCATGCAGAAGAAAACTGACAGACTAGACAGCGAAAACACTTACGAAAAAGTAATGATTTGTTTGAATATGAACATCAATACATGTTGGCCATGAACAAATTAATACTACTGCTCTGTCGAAGGTATCTTCGTGTCTTGTCCAAGTCGATGACTTAGAGTAAATATTAGAGAGTTCTCTAGATATAGTATAATTAATAATTACTTTTTATTGGGGCCGTGCGTCTCCCCCTCCATTACCATCATTAGTTTGCTCGAATACAAACTTTATTCCCTTATGTGCACAACCGGACACTCGCATCTCGCATAACATTTGCGATTGTGACTTTAATTCCCAAGAGAGTTGTTGTACAAATCGCAATAGCAAGAAGCTTGGCGATTTCAGCTCGCGTGTGTATATTGAGGTGAATTGGCTGATTAAATTGATTTTCAAAAAATTTTGTAATCAAATAAAACACTTGCATATTTGTTAGTTTTGCCTTTTATAACATAGGAAATTCAATATATATGGATCTTTAATGTTGAAACATTTAGAAATATGCCGCGAAAGTACGTTTGGAGCAGATTAAGTCTGAACACATGTGTTATATGATACAAAATATTTATCGATTACCTTCGATAAAAGCAATCTATCAGTTAAGACTAAATAAATGTAACATAACTAGAAAAAAGTGGCATTTGGACCACAAGTTAAGCACTTAGTATTCATATTTATAGTACAGTCGACTCCGCTTTACTGAAAACAGCCAAAACCCAATTTTCTTTTCAGTTATCCGATTTTTTTCCGTAAAACGTAGTTCGGATTACTGAAATTTGTTACAGTTAAGCGTACTGCTTAAAATCTGTAAAACAATATTTTTTATATCAAATCTGTATATTTTTTTACGTCGTAAAAATTTTATTAAAAATAATTATTCATAAAAACATATTCATATTTTTAATTATTTTTAAAACAAAAAACAAAATTTTAAAATACACATAAATAAAAATAATTCAGTTTCACAATGCTGTGCATTGAGTAGTTACATTTGTATGCATGCAGTTAAAAAAAAAACATAAAATAATAAGAATTCAGTCTCAGAATGCAATGCATTAAATATGTACTTAACATAACAGTTAATAATCAAAATCATGTATTGCTTTTAAAATAACTTTGAATTTGACTTTGAGTCATTTTTTCAAATTTGTATGCAATCGATTTCTAATAAATAAATTTGTCATCGTTTATTTTTCACTAAAGCGAAGTAAGTTTCATACAGAACGTAGTTGTGGGCTTGCTTTTGGTTTTCAGTAATACGATATTTTCAGTAAAGCGTGTTGCGCTAAAGCGGATTCGACTGTACTTAGCTTAATTTACTATGAAATATCTATTGCTTCTTGATTGCAACTTCTCTAGCGCTATTACACAAGATGGCGCAAAAGTAATGTCATACTTTCAACAAGCTGCAATTTTGTTATAAATGAAAAAAAGAGCTCTGCTTTCATAAAATATTTATTTGAAAGTGTAAAATTTATCAAATGGTCACCTCGAGAGTTGATACATCATGCGCTGGTATTGCGGCATTTTGCAGAAAACATTTGACTCCAAATTGGCGATTTCCTCATCGCGGTTCCTTATGGTAAGCCCTAAAAGAAGAAGTCTGGTGCTGTTAAATCTGGCGATCTGGACAGCACTTCATATGTACAAGATGGGAGATCTCCCGACGTAGAAATTGCTACATCAAAATCTCCACTGCTCGATCTATGTATGTGCTCGGTTGCTCCATCCTGTTAAGGTTTACCCACCATAGTATTTACGAATACGAATACTATGGTTTTGTATACTATTTATGGGTGATATTTATACTAATCTTTTTGTATTTATGTTTGAAATCTCATTTTGAGGACATTTTGTCTCTCTCTCTCTCTCTCTCTCTCTCTCTCTCTCTATATATATATATATATATATATATATATATATATATATATATATATATATATATATATATATATATATATATATATATATATGTAACTGTCAAATGGCAAAGAATTTAGAACTAATGTTGTTACTGGGCTAGCACAACTGTTATTGAACACATCTAAAAATATGTGTTTAATGAAAGATCCAAAAGTCTGGAAAATTGGTGCCACAGGAAATCCTGGACAACCATCAACTTCGGCTGCAAAACCAGATCGAATCGGCAGAAAGACAATGCTGTGTGTCTGGTAGGACCAGAAAGGTGTGGTGCACCACGAGCTCCTAAAACATGGTGAAACCGTTAATACAGATTGCTGCCGACAACAAACGATCAATTTGAACCATGAATATATCGAAAAACGAATGGGCCACAAGACATATAATTTTGCAATATATAAATATACTTGGCAATCTCCGGATGGTATTATCCGCAATCAGACCGACCACTTCATTATAATATATATATGATACCACTACCGAAAAACTGCGATCTAACAAAATTTAGGAACTGGATATACCTCTCCAGTTCCTAAATTTTGTTAGATCCTGCTGAACACCATTCAGAAGGATATCGCAATGATTATCTTAGAACGAATGAGACAAGGATGTACGCTTTCACTTGTACTTTACCTTTTAGTTCTGGACACAGTTCTTCAGCAGACAAACATTGATGCACCAAATAGAACGCAATGCCACCTGAACCAGCGGCTGCGTTACCTTGACTATACGGACAACATTTGTATTCGTATGCCACATACACTGGACGGCATCCAACAAAAACTCAAAAGGCTGCAAGAGCTTGACATCACCAAAAACCAAGTCACTTGGAATTGCCACTGAAAACACAAATCCACTGCTTTTAAAAAGGCATCGAGATATTATTAAAATTATCTATGATGCTATCATAAATAAAAATGGCGGCATAGATGAAGATACAGCAAGCAGAGTAAACCACGCACGTAGAGCATATGCCACCCTGAGTAAAGTCTGGAACTCTTCCCAAATGTCTCTACGAAAATGCATATGGATTGACCACGCGCTGCGTAAAGACATCTTCAACATAATAAAGGCAAGCTTACAATAGGATTCCCAAGGGGACGAAGTGTGGAACGACAATAAATGACATGGAGAAGATCTGTAGGACAACGAGGACACTCATGCACTCACAAATCCGACATATGGCAGAAGACAAAACTCGCTGGAGAGCCTGCGTAGTTTACTACCAGAAGACTATTATTTTCAGTTCAAAATAGAGACTTTTATAAAAAATTATTAAAAATTAATATTTTTTTTTAATTTTTTAATTTTCTAAAATATATAGTTGAATTAGGTGCAATTTTGGGATCGAAATAACTACAATTGCTTAATCTTAAATAATATTTTTGTATACAATATTGCTTTCAAATTCCAATTTTTTTTAGGGAATTTCATAGTTTTGTTCTATTTAAATTAAATTGACTATACGAGTATACAACAGCCTTCTTGAAATAAAATACAAGAATCTCTACTGTTTGATCACAATTAAACTTTCCTAAACACTCCTTTACATACTTATGTACATATACATATATGTATGTATGTTTTATTTCTTTTTTTGTTGTCATATATCTCTGCTTTTAATTTATAACAGTAACCTGTTACATATGTATGTACATATATACTTTGTTCAAAATATTAACTAAGAAAACCAAAAATGTATTTTCATAGCAAAAAGATCAGTAAAGCAAAAGACATCAACCACATTAATCCGTGTTTCATTTATTGATTTACAGTACAAAATCCAAAGTGTAGAAACATTAGCAATAAGGGGTATGTAAGTACGATTAATTTAATGTTTAGGGGTTAGGAGTGAAAGGAAAGAGTGACTTGTTCTATGTCTAACAAGCAAGTGAGTTTACACAAGAACAAGGTCTTAAAGTTAGAGCCAGAGTTAAGAAAAAATTACATATTTTGTTGCAATGCTGCTTAAGACGATTCACCAAAAAAGAGCGAGCACTACATTATTTAAGGGTTATTATATTTAAAAATATTTTTCATTATAGAACTTATTAATGGATTATTAATATAAATTATAATTGCAGCGATTTTCGTAATTATATTTTTAGTATAAATGGACATGGCGTCGGTCTTGCGCTAACCCCGAGATTATTGCTTCTTTTGGGCGCATAAATGCAAGTTACAGAATGGTTGCAGCACTATCTTGTTGTGTTGTTGACTCTTGTTGTTGTTTTAAGTTTTGTTGTTGATTGGTAGAATTTTATCCTTCAGCAATAAAATTTTAGACTTTGTCAATGTTTCTGATCGTCTTTGAGTTCCTCCACTTCTCTCTACTCGCCTGTGGCGTACGGTTGTATTATTTTACAAATTCGACTTTTTTGTGGCTTTTTTTCTCGTGCTTTTTGTTACTTTTATAGCTTAACGATCGCGTGGCGTTTTGATAACAGTTTAAAGCAGTGTAATGTAGATGGGGCTTCGATATGGGATGATGGCAATAACGTGGACATTTTACAATATCTGGTTGATTTTTTGAGATTATCAAATGAGGTTCGCTCCCCTTTCTCATTCCAAGAAATTCTGGACGTTTTGGACTAAAGCAAACGTGTCTCCGCTGGGGGTTTAGATCGTGTGATTTATGAGATGGTTAAATCGTTGCATATTTCTTCGAATAGAACCCTTTTAGATGTTTTCAATAGCATTTTTAAGGATTGTTTGATCCATTGAACTTGAACGATGATTAAAATTACTGCGATTCCTAAGAGAAATGTCATTCTGTCTGATTTCAGAAGTTACAGACCCTCAGAAGTGAAAGACTCATACTTCAGATTTCTCTGAGGAGTAATGCAATGTAAAGCATTTTTTATTTGCAAAGCGGCAGGTTCTACTCTTTCTTCTTTTGCAGGATTCTAGGATTGTGGTTGAGTTTCTACTATTCGTGCTTCTTCTTTAATTAAACTTTCTTTGAATGAATTGCACAAATTTTGTACGGGTCGATTACTGATAGACTTGAATTATCAACCCTGTGAACATCGCAAATAAGACAAGTCTTATGAAATAAAAAAGCAAGGAACGGAAGATATTTGAGTTTTGTTCTTCTTTTAAAAGTCGAAATGAGTTTCCTCAATACGTAATAAAGGCCTGCATGAGACGCATAAAATAGAACTTTGTGCTTCTTGTACAAATTAAAGGCTGAAACTACTTGAAACATGTTTTTTTATTGAATATGTTAATTTTACAATGCACACATTTATTGGACTACATATTTATACGTTAACTTTTTATAAAATTTTATGTTTTGTTATGATTAAATGATGTTGAAAAACAATATTTATTGGATTTATTTAACTACTATTACGCAAAACAGACTATGGAAAAAAACTATATTTAAAAATTTTGTTGTACGTAGGTCACTTTTCATATCACCGTCGCCGAGTCGCCGAAGTATGATGTTTAGGAATTAAACAAGGACACGTTTATCTATAGTTAAAACACAAGAGACGGAAAAATATTAATTCTCATAAATAGTTTAATAAAATTAATTAAATTAAACAGTATGGAAAAATTACTAATATTATAACAAAATTCATTATTTTAGTAACGATTAAAAGCACAAAAATGCCCATTTTCGGAGAATAACAGATATAATCACTATATAATAATTAAAATTTAATATATAGAAACACACCTTCTTCTTCTTCCAGCTTCATAATCGTTCGAACCAAGGATTGAGACACAGAAATGGAAGAATAAATAAAACAAAATCAGCATAAAATCTTTATTAATATAATGCAAACTTACAATTGACTATGTGCGCTATTGAGACACAAGAGAAGGAAAATGTCAGTTTTCGTAAATGTTTTGGGAGAATAAATAAAACTAAATCAGCATAAAGTAATTATTAATAATATGGAAAAATACCTTTATCCTCTTTTGGTATTATGAGTAACGAATAAGACGGCAAAAAGTTAATTTTCATAAATTATTTCAGAGAAAGAGCAATATTAAATCAATTTATAATCATTATTAAAATGTGTAGAACAAACATACCTGAGATTCCCGATATTGAGACACAAGAAAAGGAAAATGTCAGTTTTCGTAATTGGTTTGGGAGAATAGATAAAACAAAATCAGCATAAAGTTATTATTAATAATATGGAATAATACCTTAACAGACTTTTGGTATTTTAGTAACGAATAAGACGGCAAAATGTTGATTTTCATAAATTATTCAAGAGAAAGAACAGTATTTAATCAATTTAGAATCATTATTAAAATGTTTAGAACAAACATACCTGAGATTCCAGCTATTTGGACACAAGAGAAGGAAAATGTGAGTTTTCGTAAATGGTTTGGAAGAATAAATAAAACAAAATCAGCATAAAGTAATTATTAATAATATGGAATAATACCTCATTTAACGTTAGCTATTTTAGTAACGAATAAGACGGCAAAATGTTGATTTTCATAAATTATTTAAGAAAAAGAACAATATTAAATCAATTTACAATCATTATTAAAATGTTTAGAACAAACAACATACCTGATCGTCCTGATATTGGGACACAAGAGAAGGAAAATGTCAGTTTTCGTAAATGGTTTGGGAGAATAAATAAAACAAAAATCAGCATAAAGTTATTATTAATAATATGGAATAATACCCACTTTTGGTATTTTGAGTAACGAAAAAGACGGCAAATTTTGATCGTCATAAATTATTTAAGAGAAAGAATAATATTAAATTAATTTAGAATCATTATTAAAATGTGTAGAACAAACATACCTGAGTTTTGAGACACAAGAGACACATTTTCGTTTTCATAAATTTTTTGCGGGAATAAAAAAATTATATTAAAGATTTAATCTCATTGAAATAATTATTATTATAATGGAAAAATAACTTCCAATAGATCTGATATTTAGTAACTATTAAGACACATAAGAAGGCACGGAGTATAATTTTCGTAAATAACAAAGAAATAATAATAATAATATTAATAATAATAATATTAATAATAATATTAATAATATTATTAATGAAATGATATTTTAATCACGATTAGGACAGACATGACAAAAAAATATTTTCACTTTCAGGAATAAATAAAATTAAATTAGTGCAAAAAATACCTTGTGGTTTCGATTCGTAGCCATTTAGAAGTAAGATTAAGATACACAAGATAACGAAAAATTTCATTTTTAAAAATAGTTTTACACAACTGACCGATTGGTACTGAAATTTGTCTCCTTTTATATCAAAATTACAGAGAAAAATTACTGACTAGATTTTGAAAACAACTGAAAGCAAATATTTAATTATTAAATATGTTTCTACACGTCTATCAAAGAGAATACAAAAATATATAAGTACATTGATTAGTCATACATATTCTCTCTTAGTTGTTTTTGTAAAAATGTGCTTTTAAAAAAGTATTATAGAAGATAGTAGACCTTGATGTCAGTGTTTATATTTCCTCATTTTTTTTAATGAATTGTTGAATCTGAATTGTTTTAAGTAGATTTGCTATTTGGATCCATAAATTCCTTTTAATAATAGATATAAGTACATACCATATGTTGGGAAGCCCAGTTTGTCCTTTTTAGAGACAATAGCGCACCACCCTCTGGGCGGCCTTAGTTGATCTTATGATCCTCGATGTATCACATAGGCTTAACTCAACAACCCTGGATAAAAAAATTCAGTCCAGGTTTTCATAATCTCCGGAACTCTATTTCTATCAAGTCCGTTACCCATCGCGTCATACGATGTGATGCTTATAAGAGCTCATAGGGGTATTTGATTATTAACTATAGCTTTTTGTACGACATTAATTAAATATTATATGGCTGTTACCGTTGGCTTACCTGACTGGTATGCAAATTGGAACTGTTGTATTGGAGTGTGAGGTAATTTTTCCTCAGAAGTTTCTCCATCATTTAAACGATTTGAGATGATGGAGTAAAATCGGATTCACAAGCGATGATCCTGGGAAGTATCTCTATCAATTTCACACTTCTCTTCTGCTGGCTCCGTATGCGTACCATCTGAGTGTACGGAGACCATTTGAGCGATCCTATATAAAGGCCTTCTGTAATCGTACTGCCTCGGGTAAATTATTTATGCTTTCATCAAAATTTTTCCACGTTGACCTTTTGGACTCTACGCGATGTATTATTTCTAATAAGTACAGCCTTGTAGATGACCCAGTCATCCGTGTTCTTGGCTTAGTAAATATGAAATAAATTGCAGCTTGCGTTTCTGGGATTATGATATTGTCGTAAAAAATTGGAATTGTTGGTCATTTCACACATATATTTCACTAGATAAATGCCAATTATTTATCATACGTGAATAGATGTTGCTACTAAGAGGGAGATAAAGGACCTCTTATCTAAATTTGCCCCTATTTACTATGTATGGTCTTGTATTGTAATTCGAGTAAACAATTACCACAGACCTTTTTGAACGCGTTGGTGTCGCAGCATCTCAGCCTACCA
Organism: Germaria angustata; assembly: GCA_963681545.1. Lineage (NCBI taxonomy): Eukaryota > Metazoa > Arthropoda > Insecta > Diptera > Tachinidae > Germaria > Germaria angustata. The sequence continues at coordinate 32,713,670 of OY812999.1, forward strand.
AGGTTGTTTTTCTGGCCACAGGTCACCAGTTTGCACATTTTTATCATAGGGGCTAGGTCGACCTATATAAGGCTTGCAGATCATTGAATTTTATTATCAAAATTCATGCTCGGTTAAGAAAGGGCATCGTCTACTTTCTTACCGGAAAATTATGTTCAGCGACGAAGCTCATTTCTGATTAAATGGATACGGGAACAAGCAAAATTACCGTATTTGGTGTGAAGAGTAGCCAGAAGCATTCCATCTCGCAAAATGAAAGCATAATTTGACCATTTTTTTTCAAAGGCGACGAAGGCAGGAACGTTACTGAAAATGGCGAGCGCTGCCGTGCGGTTATAAATTTTTTCCCCAATAGAAGAGACTGACATGTGTTTTCAATTAAACGGTGTCACACAGCACGCGAAATAATGGCCCAATTGAGAGGCGACATCGATGAACTGTTTATTTCATGTTTGGGACAGGTCAATTGACGGCCTACATCTTATAATTTAATCCCTTTAGACTACTTTTTATGGGGCTTTGTTAAGACTCATGTCTATAGGGACAAGCCCATACAGTTGACGCAGTGGAAGCCTATGTTGAAGAATTTATTCATGTGATACCGACCGATATGTTGGAGAGAGTATGCAAAAATTGGACCAACCGCAAGAACCATTTGAGGCGTAGCCATACTCAACATTTACATGAAATCATCTTTAAACATATAAAACGTTATATCGACTCATATAAAAATTTCATACACTTCTCTAAATTTTATGTGTTTTTTAATCAATATATATTTTAATCAATATATATACTTTATATATGTATACTCTATACTTACAGGTATAATTTCTAAGAATTCTAATTCAGTTATCAGATCGCATTTTGCAAATTACACAAAGGCTTGAATAAATAATCATTAAATATGCCAATAAGAATCATAATAGTAAAATTATTAGCAATTCAAATAATAACAACAATTTTGATTCCAACAAATCATTTGAAGTCATATGTGGTGCATATAAAATGAATTATGTATAACGAAAATATAATTTCCAAACTTATTAGTATGTGTTTAGAACGTTTAAATATTTCGTTAACTTTGAATTGGTGTCAATGTCGTATTTAATAATGTCGTGAATGTCTTTTTAGTCCACAATGTATTTCAAATAAGATCAGGTGACGAAAATTAAAGTTCTTAAAAAATTAATTCAAGGTTGAAAACAAAACGACTAAAAAGCCTTAATATAAAACAAATAAAGTTAAATAGCCAATAAAGTATTAATTAAAATTAAATAAATAATGTTAATTAAAAATAAATCATCTTAGACATACCCAAGTGAAAAAATTGCTGCAGCGGGAGTAAAAACATTAGACGGTCTTTGGTATTCTTCTGTTTTGAATTTAATTGCTTGCGCATGTTTTTTTCCGATTAACACTGCCATATAGGCTTGCCAGATGGCCGGGAATGAGCTTGATTGTCAAGATATTTTAGTGCATGTCAAGTTTCAAGCTCAAGCAATATTTGTCAAGCTGAAATTGAACATTTTCAAAATTAAAATTTGCAGTTGGTTACATCTAAAAAATTTCGTTTTTTGGCAGTAAAGTTTAATTGTTGGCAACATATAATTTTATCCCTGTATCAACACACATAATTTGACTCATCACTGTATTTAGTACGAACTAAGTCCATTTTTTTCCAAATTTAGTTTTCATTGAATTGAACTCGAACGGAAAGAATATAAAAGGTTTTTTAGTTTTATATTTTCTAAATAAATTTTGTTATCGCTTTTAAACAATATTAAGAAATAACTTTCTATTTTTGTTGCTTTTTTATTGTTTAAAACATAAAAGACATTTCTTTTGGCGCTTACTGTGCATACACCTATGTATGTTAAAAATATACAAACGTACATTTATAAGTAACGAACTGAATGAATTTTATGTAATTTTCCTGTAAAGAAATGACTGAATTGCTGAACTTTTTATGTTATTCTTGTTTTTTTTTTGTAAGTAAACAGCCTTTATTTCTGTTTTTAATAAATAAAGAATTTTTAATAAATTAAAAAAATTGATATTATCCCGTATTTTTAGTTTTTAAGCAAATGTTTCAATTTGTCCAGTTCTCTTCTTAAAATCAAGCTCATTTGCACTAAATGTCAAGTTAGTGCTCATATTGAATCTGGCAACCCTACTGCCATACCAACATAAAACCAAAATGGTCACAAGTCGCCACCTAACGCCAAAAACAAATACCTTAGAAAGGTATTTGATCACAACAGACCATTGGAATATTTTGTTACCGATCGCATCCAGGCGCGTATTCAGGGGGGGGGGGGGGGTTTGGGGGTTGAAACCCCCCCCCCCCGAAATCCAAAGATTTTTTTTAATTTATATAATCTACATACATATACTTAGGAAGAGTTTTTATATGAATATTAAAAGCAAATATTAACAAGTAGCACGAGGAACAAAGAATAGCAGAATCACCCAATAAGTTTTTTGCTGTTTATCACTTTGGTGCCATTCGAAAGACAATTGTCGTGGCGCGTGCACACAAACAACAACAATGCTAAGTACAGACAGATAATTTTCGACATGCTCTGTATATGAAGCTTGGAATTTTTAACGTAGAATTGCCCTATTTTTATGTGTACTCTTAACATAGCAAAGAACGACACGGCTTTGATATTTCTATTATTGGCATAATGAGTACAGCATAAAGAGAATTGCCGTATTTGTATGTATGTTTTTTTTTCTTTTTTTCTCTTCCTTTTAAGGAGATATGCAATATGTCTTCTCTTTGACCACATCATAAATTGTTTTGTGTTTACAATATAGCGCTCATGTTTTGTTGTGTGCCTTTGCTTTTAATAGTATATGTATGTATAAAGTGATCATTTGTGGTGGGGGGTAAATGGCAAGTGGAGGATACACTCCGTACTTTGGAAAAACAGTGGCCAAGAGACACAGAATCTAGGGACAATTTTATTGCAGAATTTAAATTATGGCGAAGGTAACAATTAAAATTTTATAATCATTTGATCGCATTTTAATTCAAATCTTATATAAATAGACACAACCTAAATCAAACAAAAGATCCTGGGACATTTATTGATTGTTTAAATTTGTGCGACAATATGATATTTCCGACAATACATCGCTTCCTGCAAATTGGAGCTACGTTACCAGTTTCAGTCGCGTCAAGCGAGCGTTCTCTTTCAACCCTCCGTCGATTGAAGACTTATTTAAGAAATAAAACTGGGCAAGACAGATTGAACGGATTAGCATTGCTTAACGTACATAGAGATATAGCAGTAACAGAGCTAGAAATAGTAGAAATTATGTCAAAAAGCAATAGAAGATTAAATTTTTAATATTAAAAAATAAATGTCTTATTATAAATGAAACCCCCCCGAAATTTTTTTCTGGCTACGCGCCTGATCGCATCTAAAAATTATTTGATTGATTGATGGATAGTGGCACTTTTATTTCTTACAAAAGACCGTTCAGAGTGGAAGAACGAGTACATTGGGATCGAAGAAAAATCCAATATTTTAAAAGTAGTGACTGATTGTGCTGAGCGAGTAATTGCACTGGTCAGTAAATTCAACAGCTCTATCATAAATAATGAAGAACGAAAACAATATTTGCTCCGTTTAGTTGTCCACATAAAGGGACATGTCCTGATGCTTTAAATAGGAAGATTCGATAGAATGAATTAGGGAAAGTACAATAAGGTAAAACGTATAACTCCACTCAGAAGAGTTTTACATTCAATGACTACAGTTTATTTTAGACGTTTTCCGTTAAGAATTAAAGAAAATTTTGATCTTTTACGACTAAAGATTTGTACACATTTTACACATTGATCACTACAATAAGGTGAATATAATCTAATGCCGGTTGTCATGCTATAGCGTTTTAAGAGAAGTGTTTTTAGTTCGGCAGGATTTGATGGAGAAGCTCAAAATTGAATTCCAATGTAAAACAATTTGCCAGAAGAGGGGGTATTTAATTCTGATGAAACTTGACTCTACAGGAAATTACTGCCAGACAAATCGCTTCTGCTCCTGAGGAGAAATTTTCTAAAGGGAGCTTCTCGTAGCAAGAAGATGAGGCCGCTATTGACCAAAATAAAATTGATTATTTCAAGGTTTTAGTCGTAAGAAAATTGCAAGACGAATCAATTCAAATGGGTTTATCAGCGATATACATATAAACAATCATTTATTATTGACTTTTTAAAACCCTGATATGTATTACCTTACAAGCAGCTACACTGAGATGAGAAATACACGTAAATACAAATTCAAAATCAATGTTAAATGAAGCCACTTCTTACTACATGTACAATTTCGGTATAACGAATCTTCCAGCTTAACGAACACATCCGGGTTTCGATTGTACACCATTCCCTCAGATTGCTATAATCGAATAACCAAGTAAAAATAAATGTTAAGACCAATTGTACACCAAAAAATATGTGTTTTAATGTTAAAATATTTGATAAGTTACCAAAAAGATAATTAAACAGGATTTATGTAGAAAAACTTAAGAATTAAACTGCATTGTTAATAGATAATTCGGAAGTTATCCGGGTACCGAGTTTGTATATGTTTTAATTCAGGTTCAGTTCAATTTTTTTAGTGGTATACATTTCTAAGCGGGGCCTGCCCCTTATCTTTTGACTTGCACGATTGAACTTAACTATTATATTGATCTGTTATTAAAGAAATAATGAATTGTCGGCCATTTTCTGGACTCAAAATTCATATTAAAATATGAATATTTTCATATTAATTATAAGAGTAAAATAATTTTACAAATTTGGTATTGATAATGCAGTTTTCCAATTTTTTTCATGAAAATATATCATGACTTAAAAAGCCGATATGGTATTTTTAATTTGATAACGAATTCACATATACAAAAACATTATGAACTAAATCAAACTCGCCAATATTTGTTCGAATTTTATATAAGTTTCTATAATTTTTATAAATTTAAGGCAATTTTGACATGTTTTCTCGTCATATGATCACCCAAAACTTTTAAAAATGTGTGGTTCATACAAAGGTTAGGTTAGGTTAGGTTGATTGGAGGGGTGTGATAGCCCATGTCAACGACATACACTTAAGCCAGTGAAGGCTTGTTGTGCGCTCCCTTGGTTCATACGAAAAGTTGCCCTTAATTATTTTTTTTAAGTGTAAAACCTACAATAAAATTATTAATTTTATGGATCGTTTATTGTTGTTTTTTAAGGCTAATAATCGTTTATGAATAAAGTTTTCTTAGTTAATTTTCCTTATAAAAGGTTTATAAGCCATTTATAAAATTTTATGAATATGACCATTGGTTATTACTTTAATTCTAAATGAATGGCTTGTTTCATACCATTAACAAGTAACAGCATTTCTTTTAAATTATGCAGCATTTTTTGCCAGTGCAGCTTTATTTTACAAATAAATTTTTATTTTTGCACGTCACTGTGTCTAATGTGGTGTAGTGGTTAACATTCTTGTCTACAAAACCAAGTACCCCAGATTCGTTCCCTGGCAGATGTCAAAGATTTTTCGCCATGGTTTTTCGAGTTTGAAAAATTAGTTGGCTTCATCCCCCTCCAAGAATTCCATCCAAGAAGCCTCTTGTCCTCCCCTCTCCCTGGAAAAGAGGATAACACCATGTCAAAGGCCAAGCAGCCACCATCCCCTGGAAAAAAAGGTTGGAATCAAAGGTTAGCAAGATTTCTCACCAGTACACCAAATACACAGAGGGGCCATTGTTTCTAGGCAACGACAGATGGCAGCCCCATTATACTAGACCTGCCACAGCAGACCAATCATCTGCTTAGATGGAACAACAACCGATTAACGAAACTGATACATTGCAAAAATAAATACTATAAATACTATTACAGAATTATTATTGCTAATGTCTAGAAATTTGTAATAAATAGTCATCATTAATTCAAGAATTTCAACATTACCTTTGAAAATTCAACATTTCTTAGAAAATTAAGTCAGAAAAACTAAATAAAAAAACACTTTTAGTAAGATATGGATTTTCACTCTCATACATTTCAAAAAGCTACCTTCTTAATTGATTCTAAAAGCTAAAATGTACAAAGTCTCACATGTACATAAAGAGTTCTTCGATAAAATCGAGTTGGCAGAAAAATGGAATACCAGCGTACAAGATGTATTTGAAGAATCTGCCATTTCCCTATTTGAAAGACTACCCATTTGTGCAACTGGTGTCAGGGCGTGGGACATTGACACGTATTTTACGTAATTTGAGCAGGATTTATTTATTTTACTTATTTTTTTTTTTTCTCCTCAATTTGCGACAAGACAAAATAATGCAGGAAGTGCAACATTGGCTGTAGCAGAAAGCAATTAATAGTTTAAATTTTTTTTAATTGGATATTCTTGTGCGGCGAGTAGAAATACAAGAGGAAAGTATAAATTATGGGTCTGTGTTTAGCACCCTCTGTACTTGTATACTTAAAGTATACTCATGATATACATTTATATACATTTTATTTACAACTTGACATGGAAGTTACATATACATGAGTATGAATTGAGCTTTTACTGAACATGTATTATTGTACCCAAAAATATTTCGTAACAATTATGTGTAATCAATGTTTTCATTGCGCATTAACGTATTTTTTTGTTTTGGTTGTTTTTAGCCTGGTTTGCGTCGTACTATTTCTCAATTATTTTTTTACAATTTAGCTGTTTATTACAGAATTATTATTGATAAATTCTAGAAATTAATAATTCAATGTTAAGCAAATATTATTTAAAAATGTTCTGTTTTTAAGCAATAGAATTACATAATTAACAAAATATCTTTTAACAATAAATATTTCTTCTAAATACTTGTGTGTATGATTTTGAATTAAAATTTTTATTGTATATTATTGCTATTGTTGTTATTGGAGGTACTCTGTACATTATTATTGCTGTTGCTGTTATTGTTATCGCAACGAAAAGAGCGAGCGAATTTTTCTTTACACTGTTTTAATTTACTCTCCTGTAATTTGGTTGATTTCTGGAGCAAAATTTCCTCCTTCTGTACGTGGCATTATGAATATACGGAAACAAGATCTCTAATGGTATCATCAAACATTATATTCGCCATGTTCTGACAAAGGTATATCGCATAGTGCTTCCTAGGAAATCATGTTGACAAAATGTGGATTAAAAATATGAAAATCTACACATCAGTACAACTCGATATGAAGAAGCTGTTCATATGCCGACATTTCATTGGTCTCTAAACTAAATCGTCAGTGAACTTTAGCAGTTTGAAAGCTGGCATCAGCTTTCACATGAATCAAATACAATATGAGAATTCTATATAGTACATGATGGCAAAAATGAAATGTTTATTTTTAATACATGATATTGAATTTATTATTTTGGGATATAAAGTATTTAAAAATTTATTTCTTTAAATCTGTAAGAAAACATTCTAATTCTTCAATGAATAACGAATAATAAATTATGACAACTGGTAAATTTGTTTGTTATAGTAGCAAATAACCAACTCTAATGTACTATTTAATTGTTTTCTTTGTAAAAAAAAGACACAAAGAGCTTACTTTTCTCTATTATACTATTATACTATTATAAAATCATTGAAAATTATACACATTTACACTACCTCCGGATCTTACACTGAAAGAAAAGTCATTCAATTTATATTCTTAATAGATATTTCACAGTTCATTGTCTCAGTGAAAATCGGTTCATTACTGAACGAAATCCTTCAATATTTTAATTAAGTGATACGATTTTTTTCTATTAATTCAATACAAATTGATTTATTTGATTTAAAATTATTATCTCTTTTTAAAATTTTTTTTAATACAAAGCAATATGATCATGTCGCATCATGATTGATATAGTGTGATGTGCAAAAACTAATTGCTGAAAACAACCCGAAAAAAGCTCCGGGTATTGATGGCGTTAGTAACAAGATGCTGATGCAGTTGGCTCGTCTTGCTATTAGAATCCTGTTGTTTATTTTTAATGGCATTTTACGACTGGAGTATTATCCACACAGCTGGAAACTTGCCATGATCAAAATGATTCCAAAGGCGGGCAAAGATCTTACCAAGGCTGAGTCATATAGGCCAATAAGTTAATTGTCAACAATTTCAAAGCTCTTCGAAAAGATTCCGGATCATCAATTTGGTTTTAGAAGTCAGCATAGCACCGTTGAACAATGTCATAGATTGGTTTATTTTATAAGAAGAACATTTGAAGAAAAGAAGTATTGTTCCTCCCTCTTTATTGATGTTTCTCAGGCATTTGATAAAGTGTGGCACGAAGGCCTAATTTTAAAATTGAAGACATATCTACCAATAAACATAGTAAATCTTTTGGAAAGTTACATTCTTGCCCGGAAGTTCACTGTTGTGGAAGAAGACTTCATGAGTGTGCCTGAAACTATCTCATCCGGTGTGCCACAGGGTAGTATACTGGGGCCAGTTTTGTATTTGATTTATACCTGTGATATGCCTATGAGCAGTAATATCCTCACTTCTACATTTGCCGATGATACAAAAGTGTGTTCATGTCACATTTACCCTACGAAGAGAAAATTGCAAGAAGAATCAATTCAAAAGGGTTTATCAGCGATATTCATATAAACAATCACTTATTATTGATTTTTTAAAACCCTGATATGTATTACCTTATAAGCAGCTACACTGAGATGAGAAATACACGTAAATACAGATTCAAAATCAATGTTAAATGAAGCCACTTCTTACTATATGTACAATTTCGGTATAACGAATCTTCCAGCTTAACGAACGCATCGTTATATCGGGTTTAAATTGCATATCATTCCCTCCCATCATGCGTTTTAATGTTAAAATATTTGATAAGTTACCAAAAAGATAATTAAACAGGATTTATGTAGAAAAACTTAAGAATTAAACTGCATTGTTAATAGATAATTCGGAAGTTATCCGGGTACCGAGTTTGTATATATTTTAATTCAGGTTCAGTTAAATTTTTTTAGTGGTATAAATATGTAAATGGGGGCCTGCCCCTTATCTTTTGACTTGCGAGATTGAACTTGACTATTATATTGATCTGTTATTAAAGAAATAATGAATTATATGAATATTTTCATATTAATTATAAGAGTAAAATAATTTTACAAATTTGGTATTAATAATGCAGTTTTCCAATTTTTTTCATGAAAATATATCATGACTTAAAAAGCCGATATGATATTATTAATTTGATAACGAATTCACATATACAAAAACATTATGAACTAAATCAAACTCGCCAATATTTGTTCGAATTTTATATGTTTCTATAATTTTTATAAATTTAAGGCAATTTTGACAGGTTTTCTCGTCATATGATCACCCAAAACTTTTAAAAATGTGTGGTTCATACAAAGGTTAGGTTAGGTTAGGTTGATTGGAGGGGTGTGATAGCCCATGTCAACGACATACACTTAAGCCAGTGAAGGCTTGTTGTGCGCTCCCTTGGTTCATACGAAAAGTTGCCCTTAATTATTTTTTTTATAGAAGTGTAAAACCTACAATAAAATTATTAATTTTATAGATCGTTTATTGATGTTTTTTAAGGCTAATAATCGTTTATGAATAAAGTTTTCTTAGTCAGTTTTCCTTATAAAAGGTTTATAAGCCATTTAAAAAATTTTATGAGTATGACTATTGGTTATTACTTTAATTCTAAATGAATTGCTTATTTCATACCATTAACAAGTAACAGCATTTCTTTTAAATTATGCAGTTTTTTTTGCCAGTGCAACAATATTTTACAAATAAATTTTTATTTTTGCGCGTCACTGTGTCAAAATCCGCTGTGTAATGTGGTGTAGTGGTTAAAATTCTTGTCTACATAAAACCAAGTACCCCAGGTTCGTTCCCTGGCAGAGGTCAAAAATTTTTCGCCATGGTTTTTCGAGTTTTAAAAATTAACTGGCTTCATCCTCTTCCAAGAAATCCATCCAAGAAGCCTCTTGACCTCCCCTCTCCCTGGAAAAGAGGATAACACCATGTCAAACGCCAAGCAGCCACCATCCCCTTGAAAAAAAGTAGGAATCAAAGGTTAGCAAGATTCCTTACCACTACACCAAATACACAGATGGGGCATTGTTTCTAGGCAACGACATATGGCAGCCCCATTATCCTAAACCTGCTACGGCAGACCAATCATCTGCTTAGATGGAACAACAACCGATTAACGAAACTGATACATTGCAAAAATAAATACTATAAATACTATTACAGAATTATTATTGCTAATGTCTAGCAATTTGTAATAAATAGTCATCATTAATTCAAGAATTTCAACATTTCCTTAGAAAATATGGATTTTCGCTTTCATACATTTCAAAAAGCTGCCTTCTTAATTGATTCTAAAAGTTGAAATGTACAAAGTCTCACATGCTACATAAAGAGTTTTTCGATAAAATCGGGGTTGCAGAAAAATGGAATACCAAAGTACAAGATATATTTGAAGAATCAGCCATTTCCCTATTTGAAAGACCACCCATGTGTGCAACTGGTGTCAGGGCGTGGGACATTGACACGTATTTTACGTAATTTGACCAGGATTTATTTATTTTACTTATTTTTTTTGATCTCCTCAATTTGCGACAAGACAAAATAATGCAGGAAGTGCAACATTGGCTGTAGCAGAAAGCAATTAATAGTTAATTTTTTTTTTAATCTGATACTCTTGTGCGGCGAGTAGAAATACAAGAGAAAAGTATAAATTATGGGTCTGTGTTTAGCACCCTCTGTACTTGTATACTTAAAGTATACTCATGATATACATTTATATACCTTTTATTTACAACTTGACATGGAAAAGTTACATATACATGAGTATGAAATGAGCTTTTACTGAACATGTATTATTCTACCCAAAAATATTTCGTAACAATTATGTGTAATCAATGTTTTCATTGCGCATTAACGTATTTTTTTGTTTTGGTTGTTTTTAGCCTAGTTTGCGTCGTACTATTTCTCAATTATTTTTTTTACAATTTTGCTGTTTATTACAGAATTATTATTGATAAAATTTAGAAATTACTAATTCAATGTTAAGCAAATATTATTTAAAAATGTTCTGTTTTTAAACAATAGAATTAATTAACAAAATATCTTTTAACAATAAATATTTCTTCTAATTACTTTAGTATGTGTGATTAAAATTGTTATTGTATATTATTGCTATTGTTGTTATTGGAGGTACTCTGAACATTATTATTGCTGTTATTGTTATCGCAACGAAAAGAGAGAGCGAATTTTTCTTTACGCTGTTTTAATTTACTCTCCTGTATTTTGGTTGATTTCACAATCGTAAAGTAATCGCATTAATATGTGCCTTAATGGTATCATCAAACATTATATTCCCATTTACTATGGCTTGTGCCATGTTCAAATTACGAATCAGCATAACAATGGAATTTATTTTCAATTTCAATTTATGCGGTGGCATTCCGCTTACGTTCAGTGAATTTAAAAATTAAGAAGGATATTCACTTACGTCAATGATATCATTAGAAACTTTATCAAAACTGTAATAAACCTTCTCCTCCCCTGAAAGACGATTAGGTATATCATTATTTATTGAAGCGCAGTCTTCATTGGTAGGAGCTAAAATTACGGAATTAAGAATTTGATCCGATAATATATTCTAACGAATATTACCATAGATATCAGTAATTAAACTATTAAAACAACCAATTATTTGTTGTGGCAATTCAATAATGTCATCACCTAACTCTGGATAATTTCTTAATTCACCATTACCAAGTTTATTTATGAAATTCGACAAATTCTACTTCTTCTGGTCTAGCTCTCGTATTTTGTGTTAAGGTAACTTTGTGTAAAGAATTAAATTCCTTCCAACTAATGATGCAATTTTCAATTAAAGTAAATCAGGTCCCGTGTGGAACAACAGGTAAAATTTGCATTAAATCGCACCTTAGTAGAATAGTTTTACCACCAAATGGTGAAATAGAATGAACAAATAAAAAGGGTTTTCCCTTCTGAGTGTTTATGGAGTGCCAAGCCAAATTTAATTTAGTTAATTTTGAGTTTTTTGTTGGAATTTTTTTTTAGCAAATTAAGAGAGAAAGAGAGATCATGGCTTTATGATTGGCTAATATTCTTAACTGTTTTTAACTATCTTAGGAACAAGAATGCTTCTATTGACAATATTTTTTTTTTGCTAATATGAATTTATTGTATCTTCAAACTGAACTAACAATAAGTGTTCAAATCTTAAGTATAAATATTATAATTAGGCCCAACCAGTGTCGGACATAAACTTAGTGATAGTAATTAATAATACATAAATGTGTTAAGCACAAAAAATATTCAAAAAATTCCATCTGAAGTGTTGCGTATTAAGGCCATAGTATCCCTCTTTTTTAAGCGGATGTGTCCAGGAAAGTTCAAGATGTTACGAGCAAAGGGATTAGGATGGAACTCGAGTTTTGTTAAATATTTGCCTGCATATTTTGCAATTTCAGCGGTCACAAGTGGCATATTTAAATCACGATGTAATATGGAATTTTTCATGTACCATGGAGCCGATGTTATTAACCTTAAAATTTTGTTTTACATTCGTTGGATTCGCTCTATATTGGAAGCTGAAGCAGTGCCCCATAGCTGAATTCCGTAACACCATATGGGTTTCAAAAGCGACTTGTATATTAAAAGTTTACAATCTAGACTGAGGGTAGAATTTCTACCAATCAGCCAGTGTATCTGGGTTAATTTAAGCTTCATTTGTGTTAGCTTAGAGTCAATGTGGTGTTTCCATGTAAGCCGTCGGTCAAGGTGTATACCAAGGTATTTCACCTGTGAATGTTGAGGAACAACTTGATTGTTGATACGAATGGGGGAACAAGTGTCTCTTCGTAGGGTAAATGTGACATGAACACACTTTTGTTCATTTACTTTTATTCTCCATAAGTTCAACCACGGTTCCAACAGGTTAATATGTTCCTGGAGATAACGGGTAGCCTCGTGAGGGTTTTCATGCATACTAAGGCAGGCTGTATCATCGGCAAATGTAGAAGTGAGGATATTACTGCTCATAGGCATATCACAGGTATAAATCAAATACAAAACTGGCCCCAGTATACTACCCTGTGGCACACCGGATGAGATAGTTTCAGGCACACTCATGAAGTCTTCTTCCACAACAGTGAACTTCCGGGCAAGAATGTAACTTTCCAAAAGATTTACTATGTTTATTGGTAGATATGTCTTCAATTTTAAAATTAGGCCTTCGTGCCACACTTTATCAAATGCCTGAGAAACATCAATAAAGAGGGAGGAACAATACTTCTTTTCTTCAAATGTTCTTCTTATGAAATGAACCAATCTATGACATTGTTCAACGGTACTATGCTGACTTCTAAAACCAAATTGATGATCCGGTATACACCCATTATTAGTTAGAATTGGGGACAATTTAGTCATTAGCAGCTTTTCGAAGAGCTTTGAAATTGTTGACAATAAACTTATTGGCCTATATGACTCAGCCTTGGTAAGATCTTTGCCCGCCTTTGGAATCATTTTGATCATGGCAAGTTTCCAGCTGTGTGGATAATACTCCAGTCGTAAAATGCCATTAAAAATAAACAACAGGATTCTAATAGCAACACGGGGCAACTGCGTCAGCATCTTGTTACTAACGCCATCAATACCCGGAGCTTTCTTCGGGTTGGTTTCAGCAATTAGTTTTTGCACATCACACTATATCAATCATGATGCGACATGATCATATTGCTTTGTATTAAAAAAAATTTTAAAAAGAGATAATAATTTTAAATCAAATAAATCAATTTGTATTGAATTAATAGAAAAAAATTGTATCACTTAATTAAAATATTGAAGGATTTCGTTCAGTAATGAACCGATTTTCACTGAGACAATGAACTGTGAAATATCTATTAAGAATATAAATTGAATGACTTTTCTTTCAGTGTAAGATTTTATAATAGTATAATAGTATAATAGGGAAAAGTAAGCTCTTTGTGTCTTTTTTTTACAAAGAAAACAATTAAATAGTACATTAGAGTTGGTTATTTGCTACTATAACAAACAAATTTACCAGTTGTCATAATTTATTATTCGTTAACTAATTAAAAGTAATTTTATCGCACTTATTCATTGAAGAATTAGAATGTTTTCTTACAGATTTAAAGAAATAAATTTTTAAATACTTTATATCCCAAAATAATAAATTTCCATATCATGTATTAAAAATAAACATTTCATTTTTGCCATCATGTACTATATAGAATTCTCATATTGTATTTGATTCATGTGAAAGCTGATGCCAGCTTTCAAACTGCTAAAGTTCACTGACGATTTAGTTTAGAGACCAATGAAATGTCGGCATATGAACAGCTTCTTCATATCGAGTTGTACTGATGTGTAGATCTTCATATTTTTAATCCACATTTTGTCAACATGATTTCCTAGGAAGCACTATGCGATATACCTTTGTCAGAACATGGGGAATATAATGTTTGATGATACCATTAGAGATCTTGTTTCCGTATATTCATAATGCCACGTACAGAAGGAGGAAATTTTGCTCCAGAAATCAACTAAAATACAGGAGAGTAAATTAAAACAGTGTAAAGAAAAATTCGCTCTCTCTTTTCGTTGCGATAACAATAACAGCAACAGCAATAATAATGTACAGAGTACCTCCAATAACAACAATAGCAATAATATACAATAAAAATTTTAATTCAAAATCATACACACAAGTATTTAGAAGAAATATTTATTGTTAAAAGATATTTTGTTAATTAATTCTATTGTTTAAAAACAGAACATTTTTAAATAATATTTGCTTAACATTGAATTAGTAATTTCTAAATTTTATCAATAATAATTCTGTAATAAACAGCAAAATTGTAAAAAAAATAATTGAGAAATAGTACGACGCAAACCAGGCTAAAAACAACTAAAACAAAAAAATACGTTAATGCGCAATGAAAACATTGATTACACATAATTGTTACGAAATATTTTTGGGTAGAATAATACATGTTCACATATTTAATTAACTGCCATACCTAAATTGGCGCGTCAAGCGTTGTCTGGCTGTCAAAAGTTCTCATGCCCATACATTTTGTATGGAGCATACCAAAATAACGCGGCGTCAACGCTTTGCTATTGGAAAATCCGATTTTGACAACGCGTTAAGAAGTGAAGTTGACTGCAGAAGTACTATTGTTTTTTTTTAATGTGTCATTAATGCTCAGTGCTGCCACAACCAAAAAATTTTTACAACCAAAATTCGCTTTAAAAGTTACCAAATGAGAAAAAAAAACTTTAACTCTTCTAAATAACTAATTTTTCCAAATTTTAATTATTTTATTTTAATTTTAATTTAAATAACAAAATTTTAAACACAAAATCACAAACAACAATGTCGTCCGGCAGCCTGTTAAAATAATCAGGGTTGTTTTATTTGTTTGTTCGATAACCCTGTTTTAATCGTTTTGACATAACGTTGACGCTTTTATTTAGGTATGGCATTTCAGCGTTAAAGCTTGGCGTAAAAAAACGTTGCGCTTGACGCTTTTATTTAGGTATGGCAGTAACTTTGAATTGGTATCTATTATCTTACGAGTATTGAATATACTTTGGAATTTTGCTATTACTCCACAATGCATTTCAATCTTAGGTGATAAAAATTTAAATTCTATGAAATGTTAGTAAAGTATATGAACATATATGTACATATATGTTATATATATGTATTTACGTAAGTAATTTTATTAAAATGTTTGATTAACACTGATACACAAATTGTCCATTATGGTAACTCACCACATTATCGTTGTGTCTTTGAAAATAAGACCTTTCACAAGTATTTTGCACTCGATATGAAACTAAATACATATACTAATAAGAAAGATCGTAGTAGAATCAACACAGATCAGACCATGTCTTACGTACGTCTTATGTACGTCTTACGTATCCTTATTTCCTATTCTTTGATGCTGGGAAGGCGGATCTGGCTCTAAGTCTGGACAGGAAAAGCCTACGGACGCTGGTAGGGGCGCTCACAGGCCATTACACCTGCAAAGCCCACCTATACAGAATGGGCTTATCTGACACGGACATCTGTAGATTTTGCGGTGAGGAGGAGGAGTCTATGGAACACTTGATAGCAAATTGTGGGGCAATGGGCCACAGAAGACACAGGACTCTACATGCATATACGCTGAGCGTAGAGGATCTGCTCGGAACAGTTTATTTTTAGTTTTTGCCTTATAAACACAATCTTTTTTACCCAAAACGTGGCTAATTACTAGGGCAACCAAAAATATGCATTAGCATGTTTTTTTTCTGGATGTTATTTAGAAAACAAGCAAGATATTAATCCATTTTAGGAAAAACTACAACGTTTAACCCCTATTTGTTAGAGCATATTTTTGCATATTTCACCATTAATGCATATTTTTGCATTTTTAATTTTTTTTCCATATTTGTATGGCATATATTACAAATTTTTAAATATTTTACAAAATTTTTACATGCTTTACCAAATTTTATTAAAAAATTATATAAAAAATTAAAGAAAGCGAGGAACTAAATTGCTTAAGGGGTTTGAATTTATTGTAGTAATCATTACTTTCTTACATCATTATTTTACTTTTGTAACAAAAGTAAACAAAAAACAGCTGACTTATCAAGTGCACAATTAAGCAGTTCAAGTTACATTTAGGGGCATTACCTTTTAAAAAACCATTGTGTAATAGTGAATTTAAATTAAAAGCTACGTATTTTTTTAAATATTGTACCTATTTGAGAAAATTTGCAATAATTACATATAAAAAATTAAATTAAATATGCCGAAATTCAACCAATCCGTGTCAAACAGACTACAGCAATATGTTAGCGAATACTCAGATTTTAAAACTGATGGGAAAATTCTGTTTTGTAAAGTGTGCAATAAGCCAGTGTCAGCAGAGAAAATATTTACCATAAAACAGCACCTCGCAAGTCAAAAACATATTGAGCTCAACGAAAGAAATGTAGCTAAGAAATCAACGCAACAGTTTTTGGGTGAATCTAGCAGAGCCCCAAAAGATGCTCAATTTGCCGAAGATTTGTGTGGAGCTTTTATTGCTGCAGATATACCGTTGTATAAAATGCGGAATAAAACAATTCAGTCTTTTCTGGAAAAATACAAGGAGCACAAGGTTCCATCGGAGAGCACCCTTCGCACAAATCACGTAAAATCCCTTTACAAATCCAGCATTTACAACATTAAAATTTGCAACAAAAATCGTTTTTTGTGGTTGTCAATTGATGAGACCACTGATGTAGCTCAGAGATATGTGGCAAATGTCATCATTGGAATTTTAGATCCCGATGAGCTGATCGCTAAACAAAAATTTTTATTGAATACTGCACAGCTGGACAAAGCAAATCACACCACCATTGCTCGGCTTTTTGACGACTCAATTAAGCTTTTAGGTGAAAACTTTAATAAAAATTCGATTCTGCTTTTTATATCAGATGCTGCACCGTACATGGTAAAAGCGGCCCGGGCAATACAGATATTTTACCCAAAAATAACACATTTGACTTGTCTTGCCCACGGACTGCACCGAGTATGTGAGCAAATACGAGGTCTGCATCCTAACGTCGATAGGCTAATTGCAAATGTAAAAAAAGTATTTTTAAAGGCTCCGTCTAGAGTAGAGATTTTTAAGGATCTAGAACCTGGACTCCCACTTCCTCCGCAACCAATAACCACACGATGGGGAACTTGGCTCACGGCCGTAAACTACTATACAAACAACTATGAAAAGATTGTGCGAGTTTTTGAAGCGTTGGACAATGAGGAGGCAGCCTCAATAAAAATATCGCAAGACCTTCTACGTGACAGCACAATCAAAGCTGATCTAACTTTTATTGCATCAAGTTATGGATTTCTTGAAGCATCAATAATTAAACTAGAAACATCTGGACTGCAAATTGCTGCACAGATTAAGGTGGTAACAGACGCTATGGAAGCAATTAACGTTATAAATGGCCAGGCAGCCGACATTATAAAAAAAAACATTGCTACTGTAATTGAAAAGAACTGTGGTTTTGTTTTATTGAAGAATATTTCGGCAAGTTTGACTGGAGTATCCGTCCAAAATGCAGTAACAGAAAAGTATACCATTGGAGAAACTTTAGCTTTCAAATTCGCACCAATTACTTCCGTTGATGTCGAAAGAACTTTCTCGATGTACAAGAGCGTTTTACGATTAAACAGACAAAGCTTCCTGTTTCAAAATTTGAGCGAAATCTTTGTCATTTATTGCAACAAAAATTTAAATTAATTTTGTTATCTTTTATTTTGTATTCTTGTCAGATTGAATTTTTTATGACACTTTTGGTTATTTAATTTTTTTTTCTTTACTTTTGGAATTAAATTAAAATATAATATAAATATAATGTAATTTTATTTAATCTGGTTGGTGGTTAATTTATTTGTTACGTTTGTTCATGTTTTCAAATTTTTGGAAATAAATATAATTTTATATGAACTTTTTCGCGTTTTATAGAGCATATTTTTAACGCTTAAACGCGTTTTTTTAATGCATATTTTTGGCGCTTAAAACAATTTTTTTAGAGCATATTTTTGGTTGCCCTACTAATTACATAAAGGTAATTAAAATACAAAATACAAAATACTTGCTGATCATGTATTTAAAATACTAAATACAAAATACTTTCAGGTTATGTATTTAAAATACAAAATACTTACAAATCTGTATGTATTTAAAATACAAAATACGTATATTTCAAATACACGTATGTATTTCAAATACTGCCCAGCCCTGCATATAATAATGTCTTCTAAAATTACTTTTACCACAAAGAGAAAATATTATATTCCAAAATTATTAAATTCATTCAACCAAGGCCCGGTTCAGCTCTAAGAATAAGATGTGACCAATTCCACAATTAAATTTATTGCCTAAGGACAGAAAAATTTTTATTTGCCCTGGATGAAGGAAGTTCTGTTTGAGATTTGAGTTTTTCTAAATTGAAGTTATTGTGCGATTCACTCCCCAATCGATCAAACACACACTCTTAATAGTGAAGAGGTTCTTCAGTTATAAGAAAATATTAATTAATCATTTTAAGTGCGAGTATAACGCATATGTACATATATATTTTTGCATTATACTATGTATCTTACAAGGCATACCCAGTGCGCTTGGCTACCCCGATCGTCATAAAATATATCAAACATTTAAAACTTATAAACAAGTATACGGAAGACTTCAATTCCAACATTCTCGTGCTCCTTTACACACTTTAGTTTCCCAAACATACGTTCGAACTACCATGTTCGCCATGATGTTGTCTGCCATGCAGAAGAAAACTGACAGATACTTAAGCAAGTCAGACTAGACAGCGAAAACACTTACGAAAAAGTAATGATTTGTCTGAATATGAACATCAATACATATTGGCCATAAGAACATGAAAAAATTAATACCACTGCTCTGTCGAAGGTATCTTCATGTCTTGTCCAAGTCGATGACTTAGAGTAAATATTAGAGAGTTCTCTAGATATAGTATAATTAATAATTGGGGCCGTGCGTCTATTCCTCTAATACCACCATTATTTTGCTCGAATACAAACTTTATTCCCTTATGTGCACAGCCGGACACTCGCATAACATTTGCGATTGTGACTTTAACTCCCAAGAGAGTTGTTGTACAAATCACAATAGCAATAAGCTTGACGATTTCAGCTCGCTTGTGTATATTGAAATGAAGTGGCGTATTTTGATTAAACAAATCACTAAAGAGAAAATAAAATGTTTTGCAATTTAAATTTAATATGTTTTCTTTTTATTTTAACAAAAACTAGTAAAATTTTTAATACATGTATTATTCAAGAAATTAAATTGAGTTTTTCAACTGTTATACATACATATCTGTCAAAGAACTGGTGATTAAGTATAAACAGCTGATTAAATTGATCTTCAAAAAATTTTTTAATCAAATAAAACACTGGCATATTTGTTAGTTTTGGCTTTTATAACATAGGAAATTCAATATATATGGATCTTTAATGTTTAAGCATTTAGAAATATGCCGCGAAAGTACGTTTGGAGCAGATTAAGTCTGAACACATGTGTTATATGATACAAAATATTTATCGATTACCTTCGATAAAAGCAATCTATCAGTTAAGACTAAATAAATGTAACATCACTAGAGAAAAAGTGGCGTTTTGATCACAAATTAAGCAGTTAATATTCATATTTATAATATCTAGCTTAATTTTCTATGAAATATCTATTTATATATATCTATATTTCTTGATTGCAACTTCTCTAGCGCTATTACACAAGATGGCGCAAAAGTAATGTCATACTTTCAACAAGCTGCAATTTTGTTATAAATGCAAAAAAGAGCTCTGCTTTCATAAAATATTTATTTGAAAGTGTAAAATTTATCAAATTATTTGGAAAAAATTATACCAATCAAATGGTCACCTCGAGAGTTGATACATCATGCGCTGGTATTGCGGCATTTTGCAGAAAACATCTGACTCCAAATTGGCGATTTCTTCTTCAATGCCAGCTTTCCAGAATAGCAAGATTCGCGGTTCCTTGTGGTAAGCCCCAAAAGAAGAAGTCTGGTGCTGTTAAATCTGGCGATCTGGACAGCCACTTCAAACCTACAAGATGGGAGATCTCCCGACGTAGAAATTGCTACACCAAAATCTCCATTGCTCGATCTATGTGCTCGGTTGCTCCATCCTGTTATGGTTTACCCACCATAGTATTTACGAATACGAATACTACGGTTTTGTATACTATTTATTGGTTATATTTATACTAATCTTTTTGTATTTATGTTTGAAATCTCATTTTGAGGACATTTTGTCTCTATACGTAACTGTCAAATAGCAAAGAATTTAGAACTAATGTTGTTACTGGGCTTGCACAAGTGTTATTGAACACAGCTAAAAATATGTGTTTAATGGAAGATCCAAAAGTCTGGAAAATTGGTGCCACAGGAATTGAAAACAGGCAAATTAAAATCCGGGACAACCAACAACTTCGGCAGAAAGACAATGCTGTGTGTCTGGTGGACCACGAGCTCCTAAAACATGGTGAAACCGTTAATACAGATCGCTGCCGGCAACAAACGATCAATTTGAACCATACATATATTGAAAAACGAATGGGCCACAAGACACGGCAAGTTAATTTTGCAATATATATATATATATATACATGGCAATCTCCGGATGGTATTATCCGCAATCAGACCAACCACTTTATTATAAGCAGGAAGAAGATGCGTGGATATCATGAATGGAAAAGAGGGATAATGATAGCAGTACCGAAAAACTGCGATCTAACGAAATTTAGGAACTGGAGAGGTATAAGCCTGCTGAACACCATTCAGAAGGATATCGCAATGATTATCTTAGAACGAATGAGACAAGGATGTACGCTATCACTTGTACTTTTCCTTTTAGTTCTGGACACAGTTCTTCAGCAGACATTGATGCACCAAATAGAACGCAATGCCTCCTGAACCAGCGGCTGCGTTATCTTGACTATACGGACAACATTTGTATTCGTATGCCACATACACTGGACGGGATCCAACAAAAACTCGAAAGGCTGCAAGAGCTTGACATCACCAAAAACCAAGTCACTTGGAATTGCCACTGAGAACACAAATCCACTGCTTTTAAAAAGACATCGAGATATGATTAAAATTATCTATGCTGCTATCATAAGTAAAGATGGCGGCACAGATGAAGATACAGCAAGCAGAGTAAACCACCCACGTAGTGCATATGCCACCCTGAGTAAAGTCTGGAACTCTTCCTTACACATGGATTGACCGCGCGCTTCGTAAAGACATCTCCAACATAATAAAGGCAAGCTTACAATGGGATTCCCAAGGGGGACGAAGTGAGGGACGACAATGAATAACATGGAGAAGACCTGTAGAAACGGAACATTGAGAACGAGGACACTCATGGTCACAAATCCAACATATGGCACAAGACAAAACTTGCTGGAAAGCCTGCGTAGTTTACTACGAGAAGACTATTATTTTGAGTTCAAAATAGAGACTTTTTATAAAAAATTATTACAAATTAATATTTTTTTAATTTTCTAAAATATATAGTTGAATTAGGTGCAATTTTGGGATCGAAATAACTACAATTGCTTAATCTTAAATAATATTTTTGTATACAATATTGCTTTCAAATTCCAATTTTTTTTAGGGAATTTCATAGTTTTGTTCTATTTAAATTAAATTGACTATACGAGTGTACAACAGCCTCTTTGAAATGAGAGACAAGAATCTCTACTTTTTTCAAATAACCCTTTTACAAAAAGTTTCATATTGTAATATACACTATATTCACCAGCTATAACTATTCATTTATGTTGTAATATATACTACATTAAGTTTACTTCAATAATTAATCGCAAGACATAACAATTGTAACATAACAGCTGTAACATCATTAGATATAATATAATACGTTATAAGCAACTATGTAACATTATTAGATATAATATAATACGTTATAAGCAACTATGTGACAGGTGTAGCCAACACATGAGTGTTAAAGTTCAGAATTCACCCATTCGTTCTGAACGAAATTTTTGTTGTGAGACAATTTTAGTTTACTGAGAGTTTGCTCACAAAAGATTCACACGCATCGAACAAATGTTCTGCAGAAACAAAGCTACCACATGGAACAACTCTGTAAATGATGTGTGTTACTTTTACAAGCAGGCAGCACAGTGGCAGATGATTGCAATTTGCTGTGTTCTAAATTAAAAAAATTTTTATAAAATAAAAAAATATACAAATGAATAAAAGTCGAGTGCATGTTCTAATAGCTATTTTGTTAAATAAATATAAAAAATTTACAAATATACTCTGTATATTATTATACATACATATGTACATATAATATGATGTGGCAGCTCATTTAAATTTTGCATAAAAAATTTATGTATCTGGCAGCACAGTTCAATTCGTTCGGGACGATAATTAAAATTAAACCAATTCAAGCAAAAATTATTCCGCATTAGATATACTCTCTTTCCCTCTCTCTCTCTCTCTCTCTCAAAAATAGAAATGTCAAACTACATTTAAAAAAAGCGTTCGGAACGTTGAGAACGAATGGGTGAATTCCAGTGTTGCCAGTGAAATTTCGAGAAAGATACATTTTAGTTTCCAAAAAGATACAATTTTTCCCAAAAAGATAAATTTTGAAAAAAAAATTTAAAATCCATGTTTAACGTTTAACATTTATTAACATAACATTCTTATTTCATATTTAATTTTTTGTCATTAACCATCCATTGTACATTGTCTTTTTTGGAGAATGACCTGTAAATTATAATTAAATGCTAATAATTCCATATAGAAACATATGTACATATGTACATAAGTATGTACATAAAATTTGTTTAAAATGAAAAATTCACTCTCATTTTATTTATATGTACATAAATATATAATATAATATTTGCAGTCAGCTGTTTTAGTTTTCTTCTTTTAATTTCGGGGATTAAAATTGTTTTATTTTATAAAACTATTAAAACGAAACGTTTATATTAGCTATTAAGACCTAGATCAAAATTGAGCTTGGGAAACAAAATTAAAATTTATAAAACAATATTAAAACCTACATATATGGACTTATGGCATTCAGCTATGGGGCACAGCCATCAACTCGAACATTGAGATATTACAAAGATACCAGTCTAAAACTTTGAGATCCATTATCAATGCTCCATGGTATGTATCAAATAAGACAATCCATAACGATCTGTATATACCGAAGGTTGCAGACGAAATTAAAAGATACAGCGAAAATTATTTGGAGAGGCTTAGTCATCATGTTAACCCACTAGCACTAGCTATGCTCGACGATACTGTGGAAATAAGACGGCTTAAAAGACGTCATATCCTGGATTTGCCATACAGGAACTAATTAACTTATGTTTGTATTTATGCTTGTATATGTAAAATCGCTTCTATTGTAAATAATAATAATATTAACTTGATATTATGTGTACATATGTATACACTGTCACGTCTTAATAAATATATCGTAAGTTATCAATAGTCTGTTTTAAATTTATGCTGTTGTTCTCATTGGAGTTCAACAAATGTATTTACTTTACTCAATATATCAGATTTACTTATTGTCCTTAAATGGATAGATTGTAAATAAAGTTATTATTAAAAAAATTTATAAAACTATTAAGGCTGGGGCACATAGAATCCGTCATCCGTCATCCTTCGACTTTTTCAACTGACGTTAACGCAATGACGGATGAGGTTGGCACAATGAGTACTTTGTTAACGTGTAGAAAATCAGTTGCTTTTTTTACATGTTTGCAACATTTCTTTTTATTAAAGAGTAAAAATTTTCTATGGATTTTGAAGAAATTACGGAGTTTATTTTAATTATAATTTTGCTTTATAAAGCTCAAGCTGTCTTGATATAATGGATAAAAGTCGAAGATTTTTGGTCAGACCCAAAAAATCAACTGTTAATTAAAACAAAACATACCAAAAAATCAACTGATAGTTGTCAAAGTACTCAACGTACGCCAAAAGTTAAAAGTTGCCCAACTTTCATCCGTTGCGTTGAAGGAGACGTACTGTATGTAACCAAGCTCATAACGAAACCTGTATTTTAACTTAGCTGTCAGTTGAAAATGTAGACGGATGACGGATGACGGATTCTATGTGCCCCAGCCTTTATACGGTCTGAAATTATTAACTGTAAAGATCGTTATTGTTTGCTTCTAAAATTTCATCTTAACAGATGTACATATGTATATACATAGGTACATATGTATATGTACACAAGAATAAGCAGATGACAGAAGATCTTAGAAAACCTAACAACAAAATACATGTAATTTTTCTATTTAGTTGTCACTGTTTTTTTAGTATTCATAACGAAGTGATAACTTTAAAAAACTTTGTCAGGGACAGAAAGCTTAATATTTTATTTCTGTACATTTTGCATACAGATTCAAAAGATACGAAAAATGTCAGGATTATACATGGTACCTGAAGTCATCGAAAGATACGAAAAATGCATCTTTCGTATCCTAATGGCAACACTGGTGAATTCACCTTTACAATATGTTTCTTTAGAAAACAAACTTTTATGTTAAACATTCTCAATTGTCTCCATACAGGCTTTATGTCTTGTCATTCGAATTCTTCAACAAATTGCAAAAACTTTCACAGTATCAAAGCTGGATACAATATCTACGTTGATTTTATGTTGAGCTTAAAACTTTGAATTTAAAGATAAATTCCAACCAAAATTTACTAAGCAATATCTTTCATCTTCTGTTTAAAAAAATATCCAGTCCTTAGCAAATTCAATTTCAAATATTTACTCTTTAAAGTTCTCAATAAGTTTTCAATATCATCACTTAAATGTTGTATTTCGATTTGAAACATTTTGCTTATATTATATATAAATCCGATATCTACATGTAATATTTATTCAACTCTAATGTATATTTACAAAAGCAATGCATAGTTAAAAATTTTACTATTATTATTATATTTTTTAATTTCAAAGTTTTTTTCTAAAGTATCAAATAAATTTAGTTTAAAAAATCGTTAGTGTGCTCCAAATAGTCAAATCCGACAAACGAACAACGTAAACATTAGATCTTTGTGAATCAAAAAATCTCATAAAACATCAGGGTTACAAATTTTATAAGATATTTTTTAAATAAAAGTGTCTGTTAAAAAGATATTCACCTTTGATCTGGAGCAATTTTCCCACATGTGGACTTCTGCAAAAAGAAGGTTCAGGCAACAATTCATCTTTCCTCCAATTTTTCTAAACTTTAGCATTTTGTTATTCTTTAATCTCTTGAATAATAAAATATATTCTACACATACACATGGATGTACATTAGGGTGCGCCTTAAATGTATGGGGCACTTTTTTTTTTAACAAATTGGATCGTAACTCCCCCCAAAAATGTTCTATGTAGTAAAAAATTGCATTGTGGAAAATTATAGGCAGATTGTATTACCGGAAGGCGTGCCGCATCCGCCCACAAGTTGGTAAAATATGTTAAATTCATATGAAATATGTATGTAATTTATTGTTTGTGAGCTCAGACAACAAGAGAAAAATATGTGGTCAATTAAGTCCGGCAGCTTTTGAAGTTCAGTAACGCCCAGTTGTGTAGTCTCTCTTCTTTTCCTAAAAAAATGGTGAATTCCCGAATTAAACAAACGCACTTTGATTAAATAACATTTGTATCGGATGGGCGCAAGTGCATATTCAAGTGAAAAAATAAGTGTTATTAAAAGAAATAAAGCGATAAAACAATCAAGTTTATAAAATATTAAAGAAAATAATAAATATGAACACAAGACAACAAGAGCAGTTATACCTTCTCGGCTATGATGCCAGCCAAATAATTGGTGCCAAATTGCCTTCAAATGGTCAAGTTTTGCGTGTTTTATTTTACAATATGCGAAAAGTAAAACTAGGGTTGCGTGCTAGTGCTTCCCTTGTAGTGAAAGAGGTAGAAGTTTTATGGAGCAAAGCACGAATACCAGTTAGAGCTTTTGACAAATGTATCTCAAAAGTTGAAGGTTTATATTTAGAATGGAGAAATTTGCAAAAAAGTTCTAAACGTCGGACATTACTCCAGGGAGCACGTGAAAAAGACTTCGTAGATAAATTTGATGATTTGTTTGATGTCGCACATGCCGATGCATTGGATATTATCACTTTGGCAGAAGATAAGCTTTTTTAACAAATCAAAGAAAAAAAGGACGACCTGGTGCAATGATAGGTTGTGACTGCAACTTGGCGAAAAAAGAAAAGAGAAAATCGCTTCGGGAGGATAAAAAACAACGTTTTCACGAGAAATATACAATCGTATTGCAAGGTAGATATTTAAGGTGTTGTGCGATTTCAGTCAGGTCTTCTCTTGCAAGTCCTTAGTTTTATATATAAATTTAAATATATGTATATGGGAATATCACTGTGAAACTATTATATTATTCTACAATATTTCTTATAAAATTTTATAGATCAATGTGAAGCCGTCAATGGCAGTCAAGTGATGAAGAGACTATTGATGATTGTGAACTGCAACAAATTCCAGAGTCAGCATATGAAGTAGGTCCTAGTACTTCGGGAATAAAACGAGGTAGACATAATTTTATCACACCAAAGCTTGTGTCAGTATTAGATAGGTGTAAAATATGTGACCGCAACTGCACAAGCATTGCAACATAACGTTAGCGATTTAATTATAAATTGCACTTCAATTCGTCGATCCCGTACAAAGTTTCGATTTGATGCAGGCAAAAGAATCCGCGAAACATTTAAAAACAAAGAAATTAAGGCGGTAACTGTTCACTGGGATGGTAAAATGTTGCCATCACTGATGGGTAGGGAAAACATCGATCGTCTGCCTGTAGTTGTATCTTTTAATGGAACAGAGCAGCTACTCGGGATCCCAGCGATAACTTCAGGTACGGGAAGACAGCAAGCAACGGCTGTCTTTGACTTACTTAAAGAATGGGATCTCGATGAAAAAGTGGAAGCCATGTGCTGCGATACCACCGCATCAAACACGGGTCGAATACAGGGTGCATGTGTGCTCTTAAAACAAACACTAAACAAAGATCTTCTATATTATCCATGTCGCCATCACATATTTGAAATACTTTTACGGAGCGCATTTGATGCAAAAATATCAACATCTTCGGGTCCTGGTGTCAAAATATTTCATAGATTTAGAGCTGCCTGGACTAAAATAGACAAATGTAATTTTAAGTTTGGAGTTGATGACTTACACGTGAAAAATGTTATTGGGGATACAACGGATATTCAAGAGTTTATATTACAGAGTTTGAAAGACATGCAACCGCGGGAAGATTACAAGGAGCTTCTCCAATTAGCGGTCATATTCCTAGGAGGGTCACTTCCAAATTTTTCATTCCGAATGCCTGGAGCGTTCCACCATGCACGTTGGATGTCCAAAGCAATATATAGTTTTAAAATTTTCTTATTTCGGAACCAGTTTATTTTGGGTGACTGTGAGGTAAATGGAGTTAGAGATATATGTGTTTTTATTATAAAAATATATTTAAAAATTTGGATCAAAGCTCCCATTGCCGCAGAAGCTCCTAACCAAGATTTGACATTGCTAAAAAGTTTACACCTTTACAGCTTAGTTGATAGAAATTTAAGTCGGGAGCTAATTCGAAAATTCTGCAATCATTTATGGTACCTATCGCCAGAATTAATAGCGCTTTCATTTTATGATACCCAAATTTCATACAAGTCAAAACGACTCATGGTTGCAGCGCTAGATCGACCACATGAAGATGACAACAAAAAACTTACAATTCTTCCTCATCACATGGACCAGTACATTAATAAAAATATTGAAGATTTTATCTCGCAAAAAACTTTAAATTTTTTCAACCGGTATTGTATCCCAACGGATTTTTTGAAGAAAGATCCTGAAGAATGGGAAAATGATAAAACGTATAAAATCGGCTTGGAAATAGTTGGTAAATTGAAAGTTGTCAATGATACTGCAGAAAGGGCTGTAAAGCTTATGGAAGAATATAATCAAGTTTTGTCGCGTGATGAAGAGGAGAAACAGTTCATAATGCAAATTGTTGCTGATTATAGGAAACAATATCCAAATGCAAACAAATCGGTTTTGTTAAGCATATGAAATGACTTAAACTTTGTATATATTTAAGTGCGAAATTAAATTCAAAAAGTAAAAATAAATACTTTTGTGTGAATATTTCAAATATACGAACAAATACTAAAAAAGCATTGATGGTAATTTTATAGTAAAATTTTGACAATTTGTGGGCGGATGCGGCACGCCTTCCCGTGATGCAACCTACCTAAAATTTTTTATAACAGAATTTTTTTGTTACCGAGAACATTTCTGGGGGGAGTTAAGGTGCTATTTCGCTCTTTTTGAAATAAGGTGCACCCTAATGTACATATATTTATATACTTACATATGTATGTATATTTATGTACAGTGACGGACTAAAGTCTACATGCAACCACAATTTTGTTAATTTTTCTAAAACAATTTATTAACTGGAAAAGCTAAATATACAGTTTTGTTCTACTTTTGATTTCATTCGCAAAAAAAATGATATGACAAAAGTCTACATGCAGCCAAAACAAACAAATGAAACAATGATAAAGTAGCTGGAAAGTACCATTATTTAAAATTTTTGGTATATGTACATATGTACATTTCATAGTAGTTATTATATGTAATATTTTAGTTCATGTTTTGATAATTTGCTGATCAAATGTGGAAAAAACCCATCTAAAAAAGAAATATCGACTGACATAAGGAAATTAGTGGTAAAACACAGAAAGGAAAATGTAACGTGCGCTGAAATTGCCAAAATATTAAATATAAGCAGCGCAACAGTGCAAATAACTATTGAGAAGTATAATAAAACTGGTTCCTGTGATAGCAAAGAGCGAACAGGTAGGCCAAAGAAGCTTTTTAGGAGATATATTACTTCTATTATAAAGGAAGTGAACAAAAATCCCCGAACTAGTGCCCCAAAATTAGCCGATCATATTGCCCTTGTCTCCAATAACAGTGTCCATTCAAGAGCTATCAAAAGGGCTCTGAATGATAATGTTTTTTTAACAGAACAACGCGTAAAAAGCCTCTAATATAAAAAAACGCCGTCTTCGACTTGAGTGTGCACGTACGCATATGTCAAAAGGATGGATTTTAGGACCAAGGTTTTATTTACGGACGAATCAAAGTTCAAAATATTCGAGAGAGATGGCCGTGCCAAAGTATGGAGGAATAGAAATGCGGCTATGCTGCTCGAGAACTTAATACAAACTGTAAAGCATGGGGATGGGAGCCTTATGGTTTGGGGAGCTATAGCGGCATCTGGCGTTGACAAGTTAGTTTTTGTTGAAGGTATTATGGATCGATAACAATATAAAAGCTTATTGGAACAAAGTTTGAAGACATTTGTGTAATGCTTGGGTCTTGGGGGTGGTTGGATGTTCCAACAAGATAATGACCTCAAGCATAATGCACTAGTTGTTAAGGAATGGCTTCTATATTACACTCCCATGCAACACAATACCTCTCTGAAAAGTCCGAATTTAAATCCTATAAAGTAAGTTTGGGAGTTTTTGGACCGAAAAATTTAAAAAACCCGAATTACAGATGCCAAATCATTGAAAAAAGCATTAACGGGGGCATGTAGCAAATTAAGTCCGGAAGAGACGAACAATTTGGCTTCATCCGTGCCACAACGCCTGCAAGATGTAATAGATAACGATGGGGACCAACTAAATACTAGAAAAACACCATGTATTACTTAAATAGTATTAGTAGCCTTTTAAGACTGAATTGTGTGTACACTTTTGTCATACCATATTTTTGTTATTTTGTGGGTTTTTTTTGTTAAAGGGCAAATTAATTAATTCAACTTTTATTTTTTTATGAATAAAGATGATTTTTAAAAAAAACTGTAACATTAATTGTTCTTGTAACTATGTGCTTTTTTCAGAATAGCAATATATGGGACCGCATGTAGACTTTAGTCCTTCACTGTATATAAAACATGCGTATGCATTTTATTTACACATACTACATTTATTCTTTCGTATTAATATTTCTTTTATGAAACATTTTTTAATTTCATAAATTTTTTTAATCTCTTCTTTTTTTATTTTTCCGTTTTCACTAATAATTGTTATTTTAACACAATTACACCGATCCGACTTTACACACCTCACGCACCCGTTCAAACACTTTGTAATGAATTTTTCCAATAAATTAAATTAACTCCTCTTCATTTTACATTTTCTTCAATTTGTTTATACAAGAAAACAACAAAAGAGAACATTTAAAATTTAACCCAAATTATTTAATAGAGTAGATCAATAATATTAGTTTCGTTTTCTCAGAATTAAATAAATATCAAGTGGTGTTGGAAAGAATTACTCAACAGCCTTAAGTATAATTGTGCGTGATGTTGCATTGTAATTAGTGTACGAGTAAACATTGTAACTTGATAAAAAAAGGTTAAAGTTTGGATTCAAATATACAATTGCAAAAAGTAAATAAATTAAACAACAGGTGCAAGTAAATAAATATTATTATTTATACGAGTTAGAGGGCGATTGCAATAATATATGCCGCACACGGCGGAACCAAGTAAATAAGAACACTTTGTATACATACATATATTATTAAAATGTTACAAAACGTATTATACAAATATTTAATGACCTTTTGGTCTACTTCAAAGGGCAATGTTCCTTATATTTCACTTTGAAGAGGTTGTTTTTGCTTTAACAACAAATGATTGATATGAATACCTTCCGTTTTTTTTAAGACCTTTTCGGTGTCCCGTTGCGCTTGAAGTCGACTGCAGTTGGGGGTGTTATTGTTTTTACCAGGGATGTGTAAAGTAGAAGTTTTTTTTTCCCTGATGTAAAAAATTGTTGAAGGAATAATTTAATACTCGTAAGAAGTGTTTGTGTAAATCATATACACAATTCAAAGATACGAAATAAAAACGTAATCAGGTGCTTTGCAAAGTACAAACGAAAGCATTTTTCGACATTTCAACAAGTTAAGTTGATGGGATCTTAATTTAAATTTAAATTGATCTTTGTTTAAACCCATGAAAACTATCTGAACTTTCACCAGTTTCAGATTACAATTTTCATTGTATTTTAGGAAACTTTAGCGATAACGTTTGCCCACAGCTTATCAACAAGTTTATGTTTGACAACAAATTTCAATTATGGTAAAGTAGAGTTTCTATGTTGTATATGGCAAAAATTAGTAAAGATTTAAAATATGTCTTTAAGGAGACACTGTGAATGTTCCGAATAGAATATGGTGAAAATACTACATAACAAACTTCTATTTGCATGCGGCTAGCGAAAAGAATCAACGAATCACCGTCTTTGAACCAAGCGGTCATCTCCTACAATATATGTATATACATATATATATATATATATATATATATATATATATATATATATATATATATATATATATATATATATATATATATATAGATCTCAAGAGATATAGCATATATTACCCATGATATTTTAGTTATTTCAGTCCTCTTAGAGCCAATTTTAAAGATCAGTAGATTATTTTTTAATTTTTAATTCAAAGTTTTTCTCAGGTTAAAGGAGGTAAAAATGCAACCTCCTATGGAGCATACTAACTTTGAGGACTCTTATTCCACAGTTAGTCAGCTGATATACGATAACTAAGTACCAATTGGTATGGGAAGTGCTACATCCATTGCTCCTATACAGCCAATTAGTTCCGAGACTACGTGCGTTGGCTATAGAATAAGCCACACAAATTTTGAACACTACAATGTTATTAGTCAGCAAAATGCAAGATTTTTAAATACTACTTTGCATAGAAGACACCCTTTCCGCTGTTCCTATAACACGTTGGTTAAGATGGGACCAATGTAAAGTGTTTTGTATATTTATAGCACCACCATAAATTCTGGACTTCTTAAAAATCAAATGTTCCTTAGCAACAATTCAACATATGAAAATGGGTTGAAAAAACAGCAGTAAAATTTTAGAACTTTTCTTGTAGATTTTTCTTTACAATAAAAATTTGCATTTTCACCTCTTGCATAATTACTCCTATAGCACCATTTTCAGATGTATAAAATATAGATTATTTAAAAAAAATTGTACAACTAAAACGTAGTAATTCCTCCTTTGGAAGTGATGAAATGAAATATCCTACTTTTGAAACTTCTATGAAAATTATCCAATGCCTATTCTCTTCAATTATATTTGTAATCAACTCTTCAACACTAGAGAAATGGCTGTTATTGACATATGCTCATGGGACATGAATTGCCCAAACGTTTTCAATCATTTTTGTGTCAGGATAGAAAGCTGACCACAATACAATTTCAATAGACTGGCCATGAAAAAGTGTTTTTTTATGATTCTACCTCAAGAAGAGCTCCAAGTTACTGTTAGGAACAGTGTGGTGTTATGTGTTTTTGTGGAGGCTGGCAGGATCGCCATGTGGTGGTTATAGGGAAAATTTGTATTTCAATGTTGTGTTTAAGTGTTGGTGCGGGACCTATTGTTTTCCCTATAGCCTCTTTTTTATTTTATACAGCTGGTGAGGTCCCAGCTAAAGCGCAGGCGTTCAAAGAACTGCCGAAATCGTGAGACTAAAGTTGAAATCAAACAAGGCTAAGCAGCCGAATTATGTCTTTTCCAAATCCAGTCTAATTTTATTTTCATATTTTACTTGCTTATATACTACTTGTGAAAATCATTCTAGTCATCTAGAATGATTAGCACATGTTTGTTTACAACACATGTTTACTTACAAAAGAAAGTGTTACAAATAGATATTGGGTTACAAATAAATATTGGGTCATAAGTGTCGTACAACATTAAAGCGGACAATGGTCTTTGGCACACTTCAAAGGTGTAACCCGATCGTATGTCAATTGGTGGTCAATCTACACATTTGAAGTTGGCAAATATACACAGTCATGTTGTATGTCGCTTTGGGCACACTACAACAGTAATGCATCCTGTGCTATTTCTTTAATAAAATAAATAAAATAAAATACTTTGGCTCCTTTTTAGATCTCGGGAATAGTATCTAAAGCCAATATAGTTCCACTAAGTTGCAATTTTATTTCATCGGGAAACATAACATTAAGATAAAATATGTGATATTTCCTAATGATAATGATAACAAAATTTTCTTACATTGTCCCAATTGCTATTCATGTAGAGTCTTGTAAACTCGTACTTTTCGTTTTTGTGGTGAGGAAAACAAGGGTAAAACTTTTAGTTTTGTTCTTTAATGGTTAGGAAGCGATGAAGGATCGGTCAAGGAGTTGATAAATGTTGCAGCAACTTTGTGATGTATTTCTTAAACAATTTCAAATTTTTTGCTGATAATTTTAGTCGTCTGGGTTCGGAGCCGAAATTGGATATATTGTTTCATCGCGAAATATTTAACAGTTAAGGCGATTACCATCTCAACCACATCAGGTTTTAAAATAGTGACGGCACTAAGTTAACACTCGCGTATGTGAGAGCAAATATGTTTGCAAGACAGCTTTTACAGCAGTTATGAAACTTCAGAGAAATTAATGCAGAAAAATTGCAATATAATATCATTACAATATTAAATTCTTTCATGCCATTTTCTTTCACTAAAAACCTACAATTAATGCATTAAGGAAGTGGTCTTGTAATGTATGTAATGTAATGTAATGGGGTTTTGGCCCAGGATGGCCCTTTGCACTGCGACCATTGTTGATCTATTGTGCTTCCCCTCGGCGTATATGCTTGTAGAGTCCTGTGTCTTCTGTGGCACAATGCCCCACAATCTGCTATAAAGTGTTCCATCGACTCCTCATCTTCACCACAAAATCTGCAAATAAGCCCATTCTGTATAGGTGGGCTTTGCAGGTGTAATGGCCTGTAAACGTCCCTACCAGCGTCCGTAGGCTTTTCCTGTCCAGTCTTAGAGCCAGATCCGCTCTCCCAGCCTCAAAGCGTAGGAATTTCTTGGAGTGACGTAATCCATTGATGTCATTCCAATGTTGTGCAATCCTGGACGATGTCCATTTCGAAATCTCCATCTTAAGGAGACTTTTGTTGAACCCAAAAGAAGGGGTGGGTCCAATGAAGTTCCCCTCAGCCCCTCTTCTCGCACAGATGTCCGCCATCTCATTCCCGGCATGCCCCTGATGCCCTGGTACCCATATCAGAGTAATCTGATTGTGAGTCGCCAGATCATTGAGCCTGTTGTGGCATTCCAGTAATAATCTGGACATGTACATACAGCCTCTCAGGGCCTTAAGAACCGATTGGCTGTCCGAGACTATCTTAACCTGTATTCCCCTGTGTCCTCGCTCGGATAGGATCCCCACAGTTACCAGTATTGCGTAAAGTTCCGCCTGGAAAATTGTCGTATCCTTGCTCAAGGTTATATACCTGTGTGCTCTAGGCCCCACTAATCCAGCCCCAACTCCTTGGAGCGTTTTTGAGCCATCCGTGTACCACATTTGCGATTCATCTCTTAGCCATCCTGGATTTGCGCACCATTCTTCCCTTGTGGGGAAGAGGACTCTGTATTTCCTGTCGAAACAGTATACTGGGACCATAAGGTCGCCTCTCTAAGACATATCAATTATGTCCCCGATTCCCCTGAGGATAGCCAGATGATCTGTAAGGTTGCCCGTCCTAAGGTTCTCTTTCCCGTAGATAGAGATTGCCCTTATAGCTGCCTCCTCTTGTATAGCCAGACGGAGCGGTGCAAGGTTCAGAAGAGCTTCCATATCCAACGTTGGGGTTGATTTGATGACCCCTGTGACGCATAGGCATGCAGCTTTTTTCTTTGTAGCCTGCACAGTCTCGATATAGTTGTACGTTGCTCAGTCTTTCTCCACCATACCAGAGCCCCGTATAATATGGTTGGTCTCACCATCTGGATATATATCCAGAAGGTCATTTTGGGGCTCAGACCCCAGGATTTACCAAGTAGTTGCCTCGCTGTCCAAAGGCTCCTCGTGGCCTTTCCCAGTACTGACTCGAGGTGCGGTTCCGAGGTGAGTTTCATATCCAAGATGAGACCCAGATATTTCACCCTCTCCCTGGGAATTATCTCGATGCCACCCATCCAGAGACTGGGTAAATTAATCACCCTTTTTCTGGTAAATGGTACAATGATCGTCTTCGCTGGGTTAACAGATAGCTCTTTCGAAGTGCACCATTCATACATCTTGTCTAGGGCGTCTTGCATTTGGTCCGCAATCATCCCTGCATGGTTCCCCCTAATTATTACGGAGATATCGTTCGCATAGCCGATGGTTCTGTGCCCCCTCGGGTTAAGTGGACCGATCAGGTCATCCACTAATATAGATCATAGAAGGGGAGATAATACCCCGCCCTGTGGGCATCCCTTAACCACGGTGACTGTAAGATCCGTGGATCCAAGTGAGGCCCTAATCGACATTTGGTTCAGCATGCGGCTGACCCATCGTACTATCACAGATCAGCTCCTCTAGTAGAGAGTGCTGTTTCCATAGCGAGGAAGTTCGCATTGTCGAAGGCACCCTCAATGTTTTTTTTTCTTTTTTTTCCCACTAATTTTTATTTTTGTATCTTCAGAACTGAACTAACAAAAAGTGTTCAAATCTTAAATATAGATAGAATAATTAGGCCCAAGCAGTGTCGGACATAAACTTAGTGATAATAATTAAAAATACATAAATGTCGTGTTAAGCACAAAAATATTTTCAAAAAGTTTCATCTGGGGTGTTGCGTGTTAAGGCCGTAGTATCCCTCTTTTTTAAGCGGATGTGTCCAGAAAAGTTCAAGATGTTACGAGCAAGGGGATTAGGATGGAACTCGAGTTTTGTTAAATATTTGCCTGCATATTTTGCAATTTCAGCGGTCACAAGTGGCATATTTAAATCACGATGTAAAATGGAATTTTTCATGTACCATGGAGCCGATGTTATTAACCTTAAAATTTTGTTTTGCATTCGTTGGATTCGCTCTACATTGGAAGCTGAAGCAGTGCCCCATAGCTGAATTCCCTAACACCATATGGGTTTCAAAAGCGACTTGTATATTAAAAGTTTACAATCCAGACTGAGTGTTGAATTTCTACCAATCAGCCAATGTATCTGCGTTAATTTAAGTTTTATTTGTGTCAGCTTAGAGTCAATGTGGTGTTTCCATGTAAGCCGTCGGTCAAGGTGTATACCAAGGTATTTCACCTGTGAATTTTGAAGAACAACTTGGTTGTTGATTCGAATGGGGGAACAAGTGTCTCTTCGTAGGGTAAATGTGACATGAACACACTTTTGTTCATTCACCTTTATTCTCCATAAGTTCAACCACGGTTCCAACAGGTTAATATGTTGCTGGAGATAACGGGTAGCCTCGTGAGGGTTTTCATGCATACTAAGGCAGGCTGTATCATCGGCAAATGTAGAAGTGAAGATATTACTGCTCAAAGGCATATCACAGGTATAAATCAAATATAAAACTGGCCCCAGTTTACTACCCTGTGGCACACCGGATGAGATAGTTTCGGGCACACTCATGAAGTCTTCTTCCACAACAGTGAACTTCCGGGCAAGAATGTAACTTTCCAAAAGATTTACAATGTTTATTGGTAAATATGTCCTTAGTTTTAAAATTAGCCCTTCATGCCATACTTTATCAAATGCCTGAGAAACATCAATAAAGAGGGAAGAACAATACTTCCTTTCTTCAAATGTTCTTTTTATAAAATGAACCAATCTATGAGTTTGTTCAATGGTGCTATGCTGACTTCTAAAACCAAATTGATGGTCCGGTATGCACCCATTATCAGTTAGAATTGGGGACAATTTAGTCATGAGCAGCTTTTCGAAGAGCTTTGAAATTGTTGACAATAAACTTATTGGCCTATATGACTCAGCCTTGGTAAGATCTTTGCCCGCCTTTGGAAACATTTTGATCATGGCAAGTTTCCAGCTGTTTGGATAATACTCCAGTCGTAAAATGCCATTACTCGAGGGAGTAGAGCAACTACACTCGGCAAATCAATAGCACCAGTACATGTGTTTGGGGTAAATACGTTTTTTAAATGACCAGCAAATATGTTACCTTTTTCAGTATTAGTTCTTGCCCAACCTCCGGTAGAAGTGCGCAGGGGTGGTTTAGACTCAACGGGTGTTTTAAGTTTTTTAGCAGCGCGCCACAGGGAGTAATTAGATGCTGCTGTGACATCGAGACCTTCCAGATAGTTCTTGAGAGAAGCAGATTTTTCAGATGCAAGCAACTCTTGGAGTCGTTTAGTGCATTCTCTAAGTTTGATTTTATGTTGGGGCGATCTGTGCTGTTGCCATTCCCTTCTAGCTGTTCTTTTTTCACATACGAGACGTTCAATATCCGCAGAATAAATTCTATTAAACCCAGTCTGCGGATGGGAGGTTGTGGTATGTTTAGCAGCCTGTTTAATATTTTCGGTAAGATTGGCAATGTTAAATTCAATATCATCAGAAGTTCTAAGCTTGAT
This sequence comes from Germaria angustata, assembly GCA_963681545.1. Classification (NCBI taxonomy): domain Eukaryota; kingdom Metazoa; phylum Arthropoda; class Insecta; order Diptera; family Tachinidae; genus Germaria; species Germaria angustata. The sequence goes on from OY812999.1 coordinate 32,751,874, forward strand.
GTTTTCCGTACAATGACTACTGATATATTTTTTGAACCCCAGCCAATTCACACGATTTATCATCTTCATATATGGGTGAGGTAATTCACTTCTTAGTGGGCTACAAATTGTAACGATCGTGGGGGAGTGATCGGAGGAGAGATCATGTGAAGCTTCAACATGAATTAAATCCCTAGAGGTATTTTTCATGACGCCAAAATCTATAATATCAGGAATTTTTTGTGTGTCAGTAGGCCAGTAAGTGGGCTCCCCGCTCGAAATGACATCCAAACCCATTTTTGAAATTGTGTTGAACAATGCTCGACCTCTAGGTGTAATAAGACGCGATCCCCAGAACGTATGTTTTGCATTGTAGTCCCCAGCTGCCACGAAACAAGGTCCAAGAGTTCTGTAAAAATCCTCATATTGATCCTCAGAGATTGAAAATCTGGGAGGGGAGTAAATTGATGATGTGGTGATACTGTAAATATTTCCACTTTCTAAATCAAAATTTTAAATAATCAAATATTCATTTTTTTATACTTTGTAAGTTTTATTTTAATTGTCATTTAGACTAAAAAATAAAGTTAGTTGAATTTGAGTTTACAAATCGAAAACATCCCACATTGGTGACCCACGACAACTTTAAAAATTATTAAATATACAATGTCAACATCTGAAGAATTTGGATCGGCCTCATCGTTAATTTTGCCTGAAGTCTCGCGGGTGTCAGTACGTGTACCACCATTTTGGCGTCAAAATCCAAATCTATGGTTTCATCAATTGGAATCTCAATTCGTTACTTCTGCTATAACTTCAGATTTAACAAAATATCATACGCTGGTTGGATCAATCGAAAGCAGCATCCTAAATCATGTAAGTCATATTGTTGAAGACCCTCCGGCAGAAAACAAATATGAAACTTTGAAAAAGGCACTACTAAACGAGTTTATTGAATCCGAAGAGAAAAGACTGCGTCAACTTCTTGAAAATGTTACTGTTGATGATAAAAAACCATCCACTCTCTTAAGAGAGATACGTGCGTTAGCTTCTGGAAAAGTTTCTGATGATTTACTCAAAACTTTGTGGATGCAGCGCCTTCCGAATACAACAAAAGCCATATTATCCGTTAGCAATGATACTATTGATAAACTATCTCTCATAGCTGACAAGATTCACGATCAGTCTGATGGATCAACTTTGGTTAACGCAGTTTCTACAAATAGTGATAGCCGAATCACTGAAATCGAAAATAAAATTGCTGAGGTCATAACGAAAATAGACGCTTTAGCGACTGATAGTCATCGTCGTGATAGAAGCGTACGTAGAAATTTTTCACGCAATAGAAGTCGTACGTTTTCTACTAAAACATTTTGTTGGTATCATTATAAATTTGGTTCCAAAGCAACCAAATGCCGTTTACCATGTTCATTTAAGTCATCGGAAAACAATTAGGCACTTCACCAACGGTGACGGGTGAGGATTGCCAAGAAATAGGTCGCCTGTTTATTCAAGATGCTGATTCGAAGCTCAGGTACCTTATCGACACCGGTGCAGACTTATCTGTATATCCTGTCACAGACGAAGAAAAATCAAAACCCCCAACTAAATTTGTCCTTTATGCTGCCAACAACACAAAAATTCGCACCTATGGTAAAAGAATTATGAATTGCAAAATTGGTCTACGACGGAAATTCCTCTGGTCATTTGTTATTGCTGACGTTTCGCGTCCTATAATAGGATCAGATTTTCTTAAACATTATGGACTCTTAGTCGATGTTAAAAACAATTGCTTAGTCGATTCTTTAACTAACCTGAAGACTTTTGGCGTTAGTTTATTACCTAAAAATTCAATTATTAAGAGCATTTCGCAAGACGCTGGTAAGTTTCAATCAATTCTAATGGAATTCGTTGATGTCACAATACCCTGTGAAAAATTACCGCCCGTTAAACATTCAGTGTCGCATCACATTGAAACAAACGGAAAGAAAGTATATGCAAAGCCACGAAGATTATCGCCAGAAAAGCTAAAGATAGCCAAGCAAGAGCTCGAATACATGCTTAATCTTGGTATCTGTCGACCATCGAAAAGCTGTTGGTCAAGCCCGCTTCACATGGTTCCAAAGGGTAATGATATGTGGCGACATTGTGGAGATTATAGATCTCTAAATAAAATAACAGTTCCTGACCGTTACCCTGTGCCGCACATCCACGATTTTACACATATGCTTACTGGTAAGAAGGTATTTTCTAAAATTGATTTGGTTAAAGCATACTTTCAGATACCAGTTGCGGAAAGTGACATTCCAAAGACTGCCATCATTACCCCGTTCGGGTTATTTGAATTCACCCGAATGACATTCGGCCTATGTAATGCAGCACAAACATTTCAGCGCTTCATTAATGAAGTTTTATGTGGCTTAAGTTTTTGCTTTGCTTATATTGATGATATTCTTGTAGCTTCTAGAAATGATGAAGAGCATGAGAATCATTTACGGCAGATATTTCAAAGGCTACGTGAGTATGGAGTGACAATCAATTGTGAGAAATGTGAATTCGGTAAACCTGATATTAAATTTCTGGGATATTTGATTACACAAGAAGGACTTATACCAAATCCAGAACGTGTAGCTGCTATTCAACAATATAGTTTACCAAAAACAGTGAGTGATTTAAGTCGGTTTCTCGGAACATTAAATTTTTACCGACGCTTTATATCGAAAGCAGCAGATGCACAAGCTGTCTTAAATTCCCTTAAAGCTGGTCAAAAGAAAAATGATAAGAGACCTATATTGTGGACTACAGAACTACGTAACGCTTTTGATAAATGTAAGAACCAATTAGTAAACGCTGCTCTTCTTGCATATCCAACTGATTCCGCGGAAACTTCTTTATGGGTGGATGCATCAGATGTTGGAATGGGTGCTGTACTTCAACAACGTATAGAAGGAGCGTGGAAACCTTTAGGCTTTTATTCAAAAAAGTTATCTGAAACGCAGAAGCGGTATAGTGCGTATGATCGCGAACTACTGGCCGCTTACTCTGGTCTAAAATATTTTCAATATTTTCTAGAAGGACGTCAATTCTGTATTTATACAGATCATAAACCTCTGATATTTGCTTTTAATCAACGTCCAGAAAAGGCATCACCACGCCAATTACGACACCTCGATTATATTGGTCAATACACAGTAGATATTCGTCATGTATCTGGTAAAGATAATACACCTGCTGATGCTTTATCTCGTTTGGATGTTATTTCAATGCCATCTTTTTTGGACTATGCACTTCTTGCTGAAGATCAAGTTGCAGATGCTGATCTTGAGCACTTGCGAAAAACGTCTACATCAGGTTTAGTACTGAAATTATTTCAAGTACCAAATTCTAATGCCAAAATTCTTTGTGATGTATCAACTGCAAAGATTAGACCCTATATTACAGAACAATTTCGCAAAACTTTTTTTGATATGATACATAACATGGCTCATCCTGGCTCAAAATCGTCTATCAAATTAATTTCTGATTGGTTCGTTTGGCTAAACATGCGAAAAGATACATCAACTTGGTGTAGATCTTGCATCAAATGTCAGCAATGCAAAGTTCAACGTCATACTAAAAGCCAAATTGGCGAATTTCCTGTTCCAGATCAAAGATTTAAAATTGTTAGTATTGATTTAATTGGACCTCTTCCTCTGTCTGGTGTATATAGATACTGCCTTACTTGCATTGACAGATTTACACGTTGGCCAGAAGCGATACCACTGACTGATATTACAGCCGAATCTGTTGCTAAAGCTTTTCTTAGTGGGTGGATATCAAGATTTGGAGTACCAACTCAAGTTGTTACTGATCAAGGTCGGCAATTTGAATCTTCCTTGTTTAGAGAATTTTCTAAATATTTTGGAATTCGCGTAATACATACAACACCCTATCATCCTCAAGCAAATGGACAAGTAGAACGTTGGCATCGAACACTTATGTCAGCAATTATGTGTCATTCCACATCTCGATGGGTAGATGTCTTACCAATTGTGATGTTAGGCTTGAGATGTTCTGTCAACCACGATCTGAATGTATCTCCAGCTGGATCAATATACGGTATGGAATTAACATTGCCGGGAGAATTTTTTGAAAACTTAAAACTTAAGAACATTAGTTCAGAATGGGTTAAACAGCTTAAAGAAGACATGGAAAATATAAAAGCTAAAAAGGTAGAAAGGCATGGTCAAACGCAAGTCTATGTGCCCAAAGAACTACACCAAACGTCTTTTGTTTTTGTTCGTGATGATACTGTTCGTCCACCTCTTCAACCTCCCTATAAAGGACCATTTCACGTTGTGTCGAAAAATGAAAAAACATTTGTTATCAACGTTAATGGTAAACATAAAACAATATCAATAGATCGATTGAAGCCTGCTGTAATTTTGGATAATGAAAATGATTATTCCAAAACCGATTTATCTTCAATTCCCAAAACACATCGAGTACTTCGATCTGGGAAAACTGTACAAATCAATATGTGACGTTATCACTGGAGGAGGAGTAATGTGGTGATACTGTAAATATTTCCACTTTCTAAATCAAAATTTTAAATAATCAAATATTCATTTTTTTATACTTTGTAAGTTTTATTTTAATTGTCATTTAGACTAAAAAATAAAGTTAGTTGAATTTGAGTTTACAAATCGAAAACATCCCACAATGATATCACAAAATTTGTACAAAAATTTTCGATACAAATATTTGTTGCCTGCAGATGGTCCTCACTAATGTTCTCAAGAATGTAGTGTTTGAGTCTTGACTTTATTAGGATTGCTGATCCTCCGCATGCTCTTCCTCTCGGGTCCTTTGTATCATATAAGGTGTAGCCACTAATTTTAAAAAGGCTTCTCGAAGTCAAATGAGTCTCGGATACCAACATTATATCAATATTTTTTACCGTGAGAAAGTGCTCAAGTTAGTTTCTATGTTGGCGAATGCCGTTTGCGTTCCAGAAACATACTTTTAACGTGTTCATGGCTTGTTAACTGATGCTAGAAGCAGTGTGTTCTGCATTCGCAGCATTTCTTGCATCATGCTAGTCATATTTGTTGTAAAGTTGTTTATAGTTTGCACCAGATTATCAATAGTAGCTTCAAGGCGATTGAAATTAAAGTTTGCGTTTGTTGTGTTATTTGGTGGTGACACTTTTTGCATGAGAACGAAGTTGATCAGCATATGATACTTGTGTAGAGATTGGTTGGGCCATAGGAGGATAAGTAGCGGAGTACGTATTTCCTGTTTGCGCTGGGACTACTTTAGGCTTTTGAATCATAGCCTGTTTAACGAAGGAGTATACAGGACAACCTCTGTAGTTAGCAGTGTGATTACCTCCTTCTGGTCTTTCGACTTATTGCAAATGGCAGTTTCGTGCAATTCACCGCACACAACACAAACAGTACGTAATTTGCAATAAGTTTTCGTATGGCCATATTCTTGACAATTATGGCACTGTACGGGTCCTGAACGCTTGTGTGGTTCTTCAACTGTTATTTTCCGGTATAATAGATATTTTAAATCATAAATGGGATGGGTCTCATTTTTCTTCAATAATATTTCATTTGGCTCCAGTTCAACGCGAAATAGGGGTTGGGGGATCTTCTCCCTGTTTATTATGTTGGATACATTTTTTACCTTGAATCCTTTCAGGGTGAGAGCATCTTTTATTTCAGCAGGAACAACATAAGAATCTATGCCCTTCATTACGACCTGTAGGCCCTTGGCGCTCTTAAGTTGGAATGTGTAAAAACTTGTTTTATTTTTTTCCAATTCATTAACCATTTTGCGGAAATCTTTTTCTTCATATATTTGGATTTTAGTTTCGTCAATGTTACCACGTTTTATTGGAACAATGTGAAATGCCTTTTCACCAAAGACCGATATTAATTTTTTGATAAGGGTGTTTGAATTTTTTTCCCTCAAATAGATGGGTGGAGGTTTGGAGGTTTTTTTCGAGGACGCTTCGGGTTTGTCGTTGACATCCTGCAATATTTTAAAACGGTTTTGACGGTTAACTGCGGCGCACAGTGGCTGAAAATCGTTTTTCACTGGCCAAAAGTCGAATTTTTTTTGTCACCGATTTTTAAAATTTTTACGCCATTTTGGAGCTAATATATCCATATTAAATTATTCAAAAAATTAGGTTAAACTATTGATAACTGTGGGCGTGACATGCTGTCAAACTCAACTGTTTTTGTTATTTCAGAAAAAGGTGTTTTTTATCAGTTTTTTTGTCAAAAATAAATGGTTACTACTCGTAAGCTATCATTGATAATGGCCTGCGGTCTTTTTTATAATATTGGTAGGATTATAGTCTTTAGTTGTTGTAAGTGGTTACCGCTCTAGCGTTTAATATTAGAGGTGTTAAGAAATATTTATGAAACTACTATATTTTTCTAAAATTTAAATTTTAGTGGAATAGAACTTCTAGGGAACAAAAGGGAACAAGAAACGTATACCACCCGAAGAAAGGCGAAGGTGTCTTCTTTAACCCTATATATACTTTTGCACCCGCCACGACCCGCCGGTAGAACACTTTTTTAATTTTAATGAAATTACTCCAAAAAAATTCAAATTTCTCTAATTTAAACAGCCCTATAATTACTCGTATACAATGGTGTATTAAATTTTCACTTTTTTGCCTAAAGTTTTATGTTTTTTACTTTAGACTACGTAAAACTAAAATAATTAAATATAATAAGCGAAAGGGTTTTGTGGCTTTGTTTTGATCAGCAAAAAAATCAGTAATAAAAATATCACAATAGGTTCTACAGTAAACATATTGTTACGAATTTGGAGTGAATAGTCCTATTGTAATTGCTCTAGAATATACCGCATTGTTGTTATTCTTAATTATTGAATTATTGATTCTTATTACTTAGTTGTTTATTATTTGCTGAATTGTTATGTACTGAATTGTTTACTATTTCTTATTCATTACATTGTTGTTGTTAGTCTTATTTGCTTTTTGCTTACTCATTTTAAATGAACACATAACAGCTATACATACGTGCATACATAGTTACTTGTTTACTAGCAAAGCGACAACAAATAAGATCATGATTATTGCTGTTGTTGTTGTCTGTCGGCATTTAAATATTGGGTACGTGTATGTGTGTATGTGTGTATGGCTTGTGTTTACGTTTAATTTGAGTGTACGATAATGTAAACAACTTTAACAAACAAACATGATGATTATTCTAGAAATGATCATTAAGAGTATAAAAGCTGGCGCATCAACGTCAGCAGAGTCAGTCAGTAAAGAGTTAGAGTTAAAGTTAAACTCAGTGAGAGTCAGAGTTGAGTAGACAGACAGTGTTGAGTCTGTGATTAGTGAGTTGTTAGACTTTACCGTGATCGTGTAAAGCGTATTAAGTGGTTACTATTGCTTTTGAGCATAGTACAGTAGTATTAAATTAAATACAGTATTAGCTGTTAAGTACTAAAAATCAAAGAAGCGTGCGTTTAATTTCATTGCAATAAAAGAACCCACGGAAAGCGTTTTTAAAAAGGTAAAAACGTAACAATTGGTGTCAGAAGTGGGATTGCAAAATGAAGTTCGACGAGCTAAAGGAGGAACAGCTAAAGAAGGAGTTGACTAAACTGGGCCTGTCCACAGCCGGTAACAAAGCAGAGCTGCAGAAAAGGCTACTGGAGGAGTTTATTCGGCTTGACCTGGATATCAATACCTATGAGTTCGAAGAAAAAGAAGAACTGGAGATGGGTACACGTTCAGCTACAAGCAACATCGACATAAACTCTATGTTTGCAGCGTTTATGCAGAAAATGGAAGAAGTTTCTAAAGCCAATAATGAAATGATGATGCAGAAAATGGAAGAAAGTTCTAAGGCCAATAATGAAAGGATGATGCAGAAAATGGAGGAAAACTCTAAGGCTATCAATGAGGTCAAACAAAGCGTTAAGGACAATAATGCAATGATGTTCCAGAAAATCGAAGAAAACTCTAAGGTGCTGGAAGCAACAAATAAAAGGCTGGAGGATATCTATGAATCCGTGAATGTGAGGGTTAACACCATTGCAGATAAATTGACTGACATGGAGAGAGAAGTTCACAGCGTCAACAGAAAATTCGATGTGCTAGAAAAAGGGGTACAGGAGAAGTTTGATATGCTGGAGAATGGTGTCGATCAGAAGCTACACAGCCTGGAAGATAGGGTACGTAATCTTCAACTGCAGGAGGGGCCGATGCGGGTTATTCCGGAAGCTGCGAGTAGAACAAGAGCGCCCACCTTTGATGGCAGCACGCCTTTTAACATTTTTCAATTTCAGTTTGAAACTGTAGCCAACAGAAATGCATGGGTAGCGGAGGAGAAATGCACTGAGTTAATCTTGGCATTAAAAGGCGCTGCTGCACAAGTCCTAGAAACTGTGCCCGTTACATCAAGAAATAGCTATGAGGACATTATGGCGGCTCTGCAACGCAAGTACGGTGGAGAGCATAAGAAGGAGATACACAGAATGGAGCTAAGAGGCAGAGCACAGAGACCCAATGAGACCCTACAGGACTACGCGATGGAAATTGAGCGGTTGGTACAGCTTAGCTATCCTGGAGAAAGTCCCTCATTTTTGGATCACTTTAAAATGGAGGCATTTGTGAACGGGATTCGTGATCCTGATATCAAATTCGCTGTGTGCGCAACACAGAAGGCATCATTCGCTGAAACCGTCTCATTTGCGTTGGCCCAAGAGACAGCCCGGGTAATTTCAAGACCACAGGTGCACAAAATACGGGAGTTAGAGGTGGTTAATGAGTCAGGAGATGGATTGGTTAGTGCGATAAAGAAAGCAGTTCTGCAAGCGCTGGCCGAAAATTCAAATAAAGGAAAAGCAAAATGTTTTAACTGCGGAAAGGCAGGTCACTACCAGCGCGACTGTAGAGCCCCTAGAAAACGTACTAGGTCCGTATCCCCGCAGAGGCCGAGCAAAAGAGGAGGCCTACAACAGTCACAAACCCAAGAATCTCCGTTAAACTGAAACGAGCCGGCTTTGAGGGGCAAAAGCTGGCTCCCACAAGCGATGGCCCCACAATCTCCATATCAGTAATGCAGCAGAAAAACAGCAACTTAACTGTCGGTGGATACATCAATGGGAAGAAGCGAACCTTAACAATAGATACAGGAGCTTCGCAGTCCATAATAAGGCCTGATTTGGTACCAGGAAGGGTTGAAGCGCTGCATAACGTGAGGTTGCGTACAGCTACTGGAGAGGCCGCTACCGTCTACGGTAAGACAGAGACAAAGGTGTGTGTAGCTAACATTACCGTCAGGCATGTGTTCATTGTTGCCGATATTGTTGACGAGGTGATCATTGGTGCAGACTTCATGATAACACATGGTATAAACCTGCACATGGGCCAACAAATTATGACTTGGCGTGATATCGAGATACCGCTAGATGTTGGCTATGAGAATAAGCTCCAGGTGCTAAAACTAATTGCTGAGGAGAATCAGCGAATTCCACCACGTTCTGAAGCGCTGATATGGGCTCGATTAGAGGGAGATTGTGCGGACAACCGATTGTGGGTAGTAGAATCAGAAGAAATAAAGAGCGACTTAATCACAGCAAAAGCCCTCGTGGAAGTGCGTGCGAACAAGAAAATCCCAGTCAGAGTTCTAAACTTATCAACCAATGAGAAGATCGTGAACCCAAAATTCTATATGGGCAGCTGTACTCCAGCAGAGGCAATCATAAATTGCGAGTCCGAGTCGAAAACTACTAGCTTGTCACCCAAAGAACGCGAAATATTTGAACAACATGTGCAGAAATGGACAACAGGGTTGCCATCATCCGATAGAAACAAAGCGAAACAACTGCTGAAGAAGTACGCCTCTGCTTTCGCCATAAATAATAAGGGGCAAGGGAGAACGGCCATTGTGAGGCATGAAATTAATACTGGCGAAGCGAGACCCATAAAGCAAGCACCCAGAAGTGTACCACTGGCCAAGCGGAACGAAGTTAAAGAGCTAATCAATGAAATGCAGCAGAGTGGGGTAATCGAACCATCTACAAGCCCGTGGAGTTCACCGGTAGTTCTGGTAAAGAAGAAGGATGGTAGTACTAGATTTTGCGTTGACTACCGGAAACTAAACGATGTTACGAAAAAGGATAGTTATCCACTACCTAGGATTGACGATACCCTAGATACGCTGGCCGGAACAAAGTGGTTCTCCACATTGGACTTGCAGAGTGGTTATTGGCAAGTGGAAATTGCCAACAAGGACAAGGAGAAGACTGCCTTTAGTGCAGGTGATGGTTTATGGCAGTTTAGAGTTATGCCATTTGGACTCTGCAATGCACCAGCTACATTTGAGCGTCTGATGGAACATGTATTAAGGGGGCTTCACTGGAGGACGTGTTTAGTCTACCTTGACGATATAATCATAATGGGTAGAACTCTTGACGAGCACTTGAAAAATTTGGCGGAAGTCCTCAACCGGATATCGTCGGCTGGACTTACTCTTAGCGCGAAGAAGTGTGCATTGTTCCAAAAAGAGGTGAAATATTTGGGACATCGCGTAACTGCAGATGGTATTTCGACGGACGAAGACAAAATAAAGGCCGTAAGGGACTGGCCACGTCCACGAAATCTCCACGAATTGCGCAGTTTTCTGGGACTTTGCACATACTATAGACGATTTGTGCCAAATTTTGCCAGCGTAGCCGCCGATCTACATGAGCTGACCAAGAAGTCACGATCATACCAATGGGGAGACTTGCAGGAACGAGCATTTCAAAAGCTGAAGGAGTTATTATGTACGGCACCAGTTCTAGCATACCCGGTTGCTGGAGGAAGATTTGTGCTAGATACCGACGCAAGTGGCTTCGGTATAGGCGGAGTACTCTCCCAAGTGGTGGATGGAGTGGAAAAAGTAATAGGCTATTATAGCCGAATACTTTCCAAGCCTGAGAGAAATTATTGCGTAACACGTCGCGAGCTTCTGGCCGTGTTAGAATGCATAAAGCATTATCACAAGTACCTGTATGGCCAAACTTTTACGTTGCGGACTGATCATTCTGCGCTTAGGTGGCTGTTGCAGTTCAAAAACCCGGAGGGACAGTTGGCGCGATGGATTGAACGACTGCAGAGCTACGATTTTAGCATCGAGCATAGAAAAGGGGCAAAACACAACAACGCAGATGCCCTCTCGAGACGACCGTGCAGCCTAGAATGCAGACATTGCGTTAAGGCCGAACAGAAAGAGAGTGTAATTGACGTTCGGCTGACGCAAATAGACTCTCATGAAGACTGGCCAACAGCGCAGAAAAATGACCCGGTGCTCGGAAAAATAATGGCTGCTAAGGAGAGTGATAGCCGGCCTGCACGCAATGAAATGGCGGCTGAGGGCCCGCTTGGTAAGGCTTATTGGGCGCAATGGGACAGCTTACAGCTGTTAGACGGGAGCCTGTACCGTATATGGGAAAGTGCAGATGGCAAAACAACTTCCAACTTAATAGTTGTGCCATCAGCCAAGATACCGGAAGTCTTGAGAGAGTTCCATAATGGTCCCAGTGGAGGTCATCTTGGGGTTAACAAAACCCTGGAAAAGCTGAAGCAACGTTTTTACTGGGTTGGAGCGCAACAATCAGTAGCAGACTGGATAGCAAACTGTAAGGAATGCATAGCCGCTAAGGGTCCAGTACGGAGAACTCGAGCGCACCTGCAGCAGTATAATTCGGGCGCGCCCTTTGAGCGAATAGCTATGGATGTAGCAGGCCCTTTTCCCGTCAGTTCCGCTGGTAATCGTTACGTACTTGTGGTGATGGATTATTTCAGCAAATGGCCCGAAGTTTACCCCATACCAAACCAGGAAGCTCAAACTGTGGCAAATGTTTTCGTCAACAACTGGGTGTGCCGATATGGTGTTCCGATGGAGTTGCACTCCGATCAGGGTAGGAACTTTGAGTCTGCCATTTTTAAGGAAATGTGCGAGCTATATGGCATAAGAAAAACTAGGACAACGCCGCTACATCCGCAATCTGATGGCATGGTTGAGAGATTTAACCGCACATTGGAGGAGTACCTACGGAAAGTAGTGAGCGAGCATCAGAGGGACTGGGATGAGCACATTCAAAAATTCCTTTTGGCATATCGGTCGGCTGTGCATGATTCGACATCTAGGACACCAGCGAAAATTGTGTTTGGGACGGAACTGAGATTGCCTGGTGACTTGGAATTCGGCATTACACCTACACCAAGAGATGAGCAGACCGGGATTGCTACGCAGGAGAGACAGCGCCTGCACGATCTGCACGAATTCGTACGTAACCGAATCCGAATGATCAGCGATAAAATGAAGGCCAGGTACGATGGAGCTGCAAATTCTGATGGATTCCGCGAGGGACAACTGGTTCTACTATTTAACCCACAGAGAAAAAAAGGACTGTCCCCCAAACTACAAACACATTGGGATGGACCATACAAGGTGATAAAGAGATTGAACGATGTTGTGTATAGGATACAGAAGCACAATAGCCCCCGCTCTACAATGAAGGTGGTACATTTGGAGCGACTGGCGAAATACGGAAGCGGTGGTTCTGTGCCTGTTCGGGACGAACAGGCTTAAGCGGGCGGCAGTGTTACGAATATGGAGTGAATAGTCCTATTGTAATTGCTCTAGAATATACTGAAGTATTGTTTTTTTTCCTTAATTATTAAATTATTGATTCTTATTACTGAGTTGTTTATTATTTCTTATTCACTACATTGTTGTTGTTATTTTTATTTGCTTTTTGTTTACTCATTTTAAATGAACACATAACAGCTATACATACATGCATACATAGTTACTTGTTTACTAATAAGATCATGATTATTGCTGTTGTTGTTGTCTGTCGGCATTTAAATATTGGGTACGTGTATGTCTGTATGTGTGTATGGCTTGTGTTTACGTTTAATTTGAGTGTACGATAATGTAAACAACTTTAACAAACAAACATGATGATTATTCTAGAAATGATCATTAAGAGTATAAAAGCTGGCGCATCAACGTCAGCAGAGTCAGTCAGTAAAGAGTTAGAGTTAAAGTTAAACTCAGTGAGAGTCAGAGTTGAGTAGACAGACAGTGTTGAGTCTGTGATTAGTGAGTTGTTAGACTTTACCGTGATCGTGTAAAGCGTATTAAGTGGTTACTATTGCTTTTGAGCATAGTACAGTAGTATTAAATTAAATACAGTATTAGCTGTTAAGTACTAAAAATCAAAGAAGCGTGCGTTTAATTTCATTGCAATAAAAGAACCCACGGAAAGCGTTTTTAAAAAGGTAAAAACGTAACAATTGGTGTCAGAAGTGGGATTGCAAAATGAAGTTCGACGAGCTAAAGGAGGAACAGCTAAAGAAGGAGTTGACTAAACTGGGCCTGTCCACAGCCGGTAACAAAGCAGAGCTGCAGAAAAGGCTACTGGAGGAGTTTATTCGGCTTGACCTGGATATCAATACCTATGAGTTCGAAGAAAAAGAAGAACTGGAGATGGGTACACGTTCAGCTACAAGCAACATCGACATAAACTCTATGTTTGCAGCGTTTATGCAGAAAATGGAAGAAGTTTCTAAAGCCAATAATGAAATGATGATGCAGAAAATGGAAGAAAGTTCTAAGGCCAATAATGAAAGGATGATGCAGAAAATGGAGGAAAACTCTAAGGCTATCAATGAGGTCAAACAAAGCGTTAAGGACAATAATGCAATGATGTTCCAGAAAATCGAAGAAAACTCTAAGGTGCTGGAAGCAATAAATAAAAGGCTGGATGATATCTATGAGGACGCGAATATGAGGGTTAACATCCTTAAAGATAGATGGAATTACAAGGAGAGAGAAGTTCACAGCGTCAATAAGAAATTCGATAAAAAAGATGTTCACGAAAAATTTTATATGCAGGAGAATTGTGTCGATCAGAAGCCACACAGCCTGGCAGCAAGGGAATGTGATCTTCAACCGCTAGAGGGGCCAATGCAAGTTATTCCGTAAGCTGCGAGTAGATTTGAAACTGCAGCCAACAGGAATGCATGGATAGCGGAGAAGAAATGCACTGAGTTAATCCTGGCATCAAAAGGCTCTGATGCACAAGTCCTGGAAACTGTGGCCGCTACAGCAAGGAACCAGGATGAGGACGTTATGGCGGCTATGCAACGTAAGTCTGGTGGAGAGCATAAGGGGCAGATCCACAGAATGGAGCTAAAGCCGCAAAAGCTAAGGAAAAATATGAGGATGCCATCAAAGAAATTAAAGCCAATGGCGGCAGTACAGCGAACGGTTGTGGCAAGAATCGCGGCTATGCAAGACAAGTATGGTGGAGAGCATAAGGGGCAGATCCACAGAGTGGGACTAAAGCCGCAAAAGCCAAGGAAGACTATGAGGATGCCGTCAAAGAATCTGAAGAAAATGGTGGCAATACAGCGAACGGTCGTGGCAAGAATCGCGGCTATGCAAGACAAGTATGGTGGAGAGCATAAGGGGCAGATCCACAGAATGGGACTAAAGCCGCAAAAGCCAAGGAAGAATATGAGGATGCTGTCAAAGATTTTGAAACCAATGGCGGAAGTACAGCGAATGTTAGTAGCAAGAATGGACGAAAGGCTGGCAAAAAGAAGGCGAAAAAGAGCAAGACAGCTGATTCCGAGGAAGAGGAAGAGGAAGAAAATGAAAGCCAGGTGCGATGGAGTTGCGGATTCTGATGGATCCCGCGAGGGACAACTGGTCCTGCTGTTTAATCCACAGAGGAAGAAAGGGCTGGCTCCTAAACTACAAACACAATGGGATGGACCATACAAGCTGATAAATGGATTGAACGATGTTGTGTATGGGATACAGAAGTACCATAGCCCCCGATCTAAAATAAAGGTGGTACATTTGGAGCGACTCGCGAAATACGGAAGCGGTGGTTCTGTGCCTGTTCGGGACGAACAGGCTTAAGCGGGCGGCAGTGTTACGAATTTGGAGTGAATAGTCCTATTGTAATTGCTCTAGAATATACAGCATTGTTGTTATTCTTAATTATTGAATTATTGATTCTTATTACTTAGTTGTTTATTATTTGCTGAATTGTTATGTACTGAATTGTTTACTATTTCTTATTCATTACATTGTTGTTGTTAGTCTTATTTGCTTTTTGCTTACTCATTTTAAATGAACACATAACAGCTATACATACGTGCATACATAGTTACTTGTTTACTAGCAAAGCGACAACAAATAAGATCATGATTATTGCTGTTGTTGTTGTCTGTCGGCATTTAAATATTGGGTACGTGTATGTGTGTATGTGTGTATGGCTTGTGTTTACGTTTAATTTGAGTGTACGATAATGTAAACAACTTTAACAAACAAACATGATGATTATTCTAGAAATGATCATTAAGAGTATAAAAGCTGGCGCATCAACGTCAGCAGAGTCAGTCAGTAAAGAGTTAGAGTTAAAGTTAAACTCAGTGAGAGTCAGAGTTGAGTAGACAGACAGTGTTGAGTCTGTGATTAGTGAGTTGTTAGACTTTACCGTGATCGTGTAAAGCGTATTAAGTGGTTACTATTGCTTTTGAGCATAGTACAGTAGTATTAAATTAAATACAGTATTAGCTGTTAAGTACTAAAAATCAAAGAAGCGTGCGTTTAATTTCATTGCAATAAAAGAACCCACGGAAAGCGTTTTTAAAAAGGTAAAAACGTAACAATATGATCTCTTTCTAATATAACTGTTAGGGTCAGCCAAAGTCATAAACAATTTTATAATAATAATCGCGACATTAAACCACTAAAGATAAAAAGAACCCCATATTGACGAGATACTAATTAGTTTTACCTGATATTAAGGTCTGGATAACAAGTGCAGTTTTGTTCAATTTAAGTACCACCTGCTATGAAATTGAAGATCAATGTGTGAATAACATGGATCTAAAAATGTATAAAACTACGGATTCAATAAGGGATTACACAATAATAAGTTAATCCTTTACGTGTACGTACATATAAATATTTGCAAGTAATAAATCATAACAGACTCAAATAAAAATATTCAGAAAATTATGGAGAGCTACGGTTATGAAGAACTGGCGGAAGAGTATTTTAGATATAAAAACCAGGAAGATGTTCTTACTTACGTTAAAATAAAATTAAACTTAAATTCGTGTAGCACCGATATACAAGAGCAATTATCTAATTTTGTAAAAGTACTAAAAAAACGCTACAAAGAAATTAGCTACAGTAAACAAAAGTTTTATATAAAAAGTGAAAAGTGGTTAGAAGGGCAACTTACTGTCGCTGCAGAAACAGCAAAGCAAGATAAGGTTGGAAGACCACGCAAATCATTGGACAACTGCAGCGATAGATCTAAGAGGCGGAAACTTAAAGATGTTAACGATGCAATTGGTTGTACAAATATAAAAGAATCTTTCCTACATAAATTACGATCACACAACCAATTAACAAAAGTGGATATCATTGAAAAAGTTATTAAAGCTAGTCCAGTGAGAACAAAACGAATTCTTAAAAGTATACCAACTCCGAGCGATGCAATACAGTACACAAATGAGGAGGCATTAGCCCTATTTCTGGATTTGAAATTAACAAAACAGCAATATATTAAGCTCAGATTGCGTGCGATTGAAAAGGGCTCAAATATCTATCCAGCATATCATCACATAACTGCTGCTAAAATGGACTGTTTGCCATCAAAGGATACTATTACAATCACACCAATTTCGGCAGAGGTACAACTACAATCTCTACATGATCACACAGCCGAACGCTTGCTACAATCAATACCAGGAAATGCTTTAAAGAAATATTGAAACACAAAGCTAATTCTTTTTTGCAAATGGGGATGTGATGGTTCTTCGGGACGAAACCAATACAAACAAGTTGTATGTGAAAATATTTCGGACTCGGATATGTTCATGGTATCAGTTGTACCATTGCGATTGAAAAAGGTTTTGGAAGATTCAGAGCCTTCGACTAGTACAACGCAAACAATGGATATTTGGAAAAATGAGACACCATCTTATACGAAATACTGCAGGCCAATCAAATTTGAATTCAAAAAAGAAACTAGTGATGCCATTAACAAAGAAATTAGTGATATCAAGTCCCAAATTGCAACACTACAGCCATTACAATTACAGTTAGATGGGCAGCAAATTGAAGTAAGCTACCAATTAGTCCTGATAGATAGAAAAGTAGGTCAGGCTTTGACTAACACGAAGGCTGCATCCAGTTGTATTATATGCCAAGCAGCATCGACCCAATTAAACCAAGTTCCGACAAAATCATTAGATAATACCGATGCATATGAATTTTGATTACCACCACTACATGCAAGAATACGACTTATGGAACATATACTAAAAATCAGTTATGATTTAAATTTCGGGTCTTCAGGATCCATAAGAAACAATGAAACCAACAAAGAGTTAAGAAGTTCAAAAAAGAAACATGTTCAAGATGAATATCGCAAAATTGGATTGATTATAGATCCGCCAAAACAAGGGTCAGGCAATACAAATGATGGCAATACCGCACGAAGATTCTTTTCAGATCCAGAAACAGCATCTGAAATAACAGGAATGGATTTAAACCTTATTTTCAGATTTAAAATAATCCTAGAAATACTTGCGTGCAATGAAGAAATTGACTCTAAACAATTTGGAGATTATGCTAAGGAAACTGCAAAAATATATACAACCAACTACCCATGGAGAAATATGTCTGCAACAGTTCACAAAATCCTTTATCATGGAGAAGATATTATTGAATATCATTTGGTGCCACTTGGAGATCTATCAGAGGAGGTTCAGGAAAAAAGGAACAAGGATTACAGATTTTATAGAGAGCACAATACAAGAAAAATTTCATGAAATTCCACAAATGAAGATCTATTTAATATGTTATTGGCAACGTCAGATCCGTTCATCTCCAATATTCGAAATAAATGGAAAGTGGAACATCGGGATTTAGATGAAGAACCCAAAAAACTACTAAAGAACAGAAATAGCACAGAGCAAAACATAGAATATTTGCAATCAATATTTGTGTCAAATGAATAATAATTATAATTGCCTTTCATTGCTATTTAAGTACGAAGAACATAGTATTAGTAAAAGATAATAATAAATAGAACCTACTTTGACAGCAAAAAATAAAAAATTTTTCTGTGGTAACAGCAAAATCTCCAGTTAATTTTACTATTTTTTTGAGTGTAAACATTTTTTTGAGTATAAAAATTTTTTTGAGTGTAACATTGAAAAAATTCCATTGTCTCAAAAAATAATTATAATTATTATTAAGATCAAAATATAAAATTTTTTAATATGCAAATAAAAAAAATAAACCCATATTTCACTCCAAAAGTTAAAAAAAAATCAAAAGTTCAACTTTGACCTAGAAGTCCTTAAGAAGTACTCAATCAATTTTAATGTAATTAAAACTGAGTCAAGCTGAACTAAATATCTATCCATTAAAAAAAAATCACTTCAATATTTTGATCGGTTCAAAAGTTACAGAATTTTGGCCAATGAAAAACGATTTTCAGGCACTGTGCGGCGTCGTTATCCCTGGATATCTTCGGAACAGATGAGATTTTAGATGAATTTGGGCTTCGCCCGCGCTTAACTACTGTTATATATCTGTCCATTCCGACAGGCACTTTAGGTTTCTGAATATTATCGTCTATAGTGATAACTGGGTTATAATAAATAAACAAAAAAAATATGTATATGCAAGTGACAGAATGGTTGCAGCACTATCTTCTTGTGTTGTTGACTCTTGTTGTTGTTTTAAGTTCTTGTTGTTGATTGGTTGAATTTTATCCTTCAGCAATAAAATTTTAGACTTTGTCAATGTTTCTGATCGTCTTTGAGTTCCTCCACGTCTCTCTACTCGCCTGTGGCGTACGGTTGTATTATTTTACAAAATCGACTTTTTTGTGGCTTTTTTTCTCGTGCTTTTTGTTACTTTTATAGCTTAACGATCGCGTGGCGTTTTGATAACAGTTTAAAGCAGTGTAATGTAGATGGGGCTTCGATATGGGATGATGGCAATAACGTGGACATTTTACAATATCTGGTTGATTTTTTGAGATTATCAAATGAGGTTCGCTCCCCTTTCTGATTCCAAGAACTTCTGGACGTTTTGGACTAAAGCAAACGTGTCTCCGCTGGGGGTTTAGATCGTGTGATTTATGAGATGGGTAAATCGTTGCCTATTTCTTCGAATAAAACCCTTTTGGATGTTTTCAATAACCATTCGAAGGATCGTTTTTTTCCAGGGAACTTGAAGGATGATTAAAATTACTGCAATTCCTAAGAGAAATGTCATTCTGTCTGATTTCAGAAGTTACAGACCCTCAGAAGTGAAAGACTCATACTTCAGATTTCTCTGAGGAGTAATGCAATGTGAAGCATTTTTTATTTGCAAAGCGGCAGGTTCTACTCTTTCTTCTTTTGCAGGATTCTAGGATTGTGGTTGAGTTTCCACTGTTCGTGCTTCTTCTTTAATTAAACTTTCTTTGAATGAATTGCACAAATTTTGTACGGGTCGATTACTGATAGACTTGAGTTATCAACCCTGCGAACATCGCAATTACGAAAAGCCTCACGAAGTAAAAAAGCAAGGAACGGAAGATATTTGCGTTTTGTTCTTCTTTTAAAAGTCGAAATCAGTTTCCTCAATACGTAATAAAGGCCTGCATGAGATGCATAAAATAGAACTTTGTGCTTCTTGTACAAATTAAAGACTGACACTTCTTGAAACATGTTTCTTTTTTTATTGAATATGTTACAATGCACACATTTATTGGACTACATATTTATACGTTAACTTTTTATAACATTTTTTGTTTTGTTATGATTAAATGATGTTGAAAAACAATATTTATTGGATTTATTTAATTACTGCTATGCAAAACAGACTATGGAAAAAACTATATTTAAAAATTTTGTTGTACGTAGGTCACTTTTCATATCACCGTCGCCGAGTCGCCGAAGTATGATGTTTAGGAATTAAACAAGGACACGTTTATCTATAGTTAAAACACAAGAGACGGAAAAATATTAATTCTCATAAATAGTTTAATAAAATTAATTAAATTAAACAGTATGGAAAAATTACTAATATTATAACAAAATTCATTATTTTAGTAACGATTAAAAGCACAAAAATGCCCATTTTGGGAGAATAACAGATATAATCACTATATAATAATTAAAATTTAATATATAGAAACACACCTTCTTCATTTTCCAGCTTCATAATCGTTCGAACCAAGGATTGAGACACAGAAATGGAAGAATAAATAAAACAAAATCAGCATAAAATTTTTATTAATATAATGCAAACTTACAACCGGTTACGTGCGCTATTGAGATACAATAGAAGGAAAATGTCAGTTTTCATAAAAGTTTTGGGAGAATAAATGAAACAAAATCAGCATAAAATCTTTATTAATATAATGAAATAATACTTATTATTCCTAATTATATTCCAGTAACGATTAAAACATCAAAAATGTATTTTTTTGGAAGAAATATAATAGAATGAATAGTATTAAATTAATTTAGAATAATTATTAATACGTGTGGAGCAAACTTACTTGGGCTTAACGCTCCTGAGACACAAGAGACACATTTTCGTTTTCATAAATTTTTTGCGGGAATAATAAAATTATATTAATGATTTAATCTTATTGAAATAATTATTAATATAATGGAAAAATAACTTCCAATAGATCTGATATTTAGTAACTATTAAGACACATAAGAAGGCACGGAGTATAATTTTCGAAAATAAAGAAATAATAATATTAATAATAATAATATTAATAATAATATTAATAATATTATAAATGAAATGATATTTTAATTACGATTAGGACAGACATGACAAAAAATATTTTCACTTTCACGAATAAATAAAATTAAATTAATGCAAAAATTACCTGATAGTTGCGATTCGTAGCCAATTAGAATTAAGATTAAGATACACAAGATAACGAAAATTTTCATTTTTAAAAATAGTTTTACACAACTGAACCATTGGTACTGAAATTTTTCTCCTTTTATATCAAAATTACAGAGAAAAATGACTGACTAGATTTTGAAAACAACTGAAAGCAAATATTTAATTATTAAATATATTTCTACTTGTTTATCAAATAGAGTACAAAAATATATACATTAATTTATCATATTCTCTCTTATTTGTTTTTGTAAAAATGTGTTTTTAAAAAAGTATTATAGAAGATAGTAGACTTTGATGTCAGTGTTTATATTTCCTCATTTTTTAATGATAAAAGAATCTGATTTGTTTTAAGTAGATTTGCTATTTGGATCCATGAATTCCTTTTAATAATAGATATGAGTACATACCATATGTTGGGAAGCCCAGTTTGTCCTTTTTAGGGACAATAGTGCACCACCCTCTGGGCAGCCTTTAGTTGATCTTATGATCTTCGATGTATCACATAGGCTTAACTCAACAACCCTGGATAAAAAAAGTTCTAAAGTCCAGCTTCGCGTCATACGATGCGATGCTTATAAGAGCTCATAGGGGTATTTGATTATTAACTAGAGCTTTTTGTACGACATTAATTAAATATTATATGGCTGTTACTGTTGGCTTACCTGACTGGTATGCACATTGGAACTGTTGTATTGGAGTGTGAGGTAATTTTTCCTCAGAAGTTTCTCCATCATTTAAACGATTTGAGATGATGGAGTAAAATCGGATTTACAAGCGGTGATCCTGGGAAGTATCTCTATGAATTTTACACTTCTCTTCTGCTGGCTCCATATGCGTACCATCTGAGTGTACGGAGACCATTTGAGTGATCCTATATAAAGGCCTTCTGTATTCGTACTGCCTCGGATAAATTATTTATGCTTTCATTAAAATTTTTCCACGTTGACCTTTTAGACTCTACGCGCTGTATTATTTCTAATAAGTACAGCCTTGTAGATGACCCAGTCATCCGTGTTTTTGAAATAAATTTCAGATTGTGTTTCTGGGATTACGATGTTGTCGTTCGTAACAAATAGTAATTGTTTGTCATTTCACACATATATTTCACTAGACATATGCCAATTATTTATCACACGTGACTAGATGTTGCTACTTAGAGTGAGATAAAGGACCTCTTATCTAAAGATGAGCTAATTGCCCCTATTTACTATGTATGGTCTTGTATTGTAATTCGAGTAAACAATTACCACAGACCTTTTTGAACGCGTTGGTGTCGCAGCATCTCAGCCTACCAAGGTTGTTTTTCTGGCCACAGGTCACCAGTTTGCACATTTTTATCATAGGGGCTAGATCGACCTATATATAAGGCTTGCAGATCATTGAATTTTATTATCAAAATTCATGCTCGGTTAAGAAAGGGCATCGTCTACTTTCTTACCGTAAAATTGTGTTCAGCGACGAAGCTCATTTCTAATTAAATTGATACGGGAACAAGCAAAATTACCGTATTTGGTGTGAAGAGTAGCCAGAAGCATTCCATCTCGCAAAATGAAAGCACAATTTGACCATTTTTTTTTAAAGGCGACGAAGGCAGGATCGTTACTGAAAATGGCGAGCGCTGCCGTGCGGTTATAAATTTTTTCCCCAATAGAAGAGACTGACATGTGTTTTCAATTAAACGGTGTCACACAGCACGCGAAATAATGGCCCAATTGAGAGGCGACTCCGATGAACAGTTTATTTCATGTTTGGGACCGGTCAATTGACGGCCTACATCTTGTAATTTAATCCCTTTAGACCACTTTTTATGGGGCTTTGTTAAGACTCAAGTCTATAGGGACAAGCCAATACAGTTGACGCAGTGGAAGCCTATATTTAAGAAGAATTTATTCATGTGATACCGGCCGATAGGTTGGAGAGAGTATGCCAAAATTGGACCCACCGCAAGAACCATTTGAGGCGTAGCCGTAGTCAACATTTACATGAAATCATCTTTAAACATATAAAACGTTATATCGACTCATATAAAAATATCATACACTTCTCTAAATTTTATGTGTTTTTTTAATCAATATATATACTTTATATGTATAATAATACTCTATACTTACAGGTATAATTTCTAAGAAATCTAATTCAGTTATCAATTCGCATTTTGCAAATTACACAAAGGCTTGAATAAATAATCATTAAATATGCCAATAAGAATCATAATAGTAAAATTATTAGCAATTCAAATAATAACAACAATTTTGATTCCAACAAATCATTTGAAGTCATATATGGTGCATATAAAATGAATTATGTATAACGAAAATATAATTTCCAAACTTATTAGTATGTATTTACCATATATTTGCTTGAATATAGAAAGTTTAAATATTTCGTTAACTTTGAATTGGTGTCAATGTCGTATTTAATAATGTCGTGAATGTCTTTTTAGTCCACAATGTATTTCAAATAAGATCAGGTGACGAAAATTGAAGTTCTTAAAAAATTAATTCAAGGTTGAAAACAAAACGACTAAAAAGCCTTAATATAAAACAAATAAAGTTAAATAGTCAATAAAGTATTAATTAAAATTAAATAAATAATGTTAATTAAAAATAAATCATCTTAGACATACCCAAGTGAAAAAATTGCTGCATCGGGAGTAAAAACGTTAGACGGTCTTTAGTATTCTTTTTTTTTGTATTTAATTTCGCATGTTTTTTTCCGATTAACACTGCCATACCAACATAAAACCAAAATGGTCACAAGTCGCCACCTAACGCCAAAAACAAATACCTTAGAAAGGTATTTGATCACAACCAACCATTGGAATATTTTGTTACCGATCGCACCTAAAAATTATTTGATTTATTGATGGATAGTGGCACTTTTATTTCTTACAAAAGACCGTTCAGAGTGGAAGAACGAGTACATTGGGATCGAGGAAAAATCCAATATTTTAAAAGTAGTGACTGATTGTGCTGAGCGAGTAATTGCACTGGTCAGTAAATTCAACAGCTCTATCATAAATAATGAAGAACGAAAACAATATTTGCTCCGTTTAGTTGTCCACATAAAGGGACATGTCCTGATGCTTTAAATAGGAAGATTCGATAGAATGAATTAGGGAAAGTACAATAAGGTAAAACGTATAACTCCACTCAGAAGAGTTTTACATTCAATGACTACAGTTTATTTTAGACGTTTTCCGTTGAGAATTAAAGAAAATTTTGATCTTTTACGACTAAAGTTATTTGTACACATTTTACACATTGATCACTACAATAAGGTGAATATAATCTAATGCCGGTTGTCATGCTATAGCCTTTTAAGAGAAGTGTTTTTAGTTCGGCAGGATTTGATGGAGAAGCTCAAAATTTAATTCCAATGTAAAACAATTTGCCAGAAGAGGGGGTATTTAAATCTGATGAAACTGGACTCTACAGGAATTTACTGCCAGACAAATCGTTTCTGCTCCTGAGGAGAAATTTTCTAAAGAGAGCTTCTTGTAGCAAGAAGATGAGGCCGCTATTGACCAAAATAAAATTGATTATTTCAAGATTTTAGTCGTAAGAAAATTGCAAGAAGAATCAATTTAAAAGGGTTTATCAGCGATATACATATAAACAATCATTTATTATTGATTTTTTAAAACTCTGATATGTATTACCTTGTAAGCAGCTACACTGAGATGAGAAATACACGTAAATACAAATTTAAAATCATTGTTAAATGGAGCTACTTCTTACTACATGTACAATTTCGGTATAACGAATCTTCCAGCTTAACGAACGAATCGTTATACCGGGTTTCAATTGCACATCATTCCCTCCCATCATGCGTTTTAATGTTAAAATATTTGATAAGTTACCAAAAAGATAATTAAACAGGATTTATGTAGAAAAATTTAAGAATTAACCTGCATTGTTAATAGATAATTCGGAAGTTATCCGGGTACCGAGTTTGTATATGTTTTAATTCAGGTTCAGTTCAATTTTTTTAGTGGTATAAATATGTATGTAAACGGGGGCCTGCCCCTTATCTTTTGACTTGCGAGATTGAACTTGACTATTATATTGATCTGTTATTAAAGAAATAATGAATTGTCGGCCCTTTTTTGGACTCAAAATTTATATTAAAATATGAATATTTTCATATTAATTATAAAAGTAAAATAATTTTACAAATTTGGTATTGATAATGCAGTTTTCCAATTTTTTTCATGAAAATATATCATGACTTAAAAAGCCGATATGGTATTTTTAATTTGATAACGAATTCACATATACAAAAACATTATGAACTAAATCAAACTCGCCAATATTTGTTCGAATTTTATATAAGTTTCTATAATTTTTATAAATTTAAGGCAATTTTGACATGTTTTCTCGTCATATGATCACCCAAAACTTTTAAAAATGTGTGGTTCATACAAAGGTTAGGTTAGGTTAGGTTGATTGGAGGGGTGTGATAGCCCATGTCAACGACATACACTTAAGCCAGTGAAGGCTTGTTGTGCGCTCCCTTGGTTCATACGAAAAGTTGCCCTTAATTATTTTTTTTAAGTGTAAAACCTACAATAAAATTATTAATTTTATGGATCGTTTATTGTTGTTTTTTAAGGCTAATAATCGTTTATGAATAAAGTTTTCTTAGTTAATTTTCCTTATAAAAGGTTTATAAGCCATTTATAAAATTTTATGAATATGACCATTGGTTATTACTTTAATTCTAAATGAATGGCTTGTTTCATACCATTAACAAGTAACAGCATTTCTTTTAAATTATGCAGCATTTTTTGCCAGTGCAGCTTTATTTTACAAATAAATTTTTATTTTTGCACGTCACTGTGTCAAAATCAGCTGCAAAAATAAATACTATAAATACTATTACAGAATTATTATTGCTAATGTCTAGAAATTTGTAATAAATAGTCATCATTAATTCAAGAATTTCAACATTACCTTTGAAAATTCAACATTTCTTAGAAAATTAAGTCAGAAAAACTAAATAAAAAATTACTTTTAGTAAGATATGGATTTTCACTTTCATACATTTCAAAAAGCTACCTTCTAAGTATTTTACGTAATTTGACCAGGATTTATTTATTTTACTTATTTCTTTTGATCTCCTCAATTTGCGACAAGACAAAATAATGCAGGAAGTGCAACATTGGCTGTAGCAGAAAGCAATTAATAGTTTAAATTTTTTTTAATTGGATATTCTTGTGCGGCGAGTAGAAATACAAGAGGAAAGTATAAATTATGGGTCTGTGTTTATCACCCTCTGTACTTGTATACTTAAAGTATACTCATGATATACATTTATATACATTTTATTTACAACTTGACATGGAAGTTACATATACATGAGTATGAATTGAGCTTTTACTGAACATGTATTATTGTACCCAAAAATATTTCGTAACAATTATGTGTAATCAATGTTTTCATTGCGCATTAACGTATTTTTTTGTTATGGTTGTTTTTAGCCTAGGTTGCGTCGTACTATTTCTCAATTATTTTTTTACAATTTAGCTGTTTATTACAGAATTATTATTGATAAAATCTAGAAATTACTAATTCAATGTTAAGCAAATATTATTTAAAAATGTTCTGTTTTTAAGCAATAGAATTAATTAACAAAATATCTTTTAACAATAAATATTTCTTCTAAATACTTGTGTGTATGATTTTGAATTAAAATTTTTATTGTATATTATTGCTATTGTTGTTATTGGAGGTACTCTGTACATTATTATTGCTGTTGCTGTTATTGTTATCGCAACGAAAAGAGCGAGCGAATTTTTCTTTACACTGTTTTAATTTACTCTCCTGTAATTTGGTTGATTTCTGGAGCAAAATTTCCTCCTTCTGTACGTGGCATTATGAATATACGGAAACAAGATCTCTAATGGTATCATCAAACATTATATTCGCCATGTTCTGACAAAGGTATATCGCATAGTGCTTCCTAGGAAATCATGTTGACAAAATGTGGATTAAAAATATGAAAATCTACACATCAGTACAACTCGATATGAAGAAGCTGTTCATATGCCGACATTTCATTGGTCTCTAAACTAAATCGTCAGTGAACTTTAGCAGTTTGAAAGCTGGCATCAGCTTTCACATGAATCAAATACAATATGAGAATTCTATATAGTACATGATGGCAAAAATGAAATGTTTATTTTTAATACATGATATTGAAATTTATTATTTTGGGATATAAAGTATATAAAAATTTATTTCTTTAAATCTGTAAGAAAACATTCTAATTCTTCAATGAATAAGTGCGATAAAATTACTTTTAATTAGTTAACGAATAATAAATTATGACAACTGGTAAATTTGTTTGTTATAGTAGCAAATAACCAACTCTAATGTACTATTTAATTGTTTTCTTTGTAAAAAAAGACACAAAAAGCTTACTTTTCCCTATTATACTATTATACTATTATAAAATCATTGAAAATTATACACATTTACACTACCTCCGGATCTTACACTGAAAGAAAAGTCATTCAATTAATATTCTTCATACATATTTCATAGTTCATTGTCTCACTGAAAATCGGTTTATTACTGAATGAAATCCTTCAATATTTTAATTAAGTGATACGATTTTTTTCTATTAATTCAATACAAATTGATTTATTTGATTTAAAATTATTATCTTTTTTTAAAATTTTTTTTAATACAAAGCAATATGATCATGTCGCATCATGTTTGATATAGTGTGATGTGCAAAAACTAATTGCTGAAACCAACCCGAAAAAAGCTCCGGGTATTGATGGCGTTAGTAACAAGATGCTGACGCAGTTGCCTCGTGTTGCTATTAGAATCCTGTTGTTTATTTTTAATGGCATTTTACGACTGGAGTATTATCCACACAGCTGGAAACTTGCCATGATCAAAATGATTCCAAAGGCGGGCAAAGATCTTACCAAGGCTGAGTCATATAGGCCAATAAGTTTATTGTCAACAATTTCAAAGCTCTTTGAAAAGCTGCTAATGACTAAATTGTCCCCAATTCTAACTAATAATGGGTGTATACCGGATCATCAATTTGGTTTTAGAAGTCAGCATAGTACCGTTGAACAATGTCATAGATTGGTTCATTTCATAAGAAGAACATTTGAGGAAAAGAAGTATTGTTCTTCCCTCTTTATTGATGTTTCTCAAGCATTTGATAAAGTGTGGCATGAGGGCCTGATTTTGAAATTGAGGAGATATCTACCAATGAACATTGTGAATCTTTTGGAAAGTTACATTCTTGCCCGGAAGTTCACTGTCGTGGAAGGAGACTTCACGAGTGTGCCCGAAACTATCTCATCTGGGGTGCCACAGGGGAGTATACTGGGGCCAGTTTTGTATTTGATTTATACCAGTGATATGCCTTTGAGCAGTAATATCCTCATTTCTACATTTGCCGATGATACAGCCTGCCTTAGTATGTATGAAAACCCTCACGAGGCTACCCGTTATCTCCAGGAACATATTAACCTGTTGGAACCGTAGTTGAACTTATGGAGAATAAAAGTAAATGAACAAAAGTGTGTTCATGTCACATTTACCCTACGAAGAGACACTTGTTCCCCCATTCGTATCAACAATCAAGTTGTTCCTCAACATTCACAGGTGAAATACCTTGGTATACACCTTGACCGACGGCTTACATGGAAACACCACATTGACTCTAAGCTAACACAAATGAAGCTTAAATTAACCCAGATACATTGGCTGATTGGTAGAAACTCAACACTCAGTCTGGATTGTAAACTTTTAATATATAAGTCGCTTTTGAAACCCATATGGTGTTACGGAATTCAGCTATGGGGCACTGCTTCAGCTTCCAATGTAGAGAAAATCCAACGAATGCAAAACAAAATTTTAAGGTTAAGAACATCGGCTCCTTGGTACATGTAAAATTCAATTTTACATCGTGATTTAAATATGCCACTTGTGACCGCAGAAATTGCAAAATATGCAGGCAAATATTTAACAAAACTCGAGTTCCATCCTAATCCCCTTGCTCGTAACATCTTGAACTTTCCTGGACACATCCGCTTAAAAAAGAGGGATACTACGGCCTTAATACGCCACACTTCAGATGGAATTTTTTGAATATTTTTGTGCTTAACACATTTATGTATTATTAATTACTATCACTAAGTTTATGTCCGACACTGGTTGGACCTAATTATAATATTTATGCTTAAGATTTGAACACTTATTGTTAGTTCAGTTTGAAGATACAATAAATTCATATTAGCAAAAAAAAAAAAAAAAATATTGTCAATAGAAGCATTCTTGTGCCTAAGATAGTTAAAAACAGTTAAGAATATTAGCCAATCATAAACCCATGATCTCTCTTTCTCTCTTAATTTGCTAAAAAAGAAATTCCAACAAAAAACTCAAAATTAACTAAATTAAACTTGGCTTGGCACTCCATAAACACTCAGAAGGAAAAAACCTTTTTATTTGTTCATTCTATTTCACCATTTGGTGGTAAAACTATTCTACTAAGGTGCGATTTAATGCAAATTTTACCTGTTGTTCCACACGGGACCTGATTTACTTTAATTGAAAATTGCATCATTAGTTGGAAGGAATTTAATTCTTTACACAAAGTTACCTTAACACAAAATACGAGAGCTAGACCAGAAGAAGTAGAATTTGTCGAATTTCATAAATAAACTTGGTAATGGTGAATTAAGAAATTATCCAGAGTTAGGTGATGACATTATTGAATTGCCACAACAAATAATTGGTTGTTTTGATAGTTTAATTACTGATATCTATGGTAATATTCGTTAGAATATATTATCGGATCAAATTCTTAATTCCGTAATTTTAGCTCCTACCAATGAAGACTGCGCTTCAATAAATAATGATATACCTAATCGTCTTTCAGGGAAGGAGAAGGTTTATTACAGTTTTGATAAAGTTTCTAATGATATCAATGACGTAAGTGAATATCCTTCTTAATTTTTAAATTCACTTGAAGTTCGTCTAACAGATGGTGCAATATTTAGTTTTTTGTGTGTGTTTTTGCACCGTAACTCAAGAACTACTGGACCGATTTTGACCAAACTTTATATACATGTTCTATGGGACGTGTGTTTCTGTGTAGTTTGAAGTTCGTCCGACAGATGGCCCAATATTTTGTTTTTTGTGTTTTGCCCAATAGAGATTAGCGCGATAAGCCTATGCTGCGTTTTGCTGAAGACGTTGGGTCCTTAATCAGCGTGTAGTGGGGTTAATTAGCCCGATACCGGTATTTGAACAATAATTTCTATGTCGATTTAGTGCAAATTTGAAGGCAAAACAACGTTTGCCCAGGTCAGCTAGTTGAAAATAAATTCCATTGTTATGCTGATTCGTAATTTGAACATGGCACAAGCCATAGTAAATGGGAATATAATGTTTGATGATACCATTAAGGCACATATTAATGCGATTACTTTACGATTGTGAAATCAACCAAAATACAGGAGAGTAAATTAAAACAGCGTAAAGAAAAATTCGCTCTCTCTTTTCGTTGCGATAACAATAACAGCAATAATAATGTTCAGAGTACCTCCAATAACAACAATAGCAATAATGTACAATAACAATTTTAATCACACATACTAAAGTATTTAGAAGAAATATTTATTGTTAAAAGATATTTTGTTAATTAATTGTATTGTTTAAAAACAGAACATTTTTAAATAATATTTGCTTAACATTGAATTAGTAATTTCTAGATTTTATCAATAATAATTCTGTAATAAACAGCTAAATTGTAAAAAAATAATTGAGAAATAGTACGACGCAACCTAGGCTAAAAACAACCATAACAAAAAAATACGTTAATGCGCAATGAAAACATTGATTACACATAATTGTTACGAAATATTTTTGGGTACAATAATACATGTTCAGTAAAAGCTCAATTCATACTCATGTATATGTAACTTCCATGTCAAGTTGTAAATAAAATGTATATAAATGTATATCATGAGTATACTTTAAGTATACAAGTACAGAGGGTGATAAACACAGACCCATAATTTATACTTTCCTCTTGTATTTCTACTCGCCGCACAAGAATATCCAATTAAAAAAAATTTAAACTATTAATTGCTTTCTGCTACAGCCAATGTTGCACTTCCTGCATTATTTTGTCTTGTCGCAAATTGAGGAGATCAAAAGAAATAAGTAAAATAAATAAATCCTGGTCAAATTACGTAAAATACGTGTCAATGTCCCACGCCCTGCCACCAGTTGCACACTTGGGTGGTCTTTCAAATAGGGAAATGACTGATTCTTCACATATATCTTGTACTATGGTATTCCATTTTTCTGCCACCCCGATTTTATCCAAAAACTCTTTATGTAGCATGTGAGACTTTGTACATTTTAGGTTTTAGAATCACTTAAGAAGGTAGCTTTTTGAAATGTATGAAAGTGAAAATCCATATGTTACTAAAAGTATTTTTTTATTTAGTTTTTCTGACTTAATTTTCTAAGAAATGTTGAATTTTCAAAGGTAATGTTGAAATTCTTGAATTAATGATGACTATTTATTACAAATTTCTAGACATTAGCAATAATAATTCTGTAATAGTATTTATAGTATTTATTTTTGCAGCTGATTTTGACACAGTGACGTGCAAAAATAAAAATTTATTTGTAAAATAAAGCTGCACTGGCAAAAAATGCTGCATAATTTAAAAGAAATGCTGTTACTTGTTAATGGTATGAAACAAGCCATTCATTTAGAATTAAAGTAATAACCAATGGTCATATTCATAAAATTTTATAAATGGCTTATAAACCTTTTATAAGGAAAATTAACTAAGAAAACTTTATTCATAAACGATTATTAGCCTTAAAAAACAACAATAAACGATCCATAAAATTAATAATTTTATTGTAGGTTTTACACTTCTATAAAAAAAATAATTAAGGGCAACTTTTCGTATGAACCAAGGGAGCGCACAACAAGCCTTCACTGGCTTAAGTGTATGTCGTATGACATGGGCTATCACACCCCTCCAATCAACCTAACCTAACCTAACCTTTGTATGAACCACACATTTTTAAAAGTTTTGGTTGTTCTCCAAATTTATTTTAAGAATTATTAGAGTGATCATATGACGAGAAAATGTGTCAAAATTGCCTTAAATTTATAAAAATTATAGAAACTTATATAAAATTCGAACAAATATTGGCGAGTTTGATTTAGTTCATAATGTTTTTGTATATGTGAATTCGTTATCAAATTAAAAATACCATATCGGCTTTTTAAGTCATGATATATTTTCATGAAAAAAATTGGAAAACTGCATTATCAATACCAAATTTGTAAAATTATTTTACTTTTATAATTAATATGAAAATATTCATATTTTAATATAAATTTTGAGTCCAAAAAAGGGCCGACAATTCATTATTTCTTTAATAACAGATCAATATAATAGTCAAGTTCAATCTCGCAAGTCAAAAGATAAGGGGCAGGCCCCCGTTTACATATGTATACCACTAAAAAAAATTGAACTGAACCTGAATTAAAACATATACAAACTCGGTACCCGGATAACTTCCGAATTATCTATTAACAATGCAGGTTAATTCTTAAATTTTTCTACATAAATCCTGTTTAATTATCTTTTTGGTAACTTATCAAATATTTTAACATTAAAACGCATGATGGGAGGGAATGATGTGCAATTGAAACCCGGTATAACGATTCGTTCGTTAAGCTGGAAGATTCGTTATACCGAAATTGTACATGTAGTAAGAAGTGGCTCCATTTAACAATGATTTTAAATTTGTATTTACGTGTATTTCTCATCTCAGTGTAGCTGCTTATAAGGTAATACATATCAGGGTTTTAAAAAATCAATAATAAGTGATTGTTTATATGTATATCGCTGATAAACCCATTTGAATTGATTCGTCTTGCAATTTTCTTAGGACTAAAACCTTGAAAAAATCAATTTTATTTTGGTCAATAGCGGTTTCATTTTCTTTCTACAAGAGGGATCAGCTCTCTTTAGAAAATTTCTCCTCAGGAGCATTGTTTACCCACCGAGCAGAAGGGTGGGTTGTTTTGTTTTTTTTTTTTTTGTTCAAAATTCAGCAATTTCGGAACGAGTTTCAACGATTTCGGAACACGCTTTGTGCCCAAAATTTGCGAAAAAAATCCCAACATAAAAAAATCCTTAATCGAATGCACGTAGCCCGGGAAATTTCTAAATTCATTATTCCTATTGAACAGACTGTATATATATCAGTATAATAATACGATTTATATAACACAGAAAGGACTGCCCAAAGGGTTTCCCAACTTTTCCTATTGTGCCTGATATTGCAATGGAAGAACTTCTAGGCAAGTGCATTAAAAAATTACTTGTTAAACAAAAGTGGAGTAGAAATTATGTTGTCAATATTTGACTCTTTCCATGCTGATATTAAATTTACAATTAAGAAATAATGCAATTCTGTACTTCCATACTTAGAATCATTAGAAAAGGGGAGGGGGAAGTACTGGACGAATGTTAATAAATTGGTACCAAAAGCCAAATCGAATATTTTTCATAATGTAAAACAGTCAAAAAATTTATACTACAGTAGGTAAATTATTCACCAAGACAAAAGATAAAGTAGAAAACTTTGATATTTCTAATGTAGTTTATATGAGTATAGGTACCACAAAGAATAAATTAAAGACTAGGCTGGCAAGATAAGAGCCAGACCAGAAGTATAGGAATGTTTAAATTTCACACAAAACAGCTCTAACGAAACACTGTTTTAATTCTAATCATAGTCCGGACTTTAAGAAAGCATCTGTTTTAGATATAGAGAGCCACTTTAAAAGACGTTATATATTAGAGTCGATTAATATTACTAATGTTGCAAATAATAAAAGCATAAATTATAAAACTGATGTAGATAATGTTGCCCAAAACTATAGGCATTTGATTCGTAAGTTAAACTGACCAATAGGAATGTAAACAGTTTTTTATTTTTGTAATATAATTAGTATAGAGAAAATTGCAATTTCTTAAAAATTTAAAACATCTTGTTTTTCGTTATTGTTTCTTTCTTTTGATTTCTTTATTTTTTTTATTTCTTTATGTATATAAAATGAACAAAAAATGTCAATTGTTATTGTCATATACATATATTATAAAATTGCCTGAAGAATACGCCCAAAAGCGCGACGAGATATTAAATAATTTTTTTTTTTTGTATAAAAAGACCCAACGCTCGTTTATGAAATAATAGTGTTAATTAATTTAATTTAAATATTTATTCGCTGTTATCTTAAATAGTGGCGTTTACTTTTACTATCCCTATTGACACGACTTACTCATTCACGAAGTGAAATTATCTTGAATATATTTCGGTAAATTTAAATGTTAGTTTTAAATCTATTTGGGAGCAATATAGATGAGTTTTGAATGGCTCGAAATAGTTTCTATTAATTTTTCAGCAGCTGTTCCTTGCGTAAATTCATAAAATCATCAAATAGTGGTGATTGAGCGTACTCTTCCTTCATTTGCTACATATGAAATTAATAATAGAAATTAATAATTTGTATTAAAGAGCGAAACAAGTTCGATTTATAGAAGTTCAAAAGAAGGCCGAAAGCACTCTAATACATGTTGTAATAACGTTGCAAAATAATATTCAAAGAAAATCGCTCTTTTATTTCGAAAATTATTTGTTATCTAAAATGTACTTTTGTTTATTAAAAAATAATTGAAAATAGAACAAATATATGAAAATATGTATGCATTTATGTAAGTACATATGTATGTATGTATATAACTTGCCAAGTCAAGTTGAACGCATGTATGTCAAACACCACAAACTAATGAAGAAACTGTAACTGAAAAATTATAACATCATGATTGTAATACAATGCAAAATGTAATAATTTTAAGTAAACAACGAGATTCGAATGATTAAATTAAGTTGGAGATAGATTAACTCGCTAACACTTTTTTTAAAAACACAGATTTGAAAAACGCTATAAAATATTCAAAAGTGATAATGATCATAAACATACTTGAAACATTATAATGATGTTACGGTTTGTTGGACTTTCTTTACCGTCTTCTAAAAGTTTGCTTTTACTCAGAAGCGGCAACAAGAAATACATATGTACGTACCTACATACTACATCCATACATACACACATATCAACAACGTTTTGAGCCAATTGAAAAGCGCTCAAGAGTATCTCCATCAAAAACTGCATCTAACTGCAGTCACCGCATTAAAGTGAAATTGGCTGGCTAAATGTAAAACGTCAGGAATTCACTCGTAGCTACTCACACCAATAGTCACAAGTTCATTTAATACAGACTCACATGGTAGTAACAAACTTTTTTAAGTCAACACATAAAAACGGCAACTCAAGGAAGCAACAACTTGTAACAACGCGTGCGCGAAATCAAAAATCAAACTACTAAAATAAAAAAAGGAAAATACTGGAAATAAATAAGAAAGCCATGGTCAAAACACAAAAATATAAATAATTTAAAAGGCAAAAGTAGTAATAACAACTTCTTATATGTTGCACATATAAGGATGTCTTAAAATATTTAGAAGAAGTGCAATAATTAAAAAATTTTAAATTAAATAATGTTGAAAATGAAGTTGTCTTTTATTAGCTCTATAATAATAATTTTATTTAAAGTAATAATGGTTCATTCAATAATTTTGAGTCAAACAGATTTGAAACATTTCTTACGCAGTGGTGCTTTGGACTTAAATTTCTTAAGATGCTTCTTAATGAATACCAACTTTTGCCCAAATCCATACATAATGCATCGTTTATACACACCGTAAGTAAAAACTTCTTTTCCTTTGTAAATATACAAGATTAATTCAAATGACTGAATTTGGCATTTTGTAAGAAAAAACAATATATACTCGTACGTATGCACATGCGAATTTGTTGTCAATAAACCACAATTGCTGGATAAATCTGGACAATATCTACATACATACATATATGAAACTACTTTATGAGCCGCATAAGCCGAAGACTATACCAAAAATAAAAATGTTTGGAATATGCAAATACCACATGTTACTATTTCAGTAACACAATTATTTTACAGTTCATAACAAGTGCATGTCTATGTTGGCACTTGACAAAGATTTTCTAACTCAGTATTTAATAAAAAGGAAAATCGTTGTAAAGACTAATCAAAGTAGTCAATCGCAAGACGTTGATTCCAGCTCAAAATAATACAGAGTTAATACCCAGCAATATAAAACGATGTTCTAGATTATAAATTGCGGTGGTTTAGTGGTAAATATTTTTGTAAAAAATTTAAAAAAATGGTGCCACACTTTAGGGAAAGACTACTCAAACAGATACTATCACGAATACACGTGTACTCTACCCAGTTGGGAATATCATCTTATATAACAACGCCTTTAAAGATTTCTTCAATACATTTTTGAATTTATCACTCAACAATTACGTTTCTCAATGACACTACTTAAGAAACTTTTATACATTGATGATTAGTTTAGTGACGCAACCTTAGAAACTAACTTCTGTTAAAGGCAATTAAAGATAGATATGCAATAACGTCTTATTAATTGCGCCTATTTGAACCAGTTGACGACAAGATACTCGTAAGCGCTGTCTTGCGCTAACTTTCATTGTTGACAAACTGAGTGAAAAGTTTGGAGAAGATGAACTATAAACTTTATATGTAATCTTCTAGGCCTGAACATAAAATTAAGGGCAAAGTCATTAAACTTGTTTAAGATGAAACCGGCCGGTCACACACTTACGATGTGTTCGGCTTCGCCAAATTCGTGGGGTTGTACGCAAAAAAAATCGGAAAAATTGAAATTTTCTATTTCTTATTATTTGTTAGAATGCTAATATGTCTATTTGCGAACAATTAATGTTTTATTTCATGTTGCTACAGGTAAGTATGTAGCAAAGGTCTGGTACCAAGAATGATAAAATTTTATCATTCTTGGTCTGGTACAATA
This sequence comes from Germaria angustata, assembly GCA_963681545.1. NCBI lineage: Eukaryota > Metazoa > Arthropoda > Insecta > Diptera > Tachinidae > Germaria > Germaria angustata. The sequence continues at coordinate 32,788,871 of OY812999.1, forward strand.
TACTTACATATTAGCCAATAACAACTCTGAAGAGCTGACAGCTGATATTGTAGAACAATTTGAAAAATAAACAATCAGACATATAAGAAAGAAAGAGAGAGAGAGAGAAAGAAACAAGAAAGAAACATATTTATTTTCTTTTTTTATTTTGACCATATTTGAAATCCAAGAAAAAGACAAGACATTTTTTAGGTTAGGTTAGCTTAGGTTAGATTGATTGAAGGGGTGTGATAGCCCATGTCATAGACATACACTTAAGTCAGTGGAAGGCTTGTTGTGCGCTCCCTTTAATTATCAGACACAAACTGCCAGAGTTCTGCGGCAGGATTCGAACCTGGGACCTTCGCACTACGAGTCTAGTACACTACCTACTAGTCTACGAAGGTCACATTTTTTTATATTCAGATGATTTATCTAGTTCTGGCTCAAGAACCTGATCGATTTAAATTGGTGTTAAACTAGTTAAATGTAATACAGGCGTTTACGGCTAAAGTAGGTGTCTTTTTTTGTGTGGCTATAATGCGCGAAAAGAATACTTTTGGTTAAAGTAAACAGAAGAACTCTTTTATTAATAAAAAAAAAAAACATCTTATAAAGATATGAGAGACAAAGTTGTTATGCTGCATTAAAGAATGTAGATTAAAAAAACAGGTATAGAAAAATATAATAAAATAAAATAAAACATAAATAAATGAAAAGATATCGTATTGCATATAAAATTTATATGTGTACTTGGCCAACTGAAACACTATAATTGGTCAAATTGTCATACACGACAATGCACTCCATGTCCACTGTCGATTAGGTTTTCTAGAAAGTTGAAAGAAAATTGACGTTTAAGGTGAAATAAGTGATGGCAGTCTTGTAAGAGTTCGTTCCGAAGCTGCAACTGTTCGTAATTAATTATTGTTCCCATTTGCTACTACTTTATGCGTAATTATTTTTAAAATAAGGCTAACAATTGATAGCTACTAACCGTTCTGAATATATCTTAACAAAAATAATTAAGTTTTATTGGAAATCTTGTTTAGTTAAAAAAATTATATATATATATATATATCTACTCTTGCAAGCATCGCTGTATTTTCGAAGAATTACAACAGCTGACAACTAAAAAGTTATTTGTTACTTTTGGCTTTTATAACATAGGAAATTCAATATATGTAATATATGGATCTTTAATGTTTAAGCATTTAGAAAGATTCCGCGAAAATACGTTTGGAACAGATTAAGTCTCGACACATGTGTTATATGATACAAAATATTTATCGATTACCTTCGATAAAAGCAATCTATCAGTTAAAACTAAATGAGTGTAACATCACTAAAAAAAAGTGGCATTTGGACCACAAATCAAGCAGTTAATATTCATATTTATAATAATTAGCTTAATTTTCTATGAAAAATCTATTAGATGGATTAAAGTCCCTAAGTTTATGTTCTTTAATGATACTTCTTGATTGCAGCTTCTCTAGCGCTATTACACAAGATGGCGCAAAAGTAACGTCATACTTTCAACTAGCTGCAATTTTTTAATAAATGAAAAAAAGAGCTCTGCTTTCATAAAAAGTTTATTTGAAAGTGTAAAATTTATCAAATTAATTGGACAAAATTATTCCAATCAAATGGTCACCTCGAGAGTTGATACATCATTGCACTGGTATTGCGGCTTTCAAGACTAGCAAGCTTCGCGGTTCTGTTAAATCTTGCGATCTGGACAGCCACTTCAAATGTACAAGATGGGAGATCTTCCGACGTAGAAATTGCTACATCAAAATCTCCATCGTTGCTCGATCTACATATGTGCGCGGTTGCTCCATCCTGTTAAGGTTTACCCACCATAGTATTTACGAATACTACTACTATTTATACTAATGTTTTTGCATTTATGTTTGAAATGTCAAAAATATACTATATATAACTGTCAAATATCAAAGAATTTATAACTGATCTTGTTGCTGGGCTTGCACAACTGTTATTGAACACAGCTAAAAATATGTGTTTAATGAAAGATCCAAAAGTCTGGAAAATTGGTGCCACAGGAATTGAAGACAGACAAATTGTAATCCGGGACAACCATCAACTTCGGCTGCAAAACCAGATCGATTCGGCAGAAAGACAATGCTGTGTGTCAAGAAAGGTGGGACAAGAAAGGTGTGGTGCACCACGAGCTCCTAAAACCTGGTGAAACCGTTAATACAGATCGCTACCGCCAACAAACGATCAATTTGAACCATGCATTGATCGCAAAACGACTAGAATGGGCCACAGGACACGGAAAGTTAATTTTGCAACATGACAATGCGCCCGGTCACAAAACAAAACCGGTTGAGGATGCAATCAAAGCATTAGGCTGGGAGCTGCTAACCCGCCCACCGTATTCAATAGACTTGGCTCCTTCAGACTACTATTTGTTTTCATAGAGAGGACACGAATTAGCTGAGCAGCAATTGGTTTGTTTCAAAAGACGAAAAGTTTTATTGGCATGGAGTCCACAAATTGCCTGAAAGATAGGAGAAATGTATACCCAGCAATGACCAATACATTGAATAAAATGTGTTTTACTTTCCCATTAAAAATTTTATTTTCCTAAAAAAACGCTCACTTCATACCGGTATACCACGTGCATGTTCGTGGTATAGAAACTGGCTACAAACTACTTTGTTCGGTGGTTTAATTGTAACACACGTGTAGTATACCATACTGTTGTAGTATACAAATCCTATGACTGTCGGGGGTATTAAGTAGAGCCACCAGTATGTGCTATGTGTACAGAGATCTTCTACTTTGCAACGGAGATATCAACGCGATCACCGATTGTGATTCTCTATTGCCGATTGGTGTGTTAAAACAGTCAAGAAAAATCTACATTTGCCTGTTGGTGTGTGTATGTAAAAATGTATGTACATATGTATGTATGTATGAAATTCATTTTCATTAAGTTACTTGTAAAAGTTTCATTATAGAAAAACATTTTTTGAGTGACATTTCTAAAACTGCCTCGTATATGCATGTTTACATACATAATTAAATATATATAAATAACAATAGATATTTTAAAACGCATTAGAACGGAAAATATTTCTTTCATTATTATTATTATTTACTATTTTGAAATTAAAAACGGTTAAAACAACAAAAAATCCAATTCATTAATATGATGAGCCAATAATATGCATAAAACAATCTTCGATTTACGGAAAACGTAAAGAAATTGGTCAATTAAAAATCAACATTGAATTAAAATTTTGAAGTTTGAAAGTTGAAAGTTGAACCACATACAAACATGTGTATGTAAATATATGTATGCCTATTTACCATACACATAAGCCATTACGTTGCGACGGATTCACTTAAACTTTAACTAATTTTTATATAATTGTTAGCAATTAAATTTAATTATAATTTTGTCTTTGTCGTAAGCGGCTGAAGCAGGCAAAACCATGAATCAATATTGCCTTTTCTTAGTCCAATTCAGCTTATGTATCATTTGTATGTATATGTATGTATACCAGATAATGGCAATGAGTGCTCGATTTGATATCCCTGTCATGAAATGCACCAAAGTTGGAAGTTGTTCTTAGAAAATTTTTCGAAATAATCTGATTAATAGAGTAATTGATCAATATGAGAGCAGATCAAGAAATAGAATGGACCAAGATGGACATAAGATTTATAAGGCTATAGTTTATGTACCACAAAAATATAATATACAGAAAAATATAAGATGGCTTATAAGACTAACAACACAAAGGATAGTATTAATAAATTCGATAGATCTAATATAGTATATAAAATACCGTGTCAGGACTATGATATTGAGGAGTGTGATATATATATATATATATATATATATATATATATATATATATATATATATATATATATATATATATATATATATATATATATATATATATATATATGTAATGTAATGTAATATGGGTTTGGCCCAGGATGGCCCTTTGCACTGCGACCATTGCTGATCTATTGTGCTTCCCCTGTCCTTAACAGTTTAATACGTTCGCAAATAGGATCAGCTCCTTCAGTGGGAGCATGCAGATCCTCTTCACTCAGCGTATATGCATGTAGAGTCCTGTGTCTCCTGTGGCACAATGCCCCACAATTTGTTATCAAGTGTTCCATCGACTCCTCATCTTCACCGCAAAATCTGCAGATGTCCGTGTCGGATAAGCCCATTCTGTATAGGTGGGCTTTGCAGGTGTAATGGCCTGTGAGCGCCCCTACCAGCGTCCGTAGGCTTTTCCTGTCCAGTCTTAGAGCCAGATCCGCCCTCCCAGCGTCAAAGCGTAGGAATTTCTTGGAGTGACATAATCCATTGATGTCATTCCAATGTTGTGCAATCCTGGACGATGTCCATTTCGAAATCTCCCCTTTAAGTACATTTTTGTTGAACCCAAAAAAAGGGGTGGGTCCAGTGAAGTTCCCCTCAGCCCCTTTCTTCGCACAGATGTCCGCCATCTCATTTCCGGCATGCCCCTGATGCCCTGGTATCCATATCAGAGTAATATATATATGTATATATATATGAACAACTAAAAATAAATTGAAGCTTAGACTTGCTTGTCATAAGTCAGATCAGAGGAACAGGAATAATGGTACACAGGTGACAGCATTGTTGTCACATTGTAGGGAATTAAAACACTATCCTACCACTATCCTATCAGTACTAAACAGAAGATATTGTATTTTTTACCCATCTCTTTCCTGTGCGACATCGGTCTTTTTATTTTATTTTGATATTCATTTTTTGGCGGTGTAAAATTTCAATGTACATATACATACATACATAATACATAATAAATCGGTAGATTTATCTCTTTAATCGAAAGAAAATCTGAGTGTTTTGTCATTAAAACGTAAAAATCTTTATTTCTTTGTACGACTACTTTGTCATTTATTTTATTACAGTCCTTATGACACTTAATTTTTTCTGCGTGTCTTAAATTTTGGTGAACAGTGCATACATAATGTAATAAGAAAGTGTACAAAATTTGCAGAGTTTTTCTATATTAAGATAAATGCCAAATAGTCAAAACTTTTATTAAATAGTATGCGTCAAAGAAAATTTAAAAAAATTTTAGCCCAAAATTGACGCTTTAAATTTGAAACTGTTGCTAACTCGACGGTATATGCACGAATTCTGCGATTTTTTTAATTTTTTCTCATGGATTTTTTATAAATAAAAAGAATATTGTGTTTTTTTACAAATTATTTCATTTTGATTTCTCCTCTCCGAAACTCCGTTCATTTGATACCCATATAATCGGGGTGCCGCTTTAGGGTATCCAACATTTTGCGCTCTTTTCTTACAAATTCTTCAATCCCTTTAAGTCCCCTAATTGCTCTCATTTTCCTGCTATTAATGCTACTAGTATCTATAATATACATATTTCTTTTACTTTTTATGAGAAACACTACCCTCACTTTATATACATATTAAAAAAGCATATGTACAGTATACAAATTTAAGGAAGATTGGTTTATTGGCTGAGGCTGATATAGGTTGATTGGTTTTCGTGATAGTTTACTGCGCGCAAACGGTGAAGTAGAGCCTAGATGACACTGTTTAGACATGATGTCAGATGTGTTGTTCACACATCCCTTGTTGCCGTAAAGTATCTTAAGAGATCATTTAGCCTTGACACCGATACATATCCGCCCAGGAACTATTGTGTTTTTATTGCCAAGGCAGGTCATTCACAGAGAAGGGGGAAGACTGTTTCGTCCGAGTCTGCTTTCATGTATTCATAACATTCAACGACCCGTAAATATTGACAGCAGTCTCTATTTATCCTACGACTGTGGCTTACGAGTTGCATTGTGCGGTTCATGTTGTAGGAGGACCACATCACCCTGCCGACTCCGCACGTGTCGAGATTATGTCACATGTTATCAGCCTTTCGTAGGAAGAGCTTAAAGATATTACTTTTAATAGTTCAAGCAGAATTGAAACTGACACTACATTGGAAATAATCAAAGCAGATCTCAGTTTAGCTCATCTGCCGTCTCAGGGATCCAAATTGAGGTAGTATCAAAATGTTGACCTAGCCTTAAGAGATTTTCCTTACATTGACCAAGAAAGACGAGATAGCGAAGGATTTCAGAGACAGAAGTGCCACCTGGCTGACTCGCAAAAACTTCAATATTCCTTTCAAAATTTCTCTCATAAAGTAAACTGTTCGCTTTGTATATAGTTTATATTTCAATTTGAAATACACTGCATGCGCCGGGGAAACGATATGAAGCTCTTATATTAAGATCATCAGAAAATATGACGGGTCTAACCCCTACATAGATCATCTCTGATCCGTAAGTATAATCCTTTTATGATGATATATCTCTCATGAAGACATACTCAATGTGACAATATAAAGATTGAAAATGTAAAAAAGAAAGAATAATACATCCTTAATCATCATCATCAAAATGTCTTTGAACACATTTGCGCCAGCAAAAAGACATTCTTTAAACCGTTTTCAGTATCTTTGCTTTTCAAACAAAAATAAAGCGGAAAAACTAGATTTGAGATAAATTGTTGCATATAAAAAATATATGCCACTGTCTCTTAATGCTACGGATTTATGGTCACCTGTAGCGTAGATAGTCCAGTCTGCGGAGGGCTAATCTATCCCTAGAACGAATTTATCCTCTCATCCGGATTTTTTCTTGTGGTCATTTCTAACACATGACACAATTTCCCCCACCCGACAAATTCTCTAGTTACGCTAATGGTAGTCATCAAACAGTTTCTGGTTACTCTTTCCACTCTTGATCATGAATTTCGTGGTTTTTATATTTAAACGTTTATAGACTGGTTATATTATAGGCATTGGGTCAATAATTTTATTTCAATAGACAAAAAACCTGCTGCATCCTTTGAAATTTATGCATTTTTATAGAAACCGTTTTGTGTGCGCGTGTGTGTGTGAGAGAGAGAGAATGAGGTAGGGAGCGAGAGTGTGTGGGTATGCGAATTTCTGTTAATCTTCACTGACACACTTAAAACTTGTTGGAAAATTTAATATTTAACAGTGTTTGTTATAACTAGTCATCAATTAATTCAAGAATTTCAACATTTCCTATTTTAGAAAATTAAGTCGGAGAACTAAATAAAAAAAAATACTTTTGGTAAGATATGGATTTTCACTTTCATACATTTGAAAAAAAGCTACTTTCTTAATTGATTCTAAAAGCTAAAATGTATAAATAGTAACAAACAACTACAAAGTCTCACAAGCTACATAAAGAGTTTTTCGATAAAATCGGTTTGGCAGTAAAATGGAATACCATAGTGCAACATACAAAAAAAAATTCTAATGTAAAATCAACATGAAAACATGTTGATTTCAAATAATAGTAAATTTCTGCGATAACATTAATACAACTTAAAATTAACAATGTGTGAAGTATATTCGACTTCTTTAAAAATTAATTTCATTTTAAAAGTACTTCATTTGACATTTTTCATATTTAAATTAATATTGAACAAGGTTGAATTGGTCCAAATAAATATTAGCAGTAAAATGAACATTGTGTCTAATTGAAACAACAAAGAATAATGTAAAGTCTTCATTGTACCTTTCTAAGTAATTATTCACGTAGAAACAACATATGCAAGTATGTATAGTAATGTTGAATTAACATCGGTATAAGTATGTATGTACATATCGAGCCTTTGGTGCAATACCGTAGTAACTCAAAATTTGAATTTTTAAAGTTTTTTTTTCGAAATTATTCGCCTTGTCGTTTTTTATATTCTGTAAAATTTTCATAAAAATATCTTGTGTACTCAGCTCTTGAGAAAAGAACCGAATTTTCTTTTACCATTAAGTTGTGTGTAAATTCAAAACTTTAAACTCAATTTCTGCAAAACAAGCTTTTTTGAATTACTACGTTATTGCACCAAAGGCTCGATATGTTATAGCAAAATTGAAAACAAATCAAAATAACATTGAAGAAGATAAAATTAATATGACAGCAAGATAAAATAAAAAGGGGTCCATCCATCTCTTTGTACATTACAAAAAACCAAGTTTTCTTTCATTATTAACCAAGCGTCATTGTCGTGAGATGTTTGAAAAAGTGTTCCTTTTAAATACTTAAGTGCTTAAAGTAATACAAATACATAATGAATTTATAAGAAAATAATATCTTTCCTATTATTGTCGAAAAGGAAGTTACAGTTGAACCAAATAATTTGTTAAATAATAAAGAGGATAATATTCTGAATTTCCAATAGTTTATAAACTAAGAGACGAGCTGGAAGAGCGATTAGAAAGTTTAAATTTGATTGTAGTCAAACCTTATTTAATAAGTAAGTAAATATGTATGTACATATGTATGTACATATGTACATATGTATATGTATTCAAATATTTGTAGCGAAATGTGTTGGGTTAAATTTAACAATTACCTACATACATACGTATGTAAATATATGTACATACTTATGTACATACTTACATACATATATTTTTAGAAGCTCAAGTAAAATTTTTTTCCACTAATTTTTACTGTATCTTCAAAGCTGAACTAACAATAATAAGGACCAACCAGTGTCGGACATAAACTTAGTGATAGTAATTAAGAATACATAAATGGCGTGTTAAGCACAAAAATATTTTTAAAAAGTTTCATTTGGAGTTTGCGTATTAAGGCCATAGTATCCCTCTTTTTTAAGCGGATGTGTCCAGTAAAGTTCAAGATGTTACGAGCAAAGGGACTAGGATGGGGCGCGAGTTTTGTTAAATATTTGCCTGCATATTTTGCAATTTCAGCGGTCACAAGTGGCAAACTTAAATCACGATGTAAAATTGAATTTTTGACGTACCATGGAGCCGATGTTATTAACCTTAATATTTTGTTTTGCATTCGTTGGATTCTCTCTACATTTGAAGCTGAAGCAGTGCCCCATAGCTGATTTCCGTAACACCATATGGGTTTCAAAAGCAACTTGTATATTAAAAGTTTACAATCTAGACTGAGGGTTGAATTTTTACCAATCAGCCAGTGTATCTGGGTTAATTTAAGCTTCATTTGTGTTAGCTTAGAGTCAATGTGGTGTTTCCATGTAAGCCGTCAGTCAAGGTGTATACCAAGGTATTTCACCTGTGAATGTTGAGGCACAACTTGGTTGTTGATTCGAATGAGGGAACAAGTGTCTTCGTAGAGTAAATGTGACATGAACACAGTTTTGTTCATTTACTTTTATTCTCCATAAGTTCAACCACAGTTCCAACAGGTTAACATGTTCCTGAAGATATCGGGATGCCTCGTGAGGGTTTTCATGCATACTAAGGCAAGCTGTATCATTGGCAAATGTAGAAGTGAAGATATTACTGCTCAGAGGCATATCACAGGTATAAATCAAATATAAAACTGGTCCCAGTATACTACCCTGTGGCACCCCAGATGAGATAGTTTCGGGCACACTCATGAAGTCTCCTTCCACAACAGTGAACTTCCGGGCAAGAATGTAACTTTCCAAAAGATTCACAATGTTTATTGGTAGATATGTCTTCAATTTTAAAATTAGGCCTTCATGCCACACTTTATCAAATGCCTGAGAAACATCAATAAAGAGGGAAGAACAATACTTTTTTTCTTCAAATATTCTTCTTATGAAATCAACCAATCTATGAGTTTGTTCAATGGTGCTATGCTGACTTCTAAAACCAAATTGATGGTCCGGTATGCACCCATTATCAGTTAGAATTGGGGACAATTTTGTCATGAGCAGCTTTTCGAAGAGCTTTGAAATTGTTTACAGTAAACTTATTGGCCTATATGACTCAGCCTTCCTTGGTAAGATCTTTGCCCGCCTTTGGAATCATTTTGACCATGGCAAGTTTCCAGCTGTGTGGATAATACTCCAGTCGTAAAATGCCATTAAAAATAAATAACAGGATTCTAATAGCAATACGAGGCAACTTCATCAGCATCTTGTTACTAATTCCATCAATCAAAATCAAAATCTTAACAAAACAAGCAACAGGAAACCAATATTGAGACTGAAGTTCAGCCAAAAGAACGCTTAGAAAACCAAGAAATTAGTGAGCCATTGAATATAAACTCTGTATATTCCAGCGTATCTGAAATGAAGTCTGATTTATCAGCATTTAAATCAAATGTTACAAACAATTTGAGTGATATAAAAAACTGCATACTACAAATAAATAACAACTTAACTATATCAAATAACTCATTAAAAGAAGAAATAACTAACGCATATATGAAAATCACGGAAACTATAGCAGGAATTTCATGACAGGTCAGTGACCTTGTAAAAGATAATAAAGAGAAAGAGATGCGCCTGCAAAAAATGGAAAGCAGAGTAAATGTTCTTGAACAACAATTGCTAAGCAAGAACATAGAGATAAAAAATATTAATGATATCAATATTGATGCTGTAGAAGTAATAAAAACAATAGCAAACTCTGTTGATGTCGAAGTTAAAGATAGTTATACATATATCAAATGCATACAAAATAAAACAAAACGAAAAAATAATTGTAGAATTTTGCTCTCTAAATAAAAAAAGAGATAATGAATAAAATACATAGACATAGGATACAAGGAAATCTGTTTAAAAACTCTTCCGTAGAAAATAACAAAAACAACAATAATGATAACACAAATAACAAATCAATTTTCGTTAATGATCAATTAACAGCTGAAAACCGGGGCCTTCTCTGGATAGCAAAAAATAAAGCTAAAGATTGTGGATGGAAGTTTGTGTGGGTCAGAGATGGACACATCTTTACCAAAAAAAAACGAAAACAACAATTGTTAAAATTATAAATATTAATGACATTGAATTAATTAATAACCACAATTAAAACATAATTTTTTATACTTAATTTCTTTAAAAATATAAATATAAAAAGTATAAGAAATCATAAACTATTTAAAAATGAATAATATAACAGTAGAAACCATTGAAAACTTTAAACAAATAAAGCCTGAACTTTTAAGTTATCCGTTTTCTACAATTTTTTTGAACATTCGATCTATGCGTACTAATTTTAACTCGTTTTTGGCAACAATACATAATATATTAGAACATATAAAAGTAATTGTATTAGTTGAAACAAATATAACTGATGAAGAATGTGCGTTTTACACCATACACGGATTAGAAGAAATTTTTATTAATAGACCAAATAGATGCGGAGGCGGATTAGCAGTATACATCAAAAACAATATACAATACTCAAACATATCTATTAGTGCAAACTCATTTGAATCAATTCGCGTAAACATAGATCTTATTGAAAATATTACAATATTTGCAATATACAGACCTCCGTCTCTGAACGCAAACAATTTTGTGAGAGAGCTGCATGATATATTACAAAACATGAGAAAAGAAAAAACGGTTATATTAGTTGGAGATATTAATATAGATCTATTAGGGGAAACATCGTTAACCAACTCTTATCTTGATGTATTATATTCCAATGGTATGAAACGTATTATAAAAGAATGCACAAGAGAAGATTTAAATAAAAATTCGCAAACATGTATAGATCATATATTTGTAAGATGTAAATATGTAAATATGTAAATACACATATACATGCATCAATTATTAAAACAAAAATCTCAGATCATTTTTCTCTCTTATGTTGCCTCTCAAAACAAAGTGATAATAACAAATCAAAAAATACAAATACCCAGCAATCAATTATATGTAATAATAAAGTTAACCAACAAATACGTTCAATAAACTGGCAAGAAATTTCAAATCACACAAATCCTACGAACCTATTCAATGAATTATCAGATAAATTTAAAAGAATATATGAAAATTCATTAAAAACGTACAGAACAAAGAAAAATAGAATTCCCAAACTATGGATTAATGAAACTATAATAAAAAATTGTGAAATACGAGATAAACTTTACACAAAATGGCGAAATAATAAAAACAATAAAAACTATGAAAATGAATACAAGAAATTTAGAAAGCGTTTAAATAAAACTATTAATTTCGCAAAAAATCAGTTCTATAAAAATAAATTCCTTGAAAACAGATATAATATGCGTTTAACATGGGAAACCATAAATGAATTAATCGGAGTAAAGTCAAATAATATTGATGAAACTATAGAAAAAAATTTTAGTAAAACTAATACAAAAGAAATATGTGACAAATTCGCTATTAGTTTTAAACAAAATGTAGAAAACATTTACATAAATGTAATATGTATACAAACAGTCAATCAATCCTACATTAGACTATCGAACTCGTTCCAAATTCGTCAAACATTTAACGAAGAAATTTTCAACATACTTAGTTCCTTAAATATTAAAAAAGGTGCGGGATTTGATAAAATTAGACCCATAGACTTAAAAAACAATTCACAAATTATGACTCCTATTTTAACAAATTTAATAAACCTTATTATCGAAACATCAACTATACCTGATGCATTAAAAGTATCGTATGTAAGGCCAATATATAAAAATGGTTCAAAATCAGATTGTAACAACTATCGACCAATTGCAATACTTTCAGTGGTAGAAAAAATAATGGAAGAAATCCTCTGTAGGAGAATAAAAATTTACATTGAAAAATATAATATTATAAACAAAAATCAATTTGGTTTCCAAAAAGGCAAAAGCATCAACAAACTGCTAGGTAATTTTGCAGATTACATCAATATACAATTAAGCAAAAATCACCATTGTTTAACACTTTTTATAGATTTTACCAAAGCCTTTGATACACTGTCACATACAAACCTTTTATGTATGTTAGAAAGAATTGGCATTAGAAGTCAGTGTTTAAAATTATTTGAAATGCAGAAAATTCTACGTTAAAGTAAAAGATAACCTCAGTAAAGAAACAGATTTCGAATATGGAGTACCACAAGGCTCAAAATTAGGTCCAATACTATATTTAATATATTCAAACGAACTGATAAGAAATTTATCAAATGGTAAGGTCTTCGCATATGCAGATGATACTGCAATCGTAGTAGCTCACAAACAATTGAATGTTGCTACTAAAATAATGCAAGATGAGCTAGATATAACAGTGCGATGGTGCCACGACAATGGACTAGTAATAAATGCTACTAAGATTAAATTGATGCATATTAAGCCACCACATATTACGTACCAAAATCTAACATTAAAATTTCACAACACTGAATGCCTACATAACACAAAACTAAACAATTTTAATTATGATATAGATCAATGCAATACAATAGAAATTGTTAACACTTACAAATATCTCGGTGTATACATCGATCATAATTTTAAATGGAACGTACATATAAAAGAGGTACAAAAAAACTAAGAAAGGCGTCTTATATAATGCATCGATTAAGCTACAGCTCAAATGACAAGGTGATTCGACAAGTTTACTTCTCATTTGCAGAACCACACTTGCGTCATGGTATTACAGCATGGGGAAACTCGAAACAATGTGCGAAACTGCAACAAATACAGGACAAAATTCTTAAACTAATAAGACCTAATACACATACCAATAACATACATTATTATCGCACTACACAAGAACATAACACAGCAATGGACAATAGAATCGTAAACTATGCCAAAGATCATCACATACTAAACGTTCTTAGTCTATACCGCATATCTATTGCTATTGAATTTTACAATGATACAAGACATCTGCATAAAATTGACCACAACCATCAAACGAGACGAAACGTTGAAGGCAAATATCGGATTCCGAAATTTCGCAATGAATATGGCAGAAGTTCACTATCTGTCATGTTACATGTTACATGTTACATCATTACAAAATCTAACAACATTCAAAATAGAAAAAAAACTCTGAAAAAGTATTTTATTAATCAACAGTAATATAAAATATGTAAATACAAAATAAAAATACATATACTCTAAAGTACCAAAAACAACATTAACATCAAAAACATCGAACAACATTCTAAACAACAAAATCTAGCATCAAAAAAACACCAAAAAAATAAAGAGAATCACTACCACCATCAACACCTATTTCTCAATACAATAAAACTATGTATGGACAAACAGCAAAAAAAAAAATAACAAAACCATAACATCGAAAACACAACACACTAAACAACATTTTCTAAATCAACAGCAATTTATAAATACCAACAACATAATCGACAACTGAAAACCTAACATAACAGCCACAGCAATATGGGCAAAATCAGTAGAAATTCTCAACAACACCAAGGGCGAAGTCATTCTCAAACAAACATTATTTTATATATGTATACATACATACATATACATATTTATATCATATTTTTTTTGAAATTTATCTAAACAACAAACAAAATTTATAATGCAATGAAGCTATATTTTTTATAAGACTAAAACTTTATGATGTACCTGCAGAAAGGCCAATCTGGCTTCGCAAGGCCATAATATTGTAAATTAGTTATATATAAATGATCAAATAAATAAATGAATTTAAAAAAAAATACCTGGAGCTTCCTTCGGGTTGGTTTCAGCAATTAGTTTTTGTACATCACGCATCTTAAACTTTATGGGTCGAGGGGGCAGAGCAACTACACTCGGCAAATCAACAGCACCAGTACATGAGTTCGGGGTAAATACGTATTTTAAATGCCCAGCAAATATGTTACCTTTTTCAGTATTGGTTGTTGCCCAAAGTCCGGTCGAAGTGCGCAGGGGTGGTTTAAACTCAACGGGTGTTTTAAGTTTTCTAGCAGCGCGCCGCAAGGAGTAATTAGATGCTGCTGTGACATCGAGACCTTCCAGATAGTTCTTTAGAGAAGCAGATTTTTCATTTTAAATTCAATATCATTGGAAGTTCTAAGCTTGATGTTTTCCGTACAATGACTACTGAGATATTTTTTGAACCCCAGCCAGTTAACACGATTTATCATCTTCACATATGGGTGAGGTAAGTCACTTCTTAGTGGACTACAAATTGTAACGATCGTTGGCGAGTGATCGGAGGAGAGATCATGAGAAGATTCAACATGAATTAAATCCCCGGAGATATTTTTCATGACGCCAAAATCTATAACATCTGGAATTTTTTGTATGTCAGTAGGCCAGTAAGTGCGCTCCCCGCTCGAAATGACGTTGAACAAGGCTCGACCTCTAGGTGTAATAAGACGCGATCTCCAGAACGTATGTTTTGCATTGTAGTCGGCAGTTAGGTCCAAGAGTTTTGTAAAAATCCTCGTATTGATCCTCAGTGATTGAAAATCTGGGAGGGGAGTAAATCGATGATATCACGAGATTTGAACAAAAATGTTCGATGCAAATATTTGTTGCTTGTAGATGGTCTTCATAGATGTTCTCAAGAATATAGTGTTTGAGTCTTGACTTTATTAGAATTGCTGATCCTCCGCATGTTCTTCCTCTCGGGTCCTTTGTATCATATAAGGTGTAGCCATGCATATTAAAAAGGCTTCTCGAAGTCAAATGAGTCTCAGATACCAACATTATATCAATATTTTTTTCCGTGAGGAAGTGCTCAAGTTCGTTTTTATGTTGGCGAATGCCGTTTGCGTTCCAGAAACATAGTTTTAAAGTATTCATGGCTTATTAACTAATGCTAGAAGCAGTGTGTTCTGCATTCGCAGCAGTTCTTGCATCATGCTAGTCATATTTGTTGTAAAGTTGTTTATAGTTTGCACCAGATTATCAATAGCTTCAAGGCGACTGAAATTAAAGCTTGCATTTGCATTTGTTGTATTAGTTGGTGGTGACACTTTTTGCACTGGAACAGAGTTGATCTTCACAGCGTCAGCATACGATACATGTGAAGTGATTGGTTGGGCCATTAGGGGATAAGTAGCGGAGTACGTATTTCCTGTTTGCGCTGGGGTTACTTTAGGCTTTTGACTCATAGCTTGTTTAACGAAGGAGTATACAGGGCATCCTCTGTAGTTAGCAGTGTGATTACCTCCACAATTACTGCACTTTTTTCCTTCTGGTTTTTCGGCTTATTGCAAATAGCAGTATCGTGTAATTCACCGCACTGTGCGGGTCCTGAACGCTTGTGTGGTTCTTCAACTGTGATTTTCCGGTATAAGAGATATTTTAAGTTATAAATGGGATGGGTCTCATTTTTCTTCAATGTTATATCATTTGCTCCAGTTCAATGCGAAATAGGGTTTGGGGATCTTCTCCCTTTTTATTATGTTGGATACATTTTTTACCTTGAATCCTTTCAGGGTTAGAGCATCTTTTATTTCAGCAGAGACAACATTAGAATCTATGCCCTTCAGTACGATCTGTAGGCCTTTAGCGCTTTTAAGCTGGAATGTGTAAAAACTTGTTTTATTTTTTCGAATTCATTAACCATTTTTTTCTTTGAAGAAAAGAAGTATTGTTCTTCCCTCTTTATTGATGTTTCTCAGGCATTTAATAAAGTGTGGCATGAGGGCCTGATTTTAAAATTGAGGACATATGTATCTACCAATGAACATTGTGAATCTTTTGGAAAGTTACATTCTTGCCCGGAAGTTCACTGTCGTGGAAGGAGACTTCATGAGTGTGCCCGAAACTATCTCATCTGGTGTGCCACAGGGGAGTATACTGCGGCCAGTTTTATACTTGATTTATACCTGTGATATGCCTCTGAGCAGAAATATCTTCACTTCTACATTTGCCGATGATGCAGCCTGCCTTAGTATGCATGGAAACCCTCACGAGGCATCCCGATATCTTCAGGAACATTAACCTGCTGGAGCTGTGGTTGAACTTATGGAGAATAAAAGTAAATGAACAAAAGTGTGTTCATGTCACATTTACCCTACGAAGAGACACTTGTTCCCCCATTCGAATCAACAACCAAGTTGTTCTTCAACATTCACAGGTGAAATACCTTGGTATACACCTTGACCGACGGCTTACATGGAAACACCACATTGACTCTAAGCTGACACAAATGAAGCTTAAATTAACCCAGATACATTGGCTGATTGGTAGAAATGCTACCCTCAGTCTAGATTGTAAACTTTTAATATACAAGTCGCTTTTGAAACCCATATGGTGTTACGGAATTCAGTTATGGGGCACTGCTTCAGCTTCCAATGTAGAGAGAATACAACGTATGCAAAACAAAATTTTAAGGTTAATAACATCGGCTCCATGGTACATGAAAAATTCAATTTTACATCGTGATTTAAATGTGCCACTTGTGACCGCTGAAATTGCAAAATATGCAGGCAAATATTTAACAAATAGATGGAATTTGAAAAAGAAGTGGTCATATTTATTAAGCTTCCAAGATTATTTCAGATGTCCCACTATTATATTCCATTTAAGCACTCCATGGACCACCATTTCCATATAGTGTGTAGTACCAGCCCCTCCCCATTTTTCCAATATGACCACTAATCTTCCCCAGAAATTAAAAAAAAAAAACAAATTTTTTTTTCAAATCCCATTTATTAAGCTTCCAAGATTATTTCAGATGTTCCACTATTATATTCCATTTAAGCACTCCCTGGACCACCATTTCTATGTAGTGTGCAATTCATTTAGAATTAAAGTAATAACTAATGGTCATATTTATTAAAAGTTATAAATGGCTTATAAACCTTTTATAAGGAAAATTGACTAAGAAAACTTTATTCATAAACGATTATTAGCCTTAAAAAACAACAATAAACGATCTATAAAATCAATAATTTTATTGTAGATTTTACCCTTCTATAAAAAAAATACTTAAGGGCAACTTATTTGTATGAACCAAACGTTTTTAAAAGTTTTGGTTTCTAACTCCAAATGACCTCTAAATTTATTTAAAGAATTATTAGAATGATCATATGACGAGAAAACGTGTCAAAATTGCCTTAAATTTATAAAAATTATTGAAACTTATGTATATAAAATTCGAACAAATATTGGCGAGTTTGATTTAGTTCATAATGTTTTTGTATATGTGAATTCGTTATCAAATTAATAATATCATATCGGCTTTTTAAGTCATGATATATTTTCATGAAAAAATTTGGAAAACTGCATTATCAATACCAAATTTGTAAAATTTTTAACATTATTATACTCTTCTAATTAACTAGCGCCCAATTTTAAGCCTTCAGGCAAACTTTCTATTTTTTAATTTGAAAAACCATTAAGGAATAATTTCAAACAAAATTTCATACAAAAACTCGATTTTAGATTTTTCCAATTTTCCGACTTTTCCGGAGGGATTTTCTTCCATAAAAACCTTCTCCTCGAAAATACGCACAACTGACAAAAAGTTTGACATAAATCGGCCAAGCCGTTCTCATTTTATGAATTATTGAATTTTGCCACGCCCCTCCGCCCACAGACCGAAAATCGGACTTCACAGTGTCCCCCGGCCGAGTATTCTGAAGGTTCACTGAAAATTTCGTCAAAATCGTCCCAGCCGTTTTGGAGCCATTACATTACATACATACATACATATATACATAAATACATACATACACACATCCTATTTTATATATCGACGCCTCCATTCTATAACTATCTAAGCGTACTTAGAACGTTTTTAATGTTCTTGAATTTTTGAATCCTACGTTCTCTAATTTAAATACTGTAAAAATTTAGTTAAGATGGGCTGATCCGTTCCAAAGTTATAGGCATAAATATGCTTAGACTACACACATAGTCGTAAAAATTTTCCATGCTAAAATGTAGTAAGTACACTTAGAATACTTTTGCTTGGACAATTTTAAATTGACTTGAAAACTAAGTTGACTTAGTATGTTATGGGAGGGACATTTCTTAACGTTCTAAAATTTTTGTCCAAACTAAAATATTATATGTGTACTTAGGTGATTAACTTAAAAACAATAGACCTATCAAAAACATGCTAAGTACACTTAGACGACGAATAGCCAAAATTTTCACCGTTCTAAAACATTTTATATCATTTTTAGCTATGACCCAATTAAAATTTGTAAATTCAGAAAATACTATAAAAATTCTACTCAAATTCTACTAAAAACAGTGAAAGAACAAATGGCGTATCTTATATAGTTTATGAGATATCGCGTGAAAACTTTGAGAGCTCGTAACTCAAAACTCACGTTTTCGACTTAGAATGTTATAGAATGGAGGCGGCGATATATAGAAGATAGAAGATATGAAAATATTCATATTTTAATATAAATTTTGGGTCCATAAAATGGCCGACAATTCATTTATTCTTTAATAACAGATCAATATAATAGTCAAGTTCAATCTCGCAGGTCAAAAGATAAGGGACAGGCTCACCTTTACATATACTACCAAAAAAATTGAACTGAAATTGAATTTGCTTTATTTATTTGCAACGGTGATGTGAACAAAACAAATACAAACTCGGTACCCGGATAACTTTCGAATTTTCTATTAACAATGGAATAATCAATTTTATTTTGATCAATAGTGGCTTCATTTTCTTGCTACAAGAGGGATCAGCTCTCTTTAGAATATTTCGCCTCAGGATACATACATACGACTATGTATGTATGTGTGTATATGTATGTGTATGATTTTTCACAAAAAAAAATAATCAAGAAAAATTAAGGAAACAATTTAATAGTGTTGTAACGCCGATTTAGCATTCCTTAAGCCGGGCTTAAAATGAATTGATTGCTCGTTATACAAAGTGGAGCAAAAGTAATGTCATAATTTTAACTGGTTGTCATTTTGTTATAAATGTAAAAATAGCTCTGCTTTTATAAAAAGTTTATTTGAAAAAGAGTAAAATTGATCATATTGAGTGGAAAAAATTATGTATATCACTCAAATGGCCACCTCCCAAGTTGATGCATTATTTCGCTCCTTCTACGACATTTGGAATTGTTGCTCGCAAAACATCTGGCTCCAAATCGGCGTTTTATTTTTCAATGTCAGCTTTAAAAATTTGTAATATATTGTGTTAAGCGCGAGATAATAAAAAGACCCAAGGGAAGAAGTCTGGTGCTGCTACATCTGGCTGTATGGACTGCCAGTTCAAATCTCTAAAACGGGAGATCATTCGATCTGGAAATTGGTGTTTCAAAATCTTCATCTTTGCCCGAGTTGTGTGAACGATTGCTCCGTCATGTTGAAACTAACAATGATCGATAACTAATGTAGCAACTATCGGCAAAATCAACTCGTTTGGCATCTGCCTGTAACGATCATTATTTAGAGTTACCATGGTGTCATTGGCGTCCTCAAAAATATAAGGTCCAACCACTTTTTCACTGCAAATGCCGCATCAAACGGGTAGTTTGAGGGGATGCAATAGTTCTTCATGCATTTCATGTGGATGCTTTGTGCCTCTGAAATTAAAATTATGTTTGTTAACATAACCACTTAAGTGGAAATGGGTTTCGCCGCTCATTCTGATTTCTGATACGAAATCATCCTCTTCTTGCGCCAAGTTTAACAGAGTATGGCAACAAGTAAACTTTCTCCGACGGTCGGCAGTCAGCAATTCATGAATAGTTTGTTCATCGGAGTGGATCATTTTCAAAATTTGAACCAAATTTCGCTGCAATGGCCGTCTACTGATGCTTAATTGCAAGCACTTCTTGCGACATCTGTAGTGGACCCAGTAGAGGCGCCCAGCTAAACGTTTAATTGTTCGAGAATTTGGATGGCTACGACGAGGAAAACAATGACTAAATTCACGCTGTGTTAAAACAATAGACTGAAAATTTGTCAAACAAGTAGTAGCAATAATTCCACGTTCTTAAGGTGTGTATCTCCCAATGGCTTGTTCAAAATTAATTCTCTATAATCAACATCATAAATGTGACACTGACATTTGGCACCGTCGGCAAAATCAATCGTTATATCGAACTTTTGTTGTTATACCGAGATTTGCTTGTAGTTTAATATACATATGCATTTTTCTAGTCATGCATATATTACTGTGATACACTTAAGTACTTTAAATAGTTCCGCGATTAAAGATTAGCTCACCTAAGTGAAGCATATACATATGTACATAGAAATAAAGGGTCTTTCATTAAGCGCTTGTTATACTTAAATTTTAATAAACAAAGTATGTGTAAGGTATCACTTACTACGTTTATACGCACGTCTTATTTGCAAATAGAACTATTTGCAAATAACAAATTCACTGTTTATACGGGACATTGCATACAGAACTTGTGTTCGCCATGTGACGAAAATATGATTGTTTGGTAAGTAAAACACAAAAAACGTTCATGAAGTGGCAACGTCTTACTTTTTATTTGCAAATAGTGTCGTTATTCACGACTTGTTTAAGTGAGTTAATAAGTTACAATAAAAAAGTTATACGGCAACATTCTTCTTTTTTATTTGCAAATAAGACGTGCGTATAAACGTAGTAACTGAAGTTTTTATTTGTTTGAAAAGCCTATCGAAGCCATTATGTATAAAATATAACATTGTGCAAGTGTCTGCCACAGCTTTGCTGGTTGACACTCAACCAAAATGTAAAATTTTCCTTGAATCTGGCGCATAAATTAGGGTTAATTTGACCGATGGTATGGACTATGTTGGCTTTGAGGGTCTCTGTGTTTTGTGAATTATTCGTCCAAGAAAAAGTCTAAGGGGGTCAAATCGCACGATCTCGGTGGCTACTTTATATTACTACTACGTGAGATGGACATGCACTCGAATCGCTCGTGCATGAACTGTGTGGCACGTAGCACCGTCCTTTAGAAACCACATGTCGTCATACAACGTTGGCCTTGCCAACGTCATTTTCAAAGAAATATGGACCAATGACGACGCCTGCCCAAAATGTACAACAAATAGTGACTTTTCCGGGATACATGTTCTTGAATCTCTCATGTGGATTGATGTCGTCATAAATTTGACAATTTTGTCTTTTCACGTAGCCATTCACTCAGAAATGTCGTGTATAAAATGGGCTAAGTGCGAGAAACGTTGCCCGATCAGAACACCCATCCGCAGTTGTTGTTGATGGCGATTGTTGTTGGCTATGGCGATTTGGCAAAACATAACGAATAAACGACAGCTAATTTAACAAAATTTAGCCGCTACCAACTATCAAGTTTAAAAGTCTCTATTGACAGAAACCCGATATTTAACGATGCAAAAACAAAACAATAAATATTCTACGGCGGACGGTCATATAGAGAAAAAATCATCTTTTATTAAATAACAATTAAGCACAAGTTATTTATTCGTACGCATCGAAACTACATACATAAGTACATTCATACTTACTTACATATTTAATAGCAAATTTCAACAGAAATATTTGTAGTTGTTAATGAACTTTAAATTAAATTAAATATTAAAGCGAAAGTAAGCACGCGATCGGAAAATTACTATAAAGCGGAAAGAAAATATCATAATATCATAAGCAATTTGTTTAAAAATTAAGTTACAAATAAAAATTGTTATAAATAATAGAAGCATGGAAAGTTAGTGAAGATGGTATGTATGTACATACATACATACTTACATACGACTGCATATCGCACATTAAATACAAAAGCGTCACAACTCGAAAAATCGAAATTGTTCAGGAGAAGCTAACAATTGTTGACGCTAACGACTAACAGCTGATGATAACTGTATTTTTTCAGCTAAAGCAGACTATAGAAGACGTTAGAGATTTGTTATGAGAATTGATGCGTGGAAAAAGGCGGTTTTGAGCAATTTTGAGTTATGACTGTTTTGTATTTAGTGTGCGATATGTACGACTGAAATACATAGTATGTATGCACATACTTACATAAATGAACAACATGTTACTATGCGTGTAGGCAATCACTGGGCACGAAGTTATGTATGAATTAAGATAAATGTATGTACATAAATATATGTACATATGTACTAATGTATAGTACGTGATATTAAGCAACACAAACGTAATTAATTTGAGTTTGATATACATAAATCGTTGCCATCGTTTACAACAGTGTTCGCTCAGGGTACGATATTAATCCCCCAAATGGTCCATGTTAATACTTTAACTGGTCCATTTGTACATACATACATACATATGTATGTATGAAAATTAGTTCAATTTGAGTTCAGAATAGTTGTCCTGGCTGCTGGTCAACAAGTCTCATCTAAAGGCCTGGTTAGCCGAACGTTGATGTTAGAAAAACGTACCGTACTTTAACATACGGACGTTTGTGCGGTTAATGAATCTTTTAAAACGTGTCGAATGTCAACAGAATAAAAACAAAACGTTGTATAATGCTACTTTGTGTAACTAAAAAAAAATTAAATTAATATTCCTGTTTATTATAAAAAATCAAATAAAGAAAATTTTCAATGGAGTCCGAACACTCATGTGTTGAGGTTTGCTTTTTAAATTTGGTAAATATAAATATTTATCAAATTCGTTATTCGAGATATTCTCCAAAATAACCATTTTAATATTATATTGTTTGTTGTTGGCTTAGCTAGGTATATGCCTGCATTTCATTGGCGCTAACCAAATCATCAGTACCCTTTAGCCAAATCATGATTGAAAGCATTCAAAGCTCGTATACTTATGCAAACAATTACAAATATATATGAGAATTCTATCAGAACTCTATCATATTTTACTATTTGTAATCAACAAAAACAAAAGTATAAATAGCTATAGAAGCTTTTGTACAATCACAACACAACAAACAATTATAATAGACTTGCGTCCTTTTGTTTTTTCTTTTTACGCCTTTATACAATTAATCGCCCGTTGGGTGATAATGAAAGTATTTATAAGGCAATGAAAAAACAAAATTTATAATAACAATATTTATCAAATTCGTTATTCGAGATATTCTCCAAAATAACCATTTTAATATTATATTGTTTGTTGTTGGCTTAGCTAGGTATATGCAGGCATATACATACCTAGCTAAGCCAACAACAAACAATATAATATTAAAATGGTTATTTTGGAGAATATCTCGAATAACGAATTTGATAAATATTGTTATTATAAATTTTGTTTTTTCATTGCCTTATAAATACTTTCATTATCACCCAACGGGCGATTAATTGTATAAAGGCGTAAAAAGAAAAAACAAAAGGACGCAAGTCTATTATAATTACGGTGACCATCCGTTCACTATTATAGTGGACAGTACACTATTTGAGCCTCTTGTACACTATTTTTTTCATGTACACTATTTGTACATTTTTTTGTCAATTGCCCCATTTTTTAAAACATATTTTCTTTCATGTGTTCACTTTTCTGTTCTATTTACTATTCTTTTTCATTAATAAATATTCTTGGAAACTCTACGTTTCATTCTCATTTATTATGAAAAATAATCTGGCCACTATGTATGTTATGAGAAAAGAAGAGAACTTGTCAGTTCTTCAGCTGTTCATACACATGCATACATATGTACATATACACACATACGTATATTTTTTTTTTCGTCCAGTTTGAATAACTGTTTAATTTTTCTGTGGAGGGAAACAAAACTAATAACAGCGAAATATTTGTGGTGACAATATTCCTTATAAAAATATTTTAAAATTAGTGAATTTTGCATTTTCTTTGGCTGCATCAAATGCACCAACAGAAAGGGTTTTTTCTATGTCTAATAATATATGGACTTCCGAGAAATCTCAAATGAAATTGGAAACACTAGAATCTCTCTTAATTATAAAATGCAATTTTGAAATGGATTGCACTGAATTTAAATCATTTCTAACGAATAGAGCTGATGTTTTGCAGAAAATACATTCTGTAGAGAAACATCAAAAGTAAAGTATGTATATTTTTACATTCGTTTGTATGTGTGTATGCATTTTTAGTTTAGTTTCCTTTTTATGTATGTATGTACATACATACATATATGTGTACACTATTTCTTTATGGGTTTAATGGTCACCGTAATTATAATTGTTTGTTGTGTTGTGATTGTACAAAAGCTTCTATAGCTATTTATACTTTTGTTTTTGTTGATTACAAATAGTAAAATATGATAGAGTTCTGATAGAATTCTCATATATATTTGTAATTGTTTGCATAAGTATACGAGCTTTGAATGCTTTCAATCATGATTTGGCTAAAGGGTACTGATGATTTGGTTAGCGCCAATGAAATGCAGGCATATACCTAGCTAAGCCAACAACAAACAATATAATATTAAAGTTTGGTAAATATATTTAATGAAAAGAATTTAAATTTTCCAATAAATATATAGTCAGCTGTTCATAATAGAGATGGTATTAGAAAACTTTCGTGTAATTCATGCTTATACATAAAACGTACCAAAATTATACTAAGTACTTTTTGAAAGAAAAAAGTTGATATTTTGAAAAGTTCATGTAAAAATTAAAATTTTAAGAATAAACATATAATCGTACGTCCATATATTTTTTATGTGTATATAAATTTGTACTTATTTCACAATGTATATGTAACAAAACTTTTGACTTGCAAATCTGCAATATTTTGCAAGATATGTAGTATGCAAGTTGCAAAATAACAAATATGTATGTTTATAAGCGTATATTAACTTTTATATTCAAAATAATTAACTGCTATATATAATTGAATTTATAATTCAATCTAAGATTTTATTTGCATTCAATGGTATTTACTTGTTTTTTTTTTAAACTCTTCATGCACATTATTATCTCAACATTACATTTTTAGACTTTGAAAATTCGAAAATTTTATTAAAGTTGTATTAGATCCTTAATAATTTACATATATCAATAAAAGTACCGGAAGAGAATTTGGGCCACAATACAACTCAACAAAATAATAGTCCCATCACTGGTATACAAATGTCACGTAAAAACGTTATGAAATTCTATTTTATACAGGTTCAGCCGTTCCGTCAACGTGACATGTAATTTGGATAAGCATTTGCATTGATTTCATATGCCAAAAACAAACGTTCCTTACATTAGCTAACGTGAACGTTCGGCTAACCGGGCCTTAATCGATCCTCAACCGCAAAAACGACGTAAGTGACAAACACATAATTTTGCGGTAGATGTTTTCCAATTAAAATATCGTTGCACTAAATTTGATTTTGCTGAAAGTTTCACATTCCAGTTTTAAAGTTTGAAAATTTTTCAGAATCAATTTTAATGATGGTAAATTATCGATTGTGATGATAAAATAAAAATCGAGAAGTATGTTGGTTACATTTTTTTTTTTGCTGTAAGAGCACATAATAGCAAGAAAAAAATTCCTAAGTAACGAAAAACAAAAACTCTGGCATGTAGTATAACGAAAAATCGTTCCAAATTCAAAGAAATTCTATCGGAGGTGTAATCAAACAATACTCAAGAAATTCCTCATTTTCTAGAAAATACTACTTGATTTTAGCTCAATTTATGCTGAAGTTTTTGAGAAATTAAAAAAAAATCGCAATTTTCACAAAATTTTTTTGAAATTTTGATAGTTTTACAAATTCAAAAGCATACCCAGCGGTAAAACTAAAGTATGTTCTTGAAGGTGACGCAAAATAATTCAATTGTTTTATTAAAAATTAATTTATAATAGTATGTATTTCAAGGACAGACCTTCCAGCAGGGACTTATCCAAAAGCCATTTAACATACCTACGACCGGTTGGTCAGGCGAGATTATCAATTAATATACGACAATTAATATTTTCTGTCAGTCCACAGTTTTCTCGAAAAGTTAGAAAGGAAGAAAATTATGCTTCGAATGAAGCATATTTATAAAATATAAACGTTAAAATAACGCTTTCTTGGTATCTTGCGTCCGGCTTTAATGGAAATTAAATGAGTTGACACATCGTCTTGCTGACACATTACGTACAAATTTACAATAAATACCCAAGGCCTCAAATAATTTCGAGGGTATGTAATTGATTCTATATGAGCGTACTGTATGCCATATTGGGGATCTGTTTCTTTCCATATGTAATTGATTCTATATGAGCGTACTGTATGCCATATTGGGGATCTGTTTCTTTCCACTGTTTTGGTTAGTGTTGCAAAAAATTATATTCGATAATTGAAATTCTGTAAAATATTTTGTTTTAACTCACAGTGGAATAATCAATTTCGATATCTATAATCGAATTCTCTGATAGTGCTCACAGCTGACTAAACCTTTCATGAATATTAGGTCTGTTCATGTATCATAAGTTTTTAGTAATTGTTACTGAAAATTGTTCACATGGTCAAACAATTTCTAAATCAAAAAAAAAGAGCGTAGGAAATTGAGTCAAAAAAGTTTTATAAAATTGTTACTAGTAAAGTTTCTAATTGTAAAAATTATATGATCAGCTGTTGTGTGTTTATAAAAAAAGCTTCTCAAAAATTACACAATGTTGAACGAACCATATGCATGTGTTAATTTCTACAAAAAAAGTTCATATATTTTTTGAGAAAATAATCTTTAAACGTAGGGGAAATGGCAACCAACCAATATCACAATGTCAACAATGTCTGGTTTGTGGCAATTATTTCAAATGAAGCTATGCAGAATATTGTACTTTGGGTGTAGCTGATATATTTCCTTAAAGAAATGAGGAGGCTCGTCTGAAGCACCATTTCTACTACTTCAACTGACTATTTTTCCATAAAGGCCACTTATCTCTCCAAGAAGATGTTTATTTTTATTATTGTCTTTTGGTATTGTTTTTAACGTTTTGTTGCATGCCCTTTTATTTTGCGTCCAACACCTATACTCTGGAACATCTTTTCAATATATTGTCCAATATACATAGATAGATCTATCTGGTCACACTTCCTAAATTTTGTTGATTTTCTTAAACTTAATATGACTGTTAAGTGGTTAACAGTAGTCTGTTAAGCGAAATTTTGTTAATGTTAATGAAATTGGTTTTTGTCTATGCTACATAAATTTATCTCCACACACATCCGATATTGTTGTTATAGAAAATACCTTCCAAAAATAATAATCTCTTCCAAAGTTGATGTTCAGAAGGGGCCAATTTATAAATTAATATCTTGATTTAATGTGGCCGATGGCAAAAAAAGTTTGACGGCCCTTAATGTGTAGTGTTCATGCACTAAGAGTCGTCGTTACGGTATCTACTATCAAAGCATGAATTTATGTATTTTTGAAAAAAAAAAATTCAATATGTCTGAAGAAACTCAAGCGAAAACTAGGTTTTAATTTCTGTAAAAAGCTATTTATGAATTTGTGTATTAGTTATTGTAAAAACAAATACCGTTATTTGTTTACATAATTAATTATTAAATAATTTGTCTTTATTTTTATTTCTTTCATATGCATACATACATAGGAAGTCGTCACGCCACGGTATTGCATTGAATATACATAATCCATTGACATTATATCAAGGTGGCTTTAGTACGCATCGTGAAACGGTTTTCATAGTTCATGGCTTTAATGGCACAGCAATCGATAGACACTTGCAGTTTTTAAGGGATGGTCAGTGAGTAGATACATACTTACATACATGTTTATCTATATATACAAATAGAGTGTATGCGCTGAATCTTTTATTAATTTATAATATCTATTTTAAAACTTTAAGCATATCTATCAAGAGATTTTAACGTTATCACTGTGGACTGGAGGCCATTGACTCGGTATCCATGCTATTTAAGCGCTTTAATTAACACCAGATTGACAGCGCAATGCACCGCACAAGTAAGTAGGAATAACAATTTTTAAATATTGGTATATTGAAAGTTTTCGCATTCGCAATGTAAAAACATTTTTTGAGGCTTGAGAAATAAAACTCAAAAAATTAAACTGTCTGAGAGAAATATATTTTAAAAAGTGTGATTCCAGACGAATAAATTTAAGTTCGATCGCAGAACATGTTGATTTGAGCTACTTAAAAGTTTGATATATGTAAAAGAAAGATACACCTATCCCCCGCTTTACACGTAAAATAGGTACTTCAAACCGTACAAGCCGAAATATTTATTTTTATATGAAATACACGTGTAAAACGAAAACGACTATAAACAATCTTTTTGATACAAAATCATGACAATGATAAAATTAGTATGTACATACATAAAATTTTTTTTGAAGATTAAAAGGCAAGGCGAATTTATAACAGGTAAACACACCAGTGCAACAAATGCAACTCTACCTTTGCTCATTGTCAAAAACAGCATAACAAAAGGGAAAAGCAAAGGAAACTATTCCAAGTTAAATGAACACAAAATTTCCACATTAAGTAATGAAGTTTTTGAAAAAAGTTATCAGCTGCTCTGTCAATTCGTCCTGCCTTGATTAAAAGATGAATATCCATTTTTTTAAATTTTTTATCAAAGTACGTACATATATTATATATGTACGTGGATTTCTGACAGTATAGCATGCGTACATCTTAACTTCTACCAGCATTACAATTAAGTAGGAACAAATTATGGCGGGAGCTAACCGATATGCCGACATCCTCTGCAACTTCTCTAATAGTGATTGGACGATTATCTATAACAATTTTCCTCACTTTCTCATCGTTTTCATCAGTTTTTCATCGTCTTTGAAAGCTTGTACCACTTATAAACATTTTTCTGGCTCAAAGTACACTCACCACATGCAACTCTCAACATTTCAAGTGCGTTTGAGCACTTCATTCTATTTTTTACACAAAATCTTATGCAAATTCTTTGATAAATTTTTTCCACAGCAGAAAATCGCCAAACAAGCAAAACACATCTAACTGTTATGCCTCCCACAAACAAACCCAACTAAGAACATATGTATTTTTAAGACAAATTTTAAAAATTCACCTTATCTTTGAATGGACCTCGTATTAACAACAAATAATTACAAACTCGTATAAGAATATAGAACAAATGCATTCATTGTCAACCAATAGTAAGATAGTTATAAAATTATTTATATCAAAATGTTCATTTCTGAAGAAATTTTATATGCTGCCTCTAATCACTTTATGGTACATATAATTTTTTATATTTTTTTTATTAGTACATTTTAACATGAAATGCAATTGAGCATTTTGCAATATTCTGTGGTCAAGGTACCTTGTGGTCTAATTGCATTTCAAAATTAGTGATCTCAGCACGTACACTACTTTTCAAATATTAACTCAAGTTTGTATTAAACAAGTCATAAGATTAAAATACAACTAAAATTTTGAAAATTCGGTACATACGTTACATATTAGGGAGACAAATGATGCTGGCTTTTAAAAAGTCGAATCCTGTGATTTTCCACCATTCTGGATATTCCGAGACACTGAAAGACAGATAAACAAGAATAAATTTATTATATTAATAAAATATGAATTCAATACAATCCATTCTTAATACTAAAAAGAGGGGATTTTGTGCAACACTCATTTTGGCAGCTCAGCTGTTTTCATGTAACTGAACATGTTACTGTTAAACATGTTCAGTTTGGTCTATAATTTAACTATGTATAAATCGACTTAAAAACGAATAACGCTTGCAGATTATTGAATTTTATTATAAAAATTCATTAGCATCGTCCACTTTATTATCGGAAAATTGTGTGAACAAGCAAAATTGCCGTATTTGGTGTAAAGAGCAGCCAGAAGCATTGCAAGAATTGCCAATGCATCCCGAAAAATGTTTGCCTTGGATTATGGGCCAGTGGCATCATGGGACCATACATTTTCAAAGACGACGAAGGCAGAAACATTACTGTGACCGTCGAGCGCTACCGTACGCTTATTACAATTTTTTTTTTTTTTGCCCAATATAGAAGAGCTGGACTTGGCTGGCATGTGGTTTCAACAAGACGATGCCACATGCCACACAGCAAGCGAAGCAATGGCCCAATTGAGATTCAAGTTCGGTGAACAGTTTAGTTCACGTTAGTGGGCGGTCAATTGGTCGCCTAGATCGTGCGATTTAGTGCCTTTAGACAATTTTTTGTGGGGCTATGTTAAGGCTCATGTCTATAGGAACAAACCCGCAACCGATGACGCAGTGGAAGCTTATATTGAAGAATTTATTCGTGAGATAGCGGCCGATACGTTGAAGAGAGTATGGCAAAATTGGACACAGCCTATGAACCATTTGAGGCGTAGCCGCAAATGATATTCTTTTATTTTTTTCGCGGTAAGGACATGATGCTTCCTCTAAAGTATACTACTGATGATTTCGTTACACGCAACATCTATTTAAAAGGATCAGCAAAAAAGCTCAGGTGACAATATTGCTGTTACTGCGATATATTGGCCATCACCAAAAGGCTGAGTAAAATCCTGGCATACACACGACTACGAGTAAGCCAACAAGAAACATTAAATTTTGTACTCTATTGCACTTGCTGATGCAATTCAAAGTTATTGCGATGTATTGGTCCGTTGGTAGAAACTCATTTCATAAAATTGTATTCATAAATACATATATTTCGTTAATATTACTACTACTCAGTTATGAGGCACTGCGTCAACTTGACGCATAGCAACACTTAGAGAAAATTCTATTTTTTTGCTTTTGCCAGGAATTTTTTTCACATACTGGTAGAAATTTCATATGAACTTCTTATCGCAACTCGTGTTTTACGAGTATAACAGGATGAAATAACCAAAAATAACAAAAAATGTCATTATATAAATAAAAGTTAAAAATAATCTCAAAACTTGATAATTTTTACTGTTTATGTCATATTTCCATAAATAAAAGAGTAAAATCCCATCGCAACACAATTTTTTTGAAGCTCAAGGCCCGGTTAGCCGAACGTTGATGTTAGAAAAACGTAACGTACTTTAACGTACGGATGTTTGTGCGGTTAATGAATCTTTCAAAACGTGTCGAATGTCAACAAAATAAAAACAAAATGTTGTACAACGCTACTTTGTGTAATTTTTTTCTAAAAAAATTAAATTAATATTCCTGTTTAATATAAAAAATCAAATAAAGAAAATTTTCAATTTTAAATATTAAAGTTGTATTAGATCCTTAAAAATTTACATATATCAATAAAAGTACCGGAAAGAGAATTTGGGTCACAATACAATTCAACAAAATAATAGTCCCATCACTGGTATACAAATGTCACGTAAAATCGATATGAAATTCTATTTTATACAGGTTCAGCCGTTCCGTCAACGTGACATTTAATTTGGATAAGCATTTGCATTGGTTTCATACATATACCAAAAACAAACGTCCCTTACATAAGCTAACGTGAACTTTCGGCTAACCGGGCCTTCACATGTGCTTGGAACGTAGAATTTGCTCGTTATTAGCAAAAATTCATTTCGATCTGTAATGCCTACATGTGCACTGCACAGTATTTTTGCTTGCAAGGAACAAATGTTTTATTTCTTTATAGACGTGACATGCAAACTATTAATTTATTTAATGTTTAAAAACAACGCCTTAAAAATTGTAATGAAGTGCATATTTGTATTAGATTCACAATCCTCTACACATCGGTTTGATCCTTGACATTTGCTAAATGATACATACATATATGTAGTACAGCTTTACAGTCATATTCATACAAATTTATGTACATACATATGTATATAAATAATTTATACACGTTTTATAAGGAAAGTTCCAAAAAAAAAATAATAGTCCGTCAACAAAACATTTAAAAAATCAAAAATTTTATTGTTGGTTTAAGCCTTCTATAAACCAATAACTAAGGAGCAAACAAAATTGTATGAGCCAAATTTTTTTTTGGAAGTTTTATTTGTAACTCTAAATTGATTTTGCGAAGTGTTAAACTAATCACACGACATATACATATGTATGTAAATATTAGGGAAATTTATATGAAATCCGCACAAATATTGGCGAATTTGATATAGATCATAATATAATAATAATATGTGTTATATGTCATGGGTTATCAGCTTTTTAGATTATGATACATAATCGACAACAAGTGCCTTGGGGTACTCCGGCGGATATACTCATAAAACTCTTTTCAGTTGATAAGGAGCAATCAGTCGAATATAT
This sequence comes from Germaria angustata, assembly GCA_963681545.1. Taxonomy (NCBI): domain Eukaryota; kingdom Metazoa; phylum Arthropoda; class Insecta; order Diptera; family Tachinidae; genus Germaria; species Germaria angustata. Next base: position 32,821,702 of record OY812999.1, read on the forward strand.
ACTGTAGCATGGCAATAGCTGAAGCTTTCCTTATATTAATTTCTCTCCCCCCGGGGGCACGGTCAATACATCTTGTCTTGGTGGCTTGGTGTTGTGCTTCGTGGGGTATAGGGTTATCAGGTTTCCGGACCTAGGCCTTTTTGCTGATAACCCCTAAAAACTTGTATGTTGCTACCCAATCCCTGAATCAACAGGGCAACGGGACATGCAAGTAAATTAAAGGTGAAAGTGGGTTCGCTCGCTCATCCGGTAAGTGGGTAATCTGGTTTTTCCAGACCTTGACCTTTGGCCAATTACCCCTTGAACTTATATGTTACTACCCAATCCCTGGACATAACAGGGCAACGGGCGTGCATATATTTAATTTAAGGAAGTAGCTCTGCCTATGCTTGTCTGGGTAGAGGTGCTAAAATCGGAGGTGTTTTTAACACGCGGCTGACCAGAGTCCTATCTGGTGCCACGGGAACCAGTAGCCCCTAAGACGTGTCCTAGAATGGTTATTGGTGAGGCCCCTTCGGGGATCACGTGGTGGCTGTGGTTAAAACCCAAAGATACGCGGGAAGAGTTATGGGTCAGATGAGTGTGTCTGCAAGAGGTGCTAGTGACTGATTGTAGATGCTCTCTTCAGGCCGTATATCTCTAGGTGTTGTTGCTATTCGACAAAGCTGCTCTGATGTTTTGCGGTGGGCGAAGCCTCAGGTAAGATGGGGGCACTATTTTGCTGCCGGGCCATTGGGGTAGTAGGAGATTAGATAGCTCCAACACTTCAGCAAAGTGTCTGTACATGGTCCAGCAGCCTGTACAGAATTTGCTACCAAGTTGTCCCTCGTAGGCGCACATGTCGTTCCTCACCCGGCATGTGCGCCTGGGAGGGGTGACGGGACGGTGGTGAACGGCTTTATTCACCCAGTGCGAAGAGCACCCTCAGGTAAGGCCTTCGGGCAGGTACTGACGTAAAATCTTTGACATATATTAATTTCTATGTCACCAATTACGAGTATTTACACCTCGAAAGACAGTACCCCTGGCTTTAAATTACATAAATTAAAACTGTTCAAAAGCCCTAATTGATAACTTCATTATCGGGTATGTGTGATGGAAATCAATTCACTACACAGTACAACAAGGGACTCAATTTTGATAATTGTTTATGAAAGTAGCCCCAAAAAGAGGAACTTCTGCATCATTCTTTTGGTCAAGGTATGTACGTCAAATAATAATTTACATAATAATTAATTTGAAGTTAGTAAGTATCGTATAGAGGAATTTGTGACGTTTTAGGCTCTTTTGTTTGTCATAACTCGAGAACCACTAGTCCGAATAATGTTTTGGAACGTTTCGAAATATGCGCCGATTCATAAGTACCTGCCAGTAAAATATTGAAAAAATTTAAGTTTTTTTTTGTCATTTAACAAGAGTCGACGAACGCGAAGAGTACAAATTAACTTTTCTCCGGTTTTTAAAAGTGAATAAAAACAAAACATAATATATTTCAATATGGAAAATAACAAGTGCCAAAAATTGGATAATTTTTGTGTTAAGCTATTTTTTTTGTAAGCTAATTGGGCCTATATTTTATATGGTAATAAAAACAACGTTTTGTTACATTTTCTTCCTAACGTTTCGTCAATTATTTGTTGACTTCTTCAGGGGAACCTATTTATTTCAAAGAAAACCTTTAGTTATACACAATTTTTCCCCATGAATATAATTAATTATTGTCATAATTATAAAGTAGAAAAATATAATTGCCTAAATTAAAAATTAAATAACAAATTGAAACAAATTTAAAAATAACTAGTTTATCAGTCCCGAATCAATCACCTGAAAAATGTTGTACTGTGTTAGGATTTTATTTTAAAATAGTTAGGTTAGGTTAGGTTGATTGGAGGGGTGTGATAGCCCATGTCATACGACATACACTCCCTTTAATTATCCCTTTAATTATCAAACACAACTGCCAGAGTTCTGCGGCAGGATTCGAACCTGGCACCTTCGCACTATGAGTCTAGTACACTACCTACTAGTCTACGAAGGTCAGTTTAAGATAGTTACATATATGTATGTATGTTGAAACTTGTTCAATAATTTTCGATAATTTTCTTTTCGAAATTTATCTATTTCGTCAAATGTTTTTTTCCTATTTATTATATGATTTTCAATAATGAAAATTAATCAGTTAATTATGATTAGTTGAATGTTCAGCTAAACGCACAATTAGAATAATATAAGTACATTTTACGAAAACTCAGTTGGCATAAAATATTTTTTTCAGATTTATTCTTTTCTAACACATTACGGTGCGCTGAGGGAAAAAATAACATGTGTTGGGCATTCATTAGGTGCGCACATCTGTGGAATGGTCAGCAATCATTTAAGTATTAAACAATATAAAATTATTGGTCTTGATCCAGCTAGGCCTTTGATTGAGCGTAAAAAATCTAATCGTTTTCGACTAACAATGGATGATGCCAATGTAATACAAGTATTACATACAAATGCAGGCTTCCTGGGCTTGGAGGATAATACAGGACATTTGAATTACTGCATAAATGGTGGACGCACGCAGCCGTATTGCCGTGGTAATCCAATAAGTATGTAAAATAGTTTTTAACTGAAATGTTTGCAAAATCTCAACTATTGCTACTTAAGGGCGCTCCAGATGTTCACATTTCTTGAGTATATGCTACTTAGCTTCGGCCACATTTAAGCATAATAAATACTTGGGTATACCTTGCCCAAATGGTTGTGTGGATACCACGGGACCGAAGAGGCTACCTATTACTAAGAACAACCCTTTTGAATCGGTGGCACAAATTAAAGAGTATTATATGGGGAATGACGCACCGGAAAAGTAAGTTTAATTCTTAACATTACACATCCAGTTTATTAATATTTAAATTTTTTCTTACAACTGAAGCTTAAGAGGTTGCTATTGCTTAGACGTACCCTATGTAAAACACTGCCCCTTCAACGATATAACGTAACCTACAAGTTAATATTTTAAATTACATATGTATGTAGTTTTTGTGTTAATTTCATTTTAAAATTTGCAAAAGCAAGTGAATTATTAATTTTACTTCTTAATTAATTAATTTTACTTCTTAATTAAGCTTTTGAATCGTTGTATTTGGTTATTATTATTATTATTATTATTATTATTATTTTATTTTATTTATTATTATTATTATTTTTTTTTTTTTTTTTTTTTTTTTGTAAAAGTTATAGAAAGTGGAACGAAAAAATATTCTAATTAAAGAAATTTAGCAAATTTAAATTATTTATTTATTTTAAGCTTATATAGCGTATGAATGAAGTTATATAATTAAAGCGTATATAGCGTATAAATGAAGTACAATATTAGATACAGTTTATAAAATATATCTTTGCGCATAGAGAAAATACTTCAAAAGATGCATTGATTTAAAAAAAAAAAAATTCGAATAGTATTTTATAAACATATGTACTTATGTTTTGCTAATACAATATATAAAGAATTTTTATAACGATGAAATGTTCAAATGTTAGATATTAAAAAATAAAAATAGTTCAGGTTCTTTACTGTAAAAGAATGTTTGCACATTGGATAAAATTTTAAGTCTGATGTAATTTTTTGAATTTTTGTTTCTAATATTTTGTGTGTCCATCTCAAGCATCAATTACCGCTTGCAGGCGTATTCGCATCGATTGAAATAACTTCGGAATATTACATTCTAACGGTATTTTTCCCCACTCTAATTTAATAAACCGTATTAATTCGTTTTTGTTTGTTGGCGATCTTTTCCCTACATTTTTTCTTTAGATGAACCCACAAATTTTCGATAGGGTTTATATCAGCACTTTGGGCAGGAGTATCCGCACTTTGGTACAGTTGTACAGAGTTGCAAAAGATTCACGTCAGTACCTGCCCGAAGGCCTAACCTGACGGTGCACTCCTGCACAAGGGTGAATAAAGCACGTTCACCACCGCCCCAGTAGCCCCCGCCAAAGGCACATGACTGGAGCGCCAACTAACATGTGCCCCTGACAGGGACAACATGGTAGCAAGTTCCGTACATGCTGCAGAACCATGTACAGACACCTTGCTAAGATGCTTGGAGCTATCTAACCTCCTACTACCCAAATGGCACGGCAGTGGAATTTTGCCCCCATCTGACCTGAGGCTTCACCTACCGTAACCATTAGAGCAGCTCTGTCGAATAGCAACAGCACCTAGAGATATATGGCCTGAAGAGAACATCTACATCATGCATCACTAGCCCATGATTGAAGACACACTCATCCAACCCATACCTCTCCCCGCGTATCTTTGGGTTTTAACCACAGCCACCACGTGATCCCCGAAGGGGCCTCACCAACAACCAGACTAGGACAAGTCCTAGGGGCTACTGGTTCCCGTGGCACCAGATAGGACTCTGGTCGGCCTTGTGTTAAAAACACCTCCGATTTTAGGTTCCTTGCATACCTGAGGCATCGGTAACACCTCTACCCAGACTAGCGTAGCAAGCTACTTCCTTAAATACTTATATGCACGCCCGTTACCCTGGTGTTTCAGGGATTGGGTAGTAACATATTAAGTTTTAGGGCAATTGGCCAAATGTCAAGGTCTGGAAAGACCAACTACCCCTCCGGACGAGCGAGCGAACCCGCTTTTACCTTTAGTTTACTTACATGCACGCCCGTTGCCCTGTTGATTCAGGGATTGGGTAGCAACATACAAGTTTTTAGGGGTTATCAGCAAAAAGGCCTAGGTCCGGAAACCTGATAACCCTATACCCCAGGAAGCACAACACCAAGACAAGATGTATTGACCGTGCCCCCCGGGGGGAGGTACAGTTGTACAGTAGCCATGACCTATATACATAAATAAGATTTATTCTTGGGATCATTATCTTGTAGTATTTGTAGTTTTAATTTATTATGAATAGCTGGGTTTATAAAACCAAACTTTTTAACGCTGGAGATCAGTTCGTTTTATAAAATGTCAAGATATACTTCTTTAGGCATTGCTTCATCCAAAACTCCAACTCCTTTGCTGGATATACAGCCGTATACCATTACGAAAAGTTTTCCGAATTTTACTGTAGGAATAAGATTTTTATTTTCTAGTGATGTTAGGGGCTTACGCCAAACTCTTTGCTGTCCGTCATGATAGTAAAGCATAATTTTTGTTTCATCTCAGAAAATAACATCGTCCCAGTACTCTGGAGGAAGTGAAACGTGTTCGATGGTAAAACTTTGCCTTTGCCTATAATATTTTGAGCTGAGAGCAGGGGTTTTTTCTTCGGCACTCTTGACAAATACATATTTGTGTTTCCGAAAAAATTTCTGATTGTTGCATGAGAAACACATAACCCAAAGTCTTTTTCCACTTGAAGAGCTAATCTTCTTGTGCTGGTTTGGAGGTTATCATAAACAGTTCTAATCATCGGCCTGCTTGTGGATCCTTTTAATTCTAATCGTCATTCTTATTTAGCACGGGATATAATATTATATACAGTTCTGGTTATCAGGGAAAACATATCGGCGATTTCCTTGACAGAGACTTCAAACTACATATAAAAAAGCGTTCGGAACGTACTTATTTATATTATTTTATTCGTTTCAGTTATTGTGTTCTGTGTGTTGTGTTTTATGCAAATATGGAAAACAAAATTATGAAAAAAAAACAAAAATCTCGAGCTGGGAAAGTAAAATTTTAATATTTTAAATATTATTTGAATATTTGTTATTTTTTTGTATGTTGTTATTTATAAGTAACTGTAGTGATTCAACTTATGTCAAAAAATTATGACAAAATATTATGCCACGTGCAACGTCCCCTAAAAGGGACACTGCGTCCGTAGTACAATTGTAGTACGATGGTTGAGTAAATATTATTTTCATGTATTGACTTACAGTTTCTGCAATATTAGGTGAACTGGATGCTCTTGACTACAATGAGCTCAATGGCGTTACAATTCCACCATTAGATGGAGCCGATACTGATCAAGATACCGATGAAAGTGATAATAAGCATGAGGCAAATCTTAACACGAGTTCAAATTGTTGGCAAAAAGTTGAACCATTATATGATATAAATACGGAATGTACAATGATTCCACCAAGTGCTGAGGCTGAGTTATGCAAAACTCCGACCTCCTCTCGAAAGCTAATGTTCCATCTAATAAATGATTCAAGGTGATACAACCATAGTATTCCCATTTAAAAAACCAGACATATTTAATTTATTTCAGGTATTCATAGACAATTATTTTACCTCCGTGAAATTACTTTTGCAAAACTCTTGGACCTTGTTTCGTAGCAGCTGGCGACTACAATGCGAAACATACGTTCTGGGGATCGCGTCTTATTACACCTAGAGGTCGAGCGTTGTTCAACACAATTTCAGAAATGGGCTTGGACGTCATTTCGAGCGGGGAGCCCACTTACTGGCCTACTGGCATACAAAAAATTCCGGATGTTATAGACTTTGGCGTCATGAAAAATATATCTAGGGATTTAATTCATGTTGAAGCTTCTCATGATCTCTCCTCCGATCACTCTCCAACGATCTTTACAATTTGTAGCCCACTAAGAAGTGACTTACCTTACCCATATGTGAAGATGATAAATCGTGTTAATTGGCTGGGGTTCAAAAAATATCTCAGTAGTCATTGTAAGGAAAACATCAAGCTTAGAACTCCCGATGATATTGAACTTAACATTGCCAATCTTACCGAAAATATCAAACAGGCTGCTAAACATGCCACTATCTCCCATCCGCAGACTGGGTTTAATATAATTTATTCTGCGGATATTTAACGTCTCGTATGTGAAAAAAGAAGGGAATGGCAACAGCACAGATCACCCCAACATAAAAATTGACTTAAAGAATGCACTAAACGACTCCAAGAGTTACTTGCATCTGAAAAATCTGCTTCTCTTAAAAACTATCTGGAAGGTCTCGATGTCACAGCAGCATCTAATTACTCCTTGTGGCGCGCTGCTAGAAAACTTAAAACACCCGTTGAGTTTAAACCACCCCTGCGCACTTCTACCGGACTTTGGGCAACAACCAATACTGAAAAAGGTATTTGCTGAGCATTTAAAACACGTATTTACCCCAAACACATGTACTGGTGCTGTTGATTTGCCGAATGTAGTTGCTCTGCCCCCTCGACCAATAAAGTTTAAGATGCGTGATGTACAAAAACTAATTGCTGAAACCAACCCGAAGAAAGCTCCAGGTATTGATGGAATTAGTAACAAGATGCTGATGAAGTTGCCTCGTATTGCTATTAGAATCCTGTTATTAATTTTTAATGGCATTTTACGACTGGAGTATTATCCACACGGCTGGAAACTTGCCATGGTCAAAATGATTCCAAAGGCGGGCAAAGATCTTACCAAGGCTGAGTCATATAGGCCAATAAGTTTACTGTCAACAATTTCAAAGCTCTTCGAAAAGTTGCTCATGACAAAATTGTCCCCAACTACTACTGATAATGGGTGCATACCGGACCATAAATTTGGTTTTAGAAGTCAGCGTAGTAGCGTTGAACAATGTCATAGATTGGTTCAATTTATAAGAAGAACATTTGAAGAAAAGAAGTATTGTTCTTCTCTCTTTATTGATGTTTCTCAAGCATTTGATAAAGTCTTGCATGAAGGCCTAATTTTAAAACTGAAGACATATCTACCAATAAACATTGTAAATCTTTTGGAAAGTTACATTCTTGCCAGGAAGTTCACTGTTGTGGAAGGAGACTTCATGAGTGTGCCACAGGGGAGTATACTGGGGCCAGTTTTGTATTTGATTTATACCTGTGATATGCCTTTGAGCAGTAATATCCTCACTTCTACATTTGCCGATGATACAGCCTGCATTAGTATGCATGAAAACCCTCACGTGGCATCCCGATATCTTCAGGAACATGTTAATCTGTTGGAACTGTGGTTGAACTTATGGAGAATAAGAGTAAATGAACAAAAGTCTGTTCATGTCACATTTACGCTACGAAGAGATACTTGTTCCCCCATTCGAATCAACAATCAAGTTGTTTCTCAACATTCGCTGGTGAAATACCTTGGTATACACCTTGACCGACGGCTTACATGGAAACACCGCATTGACTCTAAGCTTACACAAATTAAACTTAAATTAACTCAGATACATTGGCTGGTTGGTAGAAATTCAACCCTCAGTCTAGATTGTAAACTTTTAATATACAAGTTGCTTTTGAAACCCACATGGTGTTACGGTATTCAGCTATGGGGCACTGCTTCAGCTTCCAATGTATAGAGAATCCAACGAAGGCAAAACAAAATTTCAAGGTTAATTACATCAGCTCCATGGTACATCAAAAATTCAATTTTATATCGTGATTTAAATATGCCACTTGTGACCGCTGAAATTGCAAAATATGCTGGAAAATATTAAAAAAAAAACGAGTCCCATCCTAATCCCCTTGCTCGTAACATCTACGGCTATAATACGCAACACTCCAGATGAAACTTTTTTTAAATATTTTTCGGCTTAATACGACTCTTATGTATTACTAGCTGACCCGGGCAAACCTTGTTTTGCCTTCAAATTTGCACTAAATCGACATAGCAATTATTGTTCAAATAAAGGTATCGGGCTAATTAACCCCACTACACGCTGGTTAAGGACCCAATGCCTTCAGCAAAACGCAGCATAGGCTTATCGCGCTAATCTCTATTGGGCAAAACACAAAAAACAAAATATTGGGCCATCTGTCGGACGAACTTCAAACTACACAGAAACACTCCTCACGTCCCATAGAACATTTATATAAAGTTTGGTCAAAATCGGTGCAGTAGTTCTTGAGTTACGGTGCAAAAACACACACACAAAACTAGGTATTGCGCCATTTGTCGGACGAACTTCAAACTACACAGAAACACTCCTCACGTCCCATAGAACATGTATATAAAGTTTGGTCAAAATCAATGCAGTAGTTCTTGAGTTACGGTGCAAAAACACACACACAAAACTAAGTATTGCGCCATCTGTTGGACGAACTTCAAACTACACAGAAACACTCCTCACGGCCCATAGAGCATGCATACCAAATTTGGTCAAAATCGGTCCAGTAGTTTTTGAGTTTAGCGATTACGAACATACACATAATTTTTATGTACATATATAGCTGACACCGTCAGCTCAAAATATCTTCGGAACATAACCGATTTAAGAGTTTGATATCTCGTTTAGAAGAACATAACAACGGCTTTCCAAAAAAAGTAAAATAAAATAAAAAAAGCACAAAAAATAAATATATGTATATGTCATTGGTGGTGCAATATGAAAATTGCATTTTGCCACGCCCCTCCGCCCACAGACCGAAAATAAAAAATCGGACTTCACAGTGTCACCCGCCCGAGTATTCTGAAGGTTCCCTGAAAATTTCGTCAAAATCGGCCCAACCGTTTTGGAGCCATTACGTTACATACATACATACATACATACATACATACACACATCCAATTTTATATATATGTATATATATATATATATATATATATATATATATATATATATATATATATATATATAGATTAATTACTATCACTAATTTTATGTCCGACACCGGTTGGGCCTAATAATTATATATATATATATATATATATATATATATATATATATATATATATATATATATATATATCCGGTGATTATCCGACTCTCGTGGGACCGGCACCAGCACGGATAAAAATCAAAAACATTAAAATTGTGATTTTTACTGATAATGCTTCGGTTGATCAAACTACATGTCTATACATAATTTGAATACTGACACTCGGAATCAGTGTTCAATTTAGCATGAAAAAATTTTGCTTTTTCAGTAATCATCTGTCGTGAAATTTTGAAGAAATTTGCTGCCGCTCCCGTACTATGTATGTATAGCTTGTCTTAAGGTTGACTTACCTGAAATTGGTGTTACCTTGAATCTTTTTTGCCGAAACCATTCGTTTAGTGCAAAATCTACTTTCGGATTTTCAGAATTTTTGAGTGTATATCTATTTTTTAAACCGCCGATTGAATCACTTTTAGAACCATATAGCGAAATTTGTTCTTTATTTTTCACCAGATCGCGTATAGTTTGCTTACCAACTCCATAATTTTCAGACAGCAACTTAACAGATATATTTTTGTCATAGCCATGAATCAAAGTAATTTTGTATTTAATTGAAAGAACTTCTTGTTAGTTCAGTTTGAAGATACAATAAATATATATAGATATTTTTAATATATCATTACTTCGCATTTATGAAGTAGTTCGTTATCCAACGTTAACGAAACCGCTCATTATTTAACTTCGGCTTCAGTGTTCTTTTCATCATAGTATTTTTGTGAATGAAAACTATGATGAATATTCGTCACTGTTTTCGTCAACGGAATGTAAGTGAGAGGGTGGCGATTGTACACTCCCAATGAGATCCCCATGTTAAATTCGTCACTCAAACGCACTGCGTAGGTATTGCTGAGCAAGTATGGGTCATTGCTTTGTGCATAATGATATAATGACTTATGGAATGAATCCGCGGACAAGCGGGTATGTGCTTACGTATGTACTATGTACAGAAACGTTTTGTTTTAATTAGTGGAGAATTTAATAAGTTTGTATAAGAAAAATAGCAATTAACTATATAAAATGTAAACTTAACTAGAAAATTATTAACTTAAAAACTTATTATTTAAAGGTGACATTCCTTGCATAAATTCTACATTAATCAATTGAATTGTATGTCGCGTAAAAGCACTTTGCTAAAATAATTTCTAAAAATACAATACAATTTCCTTATCACATATTTGATGACGTAGAGTTTTTGCAAGAAGAAATTTTTTAAATGAATTTTGTATAACTGCTTCTAAAAACGTTATTTTTTACACTATTGCAATAAATTTTTGTAACGAGGTGTATTTGAGTGAAAGTATTCGATTCACTGAAAAACTTAATTTTGTAAAAATACGAGTTACGTGAAGGTCAAGTTTTGTGTTTCACTTTTACATCAATACACTCATACTTTTAAAAATTTTAACGAAATTGCTTTCAATTTCTCATTCAACTTGAGTGTTTCAATTTAAGTTCAAGAAAACAACTGATGTTAATTTTTTGAAGTATGTACATATATTTGGTTTTTCTTGCTACAAATATTTTACAGATTTAAGTTTTGTTGTGTTGTTTTTACAAATATTTGCTGCAATATAAAAGTAAATGCTATAAAAATAAATTTAACAAGACCAACTAGTGAAATATGTTTGTTAATAAAAGCACTAAATATAATGATGTGTTGCGATTCGTATCGCTCTATAGAAGCCATGAAATTCTGTGGAATATGAATCTTCCATCATTTAGGCGAAATGACTTGAAGATGAAGGTCTACGAATCTATTTTATCCTCTTCCATCAAATTATTCATTTCTTCTAACACATGGAGTGAAGCGAACAGTTTCAGTTGTTTTCTTGTCGATGACATCTTGAAAAGTAAAATTGCTTTTGAGTGCAGCCTACGCCACAGCTATAAATTTTTGTGAATTTTGACATGTAGTATGGGCGAAAAACTTGAAATTAGCGCCTTTCTACTTGAGATAATCGATATGTACCTCTCGTCTTTATTCTTTCCTCTTTCACCACATAAACTCGGTCTTGCTTCAAAAAAAAAAAAAACTGATATGCCTGTGTAAAAGCAGGCAATGATGATTATTAAGTCCCCGTCCAGACTTGCAATTTTTTTGCAAGCAATTTTTTAAAATTCTGCTTTAGTGTTCACATAAGAAAAAACTAGTATTGCAATTTTTGCATTTCTTATGCCTTCCTTTCTCTTTTCTTCCTTTTTTCTTTTGTTTAAAACGCCAACAATGAAAATGAATAAAATAAAACGTCAAATACAACAACACCAAACAACAAGTTGAATAGTGAGAATTGCAAAGCAAACGAAAATTGCAGAGAACATTCTGTATCCCTCCCCAAGCTTCTTACCACACCCATCTAAAACAACCAAGAATTGCTGCAACAAAATTGCATGTCTGGACGGGGAGAGAATATATGTGTACAAAAGTATATATGCACTTATATAAATATACATATGTATGGATACACACTGTCCACACTTGCAATTTAGTTGCAGCAATTCTTGGTTGTTTTAGGATAGAGAGGTAAGAAGCTAGGGGAGGGGTACAGAGTTTCATGTTCTCTGCAATTCTGTTTTGCTTTGCTATCCTCACTATTCAACTTGATGTTTGGTGTTGTTGTATTTGATGTTTTACATACGTTTTATACAAGAATTGCAATATTAGATTTTTTCTAATGTGGACACTAATAGTACGTTTCCACTATGAGCAAATCAAGTTGATTTGACGAAATTACTTCAAAGTGTTTCCATTATGTTTTAAGTGATTTCATGTTCGAATTTTCGACATCAATTTGACGTTTGTGTTGTTTATTTATTTTTAACATAAAAAACACAACTTTTGTTTAATAGTAATTTGAAGTAGAAAAAAATCTATAAAAATGGAAAATAACATTGAGTTTTTATTAAATTATATTCAAAACAAAAATGACTTAGTAGAAAAAGTATGTGACTACTTTTCAAGTGCTACAATTTTGTGTCAACGTCAACACCAAATATGTCTGCAAAGAAGGAGGAGGAATCGCTTACAAAAGTATTTGTTAATTCTTATTGCAAATACTATAAAAAAATCTCCAAGGCTTTGAAAATTGGTGAGCTTTAGCATGTATTTTTGCTAATTTTTTTTAGTGCTATATTTATTTAAAGGATCGGTCTTCGAGATTTTGGGAACACGTGGAATCTGCTACCTACCAGATGTTAGAAACCTGACCGTGTAGAATAAGCTTATTTTTTTTCGTTTATTATTATATATTATTTATTGAATCTGAAATATTAATAATTAATAAGTTTTCAAATCTTAAATGTAAAATTATTCATTATTTATATAATTTTTAAAAAATTTTTTCTCTACAAAGATATTAGAAAAGTTGAAATTTGTAAAACTTTTGTGTACGAATATGTAAATTTGTCAATAGTATAATATAATTTTTAATGTACTACATTATACATATAAATTTATAGAAATAATAACTCCAGATACACAAACATTTTGTAATATACAATTATTCCAAATAAATGTAATGAATTGCTATTTAAAACAGATGATAGAGTGAAATTGATCAGACATTGACTTGAAGCAGTAATGGTTTTAACCAAGGCACAAAGTGAAGATTGTAGAACTTGCAGGTCTAAATTAAGGATGAAATAAAATTGATAATCAGTTATATTGTTGAATATTTTCCCTAAAACATTTACTTACCTTTCTTAACTGAATCATCTGAATCAGTAAACAGTCCAAAAGATGAGCATCTAATCACTGTTTGCGTCAACTTACTTATTTGTATACTAACGACAGAAGTGAGCGATGATTATATGTACATCAGTGTTGAAAATATTCAAGACCTTAGTATTTCTGGTGCTAAAAGGATATTATTGATACTGTAGAGGGATTAGTTTTTGAGTTATTATTTTTCTATTTGTCTTACCTTGACTTAAATATTTCGTTATCTTTTAGCCAGTCATTGAGTATTAGCTGCATATGTCGATCTAGCAGAACTCCACTGCACGTCCACCACTTATGGCCTATTATAATTTGTAACGCGAACTACCAAACAATACGAATATTTTTGAATTGGAATTAATTAATTAAATTTTCACAATTCAATTTGTTGCAATTTTTCATAGTCTATTGTTTTACGCATATCAAACACAGATAGGCTTGAGATTACTCTGTTTTTATAATATCTCTATTAATGAAAATATATTTAACACCTTATTAATGGAAATATGTTTGGAATTATTTATTAATTGCTTTTTTAATATAATTTTGTAAAATTTCACTCTATTAACTATCAACAACTAAAATGAATGTAATTTTTATTTGTACTTAAATGTCATTTTTTGTAAGTCACTAATAATGGATGCCCCAGTGTTGCATTTGGAATAAAAGCAGCCGCGCAGTGTTGCACAAACAATTTCGACATAATTTGGCTAAAATCATCTCATTTGAGGTAATTTCGTCACATGAAATTTGTATGCGAAATCATGTACCAAATTACGTAATTTGGGCAAATCATGTAATTTGGCCGAAATCATGTATATGGAAACGTACTATAAAGCAATTCCCCAGCAGAATTGCATGCAACAAAATTGCTAATGTAGACGGGGAGATAGTAGTGTCTTATATACAGCAAATACAATAAATTCTTTAATAGCATATAGAAATTCCGTCTGTCCTGACTATCCAAAACAGGAACCGTATGATAGTAGAGTTGTATTTTAAAAAATCAAGTCTTATACAAAAAGAAGTGTTATGCTCTTGCAACGCTGGTATCGTTTGTTTTTGACATTTCTTTTGCATACAACAAAATACTACTACTACTGTAAATAAACACATAAAAATCCTTTTTTTATTGTTAAAAATCTGGAATTATTGTTTTTTCCATTTTTATTAATTAAAATTAGTTTAACATTTAATGGAAACTAAAGACCTGAAAAGTTAAATAGTTAATAGATGCTCTCAGAGACATAGTTTTGATGGTGAATCGAAATTAACTAAAAGGAATTGATATTCGGAAAAGAAAGGCGTCTGTATTTATGAGGCATTTGCTAAATGGCAACCAATTATAATAATTATTTTTTATCTATACCCAAGCGCGAATAAAGGACTATTGGTTCATATTTTGTTATATTGTGTATAGAAATGTAAGTACAAACATGTAGTAAATGCTTTTTTCATATTTTTAAAGGGACTAATTTAAATGGATTCGCTATGTTTTTATAATCTAAATATTAATAATGCAAGGAAAGGTATATTTAAATTACATAAGTAAGTGGATACAATGTGACTAAGGAAAATTTTTACACAAGTTCATATAGTTTCGATTGTTTTTCAAATATTTTATTAAAATTTTATTTTTTTTTTTTCAATTTTTTTTATAACATTACCAACTATTTAACTTCACAGCTTCTAAAATAATTTTTAAAACTGTTTCTTAATTTAGAATTTGTTACTAAATAATAAATAATAATAATCTATTTGTAGTATTAGTATTATTAACATAGCTTAATAACAAAATAACGTGGAAATACAAAAAAAAAAAACAATTTTATTTTCAGCAACATTATATTCCTCCTCCTTCCTTCATCATGGCCTTAGAAATAAATTCGTACGTTTACACAACAACGTCAGGTAACCATCACTATAAGCAATTTCCCTTTACCATAATACCCATCACAGAAGGTGCCTTAGACAAAACAAATTTGGATATAGCAGAAAAGACATCAACACCGAAACCGCCCGACTTAACTTTTCACTGTATGTGCTGTGAGGAATATTTTATTAGCCCATTGCTAATGTATGAACACCTCAACACAAAACATTCTGATTTGTCCAAACCCCAAGAATCCGAAGAGGAATTGGATGACAATAGAGACTACAGTTGGGTATTCGAGCCGGTATGTGAATTAGTCGCTCCCGAAGAAGGCGGTCCAAATATTACAAATGATCAATTAGCAGAAGGTGAAGGCGAAGACTCCGACTCAGATGACTCTGAATCAGACGATGATACAAGCACGTCTTCATCTTCTAGTTCATCTTCATCGTCCTCTGATACCTCAAGCAATACAATTAGTGATTCTAACACTCAAGATGGATTGACTAGAGACTCGGTAATAGCTGATAAATCAACATTAGCTATAGAAGACACCACTACAATGGTAATGGAGGAATCAGCTTATGAAAAGGCACACGTTGCATCTTTGCAATTTCAAAACCCTGAAAGTGAATTTATACAGTTGAAAGTAGCTGATCCCAGAGAGTCAACTTCAATTATAATTTTAAATCCTCCATTAGCAGATGATATAAAACCAGCACTGTTAACGCAGCCAGTTAGGAGAGGCAGAGGTCGTCGAAGTGCTGCTCAACAAGCTGCCATTGAAATGTCTTCTTTAATAAGTGGCGAGCCAAAATGTTTTCAATGCAGTCATTGCGAGGTCAGTTTTCCTAGTGCCGGTGATCTCTCAAAACATGTACGCTGTCACATTACCAATAAACCCTTTCAATGTTCCATATGTGAAAAAACGTTTACCCATATTGGCAGTTTAAATACCCACATACGCATACACAGTGGTGAAAAGCCATACAAATGTGAATTGTGCTCTAAGGCCTTTACTCAGTCCAGCAGTTTAATGGTTCATTTAAGATCACATTCTATAAAGAAACCACACCAGTGCCATTTGTGTGATAAGGGTTTTGTTAATTCGACGTCTCTCGTTATTCATCTAAAAACCCATAAGTATGGATCTAGATATTCTTGCTCAGAATGTGATAAGAGTTTCAAGCATGAAGCTCAACTAAAAGAGCACATGCGTATGCATAACCAAACTTTGGTTTACCAGTGTTCGATATGTCGTAATGCTTTTGCAAGCTCTTCGGAATTGGTGCAACATATGAAGTGCCACATGGGAGAGAAACCATTTACTTGCAGCATATGCGACCGCTCCTTTACACAATCTGGTAGTCTTAATATCCATATGAGAATTCATACTGGGGAGAAACCATTTAATTGTAAACTTTGTAATAAATCTTTTACCCAGGCCTCTAGTTTAAGTGTTCATATGAAAATTCATTCCGGTGAAAAGCCTTTTCCCTGTAATATATGTGGTAAGTGCTATAGCCAGGCTGCATATCTTAACAAGCATATACAGCATCATATAGACGCCCAGAAGGCAGGACTAGAACCCGCCTGTCCAGTACCTAATGAGACATTATTGTGTATTGTTTGTGGTGATTTGCATCGTGATGCTACATCTTTAGCCTTGCATGTGACACAAATGCATGCTGCTCTTTTGCATAACATAAAAGAAAATCAGTATTTTAATAATTCAGAAATTTCTGAAGAGCATTTACAACAAAAACAAAAATACATAGAGCAAATGAAATTGTTAATGCAAATGCAGCAGCAAATGTCAAAACATACCCAACAGCAAGAACAACTGGAAAATTCTGATCAAGTGCAAATCAAGGAGGAGGAAATGGAAGAAATGGAAGAGCAGGAAGTTGATGAGCAAGATATTGAAGTACAAAAACCACGAGATGTGGAAGGAATTGCAAATCGTCATCTTGAAGGGAAATCAGAACCAGATCAGCTAAACATTGAAAGTCTACAGCAGCAGACGGAAGGAGAACAAGAAGAGGATGAAGAAAATGAAGTATTGTACGAAAAACAATTACTTTTAATAAACAATAGAAGCGATATGGACCCTTACATTAATGAATCTGAGTTTGAAGAGGATGATGATGAAGAAGGTGATATCAATGATATTAAAATGTTAAATGCAAATAATACAATAGTTGTAAATAATGCCAATAACGGTTTTATAACAGAAATGAAAGATATAGAAATGTCCGAATATCCATTTTTAGAAGACGCTGAATACGATGATTACGCTGCTGAAGAAGAAGTTGAAACCGAGGAATAAATAAAAATATTTTACATAATTTCATACACATATATATTACATACATATAAGTAATATGATTACTTAATAAGATTAAGTTTGTAGTTTAAGCTTAAGACAAAAAACTGATTAAGGTACATTTTTTATTAGAAATATAGGTATATTGTAAAATCGGTGAAATTCGCACCTGTCACTTGAGAGCATTTTCAAAAAGTATCAAATTATGTACTGTCTATAAATAATAGGCAGGATACTACTAAAAAGTACAATAATTCAGTAAATAAAAAACTAAGTGTTTCCAAAATCGATTTCCATCACATAGCTGACTTACTTGAATTTTAAGTAAAAAATATGTGAGCTCTTAAAAACGTTTATAATTGTTAATGTGTAATGTTCTGAGAAACAATAGTTCACATAAATTATTTTAAGTTTATGTTAGTTAATTTAACAAATAAAAACCACTGTAAAAAATATTCCCATAGGAAATAACACAGTTCTTTCGAGAATAAATACCAAAATATAGGTATAAATATATACGATCAAATTTCTGCAAATATTTTTATTCATTCAAGTAATTTTTCTTCATACTTGGAGCAAAAACGTCAACAAAGCAGTGCTTCTTTAACACATTTAAATTAAATGTATTATAATGCATGTAGTTTGATTAAAATAAACAAAAGCTTTCTAAAGCTATTGTACTTATGGATGTTTTGTGAATTTCAAAAAGAAAAATATGATTGAGTTCTGTTTGGATTCTCATACAGTATTTGCAGGCTTTGGTATAAGTATACGTGCTTGAATGCTTTTCAATCATGATTTGGCTAAATGGTATTGATGATTTGGTTGGCGCCAATGAAATGCAGGAATATACTCAGTTAAGCCAACAACAAACAATAAAATATCAAATAAAATAACTTCAAAATCCAAATACTGTTGGTTTTTGTTTGTTATTTATTTATAATATACATAGAGAAAAATTCTTGTGGATTTTAGGTTTTCCGAAAAAACATTATGCTCTTTGCTTTTTATGTTTAAAGAAATTAGGTTTTACATAGAGAGATGCTAGATACAGAAAAAAAACAATATAATTAAACAATTATATAACGCTTCCATATTATTTGTTCTCATTTAAAATAACAGATGCTTTTTCCTTAATTGAACAAAACAATATTTTAATTGTTTGTTAGTTTATTATCTTCGGTAATCTTTAGTAAAACTTAAAAGCTAATCCATCAGATGAAACGTAGCAATGAATTTCCGAGACGGTTCTTATGTTAAATCTAATATTATTTAAATTAATTGTAAAAGGGATTATAAGTAACCCAATGAGCTCTTGTTTGTTCTTGTTCACTTTTGTGCGAAGTAAACAATGATTTATAGACATCACTGGCTTTGGGATCTTTCGCTACGCTATAATCCGTCTTCAAACGTTTTAGTTCGGGATCCTCCAGAGCGTCTGAAGTAACACCCAAGCGTTTGTGATTGGCAACAATTTTCGCTTTAAACGTTTGCGTTGATGTCGTCAAATTTGCACATGATGTTGACTGTTTATCAAGAGAAACTTTTACTTCTGAAAATTTACTGGTAGAAGGCAAATCTGAGCCTTCAGACATTTGCAAAGATGCTTTTTTGTTAGCTTTCTTCTTAGCACGCCTCATTTCAATTTTAGCTTTCATCAATTCCAAATCTTCATCAGATGCGTTTAATATTATAATATCTTCAACAAAAAACGGCTTTTGACAGAGTGGACAATTACCGGAAGATCTGCTTTTGATTTCTTTTAAAGCTCTTTCTGACATAACACAGCCACAGGACCATAAAGCCACAAAAGGGAATCTTCCGGACATTTCCAAACCAATTAATTTGCAAATATAAGGAGCATTTCTGGATTCTAGTAAGCCCTTGGTTTTGTCTTCACCGTCATATGCAGGATTGGGAGTAAGATTTAATTGTTTTACATCTTTCATGTTTTTTATGTGTTTAACAGCTTCAGGCATTTTTTCTTTTTCTAACAATTGTTCAATAATACTCTGTTTAGAATACAAACGTCCCAGCCCACACATGACAATAGGTTCTTGTAGGCGTTGTTGATTCAAAGCACAATGCAACCAACGAAATTCACGTTCAGCATCTTTGTCTTTCTGAAAATAATATGTATTTAATAATTCTGCACAGAACAAAAATTTCATTTATGAGATAGATACCTGTTCGGGTTTTTTCTTTAAACGCACCAACTCATCTCTTTTAGGTATGGTACCGCCATCACATCCCATTTTACTATTTACTTTTTATAATGCGATGACAATTACAAAAAAAATTTAATTTTGTCCGTGTTTTGTGTTATAAAATTTGTGTGTGAAGATAAATTTTCAATTTGGCAAAGCCAATCGAATTTATAGCAGTTAAAGCCAATGCATATTCAACCAGGTAGTTTTGACAGCACAGCTGACTATTTTTTGTGCTTGATTTTAGCTTGTTTCGTTGTCAAATTTTGTTTATATAGGGATTTATATAAAATTAATTCCCGTGTTATCAAGACAAATGAATATGCCTTTTTGTGTTTGGATTTGACGGCACAAGTGATTTTGAGATCCAAACAATAAATTTTTCAAAGCGATTTAGTGCGATTTTACCTGTAGTTGGACACAAGCATAATATAGGGTGTCCACTAGCAATAAGTTTAGACATTTTTGTGTTGACAATTAGCAGAATCTATTGATAAGGCAAATAATTACTATGTAGACTACATATGTATGTGTTCGAACATATATTAATATCCAATAATGTCATATACAAGCTGGCATTTGTTTGCGCTGGCTTTTTTGTTTTTTTTTTCATCAAAGAGTAATTTAATTAAGAAAAAACATCGCAATAAATATTGTGGCCTGCACAGTTAAAATGGAATGGCGAATGCAAGTTATTTTCAAATTTACTAATCAATTACCACGTTTATACGCACGTCTTATTTGCAAATAGAACTATTTGCAAATAACTAATTCACTGTTTATACGGGAAATTGCATACAGAACTTATGTTATTATTAGTGATGCCATGTGACGAAAATATGATTGTTTGGTAAGTAAAACACAAAAAAAGTTAATGAAGTGGCAACGTCTTACTTTTTATTTGCAAATAGTGTCGTTATTCACGACTTGTTAAGTGAGTTAATAAGTTACAATAAAAAAGTTATACGGCAACATTCTTCTATTTTATTTGCAAATAAGACGTGCGTATAAACGTAGTAAATGTGAACAATTTCGTGTAACTTACGTATTCTCCACCTCTAGAGCACAAACATGTAAGTAAACATTCTTATGATACCATTCTACCGACGTTATAGCTCATGTTCAGAAATAAAATAGCTTGTGTGGACGGTACGTAGTAGGGCAATACATATATAAGCATTTGTCGTAGAGATGACAGCTTACCCTATATACAGCTTAAGGTGCAATTGACTTTTGCTCACAGCCTGCATTTTTTAATATGGCCGCCGCTGACGGAGCACGGTGGCGGCGCTATGGAGACAAATATATCAAACCATAACAGGTGGTGTGCTGTGATTTTAGTGAATTTGTTTAAACGAAACATTTTATTATATTGCAATGCCAGAATACATACACTGGCTGTATCCTGACATACCGGAGGAAGTTAGGTATGGCTTAAGGAATTGCACTTCTTAAATATTTTGAATTTAATTGATTTTATTGTGAATTAAAGTAAGTTATTAATGCAAAATGATGATAAGCTCGTAATAATTGGCGTCATTGGTAAATCTGCCTTTCCCGATTGCAACAAAATGGTTGCTTTGGATGTTTTGGATCGTCATGCCAGCCTTGTAAAGCATCAACCAGAGGAAGTGTGTTTATCAGGTGTTTTGAGAAGAATAAGATTTATAAATGCATTCATTATTTTAAGGGCCAAATACAATTTTATTATAAACCTAAGGAATCTATGTTGTTTTTACACTTTGAGACGACATATGATGCGATTTGTATGCAAAAAATGCTTTTGTCTGAATTGGAACAACAAACCTTCAATCAATTCTTAACGTTTCATCAAAAAATTCGTAATCGTTTTGCTCGCATGTTCTTGTTTGCTACGCAAGTGTGTCATTTGATAGTGTTTGTGGAATTAAGCGTAACCTTTGATGCATCATTGTTGGGGATTTTTAAAGCATTAAAAATAATAAGGTAGAAAAGTATTTTAAACAAGCAAGCATCAATCACTAAGAAAAATAGAACCATTTTATATTTTTCAGAGATCGTCATGTCTTGAAGTTTTTGCCCAAATTTATGAAAAATTCTAGTACTGGCTTCATGTTGGGCAAATCTGCACGATTATGTTCCCCTAGACTATTGTTTCTTTTTGAAAATTTGCCAAATGGTCATGGTCGGTTAGAAATGTTTGAAATTATTTATATTTAATGCAAATATTTTTCCTCGTTTATAGAAAAAACTAAGGAAGCAATTTCAAAATCTGAGTTTGATGTCGAAGATAATATTTACAAAATGCTACGCAATGAATTTGTTGTTGTTAACAATAGTAATAATTCATTATTTTCCATACCGGCGAATTTACGTTTTGTATATTATAATCTAAATGACAAGTTAAGGGAAGATCCTTTATTAAAATCGGTAGAAGTGCTGAAGGAGTTAATACAAAAGCCTAATTTCACTCAGGATGATGATGACTTGGATGATTTGTTGCCTTATAAAGTGAGTTTATCACAATAATTTTTTCAATCCATTATTTTCGAACATTTCCTAAGGGCTTTGGTAAACCATTGAATCTGAACAACTGCGAAGGTAAGGCAGAATCTTTGAAGGATTTTTATGTTAAGAATCGTACATTTAAGGATTTATTAAAAGAACATGTAGATCAAGCTTATGATGTCGGATTTAATGACAATGTAACAAAATTCAAGGGCAAAAATCATTTTGTGGTAAATTTTTGGATGTGTAATATAGTATTGACATACATAGTTCTAAATATTTCTTTTCTCAGCTCTTATCATTCAAGTCTTGGTTTGAAACTTTCAAAATGATGCATAAATTGCTTATAGAAAATTCGGATAACAAGGACTTTGAAGCCAATGATCCAGATTATGTGAGTACCACGAAAACACACACACACACACACATATATATATATATATATATATATATATATATATATATATACAGTGGACGTCCAATAAGACGAATTATATAATGTCAGGCCCTTTCGTAATACTGGAAAATTCGTACTATTGGACTACAGTTTTTTCCCCTTTTTTATGAAATAAAACACATACAGATAGTTTAGTTTGAATTGATTTTTATTTTAAACAAGAAAAAAATAAATAAAAGAATAAAACTTTAAAATTATTTAAATTCAGGTTAAATTAATACTTGTTAATTCATACATTTTTACTGTAAATAGTTACTTAAAGTATAAAATTTTTTGTTAAAAAAATCAGTCATTAAACACTGGCGTGTTTTGTTTAATTCTACTGCCTTTTCTTTCTTGAATAATCTCAATAAAAGTGTTTTAGAAGAGTCAATGTTGTTCTCAACAGCCCACTGAATGCATGTGTCCAAACATTTAATTGCATCCTCATGTTTAACCTTTGGCAATGAGTTTACAGGAATCAAAATTTGTTTCTTTTTGACTTCTTTTACTTTAAACATTTTTTATGTATCAAATAAAAAGCACGAGACAAGACACTTGTTATCTCTATAAATTCATACCAAATGACTACGCATTTGTTTGTAGACCGCAAAAAAAAACAAGAAAACAAAAAACAAACAAAACAAAAAATAAAAAACGTTACAAAAATTCCATTCATATATAGAAAAACAAACATATTCTTTAAAAAATACAGTTATTCGTATTATCGAATAGCAAAAAAATTTTTTATTCGTACTATAGAAACGCCAATGCAAAATATTTGCCTTTCGTATTATTGGAAATTCGTAGTAGCGAAAGTACGTACTATTGGACGTCCACTGTATATATATATATATATATATATATATATATATATATGTATATATATATATATATATATATATATATATGTATATATATATATATATATATATATATATGTATATATATATATATATATATATATATATATATATATATATATATATATATATATATATATATATATATATATATATATATATATATATATATATATATATATATATGTATACATATATATATATATATATATATATATATATATATATATATATATATATATATATATACATATATATATATAGGAATATTTATTTATTTATTTTTAATATTACAGAAATCATATTTGGAGAATTTTGATAAAATTTTGAATTATGACAGCGAGTAAGATTATTTTATTGCTTAATGTGTGTTAACTAATAATAACATGTAATTTCTAGATTTTTTAATGCTTGCTGTGATATTGGTCTGCAAAAGGCTTTTTCCATGTATAATAATCCAACTTTAACTTATTACAGTGGTATAGTGCACAAAAAAATGGTAAATTTTTAATAGTAGTTTTATTCAAAATTATTAAGAATTATACGGAGTTCACACAAGTCAAAGTTCAGAAATGTTTCTTGCTCAAGTTTTAATTTAGATGGGAGAAAAATTGACAAAGTATGTATTCCAGCTGATTTGAAATTTGAGCAGGAAAACTTGGCTTGTGAAGCAGGTATTATATTAAGGTCTTCCTTAAGCAAGCTATATAATATACATATGTATGTACCTACTTAATCATGGTCATATATTTTCATATATATACTAAGACACATATATACATCATCGGTTTCTAATATGTATACAGCCGTAATTTTATTGTATTGTTATAACATCTTTGTATATTTCATATTATTTTATTTTGAGAGGCACAGAACCGAACAGATATAAAAATTATGAAAATATTTGAAAAATTATTTAACTATAAATTTGTTGGTTCTTGAAGATTAAAATACTGTTTCTAACGATAATGTCGTATTTTGAAAATAATGTGGTATTACAAAATTATCTTAGCCACTGCCTAGTGGCTAGTCTAGGTCATTGTAGAAAGATTTTTTTTGTCTATTTGAAGAGATGAGCAAAATTTACTTTTATGTTGTTTTAAAAGTTGCATATTCAAATTAATTAATTAAAACATATTAAGTATAAAAACTGGCGCTGGCCCCATATTTTCCCAGTAATGAGCCTCTGAAATTTTAGATTAAAATTGTAGTTATACGTAATATTTCCGAACGTGTCTAGTCAATATTCCTAACATTTAAAAGCTTTTCAAAATATTTATTCCTTTCTATATCTTCTCCTAGCTGAATTGAAACTTTAGCAAGAAAATTTAACATGTGTGAATCAGGTAAGACGAAACATGATCAAGTAAAATTGCTCATGGAAACCTGAAAGCAATTTTAAAAATAAAAGATTGCACATGCCTAATTAATCAATGGAAAAGGTGCGATTACATTTTGAATTTGGTACATTATTATTTTTTGTATGTACACGGCGAATATTTACAACAGCACACAACTTTTTGTGTTATTGTCTAGTTAAATCCTTAATATCCTATGTATATGATGACTATATTTATATGTAACCATACTGCGCTAGGATTCGCTTGCACCGAAATCGAGCTTTACAAATTTTTACAAAGTGTTGCAAAAGTACTTTATTCAATTGAAACTCATAAAAACAAGAAGATGACAATTATTATTACTTTTCGGTTTGACGGTAATATGATAATACAGCTCATTATATATTTATTAAATAAACACAACATACGTATGTATGTTGAAATCTAATACATGTTCATACATATTTATATATGTATGTACATGAAAATAGTTACATTGGCATTAAAGTAAAATTTAGTTTTTTTATTATTTAAAAATCAATCTTCATTAATATGTGCATACATTTGTATTATATTTTATAATTGTTATATGTATGAAATTATAGAAATTTCGACAATTTCTTATTTAATGTTTTAAAGGTAGAGGAGGCCATTATTTTATACAAGGAATATGCTCGAGGTCCGGATACGGCCACTAATGAATCTAAGTTGCGAGAGTTGTGCGAAGCTTGTTGGAAGAATGGTAAAGAGCAATGTGAATATCCTAGTTTAAGAGGCAATCCCTGCGCTAGACCCAAACATTCGGCTAAAGATCCAACTGAACATACTAGTCGTTTAGTATTCATATCAGCCTGTAACTGTGGCAAAACTCAAGGAAAGCGTGAGGATCCCTATAGCATCAGACATTCAAATTACGATTTTTATGAATACATGGCGAGTAATTGTAATTTATGCGCCAAAGTTAAGAGAATTCATTTTGCAATATTTGAACCTTCGATAAATGATTACCGGTGAGTCAGATTTTATGAAAATATACATACATACATACTTATTTAGCAAAATTTTTACCGGAAGTCAAAGAGGTGACTACACCTAATGAAATGATATCGAAAACATACAGTTAAAGAAATATAAATATATTTTGTGTTTAACGTTTGTCATGATATGTGTATGTGAATTCAATTTACCTAATTAAGTAAAATAAATAAGTCAGTTTAAATTTATTGCACAAAATTCTTGTTCTTAGATTAAATAAGCAATTGAAGAACTTAATTTTGTAGCCAGGCAACCCCTTAAATTATAATAGATATTGAATTCAAAATTTTCCATATTGGCACAAGGAAATTGAAGGAATTTATGCGTTCTTTCCTTCAATTTTTTGACTTCATATGGCTTGCCTGGTTATTGCACCAATATCCACAGTCATATACGTGTGTCAGATTTAAACATTTAACTTTTATTTAGAGCTGCTGAATTTGATGTTGCCTTTCCTAAACTAAACACCAATGAACAGTATAATATGGAATCGAGTTATGTGACCAGGGTTCCTGACGAAGATCAATATAATTCGCAACCTCTTACAGCTTCTCAGGGCACTCATACAAATTTAAGCCTTTCGGCTTCTATGGAAAATTTAAATGATCTTGATGAGCACGATAATGATGATATAAATAGTTCTGTGGAGGCACTTAACGAATTAATTTTAAAGATTAAGGGCAAAGACTCGGAAAAAGATGAAAAGGAAAAAATTATTGTAAGACAACCTTCCACAACAGAATATTTACCAGGTATGGTTCATACTGAAAGTCCCATCGGCTTATTGCCTCAATTTCCAAGTTGGTCCTTGTGCTGTGTTGGATCAAGCTCAGTTTACAGTCATAGCAATGGTTTGCAAGAACATTTCCAATCCGGATTTTTATCAGGGTCGAATTTCTTGTTGCCTTGGGATGTACAAGTACGTTTGGAGCACTCGGCGCAGTGGGCTTATGAAAAAACGAGATACCGTAAAATGGGCGAAGTGTTTGTATTGAAAATATTTGTGGGCTTCGAGTACGAATGCCCAAGAGGTCACAGATTTATGATGTCCTCCCCGGATAAGATTTTAAGAGGAGGATCAGGTTTGTGCAGATTTTGAAAGCATTTTTATCATAAAATATTTTTGTAATTCTTAGCATTTTAAGGTATCTTACGTGACAGTGGCAGCAAAGTCGTATACAACAACATGCCCCTGTATTTTCCCTGTCCCTGCCGCACAAAAAATTTAAATGTGGCTCAGTTGATGCGTATCCACGTAGTAACTCCCAAAGCTCCTGTGAATGTCTCTCTAGATCCTAAAGTTCGTACTGGTGATAAGGATTTTGTTTTGGGCTTACCTGAGCCTCCTAAACTATCACAAAGTGCATACTGGATATTACGTTTACCCTATGTATACCAAGGTGATGAGGGTCATATACCCCCACCTATGGAGGTTACAACAGCAAATGCTCTTAGCTATGGCTGTCTTATTGCTGGTATGTTTGGTGTGAGTGAAATTGAAGCAGACGAATAAAAAATTATTTTGATCATTATTTACAAAATACTAAAATCATTTAAAAAGAATTGTGAAGGTAAGTTGTGGTTTGCAGTTTGTAGGAAATGATCCTTATATCCTCAAAGTCTGTACACATGGATTGTAAGGCTTGTTCCGATATATATATATATATATATATATATATATATATATATATATATATATATATATATATATATATATATATATATATATATATATATATATATATATAACATATTTTTTCGCACAGAATTCTAGTGCATCTCGGATTATTTTTTTCATAATAATATATTCAGTCCAAGTCTTTGTTTTTCATTAAGCCATTTAAGTGCATCGAGCATCGCATAAATAGATGTATGCCGGTTACATTTTAAGATACTACTTTGTAACTTTTACATTCCTTTTATTTGTGAGTCCAAACAGCACATATAGAGAATTGTTGAGCCATACTCAAAACATAGTTTTATCATCGTGTTGTATAAATTGATTGCAGTTAATGTTGATATTCTATTCCATATTCATAAAAAAAAGCCACCGATTTCTTAAACTGTTTTCTAAATATATAATCAACATGATCTTAAAATTTCAGTTCTTTATCAATTATAAAACCAAGATATTTTATATTGTCAACTTTTTCAATAAATTTATCATTAATTTTTAATATTGGGTCATTGTCATTATTTGTTTCTATTAATTTTGTTTTAATTTCATTCAGTTTTAATTTATTCATATTTAACCGTGTACTAATTTGTTTAATATCGTGTATCATTTTACTTCTACACTCTTCATCTGTTTATCCGGCTGAATATAAATACCAAAGTATCATCCGCATATAGCATTATATGACACTGTTCAATAAAATGTGTTAATTCGTTTATATATAATGAACGGTAATGCACCCAGAATTGATCCTTAAGGAACACCAAAGTTATATTTTATTTCACTTGGTTTAATTCCATCTAATTTGTTATATGCCTTCTATTTTCCAGATAAAATTTTAATAACCTTAATTCCATACCTTGTATACCTTAAGTATACATTTTCTCTGCCATTATATCTCTGTCGATTGTTTCAAAAGCCCGTTTAATGCCATAATATTGTTAGTTTTTTATATTTTTCCACTCGTTTATTACATGATTTATTGCGATTTCACAAGAAAATTTTTTTCGAAAGCCAAATTGATGTTTTGATGAAAAAATAATTATCTTCAATATATCTTTGCAATTGAACTTTTACTATTTAAAAAAAAATTCGATTCGAAGGTATTAATTGGCCTAAATTCCTTACATTTATTTATTTTATAAATTTTTGCTATTGTCTCTTTCCAGTTTCCCAGGAACACATTCGTTTAAATTGATTTATTTATTATCTTTAGTAAAATTATTCCCGCAAAGTTACAGCTTTCGATTATGGTTTTCGCTTATACTTTAGTATAGTCAGATTCATTTTTCAGTTCTTTTACTATATTTTTCAATTCGCACAATGTTATTGAATTAAATTTCTTATTTCTTAACGGTATATTATTTATATAATGCACATTTTCGATTTATTAACTTAATACTGTCTATAAAATATTCATTGAATTTACTAGCTTTTTGATTGTTATTATTATATTCTACTTAATTAAATATCACAGATGTTATCACATTTCTATTATTTTTTAAGAACCAGTTCTTTAATCTCTCCAACAAAAACTTTTCAAGAGATTAATACAAGTGTTGAAAAAAAACCCCTGATTTTTTTTAACAATTTCAGAGCCCCTTCCGTAGTCTCTTTTTACTAATACTGATGCCATAGTAATAAATCAAAAATTTAGTTTTACAGAAAACTAATTTAAAATACTAAATTCACACACAATTTATTGAAAGAGTAAAATATAAAAATTTAAAGTACACTGAAAATAAAAATAATGGCAATACAGGGGCTTGAACTCACGCCAACTCTCCCTTAACAGTAAAATTGCCCCTAACGGAAACATTAATATATTTAGATGTACACTTTTTAATTGGAAACGGTTAGGCTAAGTTGATATGTATGTATATCGATAGATAGGGAAACGTATCAACTAACGCACTGAGGTAGAATTAATCCATTTAAAAGAATATATTCAAACACAGTAATCCGACCTACACTTTTCAAAGATAAAAAGTGAAATGGAAACGAAAACGGATTAAAGATTATGATATTTTGCATAAGAAAGTCGTATCGTTGCAAGTTGTTAAAAATCTCTTGAAATATTACACTTACCTTACCTCCACAAATTTTCGAATTTGAGTCTAGAAAGAAATCTTGAGTCTGGTGACTTGATGATAATCTTGATTGTTGAGGAGTATCTTGAGCTTCGAAGAAAATGTTGAGACTTGAAGAAATCTGGGCACTATCATTTCTTTTCTTGAAAATAAACTTTGTTTTCTTTCAAATCACTCACAAATCAAAATAAAACTCTGGAGTCGTAGTATAAATTTAAGCAATTTTCAAAAATATTCCTAGAACCTCAACTAACACTTATACAAACGTGGCGAACGAACACTACTACCGATACAATCGTATTTACCGCCTATCCGTACTGTGATGGCTACATTTTATTTGGCGTTGTTAAACTAACTATACGTTTCAACAATAAGTAAAAAATTTGCTCTATATTATGGATATGTAAGCAACTTGTAGAAATGACTAATTTTTTTTTTGGCTTTCGGTTAACAACGAGTTCCTTCAACTTGAAATATTTTAAATATTAAATTTATATGTATTACTGTTAACTTTTCATTAAGTATACGTAATTATATTTGCATAACTCTGAAGCACTCGTTCATCTGTACGTTTGATTTTAATTGCTTGTTGAGTTGGATTTAAGGTTTCCACAACTTTTGAAAAATGAAGAGTAGAAGCTTGTGTGAAAAATTTGTTTTACTTAATGCAAACATACTATTATTAACTAATTTCTTGAGTTAAGCCGCAGTAGCCATGCTTAATTATTAGACTCCACGACAGTTTAATCTGTTAAATAAGATGTCTAGTTTGATAATGATTAATGTTCATACATTGGCTTATAAATGTTTTATGTTGTTTTATAACTTCATAACTTTTATCGGGACTTGTTTACTTTTTCACACAATATACATATATTCAGATTACTAACCTAGTGTACACAAAAAAGTCTATTATATCTACTGTCTTGGGATGTTTATATTAATATATGTACTACATATTGGGTTGTAAAATTCATTCCATTGCAACAATTAAAGAATATATTAAGATTTTGAGATTGTTGAACGTTTACAGATGTGTTCATTTGAAATGAAACAGTGAAGTGGGAACATTTATACGTAGTTGCTGTAACTGTTTTATAATCTTCAACATTATTGCAAACAATATAGTTTTTCACTAAGGTCATATTCTTGAAGTTTTTCAATATTGAGTTATAATTTCAGACCGCACACAACAAAACTTGTTCATAGATCTGGTCACTTTGCAGTTTCATAGACTTTGGAATTTTGTTTAAGAGCCAACAAATGATATCTGGGAGCACATATATATGTAGGTACTAATTTTCACGGAGTAACTTATTAATCTGAGTTCTTAGCACAAAATTTATTGGCAAATGAATAATTTGTTTCATATTCATCGCGATTATATAAACCGCATAATATAATATAATTTTTCTAATTAATTGTTTTATATCACGTATTTTCGTTAATTTTTCACTCTGATAAAAAACACAAGCCATTGATATAAAAAACGCGCGCAATAAACTAAGGAACTGTAGTACGCAGAGTTGCTATACACAATCAGAGTGAAGTGGTACCAATCCAGCTAATTCTTATTAGATAAATTAGTGATGGTAAAAACAGGTTTATTGCGATGTTTTATCATATATCCGATTTATGTTCCGCTTTCTTAAAACATTGTGGCGCGCTAATTCGCACGATTCTAGTCGTTAAAGGAGTAAAGTTGTTCAATATAAATAAAATCTAAATGGGTGTAATTACGTTTATCTCTAATATAACAAATTATCATGCAACTTTTAAAACTTATTTGAATTGTTTATAAATTATTTTGTTTCAGTGAATTATTGTACAATCTTACTGTTTGTTTTTTATAGGAAACAAAACAACAATACTGACTGTTTTGAAATTTTTGGTCCATTTATAGCATGTTTCCACGACAACTTGAATCTCCTGTTTCGCTTTCTGAAGCAAGTTTATGAATCATGCTGTTCACACGACTCATCTACCTGCTTCGATTTTATAATTTTTTTCTTTCCATTGTTTTTTAACTTTTATAAAATTTAATTATATTAACTTTTCACTGAATTCAAATTTATTATTACGCCTAGGAAACAGACACAAAAAACAATTATATTTTTTAACTTTTCACTTTTAAATTTGCTTTGTTTACAAAAATATTTAATTTTGACAACTAGTGCAGATAAACTTACGATAAAAATTAGAGAAGAGAGGATTTTTTCTTGATTCGCAAGTAGATTCAATATGAATCTACCTGCTTCGCTCTCAAAATTTTGTATGGCGAAGCAAGTTGATGCGAATCATAATTGGGGTGTGAAGCAAGAATAGAGAGCGAAACAGGTGCCATGGAAACATAATATTAGATTTTATTTGAATTGAACAACTCTACTCCTTTAACAACTAAGAAAGCGGAACATAAATCGGATATATGTCTGATAAAACATCGCAATAAACCTGTTTTTTCCATCACTAATTTATCTAATAAGAATTGGCTGGATTGGTACCACTTCACTCTGATTTTCTGATTGTGTATAGCAACTCTGCGTACTACAGTTCCTTAGTTTATTGCGCGCGTTTTTTATATCAATGGCTTGTGTTTTTTATCAGAGTGAAAAATTAACGAAAATACGTGATATAAAACAATTAATTAGAAAAATTATATTATATTATGCGGTTTATATAATCGCGATGAATATGAAACAAATTATTCATTTGCCAATAAATTTTGTGCTAAGAACTCAGATTAATAAGTTACTCCGTGAAAATTAGTACCTACATATATATGTGCTCCCAGATATCATTTGTTGGCTCTTAAACAAAATTCCAAAGTCTATGAAACTGCAAAGTGACCAGATCTATGAACAAGTTTTGTTGTGTGCGGTCTGAAATTATAACTCAATATTGAAAAACTTCAAGAATATGACCTTAGTGAAAAACTATATTGTTTGCAATAATGTTGAAGATTATAAAACAGTTACAGCAACTACGTATAAATGTTCCCACTTCACTGTTTCATTTCAAATGAACACATCTGTAAACGTTCAACAATCTCAAAATCTTAATATATTCTTTAATTGTTGCAATGGAATGAATTTTACAACCCAATATGTAGTACATATATTAATATAAACATCCCAAGACAGTAGATATAATAGACTTTTTTGTGTACACTAGGTTAGTAATCTGAATATATGTATATTGTGTGAAAAAGTAAACAAGTCCCGATAAAAGTTATGAAGTTATAAAACAACATAAAACATTTATAAGCCAATGTATGAACATTAATCATTATCAAACTAGACATCTTATTTAACAGATTAAACTGTCGTGGAGTCTAATAATTAAGCATGGCTACTGCGGCTTAACTCAAGAAATTAGTTAATAATAGTATGTTTGCATTAAGTAAAACAAATTTTTCACACAAGCTTCTACTCTTCATTTTTCAAAAGTTGTGGAAACCTTAAATCCAACTCAACAAGCAATTAAAATCAAACGTACAGATGAACGAGTGCTTCAGAGTTATGCAAATATAATTACGTATACTTAATGAAAAGTTAACAGTAATACATATAAATTTAATATTTAAAATATTTCAAGTTGAAGGAACTCGTTGTTAACCGAAAGCCAAAAAAAAAATTAGTCATTTCTACAAGTTGCTTACATATCCATAATATAGAGCAAATTTTTTACTTATTGTTGAAACGTATAGTTAGTTTAACAACGCCAAATAAAATGTAGCCATCACAGTACGGATAGGCGGTAAATACGATTGTATCGGTAGTAGTGTTCGTTCGCCACGTTTGTATAAGTGTTAGTTGAGGTTCTAGGAATATTTTTGAAAATTGCTTAAATTTATACTACGACTCCAGAGTTTTATTTTGATTTGTGAGTGATTTGAAAGAAAACAAAGTTTATTTTCAAGAAAAGAAATGATAGTGCCCAGATTTCTTCAAGTCTCAACATTTTCTTCGAAGCTCAAGATACTCCTCAACAATCAAGATTATCATCAAGTCACCAGACTCAAGATTTCTTTCTAGACTCAAATTCGAAAATTTGTGGAGGTAAGGTAAGTGTAATATTTCAAGAGATTTTTAACAACTTGCAACGTAACGACTTTCTTATGCAAAATATCATAATCTTTAATCCGTTTTCGTTTCCATTTCACTTTTTATCTTTGAAAAGTGTAGGTCGGATTACTGTGTTTGAATATATTCTTTTAAATGGATTAATTCTACCTCAGTGCGTTAGCTGATACGTTTCCCTATCTATCGATATATGTACATACATATCAACTTAGCCTAACCGTTTCCAATTAAAAAGTATACATTTAAATACATTAACGCTTCCGTTAGGGGCAAATTTACTGTTAAGGGTGAGTTGACGTGAGTTCAAGTCCCTGTATTGCCATTATTTTTATTTTCAGTGTACTTTAAATTTTTATATTTTACTCTTTCAATAAATGGTGTGAATTTAGTATTTTAAATTAGTTTTCAATAAAATCAGATTTTTGATACTATGTCATCAGTATTGATAAAAGCAGACTCCCCAAAGGGCTCTGAAATTGTAAAAAAATCAAGAATTTTTCAACATTATATTCAAACACACCATTATTTATTTCACACATATGAAATGAAGTACATGTATGCAAAGGGCTTATTAAAAAATACAAACTTCAATGATTTTATAGAAAGTTTTGTGATACCGATAATTGCACAAGAGCCTTCCCTCATCAACCCAATAGACATACAATTTCTTATTCGCTACAAGAAGCCAAGCAAAATAATTCTAAACTTAGATAAGACTAAGAATTTTGTTTATATATAAATATGTAACTTAAAAACTATTACGAAATAGAGTAGGAAACATGCAAACGTAAGATCCCAGCTGCAGGGCAATTTGCTTAGACTCAAAACTTTACACATTTTCAGGTATGGCTTCTTCGCAGCGATTTTTATTCTTCAAAAGATATGAAGCTAAAAAACTAATTGGATCTGCTGGTCGTTCTCGTGCCAAGGTTTGCAAGCCATGTAGTAGAATGGGTGCCACTGTCTGATCTAGATATTGTCTCGTGGGCAGAGAGTTTAGATCACTTCTAGGCTTTTTAGATTGCTGCACAGCATTTGCGGATTGATTCGGGTTATTACTATTATTGACTTGTAAATTAGTTTGTACCGGTTCCGCTGGGAGAATAGAATTCACATTACTTTGTCCAGCATCAGGTTTTTCCATAGCGCCTTTTTATAGGAAAGTTAAACAAATTTTACTAACAATTGGTGATAAATAAAAAAATACCTTTTTAAATCTTAAGTGATTAAAATATCCGTAGAAAAATATGAAAAAAACAAAGTAAATAGACGCCTTCGATTTCTTCTAATTGAAGGAAAAGTCGATTTTTTAACACAAAAAATAATGTGAATTGTCAACAAAGCGTTTGATTTTTAGTTAGTACGGGGAAAGCATGCCAATAATCATTCACAATAACTGCCTCTAAAACATTTGGTTAGTCGCTTAAATATCAAGGTGCTGTTCATTCAATAAAACAAAATCAAAATGGTTATTGGCTGGCTATACATATATGCCAAATATCCTATGAAAATACTTCGCTACTAGATAAGCTTTTGACACATTACATATACACAGGAACATTTAATAGAAGTTGTCGCGGATCTGCAACAACAACAATATTTCAAAATTTCGTTTGTACAACAATGTTTTCGACTGTCAAAAGTAGCTGTGTTGAAAATGAAGAAAAACGAGCAATAAAAACACAATGGCGTTTACAATGTAAACAAATACAAAAGAAAACCGGGATGGCGTCAAAAAATTTAAATAGAAGAAAAATAGTAAAACATACCTTTACACGTACATACATATATAATGTAAACAAAACTGTCATCTGAACTCTTACGATGATCTGTATAAATAGGCCTTGCACATAAGTACATGCTTTCGTATAGGTACCATTATACATACATATGTATGTATCTAATGACTTATAAGGCAAATAATAGGAACTAGCTATGTTGCGAGGGTGGCTAAATAAGTCAGTGACGTCTTGAATGACAGGTTTTTGGATAAAAAAATTATTTTATTTTATCAACATGGTCTCCTTTGTCAACTGTTTCTTCATTCCCTTATCAATTTCAAATTAGGGGTAATCAACTAATTTCTTCAGGTTTTGAAACAACAAATAGTTACTCGGGGCTATTTCCGGAGAACTGGCTCGATGAGGGAACAATTCGTAGCCTAATTCATGCAATTTCACCATGGGAACTGTCCATGTGTGCGCCTTTGCATTGTCCTGATGGAAAAGAACGTTTTTTGGTCAAATGCATTTTTTTTCTCAAATCCTCATTGCATACACTCAATAAGTTGGAGTAATATTTGTAGAAACAAAAAATATAAATTATAAATAACATTTTTTGTATGCTTTGAAATAATTGTATCCTTGAAAAAAAAATGTATTGGTTGGTTGAAATAAAACTTTATATTAGAAACATCAGTTAAACAATAGGTTATGGGCCATTGTTGTTTCATAAAGAAAATATAAAGATATATTCGCATAAATAAGGCAATAGCATCAAGATGAGTGACACCAGATTCTATGGAATATAAAAGTTCAATCACGACAATTACTATAATTGGAAATTCAAGATGAAAATGTATCTGGTTAAGGAAAATTTGTGGTCATTGATTGAAAATCCAGCTGAAGACACAGATTCTTGGAGAAAAAGAGATATGGAAGCATTTGCAGTTCTCAGTTTGTGTGTTGAAGATTCGCAACTTATTCATATTAGGAATGAAACCTCAGCCAAGAATGCTTGGGATAAGCTAAAAAATCAGCATGAACGTGTAACACTCAGCTCGAAAGTACACTTAATGCGGAAAATATGCAGTATGCGTCTTAGTGAAGGTGAGGACATGGAAATCCATATAAATTCCATAATGGAATTATTTGACAAGCTCAGAGCTGTTGGAAATCAAGATTTTTCAGAAGATTGGCAAGTTTGCCAAAAACTTATGATGGTTTAATTACTGCTCTTGAGGTCAGAAGGGATGAAGAGTTAACAATGGAAACAGTCAAAGGAAAATTGTTAGAGGAATATTTTAAGAAATCTCGTGATGATGGGTCAAATATTTCTGCCCTTAAATCAAAGGTCGTAAAGAAATTTGAAGGCAAATCGTGTTTCTTTTGTAAGAAGATTGGCCATCTCAAGAAAGATTGCCATAAATATCAATTGTGGTGCAAAAATAATAAAAAATCTGCAAACTTTATTGAAAAAATTGGAGACAAAGATGATTGTGAGTTTGTTTTGATGACTAATTTAGAAAACGGAAGCCAAGCGTCATGGATAATAGATTCGGGTGCAAGTTGCCATATTGCCCATGATAAAGAATTATTCAGTACAATCAGTTACAATGATAAAGGTCAGTCAATATGTGTTGCAAACGGAAACAGCTCTCAGTCTAAAGGTAAAGGAGTGTGCAGAATCAACTTTGAAGGTATTTCTCTAATTTTGAAAGATGTCTACTATGTACCGGATTTTAATTCAAATTTATTATCTGTAAGAAAAATTACTGAGGTAGGCTATTCTGTTAGTTTTCTGAAAGATTGTTGTATTGTAGAGAAAAATTCTAAAGTTATTTGTAAAGCATATCTTAAAAATTGTTTGTACACACTTAATGCAACGTCTGAGAAAGTTTTATCAGTTCATGATTGTAATGTAGGTTGTATACATTATTGGCATCGAGTTCTTGGTCACCACAATGAAGAAGGTATAAGAAAACTGTTGAAAAAAGAACTTGCTATAGATATGAAAGTTAGTGAGTGTATTAACTGCAAAGAAAAATGTAAGATCTGCTTAGAAGGAAAATTTGCGAGAAATTCATTTCCAAAAGAGAGTTTTTCAAGGTCTGAAAATTGTTTTGAACTTATACATACTGATGTCTGCGGTACGATATCTCCGGCTACTTGTAGTGGTTATAAATATTTTGTGACGTTTATAGATGATCATAGCAGATATTGTTCAGTGTATCTTTTAAAGGCTAAAGATGAAGTTTATATGAAAATAGTAGAATTTTGGAATTTAGTCAAGAATCAAGTAGGTCACTATCCAAAGGTTATAAGATCAGACAGAGGTGGAGAATACATAAGCGATAAATTGAAACAATTCTTATCGGAATGTGGAACTGAAGTTCAATACTGCGTTCCATATAGCCCACAACAAAATGGGGTCGCAGAACGAAAAAATCGTACGTTAATGGAGATGGTCAAATGTATGTTGATTGATTCAGGTTTAAAGAAAAATTTTTGGGGTGAAGCTTTAATGATGGCATGTTTTATTCAAAATCGTTTATATTCAAGAAGTATAACAAAAACGCCTTATGAATTAAGATATGGAAAGAAACCGTCATTAAAGAATTTCCATATATTTGGATCCTTATGCTATGTACATATCCCTAAAGAAAAAAGAAAAAAACTGGATTCAACGGCGAGTCGTAAAGTTTTTATTGGTTATGATTTTAACTCAAAAGGATTCAGAGTTCTTGACACAAAAACGAATAAAGTGCAGGTGTCTCGAGATGTTGTTTTTATAGATGATACCAATAATTTTTATTCACAAAGTGGAACTTCGGTTGGCAAAAAGAATGTTGCGTTTTTTCCTATGAATACTTCTGAAGGTAATGAGGATTCTCCAATAAATATTGACGGTAAAAATAATATGATCGAAGAAAATTATGGAGTTTCAGAGAACAGGATAGTGAGTGTGGATAGTCACACACCTGAAAATCTTACATCTGATGATGAATACTCTGGTATTGATGATGTATTTGAAGATGCAGTTCAAAGTCCAGATGTAGTTCGACGTGTGTCTAAAAGATTGAATAAGGGAATACCCCCAAGTCGTTTTTCAATCAATTCTGCCATTTTGACCCCAGATCCGAATAATTTCAATGAGGCAATTTCAATTAAGGAGGAGAAATCACAGTGGATTCAAGCTATGCATGAGGAACTTAAATCTATTGAACAAAATTCCACATGGGATCTTGTTGATCTTCCACCTAACCGTAAAGCAATTGGTTGCAAATGGGTTTTTAAAAAAAAGTTAGATGAAAAAGGAAAAATTGAACGGTTCAAGGCAAGGCTTGTTGCTCAAGGATACAGCCAAAAATTTGGAGTTGATTACGATGCAGTCTTTGCTCCTGTAATAAAGCAAACAACTACAAGAATATTATTTTCTATAGCTGGAAAGGAAAAAATGCATGTACATCATTTAGATGTGAAGACAGCATTCTTAAACGGAGAGCTGCAAGAAACAATTTATATGAAGCAACCTCAGGGTTTTGTATCAAGAGATCATCCGGATAAAGTATGTCTACTTAAGAAAAGCTTATACGGTTTAAAACAAGCCGCTCGTTCTTGGAACCAATGTATTCATAAAGTACTAACTGAATTGCAATTTAATCAAAGTTTAATGGACCCTTGTTTATATATTAGAAAAACAGAAGAAACTATTCACTATATTTTAATATATGTTGATGACATGATTGTCGCAAGCAAAGAATTAACATTTATTGATGAAATTTATATACAACTGAGTTCAAAATTTGCTATATCCAATTTAGGACCACTAAGGCATTATCTAGGAATGGAAGTTACGAGAGATAAAGAGGGTAATTTTTTAATTAGTCAAGAACTTTATATAAAGAAAATAGTAAATGAGTTTGAACTGAAAGATTCTAAAACGTCAGATATTCCACTGATACCTTCATACAACAAAATTACAGAAACCGAAAAACTATTGAGTAATACGTTATATCAAAAGGCTATTGGATCACTTCTTTATTTATCAGTAAATACAAGACCAGATATAACCGCCAGTGTTGCAATATTAGCTCAGAAAACTCAAGCACCAACTAAAGATGATTGGAATGAAGTGAAAAGAGTTATTAAGTATCTCAAAGTATCTGCAAAATTAAGATTAAGATTAAGCAGTAATTCTGAGAATAACCAGTTATATGGATATGCTGATGCAGACTGGGCTGAAAATAAATTAGATAGAAAATCTCACAGTGGTTACATATTTTATTTAAATGGTGGTACCATCTGCTGGTCATGCCGAAAACAAAGTTGTGTTTCTCTCTCCACTGCTGAAGCAGAGTTTATAGCATTATCAGAAGCATGTAAAGAAGCTAAATTTATTTTTAAACTACTTCAAGAAATAGATTACAATGTGCATGCACCAATTACAATCATGGAAGACAATCAGAGTTGCATTAAGATGGTTTTGAATGAAAAATTTAGTGCTAGGCAAAACATATTGATTTGAAATATCATTTTGTAAAAGATTATTGTATCAATAATTTTATTAATCTAAAATATTGTCCTACTGAGAAAATGATAGCCGATATACTAACAAAACCACTTGCTAAAACACGATTCCTTATGTTAAGAGAATTTTTAGGGCTTTTATAATTTCTAAACAAAGAGGAGGAGTGTAGAAACAAAAAATACTTTGTTTATATATAAATTATAAATAACATTTTTTGTATGCTTTGAAATAATTGTATCCTTGAAAAAAAATGTATTGGTTGGTTGAAATAAAACTTTATATTAGAAACATCAGTTAAACAATAATATTCACCATTGATTGTTTTACCTTTTTAAAGGCGCTCTGTGCGGATTATACTACGTGCATCTTAAAAAGAGGTGGCCGTGACTTCACTGGTCTATAAACACAGTTTGGCCTTCTTTGGTGCCGACGTACTCCGACAAACTCACTGTTTTGACTGCTATTTGGTCTCTGATGTTTTGTTGTCGATCTACGTTTCGTCTATGATTACAAAACGGCGCGAAAACCTCCATATTACGGTTGAACAGCATCAAACACTCGTGGGAATTTGTCGCATAATTGCTTTCTCATGGCCAAGTGATCATTCAAAATTGAAACCACTGAATCATGTGAACTCAGTATTTTAGTGTAAAATTAAATGACGCAATGCATACAATGATTTTAAGTCATTATTTTTATATTTTTATAATATTTTTATATACAATATCTATTAGATTGTCTTCAAGTAAAAAGTCATCGTATCTACATATGTTAAAGGTTCTTAGTAGTAACTTTATAATATATATATAAGGTGTACATATGTGAAGCGAATTTGTTACAAGAAAGCCGAGAATGCAAATGGCAAACTCCTTATCAAAAAATTGCTCTAAATTTTTATATATAGAGTTTTACAATCATTTTAAATATATTTGTTATGGCTTTAGTTGTTCATATGCCGACATTTTATTGGTCGCTAAACCAAATCGTCTGGGAACTTCAAGCAGTTTTATTATTTTCATTCTCTACAGCCACTTTCAAGCTTCTTCACACATACTACTTGTCAAAATTCACAACAAATAGCTGTGGCGTAGGCTGCACTGAACTTTAAAGCAATTTTACTTTTTAAGATGTCATCGACAAGAAAAGAAATGAAACTGTTCGCTTCACCCTAACTGTTAGAAGGAATGAATAATTTGATGCAGGAGGATAAAATAGATTCGTAGACCTTCATCTTCTAGTCATTTCGCCTAAATGATGGAAGATTAATATTCCACAGAATTTCATGGCTTCTATAGAGCGATACGAATCGCAACATATCATTATATTTAGTGCTCTTATTAACAAACATATTTTATTTGGTCTTGTTGAATTTATTTTTCATATTTATTTTTATAGCATTTACTTTTATATTGCTGCAAATATTTGGAAAAACAACACAACAAAACTTAAAGCTGTAAAATATATGTATGTTAGCAAGAAAAACAAAAGATTTGTACTTCAAAAAAATAATATCAGCTGTTGAACTTAAATTGAAACACAACTTGAATGAGAAATTGAAAGAAATTTCGTTAATATTTTTAAAAATATGATTGTATTGGTGAAAATGTGTGAGTGCATTAAAACTTGAAAGGCAAAACTTGATCGTGTAATCTTCAAGTAAAGTAATTGCAATATTTTGTCTACTAATTTCCAATTGTAAAAGGTTCAGGATAAATTAAAAGAGAATTGAAAAATGTGTTTGAATTGGCATAATGTAAAAGGGGACTTAGTAAATATTAATCATCTGGTGTAGTAACGTCA
This sequence comes from Germaria angustata, assembly GCA_963681545.1. Taxonomy (NCBI): domain Eukaryota; kingdom Metazoa; phylum Arthropoda; class Insecta; order Diptera; family Tachinidae; genus Germaria; species Germaria angustata. Next base: position 32,863,524 of record OY812999.1, read on the forward strand.
CATTGTAAAGTGCTTCACGTATCAATTTAATTCTTTATATTCGTCTCACATCTCTCCTGCGATAAGCTAATGAATTGCTAAAACTAATATTGCCTGAGTGGACAGGGAGTTAAGTGAATAATTAAAGTTAGTTAAAGGCAGATCGGTGTAATATAAAAATATACATACTTATGTATATAGAAAGTTTATAAAATCCTCAATAAAAAGATAATTATGACAGAATTATTAATTGATCCGAATATAAGAGTGTGGGTTTTCTTGCCCATTGTTTTGATAGCATTCTTTATTGGTATTCTTCGGCACTATGTATCAATATTGATATCTTCACAGAAAAAGGCAGAAATAACTCAAATACAAGACAGGTGAGTGGGCAAATAGTATTATGATATGTAAATTAATAACAAATATATTGCAGTCAAGCTATGATTAGAGCCCGTCTATTAAGAGAAAATGGCAAATACTTAACAGCTCATTCCTTTGCTATGCGTAAGAACTACTTCAACAATGAGGAGACTGGTTATTTTAAAACCCAGAAAAGAGCACCAGTAGCGCAGAACTCGACAGCTATGTTAACAGACATGTTGAAGGGTAATTTCATTAATGTCTTGCCTATGGTTGTTATAGGCGGTTGGATCAATTGGATGTTTTCTGGATTTGTAACGACAAAGGTGCCGTTTCCATTGACTTTAAGATTTAAGCCAATGTTACAAAGGGGTGTGGAATTGGCTTCTTTAGATGCTGCTTGGGTATCATCAGCGTCTTGGTATTTTCTGAATGTTTTTGGCTTGCGTTCGATTTACACTCTAGTATTGGGTGAAAACAATCAAGCCGATCAGACTCAAGCCCAAGCAGATGCTATGACTGGCGCGGCTATGACTATGCCGCAGGATCCCAAGGCTGCGTTTAAAGCCGAATGGGAGGCTTTGGAAATTACCGAATACCAAAATGTTTTAAAAAATGTAGATACTGACTTACTACATATGGCTGCTATTGGCGATTATGCTTTTAACCAAGACAATAGCGTTGGACAATAAGTTAATTGTGTTTCTGTAACTTTTGTCGGTCTTTCATGAAACAAATCTTCAAATCAAACGATTATAAAACGTTTAGAAGAGTAAACTAATAAAATTTTTATTTGGAATATATTTAAAAAAATTAACTTCTTGCGTTCCCAAACATTTGTTGTCGGTCAGGTTTCAAGCGCTGTTTTCTTCTGGAATTTCTTGAGATGGCGATGCGTTTGGCACATCACCCTCTTCTATCCGATCTTGCGGCTGCGATGGCGCGCTTGGTGCACCATCCTCTCCTATTGGTTCCTCTGGCTGCGGTAACGATGATGTGCTTGGCACAACACCCTCTTGAATTGATTGCTGTGGCTGCGGTAACGATGATGCGCTTGGCACACTACCTTCCTCTATGGGTTGCTGTGGTTGCGGTAACGATGATGCGCTTGGCACAGCATCATCTTCAATTGGTTCTTGTTGCTGTGGCGACGGTGATGCGCTTGGCACACTACCTTCCTCTATTGGTTGCTGTGGCTGCGGTAACGGTGATGCGCTTGGTACAGCATCATCTTCAATTGGTTCTTGTTGCTGCGGCGACGGTGATGCGCTTGGCACACTACCTTCCTCTATTGGTTCTTGTGGCTGCGGTAACGGTGAAGCGCTTGGCCCACTACCCTCTTCTACTGGCTTTTCTGGCTGCAGTAACGGTGATGTGGTAGCAGCAGGCTCTTCCGGTTTATCGGAAGACTTTTTTGCAGGCTGTTTTTTCCCTTCTTTTAGGGGTTGTGACAGGGGTGATGGTGGTCTGGCAGCCGGCACTCCCCAATTAATGGAACGCTTTGTTTTAGGCTTTTGTATCAAACGATACTCATTTGGCAATTCATCTTCATGATACAAGCGATCGGTAAAATAAATACGTCTTATTCTTACATTGGCATGAATTTGCAAACGCACTGTCTCCATATAATTTGTACCATAAGCTCGTCGCGTAAAGTCCGCTAAATTGAAATGTATTTGGTTCCAACCAGCAGACATTCCCATGGGCATAGATGTACAAAAAGGTTTCACTGAAGTCTTACTTTGAAAATTTGACACTTTAAAACGGCGAAAAAAGTTCTGGTCATCGAGAATCTTAAAAAAGGATATGGAATTTAATACGTTACAAAAAAGTTCGGTGAATGAAATTTCTTATGGTATCCTTCCAACATTCATCTTTTGGAACAATGTAATAGCACATTAACAAATTAATCTTACCTGCACTTCAAATGTGAAATATTTATGCATATTTTTAACTAGTAATACTAAAAATGGCAATTTGATGGCCAATTCTTGTTTGGGTTCTCGAGGGCATGTTATAAAAGTGGTGGAAACATTAGAGCCAAGGATTTCCAAAACCATTGATTTGATGTCGTCGTCTAAAACTCGTTTGATATAACCATTTTGCGTCTAGGAAAATAAAATCATAAAACAAATCAGAATTTTCAATGACAAATTCTCACATGTATAGACCAATTGCTTAAAGGCCGACCACCAACGCTATAAAAAACGGAAAAACAACCCTTTTGATAAACCGTGCGATACATAAGCGATGATCTTGCAATTAATAAGTTCTATGGGGATTCAAAATAAAGTGGTGAAAAATAAAAGGCAGCTTTTTATATGTATGTATGTAGTATGTATGTATGTATATTGACTTTTAAAGAAAAAAATGAAAAATATTGCGTTATTTATTCTATGAAGGTAGCAGACAGCTTGTTCATAAAAAATTAGATTTGTATGTACTTATTTACAAGCATACATCCATATGTTCATGCATACATTTTATAATAATGTTTAAAGATGATTTCATGTAGATGTTGACCGCGGCTACGCCTCAAATGGTTGATACGATGGTTCCAATTTTGGTATACTCTCTCTAACATATCGGAGGATACCTCACGAATAAATTCTTCAATATTGGGTTCTAGTGCGCCAACCTTTGCTGGCTTGTCCCTATACACATGAGCCTTAACTAACTAGCTCCACAAAAAATACAGCAATTTTGCTTGTTCACGTATCCATTCAACCAGAAATGAGGTTTATCGCTGAACACAATTTTCCGATAAAAAAAATGGACGATGCACTTTCTTTACCCAGAATGTGTTTTGATAATAAAATTCAATAATCTGCAAGCGTTGTTCGTTTGTAAGTCCATTCATGGTGTTGCCAAAATGAAAGCTGCTAAAAAATCACCCTTTATATATATGTACATATGTATGTTTTTATTGAGGAATGTAATAGGTAAAGGTAAATTGTATTGTTTTTTTTTTTTTTTTTTTTGAAAAACGTTACAAAAAGTAAATTGAAAACTTAAGAAAAATAAAACTTAGAACTAATATTTCTTATAAAGATTAATTAAAAGTAACCAACTTCAATTATTTTGAAACAAAATTAAATTAAATAGATTACGACCTTGCTGCCAAACATTTCTAAAAAACCCCGTATCCAAGAGAAGTATGATTGGCCATGAAGGCTTTTATGTATTGAAATAAATAAATAAATAAAAATAAAAAAAAATAAATTAAAGGATGGAGCAGCCTCGTTCAATTATCCCAAGGGGATAAATAGTTAACATTAGACCAACTAAAATGTTTCTAATTTTCATATGTATGTATGTGTATGTATCTCTGTTATAAAATTATTTCCGTGATCTGATTATGAAATTCATAAGGATTTCACAAATATGTATATAGTGGAATTGGTGTAACTGTAAACTGTTTGCAAATAAAAAAAAATACGAAAAACGTCTATTAAATGATTCAAAGTATTTTCCAATACCGTGTCGCAAAATATTCCATTTGGGACACTAAACCAAATAGGAAAGCCATACAAAATCACTGGTCTTATCGATGTTTTATAAAGCGAAATTTTAGTCTTAACCGATTATTTTTTATTACAAAGCATTCTTGAAAAAGAAGCTAAAATTTTTTTTTTACTTTTCAAAGACTGTTGGGGCAATAAAAATGTAAAATAAATATAAGTGTAAATAAAATCTTCACTAGAAAAAAAGACGCAGATTTTGACAGCACATAATATATTAAAAAGCTTCACTGATTTCTTTCTACGATAAATGCTCTAGGAAATTCGGCTGTTTCGCTATTCAAATCATTGTGGACAATACTGATCACGAAGCAAAGTTAAATAAGTCAAAGTTGTGCACAAAGGTATGTGGGTACGTTCGTAAATGCAACAAAGCTCTTTTATTATGTGACTATTGTATATGGCCCATATTTAACATATTTTTGGAGGCCATCTGATTCAGTGTTAAACTTATATTAGTGATACAATAATTCACTACTTGATGCAAAATGTTAGCAAAACTGCCTATCACCACTGAACAAGGACAAGTCGTCAGCATATGCAAGTGAGCAGCATGAATTAAAACTCAAAACCAAAACCGGGTCCTCCAATTTTAACAAGCAAAACTCCATAGTATTTAACAGCTGGCTCCTTTCCATTAGAAAATATAAATTATAATATATAATGATAAACTAAAATTCTGATCAAAAACTTCATGATCGACCTTATCAAATGCTTCAGTGAGGTGAATCGACAATCTCTGTTTCTTATAGGAATCCAAAGGAATAGGTCAATTGTTCTAAAAGCTTGCAATATATAGACGCTAATTTATTTTTCAACGGTGCTGTGGGAAGTTTGTTGATTATTATATATCTGGAGAACCTCAATAGTAGACTATCTAAATTATATATGTATAAGTGAGCGAAAGCTATCTTTATAATCGTATACATATGTACAAGCGTATGTAAAATCTTCAGTACTTTTTTATTTAATCTAAGATTTAAGGTAGAAATATACATATTAAAGTGTTGAAGTATAGCCCCAGGGATCTAATTTTTTATTCAGTAGCTCCAGGGAAGACTCTGATAACTTTGATAATAGTTCGGCCAATTTATGCTTTGTATACACTCGGTGAATTTGGCGACTTTCGGAGGCCACTTCATCGGCCAATTTAACGCAAGCTTGATAATCCTCTGATAAATGTAAGACTTTATGCAAAAGCAACACTATTTCCGGTATACATATTCTACGTATTTTATCCAATTGTATTTGACGATTTTCCCAAACAACCTCTGGTATATCTGCTGGGTCTTTTGGAGTATCGGGATCAATCAGCCAACCCTTTTCGGGGAATAGGAGAATGTTGAAAAGAGCATCACGACAAACTAAATTAAAAAGAGAAAATTTTTTTCGATATATATATATATATATATATATATATATATATATATATATATATATATATATATATATATATATATACATATTATTTTTAAATGGCAACATATTTCTTTCAAAGTATAAAAAAATTGCTACTCACTCTTAGATTGTTCCTCCAATGATATGCTCCATCTATTTAAATCATTTCGATAAACTTGTTCCTTATGCTCTAAAGCTATGCGCTCTGTAAAATTGGCACCTGAGCTAACCGTCTGAGGTGCTTTGGGACGACTATAGTATAATCGTGACCATTCATTAAATGCATTTATCGCAACCAAGTAGACTTTATAACTAAGATACTCCTTAATGCTGCAATCTTCACGACAAGGTAAATTATCTTTGGACCCGTAAATATTTATGATTTGTGAAAGAGAATCGGGTGGTATAATATTATAAACAGAGCGTACGCATTCCAATTTATTTTCGGCCAAGAAGTAGCGTATCATCGCGTTACCTTCCCAAAGAAGATCACCTCGTTGGGTAGGCAAAAAAGTTAGCCATTCTAAGGATTTTATTTTATGTTGATCAAATTCGGATATATCGCCTTGCTGCAGAGATTCTTGCTGCTGCAACTCCACTTCAGAAAGTTGTCGCTTGCTTATATTCTCTACTGTACGGCGTGTTATATTTTCTATGTCTAAGGTTGCATTCATAGCCTCCTCTAAAGCGGTTTGGCGTTGTTGGGTTTCAGTAATCGTTTCCAAATATTTAGAATACAACACTATTTGCAATTTTAGAGGTAATGCAGCTGTGTAAAATGCTACCAATTTCGAATCCTTCATTTGAATTAAGCATTCCACATAGGCGAAAATAACGCGGTCAGCTGTATCTTCTTTATCCACGCGACCAATCTGACGCATGAATAATACTATGTGTGTTAAAAATCTAAACATATGCGGATTCAAAGTTCTTTCGTTTTCACTGTAAGATTTTTCTTCGTCTATCCATTTGTTCATCTGCTGTACGAGTTCAGTTATATTGTCGAGTATTAAATATTTTTGTATAACACACAATTTGCTTTGGGCATAATCGCGCACAGCAGCATCATTGTGCACTAATAGTTCATCGAATATTTGTTCCAAAGACATTTTCGAATTCCAATATGCATCTGGCAATGCAATATACGATTTTATGCTGCAGGCACGTATTTCACTTTCAACTCGTATATCAACCTGAACTTTTAAATAAGCCCATAACAAATCTTCCCAAGAGTTGTTGAGTAGTGCTCTTAGAGAATCTAAATGCCCGCAGAATGTTCCCGCTATTGCCCGAGTGTATTCATCAAATTTTTTCGAGTCCGCCATCATCCAAGCGCATTTTTTCCATATATCTCTTCTAGGATTTCTCTCAATGGCTAATTTCTCCCTACTGTTAGCATAGTTAGCCTCATAATTGGGATCTTCATGCAGGCGCCAACCTTCTAGAATGGCTGCTCTCCACGTTTGACCACAATACTTGCACAAAGCCATGGCCTCATCAATGTGCCCTTTTCGTATTTCATTGAATATACAACGCGATAAACGTATGTTATCCTCTTCATCTAAAGCATGCAAAGGCTTTTTTTCTCGAATCGGCGCATCAGGATCTAAAGATTTTACTATTTCTGCTGTGGAGCTGAATGCTACATGTTGTTGTTTCTTCAATTGAAAAAGTGTATTTTCCCATCCCACAGTTCTATCTGTGGTGTGACCCACCCGAGGTCCTGGCAGTTTATTTTCATAGCAGGCTTCAAGCCAATCTATAATTAACTGATATTCCCTTAGGGTAGAATTGCAGTTATATAGCTGAGCAATTATTTCCTTTTCTGAACTACCAGAGCCAAGACCATCATAGTCCATAATTTGCTCACTGTTTTGTATTAATATACGGTCTTTATACAAAGCGTTTATCAATTTCCAAGTGTTCAATTCTTTTTCTAACCACTCAGTATCTGTGTTGCCCTGTTTTTCACGTGGTCTCAAACTGTCCTTTTTGCACTCTTCCACCACACCTGAGCAAGTATGTATTAACTCCTGTATAGTATCAAATACTTCCGAATCGTTGGTGCGTCCTTGTAACACCTCCAAGAATTGTGGGAATAACATGTCGGTTTTTTCTTTGAAGATATCAATGTTAGTCTGATCCATTGTCAAACCATCACATAAACTTTGACTGTCACCGAGCTCTGCAACATTAAAGGAAGAACCCATAGTAACATTTAAATTGGAATTATCGATCATTCTCTGCAATTCGCTTGACATAAGGGTGATTGAATCATTTTTCGCTGGACGAGCGCGTTGTATTTGGGGCTTAATCAATCCGCGTTTGTTAAATGAATTTCCGGACATTGTACAATCGCTATACTTATTTCAAATATTTGAATACTTTGTCTTGTGTAATTTCTAAGCTAAATTCTGCGCTATATGCTAAATATGTACTTATGTATGTATATTCTGTGCTTTTTACAAGAAGTGTAGAATTGTGTGCCGGCAGAAGGCCTGCCAGATGAATTTCTAAAAACGTCTATTTGAAATTGTAAACGTGAAACAAAATCCTTAGTATACTATTTGTGCAAGGCCTATTATGAACTTCTAAAATAAAAATCATTCATTAACTCGTAAAACTGTTTAAACTCTATAATTAAAAATTTAGTTTGTTTTTCATATGGAGTTGACTTGCATGACCATACATAATATTCCTTGGCTTTGTGATAATAACGCAGTCAGTATCAGCTAAAATAATCATCAGCTCTCATATATGAATTATTTTTATAAATATTTTTTTTCTAAATTGTAATATTTGTATGAAAACTCGCATTAATATATGACAAGTCGCATAATGCTAAAACACATAATGCTGTCGTCTAAACACATAGACGACAGCAGACTTCACGGCTTCAAATGCTGCTCTGAAGTCAGCTTCATAATTATTTTGAAGACAGCAACAGCATAATAATCACCTGATGTGTATTTTAGCAATACAAATTTCAGGGATGCCGGATATATATTTTATAATGAATAAAATTAAAGTTATTGATAAAAAAATATAATAATATCACGAAAAACTATAAAAAACACATAAATTTATTTCTTTATTGTATTTTTGTAATGTTCTTTTATGTTTAATATTAAAAAAAATTTTTTGTTTTTATTTATCCAATTTATATATATATATATATATATACAGTCGAATCCGCTTTAGCGTAACACGCTTTACTGAAAAAAATCGGATTACTGAAAGCGATACAAATCCCCGCGCTGATTTTAAACGCAGTTAGTCTTATTCACTTCGCGTTAGCGAAACATCGTTTTATTGAAAATATCGTATTACTGAAAACCAAAAGCAAGCCCACAACTACGTTTTGTATGAAACTTACTTCGCTTTACTAAAAAATAAACAATGACAAATTTATTTATTAGAAATCGATTGCATAAAAATTTGAAAAAAAATTTGACTCAAAGTCAAATTCAAAGTTATTTTAAAAGCAATGCATGATTTTGATTATTAATTGATATGTTAAGTACATATTTAATGCATTGCATTTTGAGACTGAATCCTTATTATTTTATGTTTTTTTTTAACTGCATGCATACAAATGTAAATACTCAATGCGTGAAACTGAATTATTTTAATTTATCTATATTTTAAACTTTTATTTTTTGTTTTAAAAATAATTAAAAAATATGAACATGTTTTTATGAATAATTTTTTTTTAATAAAAATTTTATGACGTGAAAAAATATACAGATTTGATATAAAAAATAATGTTTTACAGATTTTAAGCAGTACGCTTAACTGTAACAAATTTCAATAATCCGAACTATGTTTTAGGGAAAAAATCGGATAACTGAAATAAAAATTGGGTTTTGGCTGTTTTCAGTAAAGCGGAGTCGACTGTATATATATATATATATATATATATATATATATATATATATATATATATATATATATATATACGCATGTATACAAGTCAGATCACACCCAACAATGCAGTTTGATACAAATAATCACTTGGTGTAGTAATGCCATCTTCTAAGCTTATATCCTCGATTATACACACGTTTTTTTTGCCGCTGTAACTTTTGTCGTAGTGTGGAAACCTTATACAATTTATTCACCTCGGTTGATTCCGTAATGTGGCCATTTTATAAAATTTATTCACCTTGATTGATTCATGGTGCATTAACACAAGGAAGTGTGTAACATAACCGAATTTAAATTGTTGAACGATATTTTTCTGAAATTTAAACAGATTTTAAACAAACTTCCGCTTGTGTCTTTTCATAATTTTTTATTTATATGATAAACACATCTGTGTTTTTATTCTAAATTTTGTTAGGAATAATAGTTGAAATTGTTAAGATATTGCAAGCTGCTCATCAGTATTTCAACATTTTCCCAAAGAATTGTACTGTTTTTCCCGTATATGTATGTACATACATATGTAGTTTAAGTAACAAAAAAATATTTTTAACTTCAATATTTTTTTTCGATTTCACAACCTGTATTCGAGCATTTTTTTGTATTCCGCAAGTTCTTGTGGTATTATTTTAGCATCTGCATTGGCATCGACTTGACAGGAAGTCCTTCCTGCAAGCATGTTATTCTCGATTACGAATGGAGGCGCTCTCAATGAAAAATGTGTAGTTCGTAAAAGAAGCGGATTTTGGGAACAAATGCCTTAATCCTATTAGAACACACTCTATTAAAGTAACAATAAAGCAATGAAAGACATCCTACACAGCGACGATGCTCCAGAGTTGCCCACACTACTATTACCCATGAGCTTCTTTTTTATACTCCATCTTCGGGTGCATATACGTGGTATAAGTAGAAGAAAATCAAAAGGAGTGAAGTGAGTGTTTGTTGTGTTGTTTGTATAGAAACATTCTAAGCCTATTATGATT